>CM042252.1:6174264-6774264 GCA_023566225.1 Romanogobio albipinnatus | reverse complement strand
CAGTCTTCAGCATTTCCTGAACCTTTCGACTTGCACCAGATCATTCACATTAAATTCATTTTAAAACATGGTTATCATCACTTATATCAATATTTGCTGAGAAAAGCCCCCAAATCATTTAATAATAATAATAATAAAGACATTATTGTGGTAGACAAATAAATCAGTGAAAAAACTAACATTTTAACTTTATAAGCCAATTTACTGGTGATGATCAGGAGCTCCGGTGAGAGAGGGTGGAACCAAAGCACATTGTCATATGGCTGAAAGTTATTCAAAACATAATTTGAATGTTTTCCATGTTGTTAGGGAACAAGGACAGAATCTCTCTCTAAAAAAAACAAAACTTTTCTCACAATCCAGTTAGGTTTATTTAATTGATGCCAAATTAAATAAACATAGAGTACATGCTTAGATCACAATATTATGTTAATTATATTCACAGTGTTTAGCTACCATGGAAACACAATGTATTGTGTGACGTTTCAATATTAATATAGACAAGAAAGCTAGAAAAGTATGTTTTACAGTTTCTTTGTAAAGTTAATGTGATGCGTGTGATGCTTTTTAATGTTTTCCTTTCGTGTGTAATATATCTGTTTGTGCATGTATTAGATCTGTAAATTTACAAAGCTCAGTCTCCCACAAAAAGGATTTATTCTATCTTACAGAGAGCAGTGATCCAGACCTTCCCAAAACGCCTCGATTAAAATCTAGACATTACACATTTCTATGTCACAATGTGACATATTAGCATAATGCCCGCCCAAAGACATGTGCAAAGAAAGAAGACGAGGCTTCGGTGAATTGTAGTGCTGTTGCAGAGAATCTGTGTGTTTGGATGTGACAGCAAATCCCCCCTGTTAGGAATCAGTGGTTAAGATTGATTTATAACGCTATACCTGAGCAGTACAACACCAAAATTAGCTTCCTGAACCTGCAGAGTACAACTTCGGCTATATACAAAGACTAGTTACCACTGTGAAATGTTGTGCTTGCAAAGTTGCGATCAATCGTACAATCTCTTACACTCATCTCTACACATTTTTCAAGCTTCTGATGTTTTCTACAGCTGCTGAAATTATTATTATGTTTTACTTATTCATCTTTTATTGGTGTCATAGCAACCTGTAAAACTTTAATCATACAAATAATTATTAATTCATTGTTATAAATATGCAATTAATGTTTATTTTTTATTTTTTATGGAATCTAATTTTCCCTAAATTACTTCTAATCAGCTTGTATGGCAGTGATTTATTAGTGGAATGATTTTCGTAAAATGGTTTGCTTGAAAACTGTCTTTGATTACCATAAATGTCACTTGATTTAATATATGTAATGCAATGACAATCAGAGATTTTTAATTGTGAGTCTCTGCATACATTTTGAGGCCACTTCATAACATAAAAGGAAATATGATCTTCAGAAAGACGACACTAATTGTGCTTTAATATTCACAATGGATCATTAAATGTTGACCACCATCATTGTTTTCGTCCAGATTTCTTTTCCCTCCACCATGAAACTATCACATGTGTGTTTAGCATATGCCAGATATCTCGGTCATAATGAAGTTATTATGTAGGTGTTGATATTGTGTGTTTTCATTGCAGCTCACTTGGCCTCCTTGTAAAACAGATCAAGTTGAGTGTTATGTTCTTAATTTCCCAGCCTCTCCCTAAATGACAGTCTTACAAGGCTTTGGTGTAAACGAGACCCCTAATTACTAGCTAACCAGGCATTAGTTGCTATCCAGTCAAATGGCAACCCTTGTGAACACTATTACAGTGGTGTTCGACTCAAGATGCATTGGTTCATAAGCTAGTCTTCAAAAATGTCCCTTAAAGGAACACGCCGACTTTTTGGGACTTTAGCTTATTCACTTATTCATAAGTCCATACATATCATTCTCATCTCCGTGCGTGCCATAACTCTGTCTGACGCACCCACCGTTAGCCTAGCTTAGCACAAAGACTGGAGGTAAACGGCTCCAGCTAGCCTACTGCTCAATACGTGTCAAAATAACGGCAACATTTTCCGATTTACGTGTTGTGATATGTATAGTTACATCGTGTACGAAGACCGACTGAAAATTAAAAGTTGTGATTTTCTAGACCGATATGACTAGGAACTATACTATCATTCCTGCGTAATGATTAAGGAATTTTACTGCCATACCATGAGTGCAGTGGCGCAATGATATTATGCAGCACCTGAAAATAGGCCAACTTCCATCAACATAACCAACGTGTAACAGACTTCATTGTGATTTATCTTATAATTAGTTTTTGTTGTGTACATTTGACATTGCTGTATGTTTGAATAGGTTTAAGGTCTGCATTATCTGTCTTAATAAGTAGGGACTTTTATTTTGACGGATGTTGTAGTCTACTGAAAGATAGTGAGAGCTCGCGATTCATCGGAGTGGTTAGGCAGATTTAAAGTTTTCAGTTTGTTAAGCTCCCCCGAAAAGGCATAAGGTGTGTATGTGCTTGTTTACTGTCATCTGTAATGAGTATTTTTGTGTATTTCGCAGTATGTTAATGATAAATCTATGAAGAGAGAGAGTTTGTTAATGCACACTTCTTTGCTTTATTTGTTCAGCTATTACGGTGATTTTTTGAAGATCAACCGGTTTCAATAAACTCCATGAAACATCAGTAAAGTCTGGCCATCATTCGGACAGGTCCGCTACACAACGTGACAACCTGCTTGCACAGAGAGCGTGCTGGGGACTATTTTCAGAGGCTGCATAATATGCTATCATTGCGTCGCTGCACTCATGGTACGGCAGTAAAATTCCTTGATCATTACACAGGCATGATAGTATAGTTCCTAGCCATATCGGTCTAAAAATCGCAACTTTTCATTTTCGTCGGTCTTAGTACACGATGTAACTATACACATCACAACATGTAAATAGGAAAATGTTGGCATTATTTTGTTATTGAGCAGTACGCTAGCTGGAGTCATTTACCTCCAGTCTTTATGCTAAGCTAGGCTAGTGGTGGGTGCGTCAGACAGAGTTATGGCACGCACAGAGATGAGAATGGTATGTATGGACTTATCTAACTCTGGGGGATACGGTGAATAAACTAGTCCCAAAAAGTTGTCATGTTCCTTTAAGCCAATACACAACAGGAGTTTGTTTTTCATTGTACATATGACACTTAGCTATGGAAGCTTGTTTCCGCCACAGAATAAAACATTTTAAAAGATAATTGCGACTTTTTATCTCACAATTGCGAGTTTACATCTCAATTTTGCTTAGAATAGTGATATAAACTTGCAATGGCCCAGACACACATAGTAGTAGCAGCCACATATAAGGCAAGGACAACCTCTTCAATCCCGCCAGGGCAGACAGGAAGGCAGGCTCTGGAATTGCACTCACTGGTATGGACTGGGAAATTTCACTCACAGGAACTTCAATTGCAAGTTTATATTATGTAACTCTGAGAAAAAAACTCAAAATTGTGAGATAAAATTACCTTTTTTCACAATTACCTTTTTTATTCTGTGGCAGAAACAAGCTTCCATACTTAGCTTTCATTAAGATGAAACATATTCAGAACAGTAAAATTATTTTTTTATGGTTGTTTTATTGATGAAGAACAGCAGAACATTTTTTTTTACAAGGTGACAGAATATGATCCACCAAATGTTTATCATGGGTTTTTGTAAGGAAGTGTAAAAGAGTGAAAGAAATCCAGGGAGTCCATTTAATTCTGACCAAAATCATGCACATCACGTCACAATTACAACTTCTGAACCAGTAAAGAGACTTTCAGGCAGAATTCTCATGCTCTTGTGTTACATCATTTGAGCCTTGCTGCCAGTGAGTAAAAACTCTTGGCAATACTGTAAGACTTTGACTGCCAACTCTTGTCAGTCTTAATGTTTCGGTCAACAATTCAATTTATGGTGCTTCTTACATATAGAAAGCTATCTCTTAATTCATGTTCAGCCTGACATTTCCCATGTGCAGTCTTCTTCCCCATGTCCCCGGGCCAACAGCAAGAGGGTGAATGGGGTCTAAATCTGTTGGCCAGCTGTGGTGAGGCTAAGGCTGTAAGGCTGAACTCAATTCAGAGATCAGGAAGCAGGGTGCACCCATCTGTACTAGCAGTGAGTTTGCTCACTGCAGGGACAGCAGCACCTCAGGAAGCCAAGCCTGGCCTCAGCACTCCAGGGGCAGGGATGTGGCATGTTTACACACCTGGTATATTTATGGACCCTGCCATGGGGAGACACTAAGCAAGAGGGATCCAACTCTTTACAATGGGCCACTCTCATTCCCTCGAGACTCCGTTTACATTATGCTGCGTTCAGAGCAAGCATTTACAAGAGGCCTCTTCTGTGAAGAAAGACAGAAGGAGGAGAATGATTACTACGATGCCTATAAATTTCCCAGTTATTGTATGCATGCGTTAGATGTCAAACTGTTACTGTATGAATCTGCAACGTGATGAACATTGTTATTTTAGTATCAGTGATATACTATTGTTGTTGTTTAATATTTTAAATTACATTTTATTTTTTGGTTTTCATTTTAGTAATTTTGTTGTAAATTGAAATTTGTATTCATTTTTAGTTAGGTGAGTTTGATCAGGGTTGGAGCTAAATTTTGCAGGACAGTGGCCCTCCAGGACCGAATTTGAGGAACCCTTTGCCAAACAGAAGGAGGTCAATTGGCTACTTCTGTAAGTGGGTGGTCTATCAATTACACAAAGAATGGGCCCATGACAGAGACTTGCTGAACACCTAGAAATAATGTGTCTAAAAAATTGTCTCTTTGCTCTCAAAAATGAGAAGGCATATCTAGAGCAGTGAGCTGGTGTCACAAGTTGGTTGGATCAGAGATGGAACAGTGCAGCAGTCTTTATTCACAAATAAACTCAACTTCACGAAACAGAACAACCAACTAAACATGATGTAGAACTGAAAGACACACAGGGTTTAAGTACACAGCAAACAGATAAACTAATGAGACACCATGGTGACAAACTGATAGGGGACAGAACTAATTAACAGAACAAGAAAACCAACCTAGAAACGGACATGAACACACTCAAACTGTGACAGTACCCTCCCCCTCCCTGAAGGCGTGTCCTCGCGACATAATACATCCAAGGGGAGGGAAGGTGAGTGCCCTGGAGGCTGATGAGTGCATGGCTTAGTATCAGGAAGCCTCCAGGGCAACACTGGAAAATCAGGGGCCCAGGGCAGCGCCAGCAGCTCAGGGGATAATGTAGGATTGGCCTCCGTGGCCTTGACAATAGGCTCGGCCACGATGACTGGAGACGTATAGACGCTACTACTATGTGTGCCCCAGACACACATAGTAGTAGCAGCCACATCTAAGGCAAGGACCACCTCTTCAATCCCACCAGGGCAAACAGGAAGGCAGGCTCTGGAATTGCACTCACTGGTATGGACTGGGGAATTTCACTCACAGGAAATTCTCTCACTGGAATAGACTGGGGAATTTCTCTCACAGTAATATACTCAGCAACTTCTCTCACTGGAACGGACTGGGGAATTTCTCTCACAGGAACAGACTCAGGAAGTTCTCTTACAGGAACAGACTCAGGAAGTTTTCTCACTGGAACAGACTCAGGAAGTTCTCTTACAGGAACAGACTCAGGAAGTTCTCTCACAGGAACAGACTCAGGAAGTTCTCTCACAGGAACAGACTCAGGAAGTTCTCTTACAGGAACAGACTCAGGAAGTTCTCTCACAGGAACAGACTGGTGAAGTCCCCTCACAGGAACAGACTCAGGAAATTCTCTCACAGGAACAGACTCAGGAATTTCTCTCACAGGAACAGACTCAGGAATTTCTCTCACAGGAACAGACTCAGGAAATTCTCTCACAGGAATAGACTCAGGAAGTTCTCTCACAGGAACAGACTCAGGAAATTACCTCACAGGAACAGACTCAGGAAGTTCTCTCACAGGAACAGAATCAGGAATTTATCTTACAAGAACAGACTCAGGGATTTCTCTCACAGGAACAGACTCAGGAATTTCTCTTACATGAACAAACTGGTGAAGTTCTCTCACAGGAACAGACTCAGGAAGTTCTCTTACAGGAACAGACTCAGGAAGTTCTCTCACAGGAACAGAATCAGGAATTTCTCTTACAAGAACAGACTCAGGGATTTCTCTCACAGGAACAGACTCAGGAATTTCTCTTACATGAACAAACTGGTGAAGTTCTCTCACAGGAACAGACTCAGGAAGTTCTCTTACAGGAACAGACTCAGGAAGTTCTCTCAGAGGAACAGACTGGTGAAGTTCTCTCACAGGAACAGACTCAGGAAATTCTCTCACAGGAACAGACTCAGGAATTTCTCTCACAGGAACAGACTCAGGAATTTCTCTCACAGGAACAGACTCAGGAAATTCTCTCACAGGAATAGACTCAGGAAATTATCTCACAGGAACAGACTCAGGAAGTTCTCTCACAGGAACATACTCAGGAATTTCTCTTACAGGAACAGACTCAGGAAGTTCTCTCACAGGAACATACTCAGGAATTTCTCTTACAGGAACAGACTCTGGGATTTCTCTTACAGGAACAGACTCAGGAACAGACTCAGGAAATTCTCTCACTGGAACAGACTCAGGAAATTCTCTCACTGGAACAGACTCAAGAAGTTCTCTCACTGGAACAGACTGGTGAAGTTATCTCACAGGAACAGACTCAGGAAATTCTCTTACAGGAACAGACAGAGGAATTTCTCTCACAGGAACAGACTCAGGAACTTCTCTCACAGGAACAGACTCAGGAAATTCTCTCACTGGAACAGACTCAGGAATTTTTCTCACAGGAACAGACTCAGGAACTTCTCTCACAGGAACAGACTCAGGAATTTTTCTCACAGGAACAGACTCAGGAAATTCTCTCACTGGAACAGACTCAGGAATTTTTCTCACAGGAACAGACTCAGGAACTTCTCTCACTGGAACAGACTCAGGAATTTTTCTCACAGGAACAGACTCAGGAAATTCTCTCACTGGAACAGACTCAGGAATTTCTCTCACAGGAATAGACTCAGGAATTTCTCTTACAGGAACAGACTCAGGGATTTCTCTTACAGGAACAGTCTCGGGAAATTCTCTTACAGGAACAGACTGCTGAAGTTTTCTCACAGGAACAGACTCAGGAAGTTCTCTCACAGGAACAGACTGGTGCATTTCTCTCACAGGAACAGACTCAGGAAGTTCTCTCACTGGAACAGACTCAGGGAGTTCTCTCACAGGAACAGACTCAGGAAGTTCTCTCACAGGAACAGACTCAGGAAGTTCTCTTACAGGAACAGACTGGTGAAGTTCTCTTACAGGAACAGACTGGTGAAGTTCTCTCACTGGAATAGACTCAGAAAATTCTCTCACAGAAACAGGCTCAGGAATTTCTCTCAAAGGAACAGACTCAGGAAGTTCTCTCACAGGAACAGACTGCAGCAGTCTTAATTCAAAAACAGACTCAAAACTTCACAAAACACACAAACTGGAACAGAACAACCAACTAAACACGATGTAGAACTGAAAATGAACAGAAAGAAACAGGGCTTAAGTACACCACAAATAGAGAAACTAATAAGATTTATTAACTAGACACAACTGAACTCAAACTCTAATCAAATCAGACACAATGGTGACAAACAGATACTGAAGAACTAGGCCCTGTCCACAAGAACTCTGAAACTCTGATTGCAGTTTTGTTGTGTAGATGGTGAAACCAGAGATTTTGGCTTGTGACGTTGGAGTGTGTGCTGTTATCTCCTTTATTTGACGTCAGATTGTGCGCTGCTATCTCCTTTGTTTACTTGAGGCAAGTCTGTGCAATGGTGGATATAGCCAAAATATTGCTGCTAATAACTGTATTAACAGAGCTTACACCATGTACACAGATACATGCACAGTTCTCAAATGATATTCCAGAACAGAGGCGTCAGAATGCAGCACTACGCAGCTCACTGCTTATGACTGTTTTTTTTTTACTTTGAATGAATATGTCTCATTGTATTGTTCTGGTTTATGTCATTATTATTAATAACAATGATAAAATGCTTATGACAATGTTGTTACCTACCGGTCCTTTTTTAGGCTTCTGATTGGCCAACATGGCTTTTAACAACTCTTCATAGAGTTTTTTTATGTTTTCATGTGGACAGAGATTTTTTTTAAAACCGTACTTGTGTGGGAAAACTTTATAAAAATAGCTGTATATGTGGACTAGGCCTAGAAGAACAAGAAAACCAACCTAGAAACAGACATGAACACACTCAAACCGTGACAGCCGGGAAGTAATGAATTCACCAATTTGTTTTGAGCTTCTATAAATAAAATATAGTCATCTGGTGGAGGAGGCAAAAAACAAATAATACATGCCTTATATTAGGGTAGTGAACAAGGCTGTGCCGGATAGAAGTGCAGTCCATTTGATTGTCCAGGGGACGAAACATTTCTGTGATATGTGATCTAAGACCTTAACTGTGTATCTTCCCCTCACAGCCTCATTTTTATTTGCATAAAAATAATGATGCCATCTACCCTGACTAAGGTCCATACAGATGGCTTGTAAAAAGTAAAGCAACACAGTGATTTAAATGCTTAAATGCATGCTGGTACACACTGTGCTGCTTTTGAAGAGTTGAATAAACTGGACATCATCTTGCAAGCATCTCCACCCATTTCCATCTGAGCAAATGCTTCATTGCCTATGGGTGGACTGAGCTAAGCTCAAAGGAGATGTATCGGAGCATTACACCCGTTCGGTACAACTTACATCTGGAGGGTTTTGACCTCACACGGGTTTGATTGAATTTAAACAGTATTACAAGAAATGAATAAGAGAGTCAGATTAAGTTGTGTAATAAATGTAATTTGTTTTAGGCTCATTAATATAAAAGGGAGTTCAATGTGTCCTAATCAGTAAGTGTGAAAAAATATTACTATGCTGAGGGAAAGGATGATGCCAATGAGGACACTGACTATGTTGAAAAAACAGATGTGGTTGAGAATGAATATGAGGATATTGCACAATAAATTTATATTTTTCCTTACAACTCACTGAATCTACAGACAACTCCATGATCTCACACTTGGTTTCATCGGAATTTCCACAAAGGCTTGTGCACGTACACTCTAGACAAGTTATCCACCAGTGATAGAGATGGAAACCTTTATGGACATACACTGAATTACAGTCCACCAAGGACATCTATTTGACTTTTAGTTACACAGCCCAAGCTGTTCTCCCAGCCTAAACAGCAGAGAAGTGCCCCAAGCACCTCTAAAACCATCAAAACATACCAGCCTATCCAGCTGGAAGAGCAGCTAAACCACCTTGAGCTGGTTTAAGCAACAGGGAGCATCCATTATCATTACATACACTGTTGTGTTCTAAAGCTTGTTACCTTAGTTTTGACTGTGACTCTGATGTTCAAAAGTTATTAGTGTGGGTTTGATTACTGAATAAATTAAAATACTTAAAATACAAATACTATGGGGAAAATGTTGAAATTCAGCATTTTTTCCGTTGTTTACCAACCTTTACATCCAGTGTTACCTGGATTCATATATGGACAATGAATGGTGACTGAACATATCTAGCCTAAAAAGGATGCACAATTACCATAAAAATGACTGGTGCACTATATTCCAAGTCTTCTGGATTCATATGACAGCTTTGTTTGAGAACAAGCCTGAAATTTAAATAATAATATCTTCCTGTCCAGTCTTTTATAATACATAATGAATTATTTTTGAGGCTTGACATCTCCAGCCACCATTATGACACGATTTTCATTGCATGGAAAAAAACAGGCATTCTGTGACATAGAACTATGGATTTGGTATTCCCAAGAGTGAATAAATGATGACAACATTATAATTTTTGAGTGAACTGAATTCCTTTAAGGAATAGAGCCTCACCCCTTACGTCACTTGAACTAGAGTCAATAATGCTACTCAAATGATTTTAACAGGCTTGTTTTGTTGGTGTCCACAAAACAGGAGACTGATGAAGTTTGTTCTCCTTTGAGAGAGGTGTATGTAGACACTCAGCAGGGAGCCAGGCCACACTGACTCACGCAACCTGGAAACAAGGGCATTTCCTCTTCAAACCTCATTATTTTTTAAATGGGTATTACATACTAGGCTGCTTGTACTTGCTTTTCTTAATTTTAATCTAAATAAATATATTTCAGTTTGTGCTATGTACACTTGGTATTTGGAGTCCTGCACTTTTTATATTAGCAATTAATTGTTACGTTTAATGATAATAAAATATGTAAATGTATAAAATCCCTGTTTGAGACCGTCACAGATTGCCCTTGTGACAAGCAGAGTGGGCGAGACCCGTGAGAGAATGGTGCGAGGCCAGTGGCGTGATTGCAAATGAGCATCACCTGCGCATCACTCTGGTCTTATATCTCTCTAGAGTGCAGTCTCATAGGAACCCCCTGGCCTACGAGGGGAATATGTGTATGTGTGGGGGTATGTGACAAGCAGGTCGGATGAGAGCCGTGAGTGAACGGCGCGAGGCTTTTACTTTCATTTTGTGTTAATTTATTAAAAGTCTTTGAATGTTTGCCGGTTCCCGCTTCCTTCTTCCCATAACTACGAATGTTGTTACAGTCCTCTTAAAGGTCCTGTTCTTCGTGATCCCATTTTTCAAACTTTAGTTAGTGTGTAATGTTGCTGTTAGAGCATAAATAATACCTGTAAAATTATAAAGCTCAACGTTAAGCGAGATATTTTATTTAACAGAAGTCCCCTTTCAAAGCCTACAGCAAACGGCCGATTAGGACTACATCCCTCTACTTCCTTCTTTAATAACGTCACTCGAACACTGAGCGCATGCATCTCTGGTAAGAGGCGTGACCTTACCGGGCAACGTGCGCTAAGCTGCTGTCGAATCACAACCTATGATCACAACACGGGAACCGCTGGCACAATCAGAACTCGTTACGTTTTCTGAAGGAGGGACTTCATAGAACAAGGAACTCATCAGCCGTTTTTAGGACAGTGAAAACAGCGGTATACAGATAAGTAAATTGTGTGAAAATACTGTGTTTTTTTACACGCAAAACATAAACACATGTTATATTGCACACTGTAAACACAATCAAAGCTTAAAAAAACCCCAGGAAAAACGGGACCTTTAACCTCACTCTGTGCAAATATGTCTCAATTCCACATCCTTCTCATCCAGAAAGAAAATTATTTTTCAGCCTACAATTAAAATGGCTCAACTTACCCTTGCTTTTCTGGCTGTCTGTTGACTGTCTATCTATTAGGTCTATTCAGATTTTTATTTTCTAAATTCCAATTAAATTTAAATTTAAAAATATAGTTTTTTTTATTGAAGTAGCAAATAGGAACACAAATTAAATTACTAATTTGAAGTAAAATGAATTTAAATTTGAATAAATGTACATAACCCCTATGTCACATTGTTTACAAAAGTTTGCAAAAATGTTTTATCATTTCTTATTGAATATCGACTTGCAATTATTAAAATCCAATGACTTTAATTCTAAATTCAAAAGAAAAACAAGCTAATTCTTAAACCTTCTTTTTGTCTATCCTACATAGAGTTGCCTTCGTTTCTGTGTAGAGCAGCATCTGTCCAAGTGAGATGAATAATGAATGTAAAAACAGCACGGGAATATGAATCATACATCATACCCCCTATCATGATGCTTTGTTGATGAATCTGGTTTGGTGAACCCTGATCTTGTAGCCTTGAATTCACCCCAGGGATGTTTACAATGATATCTTGGCTGAAAACACAACTCTATAACAGCCCAAAGCACTAGGCCAGAGGCAACTAGAAGAGAAGTGCGTGTTTTCCCCTCAGATTCGCAGAACTCTAGATTTGTGTGGATTGTTTGAATGATTAGTTGATCATTGCCCTGTATAATTAACCGTGGCTGTGTTTAAGTCCAATGTTTTTTATATGCCCATCCCTTGCTAACCTCCCTCCGTCTCGTTCACTCGGATGTACGTCATTGCTTAAATTGCACGAGTGCTCACTACTGACGATACCCTTGAAATGTGAATATAAATGGAACTCCCTAATGATGCGTTCACCCCAGACACGAATGAAGCGTTTCGCACGAGTGATTTACATGTTAAGTCAATGCTAAGACGCGAATAGACATTCTGCGTCGTGATTCGCGCGAATGAGGCAATTCACGCAAATGACATGGCACGAATTGAGCGAATTGAGCTTTTGACGCGTGATTCGCGCAAGTTGAAAATCTGAACTTTGGCCTCGTTAATCAATCAGGAGCTTGCTCTAGTAGTGACAAAAATGAGGACAAAATCATTGATTACCCGGAGCTGTGCGTACTTTATAGAAACAGGAATAAAAAGGATCTTGCTTGGAAGAAAGTGAGTGAGGAGGTCAAGGTCGGTAAGTTGTAAAAAACGCTCTTTACTCAATTTGAGCTATACATAGGGGGATTTCAGGGGGATTGGGACACTTTTTTCCATTGAGATGACTTGGATAAAGTGCCCCAATCACCCTGAATTCACCCTATTGAGACTACAAGCTAGTTAAAGCCAGCAAATTGAGCTTATTTGCCGTATTTTAAAACAATCCATGACAGCCATTTCGCAACGAGATGAGCCGGCTGGCAGAAGCCCCTCCCATGACGTGAATTTGCGTCTGTTGTGTAGTGAATGTCACACACGAATGAAGCAAGTAAACTCAAAATGTTCACACGTCCAACTTTGCGCGAATAGCGCGATTTATTTGTGTCATTTGCGTATGGTGTGAACGCACCATAAGGCCTTGATCATTGGAATCTGATATGGAGCTGATTCATTTTTAGTTTTTTCCTTATACATTTTTACGCACCATTCTATAGGCCTGTTATAGAATTAATCTAATGCGGTCAGGGGGTACAAGTAGTAGCAGACAATTCCCATCTTACAAGCTGTAATTACGAGCTCTACGAGGACATGAACGCTTTTCACAAGTTGAAATCACGTAATTGCGGTAATTACGACATGCCGTGAACACACCTTAAGTGTGGCCTGCTGTGACATCACAATCATGTTGCATTATGGTGTGTGGATCTGCCTGAAGTGTACATGTCGAGTAGACTCGCTCCCTAGGTCAAAATCAAGGGGTCAAGGATCTATCCAAATAAAATTCCCTCGTCCACTTGACGAAGTTGAACGCACTTCAAAATGGCAGCTGGGATTCCCGCGAGGGGAAGTTCTTAGGGACGTTCCAGAGTGCATGTCTAAAAGTGAAGTTAAACGCAGCCCTGATTGAAGGTCACACTGATCAAATATGTTTTTAGAGAGTGTTCAGTTAGGATGTGCTCTTGAGTTCAAAATGGAGCGCAGCAGAATGCAGCATTTTTTAAAAGTTGAATTCTATTTTGAACTGGAGACTCAAAATGCTCATGCATACGATGTGGGAAAACCTCATGAGACCAACACACAACGGACAAAAACATCCATCTGCATGTGTACAAGAACAGCACAGATAGAATCCAAGAACACACAGCCAGGGTAACTAACAACTTTATTGCACAACAATTTTATTGCACAATACAATCTCAGTCCGCAAAAAAAAAAAATGCTTAAAAAAGATTGTTTTAAAACATACACTAAATCTCACACTATTAAAATCCACACAAAGAAGTTCGAAAAGTTTGAAGCACTAAAAATATTTGACAAAAATGAAGAAAAAAATGTAGATAAACAACATCACTAATCAGCTATATGGGTTAGGACTAGTAGACTATTATGAGAAAAACAAAAACAAGATAAAAGTATAAAAGTAATTTTATATGGTATATCCCACATGAAAAAATACTATAGTATATTATAGTAAAATTACAGTAAAATTACTCTAGTAAATACTATAGTGTTTTTGAACCATACTATAGTAAAGATACTACAGTAAATTATAGTATATTATAGTATTTACTACACTTAGTTAATTTACTGTAGTATATTTACTATAGTACGGTTCAAAAACACTATAGTATTTACTACAGTAATTTTACTATAATATACTATAGTATTTTTTCATGTGGGATTGCACACATGACGGTGACTGGACTTTTTTTTTTTTTTTCAATACTTGACAAGCTTAAACCAATGTGTGATGTGTCCATACTAAATGGCTCCTATTTTGTCATATTTTTTTATTTGGATATACCAAGATATTGAATAATCTCTACATGTTAGCACATTTCTGTCTTTGAAAAGCATACACAGCACATATGCCTACTAATCCTGACCCATTACTACAGCAAGATCTCTTTTCAAAACATGAAAGATTACCCTTGTGAAAAGAAGTGTGCTTAGTTGTTCTAAATGTGCACTTGTAGTAATCCTCAAATCTTAAAAGTATATTTGGTAACACTTTAGTATGGGGAACAAATATTCAATATTAACTGACTTTCACCTCAATAAACTCCTAATTACTGCTTATTAATAGTTAGTAAGGTAGTTGTTAAGTTTAGGTATTGGGTAGGATTAAGGGATGTAGAATAAAGTCATGCAGAATAAGGCATTAATATGTGCTTTATAAGTTCTAATAACAGCCAATATCTATAAATATCTATAACTAGTGAGAACTGAACCCTAAAATAAAGCGTTACTATATATATATTTTTTAAACAGATAATATAATCTTAATAAAATGTATGCCTAAATCTATTAACACTTTCATGACACACTTAAGCACGCTTTAAAAAGTGCACTTTTTTTTAAAACTAAAAGTTCAACTTTAAAGTGCATTTTAAAATCATTCTGTTTTAATGAATGTTTGTCAAGCTTTATAGAAGTACATTTATTTTGTTTATTCTTTATTACATATATAATATATATATATTAAATTGCAACTTCATCATCATAAATGTGTAATTACAAACATATTTAAACAAATTACATAAAAATTACATTAAAGTATATTTTAGTTTTCCATAAATGCTTGTCAGCAGTACACTTTAACCTTATTTCAAAAACAACAGAAGTAGTTATGAAATTACATATAAAAGATGTACTTAAACGGTTAATTCAGCGATTAGCATTAAGCTTTGTATCAGTAGAAACCCGGTAGTATATTCGCAAGACTAACGCGGCCAGGTCCGCTCATCATGACGTCACGTACGCATCTTGAGTTCCACTTTCAACATTCAACACTTTTCCACGGAAGGCGGTCGGCCGAAAGTTTACTTGATAAAGTTTTAAATATGGATATTTTTCTTACACAAACGCGTCAATTTGCTTCAGAAGGCCTTTATTAACACCCCAGAGCTGCGTGGAGCAGTTATTTGAAGGACAGATGCACTTTTTATGGACTTCAAAAACAGAGCAACTATAAATCCAATTCTAATGTTTGGATTAGCCTGGACTTTTGTAATATAACTCTGATTTTATTCGTCTGAAAGAAGAATGTCATATACACCTAGGATGACTTGAGGGTGAGTAAATTATGGACTAATTTTCATTTTTGGGTGAACTATCCCTTGAAGTTGGTCAAAAAAGCACTCAAAGTTCAGATAATTGCATTTAATAAACATTTAAACTATAGTACATTTTCAAATAACAAGGAAAACATTACATTCAGTTGATGTATGTTATTTCCGTAATAAGCACTCTTTTTAAAAGTATTCTAAAGTGTACTTCTTTTCACAAGGGTATAGCACAAATTTTATTAATGTGTAAAAAAACAAAAAGAGATCAGAGGAAAAAGTCCAAAACGAAATGATGGACTTCAGCCTTCATGTGTGCACAGTATTATTTCCCACAACGAGTTTACAGACAGGAAGTGAGAAAGAAGCTTTGGGATTGGAATCGTTCCCCAATGTCAGTACAGGACCGCTCTCTTGCTCTCCTGCTCGGGCGCCACACTAATACCAGATGCTGTTGTAGTGTTTCCATTACTGGCTGAAGGCCCACTCAAGGGGGGACCCGGCTTGGCAGACGGACAGAAGGGAAAGTGTGTATCCCTTCAGCTGTGACTCACCATGTCTCAGACGCAGCTCATACGTCACGAGCACTAATCAGGAACCGCTGTGCAATTATGCAATATGTAAAATTGTGTGTGTGTGTGTGTGTGTAAGGAGGTACATATGGGGAGGGTTGTGTTTAGGTACCATTATCGCTCAGGGTTCATGCAGTACAGATGCAGTGTGTTTTCTCAGATCCAGACAACCTAATAAGTGTGAAGTTATTCATTATACAACATTATACTACTGGGCCGTTGAATGCTTGAATCTGATTGGCTGATGAACGTTCTGAGGTGTGCAATTATTTTCTGGGAGATATATAGTGGAGCAACTTAAAGGCTACACGTGACATTTTTTCACTAGCGAGGTAATAACAGCGCTGTTTAGAGACGCACAGAGGCAGCCTAATTCACACAAGCACTCTCTCTCTCTCTCTCTCTCTCTCTCTCTCTCTCTCTCTTTCTAATAACTTTATTAATAACTGCAGTAGAATTAGAATGCTATCAACAGTTCAAGCCTTCGTTAACAGCTTTAAAATGACGTTTCGGAACTAACAAAAGAGCCGTTGGATGAGACGCGGAAGAAATAGTCCTACTCACAATAGCGATTTAAGTACAAAAACCGGACGAATCCCTTTAAATATATCTTCGGATCGATGTCTTGAGGTGTGGTAACCGTAGTATAAGCGGAATAATTGACTCCGGGGTGTTCAATTATTAGAATAATAATGCACACCCGAGGTGTAACGGCCACTCAGCTTCGCGTCGTGACCGCATCACCACCTCGGGTGTGCATTATTATTCTAATAATTGAACGGCCCGTCGTCAATTATTCCTTACATAGTGCACATCTCTGAATTGATTATGCTGTTTGCTCACTGCTCAGTTTAAACATGGAAAGGGAAGATACTGCATACAGTGGCTTTATAGGGCAGATCTGACTCTGATGGAGGGCTGCACAAAACAATCGTGAACGCCTAAACCAAGGCTGCGATTTAATGATATAAATATATTGTTTGCATGCGGTGCAAACTTCAAACCCATGCTTTTCTCGCCTGAAATCTGAAGTGCATAATAAGCATCAGGGCAGGTTCTCTTTGGCACGCTTCAAGACATTTGGGGGGAAAATCAGCAATAATAATAATTGTATAAAATATTTATGTGGACTGTGTTCCAAAAAAGTAACAAAGTAACTAAACTTGTGAAGTTGTAGAGAGAGAGAGAGAGAGAGAGAGAGAGAGAGAGAGAGAGAGAGAACGAGGTGAATCACAACATTACAAACTGTGGTAACACATTACAATAAGGTCTCATTTGTAAATATTAGTTAATGTATTAACTAACATGAACTAACAATGCGCAATACATTTGTTCCAGTATGTATTAACCTTTGTTTATGTTAGTTAAAATTAATCCAGCTGTTCATTGTTTATTCATGTTAGTTCACAGTGCATTAACTAATGTTAACAAATACAAGTTTTGGTTTTAATAATGTATTAGTAAATGCTGAAATTAACATGAACTAAGATTAATAAATGCTGTAGACATATTGTTTATTATTCATGTAAATTAAAGTAGGCTACATTATATGATCAATACGTTATGACAACATACACTGATCAGGCATCACATAATGACCACTGACAGGTGAAGTGAATAACACTGATTATCTCTTCATCACGGCACCTGTTAGTGGGTGGGATATATTAGGTAGCAAGTGAACATTTTGTCCTCAAAGTTGATGTGTTAGAAGCAGGAAAAATGGACATGGGTAAGGATTTGAGCGAGTTTGACAAGTGTCAAGGTGATGGCTAGACGACTGGGTCAGAGCATCTCCAAAACTGCAGCTCATGTGGGGGGTGCTCCCGGTCTGCAGTGGTCAGTAGGGGAGCGCGG
Source organism: Romanogobio albipinnatus (assembly GCA_023566225.1). Taxonomy (NCBI): domain Eukaryota; kingdom Metazoa; phylum Chordata; class Actinopteri; order Cypriniformes; family Gobionidae; genus Romanogobio; species Romanogobio albipinnatus. The sequence continues at coordinate 6,756,372 of CM042252.1, read as the reverse complement.
GGTTAGTTGTAACATGCATGTTTTAACACTTTCCACACATGCCAGAATGACGAAACGTACTGTATTTACTAGTTGCCATATCAACATTATTTAAAAATAGCGCCAAAATTAAAAAATCTCTGGAAGATATTACTGAACATTTATTTAACCATAGCAAAAGTAAATTTCTTACTTAAGTTTAGTTTTCATCTCTGTTTTTTGTGTTTATTTAAAATAACACAAATCTGATATTATTTTAAACTTATATCTGTTATTTAACAGTTGAGATGGTTCTTTAATGCTGATCTAACAGCAGAAGACACGAGCCGCGATTTAAATCTCAGTTGCGCAGATGGGGTGTGTTGTAACTAGGGTCGCCAACTTTCTGAAATGGAAATAAGGAATGGGGGGGGGGGGGGCATGGAGTTGACATATTTGATACAAACTAATTGATACATCTAGATAAATAGATTTCATTCATTATAGCATATTATAATACAATATTTCCCGCTGTTGTCACTTGTCGTCATCGTTGCTACGACACGTGACTCACAATGACTGAAACGACCAATTAAAAGGGCATTCTCTCTAATGATGTTCCAAAATGTTAAAAACGCTTCGCTGATCATAGACAAACGGGGAGAAATTAGTTGGCCTATCTACCGCACACTGCAAAAAATGACTGTGATTTTAACGGTAAAAAACGGTGAAAATGTCTGTCATGGATTTGCACTGAAAAAATACGGAACAAAGTGCGTTCCGTATCAGTTCAATACGGAACAAGACTTTTATGTGTCAAATACGGGACGATTCCATATTATACGGAACGGTTGGCAACCCTAGTTGTAACACTGCGTTACAATGAGCCCCTATTAGAAATATGCCATTATATTCTATACTTTTATGAATTCTTTTGAGAAACCATGAGAAAAGGGTGAATAATGACTGAGAGTCAAAGTTCAGAAATTATTAATTATTATTACATTTTGAACTATGCTGTATAGCTGTATTTAGCGATGTGCTTGTTGTCAATCTCAAAAATTTGGATATTTTTAATTATTAAAAAATGCCATTATTTTATTTTAAAAAGTTAATAATTGTATTTTGTTGACTAAATATTTTCGTTTGTCTTGTATATTTTTTTGATTATATCAGGTAACATTTTAAGCTGTTATTTGGTCATGTTACATTGTGCCCCACCACATGTTACAATGTACCCCACCTATGGGGCATGTTGTCACATTTCACTTCCATTCTTTCGGGGTAAATCAAGAAAAAAAGTATACACTGTATTAATGAAACAAAACCACATACTTGTACTAGACACGTGTGCAATTAATGTGGGAAACAATAAATACTCTGAACCCCAAGTGGATTTACACAAACTGAGAAAGTCAAAAACTGTAAGGTTGTACCCCACTCTCTCCTATCTATCAAAAGTGGTCCAAGGAAGAATTCACAGTGCATCACAGTTTGTTGTGTATGGGACTGCAGACCAGTCAGGGTGCCCATGCTGACCCCTGTCCACCGCCAAAAGCACCAACAGTGGCACATGAGCATCAGAGCTGGACCACGGAGCAATGGAAGAAGGTGGCCTGGTCTGATGAATCACGTTTTCTTTTACATCATGTGGATGGCCGGGTGCGTGTGCGTCACCTACCTGGGGAACACATGGCCCCAGGATGCACTATGGGAAGAAGGCAAGCTGGAGGAGGCAATGATGCTTTGGGCAATGTTCTGCTGGGAAACCTTGGGTCCTGCCATCCATATGGACGTTACTTTGACACGTACCACCTACCTAGGCATTGTTGCAGACCATGTACACCCTTTCATGGAAATGGTATTCCCTGGTGGCTGTGGCTCTTTCAGCAGATAATGCGCCGCCACAAAGAAAAAATTATTCAGGTTTGAGGAGCACAACAACGAGTTTGAGGTGTTGACTTGGCCTCCAAATTCCCAAGATGACTTAATGGCTTTAATGAGGGAAAGAACTACATTCCCATAAAGCACTGCGAATGATATCATGCCAAATCGTGCAGCCCCACACGGCATATTGTGTAACTACAGAGGTGCAACAACATGCTTGGTGACATTGATTTGACTGATCTATCCAATAATCTAATAAAACATGATCCCAGTGACAATCCCAGAGGTGCTGTGTGTAAAGACAATATCCACAACATCCAGACCCACCCAGTGCCTCATGGGCCAAGAAAACTACAGCCATTTCACTTCTCATACGCCTGCTGGCATCACTGTACCTAATTTATGATACTTTTCCCAGTTGCCAGGGAATAAATTCAGTGGTAAAAGCTTTGTATATAGTGTGACTGTTAGTACATCCTGTCACTGGACATCGATGAATCACATAGTCACTTGAACGAGGAACGTTTGTTCTAGTAACCTGAACTTGTGTTTAAAGTAGTTGGGCTCACTTAACCAATATTTATGGTTTGCGCAAAAGTATAAATATAGTCAAAATCAAAGCTTTATTGTAATGTAATGAAACAAGTCTCTTCTGCTCACCAAGGCTGCATTTAGTAGATCAAACATACAGTAAAAACAGTAATATTGTGAAATATGATTTTTTTTTTAAATACTGCATTCTATTTGAATATATTTTATGTATGTAATTTATTCCTGTGATCAAAGCTGAATTTTCAGCATCATTACTCCAGTCTTCAGTGTCACATGATCCTTCAGAAATACAGTGCATCCGGAAAGTATTCACAGCGCTTCACTTTATCCACATTTTATGTTACAGCCTTATTCCAAAATTGATTCAATTCATTATTTTCCTCAAAATTTGTGAAAAGAAAAAAAAAAACATGAAAGAAGTTTGTTTGAAATCTTTGCAAATTGAAAAATAAATCACATGTAGCCTACATAAGTTTTCACAGCCTTTGCTCAATACTTTGTTGAAGCACCTTTGGCACCAATTGCAGCCTCAAGTCTTTTTGAGTATGATGCTACAAGCTTGATATACCCATTTTTAGGCAGTTTCTCCCATTCTTCTTTGCAAGACCCCTCAAGCTCCATCAGGTTGGATGGGGAGCGTCGGTGCACAGCCATTTTCAGATCTCTCCAGAGATGTTCAATTGGGTTCATGTCTGGGCTCTGGCTGGGCCACTCAAGGACATTCACAGAGTTGTCCCATAGCCACTCCTTAGTTACCTTGGCTGTGTGTTTAGGGTCATTGTCCTGTTGGAAAATTAACCTTGCCCCAGTCCTCAGTCCTCAGAGGTCAAGAGTTCTCTGGAGCAGTTTTCCATCAAGGATGTCTCTGTACATTGCTGCATTCATCTTTCCCTCCATCCTGACTAGTCTCCCAGTTCCTACCGCTGAAAAAACATCCCCACAGCATGATGCTGCCACCACCATGCTTCACTGTAGGGATGGTATTGGCCAGGTGATGAGCGGTGCCTGGTTTCCCCCAGACATGACGCTTGCCATTCAGGCCAAAGAGTTCAATCTTTTGTTTCATTAGACCACAGAATTTTCTTTCTCATTGTCTGAGTCCTTCAGGTGCCAAACTCCAGGCTGGTTGTCATGTGCATTTTACTGAGGAGTGGCTTCCGTCTGGCCACTCTACCATACAGGCCTGATTGGTGGAGTGCTGCAGAGATGGTTGTTCTTCTGGAAGGTTCTCCTCTCTCCACAGAGAAACATTGGAGCTCTGTCAGAGTGACCATCGGGTTCTTGGTCTCCCTGACTAATGCCCTTCTTCCCTGATCGCTCAGTTTGGCCGGTGGCCAGCTCTAGTAAGAGTCCTGGTGGTTCCAAACTTCTTCCATTTATGGATGATAGAGGCCACTGTGCTCATTGGGACCTTCAATGCTGCAGAAATGTTTCTGTACCCTTCCCCAGATCTGTGCTTTGATACAATCCTGTCTCGGAGGTCTACAGACAATTCCCTGGACTTCATGGCTTGGTTTGGGCTCTGACATGCACTGTGAACTGTGGGATCCAATATAAACAGGTGTGTGCCTTTTCAAATCACATCCAATCAACTGAATTTACCACAGGTGGACTCCAATCAAGTTGTAGAAACATCTCAAGGATAATCAGTGGAAACAGGAGCACCTGAGCTCAATTTTGAGTGTCATGGCAAAGGCTGTGAATACTTATGTACATGTTACTTTTTTCGTTTATTTTTTATAAATTTGAAAGGATTTCAAACAAACTTCTTTTGCATTGTCATTATGGGGTATTGTTTGTAGAATTTTGTGAAAATAATTAATTGAATCCATTTCAGAATAAGGCTGTGACATAACTAAATGTGGAAAAAGTGAAGCGCTGTGAATAGTTTCCAGTGGCACTGTATGCTGATTTACTGCTCAAGAAACATTTCTGATTATTATCATTGTTGAAAACGGTTGTGCTCTTTCATATTTTTATGGAAATGGTGATAATTTTTTTCCAGGATTCTTTGATTAATGTAAAGTTTAAAATAAACAGCATCTATTTGAAATATAAACCAGTTTTTAATCAGTTTAATGAGTTATTGCTGATTAACAGTAACATTTCTTTCCATAAAAAGTATATCATCGCCATCAGTGGCCATGTGAGCTGAGAGGACAATAGTTTTAAAAGGGCTGTTTAATATGGTTCTTTCTTTAGTTGAACACAAAAAGAGAAACTGAAGAAACTGTTTTTGTTGTTCTTTTCCAAACAAATGAAAGCATCTAGTGTTAAGGGTTAGTTGTAGTATGTTGAACTGATTCTACTGGTGTGTTCTGGACAGTGGAATTGTCTGAACACATTGTCTAGAATTTCTGTATATTGTTACCTTCACACTCTTAAAATAAAGGTTTGCAAAAAGAGGGTTCCACTGTGATGCCATAGAAAAACCATGTTGAAAAACTTTTCAATGAACAGTTCTTAAAATAACCATTTTTCTTTTCTTAGAGTAAAGAATTTTTTAATAATCTAGAGAACCTTTTGTGTATTTGAAAGGTTCCATGGAATTTAAAGGTTCTTTATAGAACCCATGGATGCCAATATAGAACCTTATTTTTAAGAATGGCACTATAATTAAACTGAAACATAAGATATTGCTAAGCCAGAGCTCAAGTATACAGCTCTTTGCAGCTATTTAGCTCAAGCTATCTAAATCCTGACTTCTGACTTCATTATTTTTTAGCCACACATTCTTTAGAAATTTTCTTCTTTGCTCGGAAATGCCAGTGCAACTGCAGTCATTGTTAATTGCTAGTTTTGAGTTAGGCCAGGGCCTTGTTCACACACAGCATGTACTGGTCGTGTTAGCTCAGCTGAGCTGAAACACTGAACACATGTTACGATTCGGACTGTTAGTTTGTCTGAGAGTGATTGATACTGCCGGGATGGCCCACCCCAAACATTGCTGGGATCAGCCTTAGAAAAAAAGCCAAGACACACAGAACCGTGGAGCTTGTGCACACACACACACACACACACACACACACACACACACACACACACACACACACACACACACACACACACACACACACACACACACACACACACACACACACACACACACACACACACACACACACACACAAACAAACACACACACACACACACACACACACACACACACACACACACACACACACACACACACACACACACACACACACACACACACACACACACACACACACAATACAGATATGGCAACATTAACCACATCCCCCTCACACCAAATACACTGCACTTACATGCTGTAGGAGCGTGTCCTGATAAAGGGCTGGCCGATATGACAGTTGAAATGTGTGCTCGGTTAAGATTTACTATATCTTTTACATGTCAGAGTGACAAAGAAACATGCAGTAATGTGAAAATATAGAGCTGGGCATGTCCCAAATAAGCCACTTTGAGAAAGACACTGATGTAAAGTGAAGTTTAGCCGTTTATGGTTGTCGAGAAGTGTCACAACATGGCACATTAATACAGAATTCAACTGGCGTGTGGTTACAAGTGTGAGTATATTGATTTACTACAGCTTTGCAAGTGGCTCATATGTAAGGAATAATTTAATTAATTTTAACACATGCTCGGAGAGACTTACCTTGGTAATACACATGTGGGTTGTCCAAAGGGGGAACCATGCACATGGAGGCACCTAGCCTAATACGAGGGCTGACCAACCGGGCATGTACTCTGGTGTTCAGCTTCAACAGTTCTAGAGGAACTCTGGGCTTACTAAGAAACTCACCTGAGTGAATAGTGCACACATCCAGTCCGTGGAGTGGAATGGCGCAGCAAGCGAAGACACCTGAGCCTGTCCAGTAACTAGCTTGTGAGTACATGAGAGGACACTGGTTCTACACGGAGATTATAGAATCTCGCAAAAATGTTGGGTGTAGCCCAGCCTGCAGCTCTGCAGATGTCTTTTAGCGAGGCGCCATGCGCTAAAGCCCAAGAGGAGGCTACACTCCTAGTGGAGTGTGCCTTTACCCCTAGGGGGCATGGCAGGCCCTGAACCTGATATGCCAGGATAATGGTGTCCACTATCCAGTGAGACAACCTCTGCTTGGAGAGAGCCTTCCCTTTCTGCTGCCCTCCGTAACCGACAAAGAGCTGGTCTGAGGTCCTGAAACACTGCATCCTGTCTACGTAAGCGCGAAGGGTGCGTACTGGACAAGCAGTGCCAAGGCTGGGTCTGCCTCCTTCAGGGGCAGCACTTGCAGGTTCACCACAGGTTCCTGGGAACATTGGGCACATATCCAGGCCGGGGTCTCAGGATCACGTGAGAGTTAGCCGGAATTCCAGGCATGCTTCATCAACCGAAAATGCCTGCAAGTCCCCTACCCTCTTGATGGAAGCCAAAGCAAGTAAGAGCTCCGCCTTCATTGAAAGGAACTTAAGCTCAAAGAGAGCTCTCTGCAGGGCAGATAGAACCACTGCGAGGTCCCAAGAGGGCATCTGTAGAGGGTGAGGTGGGTTTATCCTCCTCGCTCCTCTAAGGAACATGCTGACCAGGTCATGCTGTCCTACTGTTTTTGAGTCCACAAGGTCGTAGTGCGCAGATATCGTGGCCATGTAAACCTTAAGGTTGAGGAAGACAGCCTTGGCTCCAACCCTTCTTGGAGGAAGGAGAGCACAGACCCGATCGGGCATTTCCTGGGGTCTTCTCGGTGATAAGAGCACCAGGTGACGAAGGGGTTCCACTTCAACGCATAGGCCTGTCTCGTGGACAAGGCCCTAGTGGAAGTTATGGTAGCCACCACCTGTGGTGGTAAGGTACTCAAACCCTCCGTGTCCCATCCAGGACCCACATGTCCAGGACCCACACATGCTGGTCAGGATGCAAGTGCCCCATCACTGAGAAAGGAGGTCCTTCCTCAGAGGGATAAGCCAGTGAGGGACTGTCTTAGGGAGTACGAGTTCGTAGAACCCGGTCTGGCTGGTCCAATAGGGGGCGACCAAAAGGACCTGCTCCTTGTCCTCCTTGTTCTTGCACAGGACCTATGTGAGAAGGCTCACTGGGGGAAACGCATACTTGCGTAGGCCCTGTGGCCAGCTGTGCGCTAGTGTATCCTTGCTGAGCATCCCCTCGGCCAGGAAATAAAACCAGTGGCAATGGGAAGAGTCATGGGAGGCAAACAGATCTACCTGTGTGTTGCCGAACTGTTCCCAAATCAGCTGAACCGACTGGGGTTCCCCTGGAAGTGGCTGAAACCGTGAGAGCTCATCGGCTGCATGATTCAGGTCTCCCAGGATGTGAACAGCCCGAAGCAACCTCAGATGCTTCTGACTCCATAGGAGGAGATGGCAGGCGAGTTGCGACATCCGGCGGGAGCGCAGACCACCTTGTCGGTTGATGTACGCTACTGTTGACGTGTTGTCTGAACGGACCAGTACGTGTTAGTCCTTCAGCAGGGCTCGATAGCGGTGCAGGGCTAGAAGTACGACCATCAAACTCGAGGCAAATGACATGCCATAGGCACTGGGGTCCTTTCCAGGAGCCCGCAGCAGCATGTCGATTGCACATGGCACCCCAGCCCATGGCAGAGGCATCTGTTGATACAACAACATGCCTAGAAACTCGTTCTAAGGGCACTCCGGCCTGTAGAAAAGTGAGGTTCGACCCCGGGGTGAAGGTCTGGCAGCAGGCCCGAGTAACTGGGACTCATATGTCCCAGGAGCCACTGAAATAACTTAAGTTAAACCACTCTTCCCCTTAAATTGACGAAGGCAAGTCAGCAGTGACTATGCACGCTCACTCGTAAGCTGCGTGTACATGGTAACCAAGTCGATTTCCATACCGAGAAAAGAGATCGCCTGCACCGGGAGAGTTTACTCTTTTCCCAGTTGACCCGAAGGCCAGACGGGCAAGGTGCCAGAGCACCAGGTCCCTGAGTTCGCAAACCTGGTCTCGAGAGTGAGCTAGTAGCAGCCAGTCGTCGAGATGCGAACCCCATGTTGCTTGAGTGGCACAAGGGCTGCCTCAACAATTTTCGTGAAGACAAAAGGAGACAGGCTAACCCTGAATGGGAGAACTGTGTACTGGTATGCCTCCCCCTCGAAGGCAAATCGTAGAAACGGTCTGTGTCGATGAATAATGGAGACATGAAAGTACACGTCCTTCAGGTCGATCGCTGCAAACCAATCCGATGGACGAACACATTCGAAAAAAGCGTTTGGCTGTCAACATCTTGAATGAAAGCCTGTGAAGGGTTCGGTTTAAGGCGCACAGGGTAGGGGCAGTATAGGCCAGACTTCATCTCGGCTGGAGGGTCGGTCTTGATCGCACCCTTCGCCAGTATGGTGTCTTCCTTCGCACGTATGACAGGGGCTTTGCCACCCACCATGGTATAGCAGACTCCCTGAAACCATGGAGGAGGCCGTGCAAACTGACCGGCCCAGACATGGGAGGCGTTTTTCTGTGTCCCGACAGAGGGGGCTGAGAGCAGCAACACTGTTGCGCACTGTCAACCACGCCCTCTTGGGGTAGGGAAGCCAGTTCTAAAAAAAAATTGGTTACTGCCGGCCGTGATGCCAGCAGTGGAAAACAATGTTTTTTGGAGTGGTCCTACTACCATCTCCTGAAAAGAACTGACGCCTACCTCTGAGCTGCCCGTCTCAGGAGTGCTGCTTAGCCTGGCATTTGGCAGGCTTAGGAGCAAAGACGGGATGCGCCACCTTACTGCGAACTCCTCCGTGCTGCGAACCAGTTGAAGGCTGCTGCTGGGCTGAGCGGGAGGGACGGGAGCCGCAGGGGGGCGTTCTGGATCAGACTCGATATGACAGAGGGGACTCTACCCCTTCAGCGGACATTGAGTCTTGATCTAAGCATCCCGACAGTCATGTTCCCGCAGTGAAAACATGACTCATCCATGAGCACTGCGTTAGCGTGAATAAAGCCTAAACGCGCTAGACAGCGCTCGTTGATGTCAGACGGATGAATGACACAACTACCCAGAAACACTTGGGCGAGACATCTTGAAAAAGACGTGCCCGTGTAGCTCTTTTAGAATAGGAAAAACTCTATAGCAGCCCCAAAGCACCCAGGGAGAACAAACACACTCTGTGGCAGATCACTGCACAGATCAGCAGCAGGAATGCAGAACTCGCTGGAACGTGCTGTAACACCAAGACCACTGAAGAGTCGCTCGTCTTACTTGTAGAGAAAAGCTCAGAAGGCAAGTGATGCACTGTTTGTCATGCCATTAGCTCATTTTGTAGAACTCGAAGGTGATTGGCTCCAAACGAAACCCCCATTCCGTTAGTCACTGACGTAACTCGTAGTGTACTGACTGAAAGGGAACTCACTCAACAGCGGTTTACACAAACAATACTAGACAAAGACACATGGTAAACATGAGGGCTTAATATTCAGACTAATGACTAACAAGACACACCTGTGAACAATCAAGACAATGTACCAATGACAGAAATGAACTGAGAACCCACATGACTAAATCAATCAATGACAACAGGCTTGTTCGACTTTACCCAGCGATGCGCAGACCGATCGGCGGCTGACTTGAAGCAGTGCATGCCGGTAAGAAATTTTGTCCGACTTGAGGCAGCGCCGACGCCATGTGACAGTGACGTATGACATCAAAGTGCCGCGAGAGCGATTCGAGAGCAGCCGGCTAATACAGCCGGTGCACTTTCTACAAAGCGGCTGCACAAGGCTGCACGGACTCTGATGACGACACAGCTGTTCCAGATTCACCGCATTACAGTGATCACGTGTGTTTCGTGTTTATTCTAAAACCTTCAGCTCCACTAATGCGCACAAATCTGTTTTTTATAACAGTAAAACCTCCTTTCTTGTAGTCGCAATGTTATATTGTCATGTTTATCAAAATAAACTGATTAAAAACGTAGACCCCACTTCATTGATAGTGTAGGTTTATATGTTGAACTTTATTCTTGTACAAACACATGCTGTATTAAGCAGTGCATAAAGTATTACATGACAATAATGTCTCTGAAACATCTGTGCATTGCCAAATATTGCATTTATTTCACTTCAGCTGTGATAAAGTATGCAAACACAGCGCGAGTGTCACTACGGGACGCAGAAAGTGTCCGACTTCACGTCTCTGTTTGCAGCTCCTCCCCGCCTGCACACGGCAACTCTCGCCGATTGGCTCCATCCAGCCGCAGCCGAAGTTGAACACACCTAACATGACAAGAGAGACTAGGGAAGCACATGACATGATCACATGAGGGCAAAATGGAATCAGATGACAAACCAGGAAACATGACAGTGATAAACTTCAAAATAAAATACATGAAACATGAACAGGAAACAAAACCAAAACCCGCTTTTAAATGTTTCAAAATGTGAAGCTGCTTTTGCACTCATGCCAAAATAATTAATTTGTCATGAAAAATAATATCCATCTATCCATCAAGTTCTATTAAAAAGAGAAAACACTCAATTGAGATAAAGCACGTTTCAAAGTATATCATTCAAAAATATATTCAAAAATAGGCATTGTCACATGTATCTATTTTTTGTGATCAGACTTTTTTAAAAAGAAATTAACAGCAAAGACTTTTCTGTTTCAAATAACTGGTGTTCTTTTGAACTCTCATCAAAGAATACTAAAATATAAAATGCATCATTGTTTCCACAAAAATATGAAGCAACTTTTTTTGAACATTGATAATTTTTTTTCTTGAGCTGAAATAAGAAGGATTTCTGAAGGATCATGTGAATCAAATAAATTACATTTTAAAATATATTACAATAGAAAAGAGTTATTTTAAAATGTAATAATATTTCACAATATTACAGTTTTTACTGTGTTTTTGATTAAATAAATGCAGCCTTATTGAAAAATGTAGTGTTGAACGTGTAGCAAACAAAACTATGTTGTGATGCATACCATTCGATTGACTTTTATTATTATTTTATCAGAATTGCATAAGATTACAACATTTTGTCTCTACAAAAAGGAAAAAAGTTGGCCAGTTGGTTAAGAAAAATGAACAGTAGTGTAGTTTTTTTTTTCAAGTAGTTTAATTTAATTTTGTTATTTTTACTTACTATTTTGTAGCAGAAAAAAACCTTCTACTGTTAAATAAGACTTTGGCCTAACCAATTCTCAACATTTACTGCTTATGTAAAAGATCTGCTGAATTCTGAGAGTATTTAGTGTGTTTTACTCAGCATGGACTTTTTTCTTTATTCATTTCCGACATGGTGGATATCTCTATATGTTCTCATAACTTCCCTACATATTTTCCATAATCCCCTTTCCCCTGTCTGTGGTCAGAGGGGAGGATATAGACTGTCATATAATTAGCTGTAGCAGGCATGCCCTCCCCTGACCCCTGCCCTTTTGACCCTGTCAGTGGCGGGTGGCCCGGTGTGGTCTGGTGAAAACACACATAGACACACACATATATAGAGGTCTGGTTCTATGACTGCCCCAAAAACTCACTGAGCTGCTAATCACAACCTCAAGAGCACCCCCTCATCTTTACAAAGCCCTCACATTCTCTATTTACTTTCTTTCACACCTCATAGACGTCTGAAGGCTTCATGTGCCCGCCTCTTTGTCTTCATGCATTCACAAAAGCACAAAGGCTCACATTAAATTGATTTACCTCATTAGTCAGCGCACATTCAGCCTCACGGTCCAGGTCTTACAATCAACCAAAACCCCCAAAAATACGGCATCATAAACTCTCAGTTGACATCACGTTAAACAGCGGAAATCTGGCATAAATTATATTGCAAACCTTGACAGTTGAACAAAGCTGAACTAGCAATTTTTCAAGTGGTCATTGTGCTAGTATTACAATATTACAACTACAATACATCTACAAAACTTGTTCAAAAAGATATGCCGCCATGGCGGTTTAAAACATGCGGTTCTTGTATATCCACTTAAGATCGCTCATTGTTAGTTAATGACTTTCCAGAGGCTTCAGGGTGAACTTCACTGACATCACTCTAAACACAGACTCCCACTTCCCTTAATAAGCCCTGAGATGAGCACTGACAGTTTCTCAAAACTCAATTTGGTAAGATCAGCATGTCTAAACAACATTTAATCAAAATGGAATAGAGTGAATAGAGTGGAATATAGCGCTCGTTCTGGAAGTATTTTTTCCATTAATTTTTTCCATCAAGGGAATTTCAAAAAATGTCTTTGTTAATGTGTTATAAGCCATGAACCAAGCAACCAGCAATGAGGTGAACCACAACAGTATGAACTTTCATTTGAAACAAAAAAAGTATTAGAAAATCAGACAAAAATACAAAAGTACAAGACTGTGTACTTAACGGGTTTTGTGAGGGAAAGAACTACAATCCAATGAAGCATTGCAAACCACATAATCAAATAAAAAATTATGGAAAAATATAAAACTAATCATTTTAAAATGTTGATTGTGTATGTAAAAGCAATATATTTTAAGTTTATTGCAAAATATGCATATATATTCAAATATTTCAGTATTTTGAGACCGACTTGATTACATAATTTGCAGTGCTTCATGGGAATGGGAGGAGCTAAATAATTGTTTTGGTTCTGTTTTGATTCATTGATTAGTGGAATTTTCTCTATAGCATAAAAGGTAATGTAGTTATTGCACTTAGTAGTAATATACACTTATTGCCAAAAGTAATGGGATACCCCTCCAAATCTTTGAATTCAGGTGTTCCAATCACTTCCATAGCCACAGGTGTATAAAATCAAGCACCTAGGCATGCAGACGCTTCTACAAACATTTGTGAAAGAAATGCTCTCTGGAGCTCAGTGAATTGAAGCGTGGTACCATGATAGGTTGCCACCTGTGCAATAAGTCCATTCGTGAAATTTCCTCACTACTAAATATTCCACAGTCAACTGTTAGGGGGATTATAACAAAGTGGAAGCAATTGGGAACAACAGCAACTCAGCCACGAAGTGAAATCACAGAGCAGGGTCAGCGCATGCTGAGGTGCTCAGTGCGCAGAAGTCGCCAACTTTCTGCAGAGTCTATCGCTACAGACCTCCAAACTTCAGATTAGCTCAAGATCAGTGTGTAGAGAGCTTCATATTATGGGTTTCCATGAACGAGTAGCTCATCCAAGCTTTACATCATCAATTGCAATGCAAAGCATGGATGTAGTGGTGTAAAGCACACCGCCATTGGACTCTAGAGCAGTACAGACATGTTCTCAGGAGTGAATCATGCTGAGCGGGTTTGGTGTGGAGGAACTTGACTGGCCTGTACAGAGTTCTGACCTCAACACCTTTGGGTTGAATTAGAGTGAAGACTGCGAGCCAGGCTTTCTCGTCCAACATCAGTGCCTGACCTCAGAAATGCGCTTCTTGAAGAATGGTCAAAAAATCCCATAAACACACTCCTAAACCTTGTGGAAAGCCTTACTATAAGAGTTGAAGTTTTTAGAGCTGCAGGTGGGTCAACTCCATATTAAACCCTAGGGCAGGGGTCAGCAAGTAAATTTGGCATCGGGTCAAAAAAAATTTGCCACTAGATGGCGGGCCAGCACATAGTCAAGGGATAATTTAAGAAATGAATTGATGAAAAATGCAACTAGAATTGCCTGTTGACATACTGTTACAGTGTCTTTTGTAACTGGTAATGAGCTGTTACTCTGTAAAAAATTGGATAAATTAATAAAGCAGTAGTGACACGTAACCGAAGTATCATTCACCAACTCGTAAAACAGACCGCCTTGCTAAAACACACATGTGGGAGATGCGGAATGGATACAAATAGCTCACAAAATAAGAGGACTTGAATAAGCCCATTAATGGCATGTTTTGTCTCGCTGAACAAGTTGTTTTTTCAGCTAAACATAACTGGAAGCAAATGACACTGGAAGCCAGACACATTCAATTTACAAATGGTTGTGCTGCTATTGTGTTACAATTAGGGTGGATATGTTAAATGCTGTAACTAGCTGCTGCTCGAGTGGTTGTTTTGATGTTTTGGAAGGTTTTTTTCCCCCTAATTCTCCCTAATCCCTGGTCCCGCCCAGCTCCAAGTCTCCTGTGTCTCCGCTGGTTCTGCCCAGTTCAAAATCTCCTGTGCCTCCAGAATTCCTGCCCAGCCCAGCCCTCTCCTGCCTCTTATTCCTATAACAGCCAGTTCCTCAGCCCCAACTCCGCTGGTTCCCTTCAGCCCCTCGGCTCCTCCTCTGACACCTCTCCACTGTGTGGATTTAGTAAAATACTGCGCTCCGTCTCTACACCCCCTTGGCTCTGTCTGGATCTGCCTTCCCTCTGGCTCCACCTTGTTCCCCAGTCCTACCGGCTTCACAACGAATTCTCCTCACTGCTGCTGCGCCTCAGCCTTCAGGATCATCGTTGTGGCTCTGTGTGCCATCTGCTGTCCGTCTGCCCCCAGGGCTCCACTTCTCCGTCACTCATCTCCTGGTGTCGAAAGCAAGGCCTCCACCATGTCTCCTCCCTACCTTGACTCCACCATGAGCCAATCGTCCTGGCTGTGCTCTGGCCCCTGCCTGGCTTCTCCTGCTCCTGGATCCTCCCTGGCTCTTCCCACTGTCATTGCTGCCTTGGTCACCTTCTGTTTCCTGCCATTCGCCTTGAATTAGCTTAATTTTCCTGAATGTCTCTGTAAGCAACATAAAGCATGCACATACCCTATTATACTCAGCATATTAAAAGCTTTCCTGGCAAAGTGTAATTCAAGAAAAGTTGCATATTGTATAAAATTAAAACATAGTGGAGTAAAATGTACAAGATCTGTTCTAATTTATGAATAAATTATGGTTTGAAACCAACTTTTTGAGGAAAAAACGTATTTGTGCAACTGGTCATTGACTAAAAACATAACTACTTATATATAGTCACACTCATTTCACACTTTTCCCATGTGACAAATCTGTCATGAAGATGTTACAGGCTGTAAAATAATGGAGTTTAGCCTCCAGTAAAACTGATTTGCGGGGGAAAGACGTTTATAAGACAGCAGCGTCAGTCTCTCTGTGTCTCTTTATCTTTACAGGGCTGGAGAGATTCAGACAGACCAGCTCAAATGATATCCTCACACATTACACACAAACCACACTCCACCACATGTTTGTGAGTAGGAGGTTGGGTAAGATGTGCCACATTTTCCTTAAGTTTTCCTCAAGGCAGGGAGAAATAAGAAGTCATACAGGTTTGGAAATGAGCTTGAGCTGAGTAAATGATTACATATTTCTGCTTTAACTGTGATCCTGTTTACCCACTGACACACCTTACCCAACTCTACACTATTTGACAGAATCTGACAGATTAATCACTTTAGTCATATTTAGAAGGCCATTTGTGATTATTAACTGACCAGTTGCAAAATCTCACAAAATACCCAGACTCATGCTGACAAATGCAGAGTCATGCTTTCCCCTGTGAAACATAAGTACTTTATCTGTCTCGATTCACTTACATTATGAATGCAGATGATTACTTCATGCTTGTTCAATAAGATTTGTGCTCACACAGGAACTAAAATATTCCCTGCTTAGTCCTGAGTGGGCCACCAACAAAGCTGTGACATGCTATAAAACTTGAGTGTTTTCCAATTCAAGACAAGTGAGTGTAATTCACATATTGTCTCTTGGCATACACAACTTCCCTATGTCAGATCAAATGAGAACATGTTCATGGAAAACGGATGCCCATTACGCATCACCGAACATCCATCCCATTAATCATCTGTAAGATGTGTCTCAAGTGTCTCTTAATAAAAAATCGATTAAAATGTCTTATAATAATAAGTAACACCTATTCTCAGCAGATTTCGGTGTTTTGAAATAGTAGTAAGTGTGCGGTCCCTGGACCATGACACATATACTGTGTGATACTCTTGATTCGGTTTTCACCTCTGATGTGGAATAGGCCAGTCCTTGGGTGATCGGTTAGGAGTCTGTCTTACGGTAAAACAGCAGGATGACCGATTGACTCAAATGAGCTTTAAACTGTTGGAAATTACCACATTTCTTTTGGAGGGCAATGAGAATCTTTTGAATTTGTTGTAGTTGGCCTCATTTTTCTCAGAGAACTACAGAGGAAGAAAGTAAAACCCAAACTACATCATATACATTATATTGCAATGAGAATAAACATGGTTTGCATCGACCACAATTTGTTTTATGCAGTGAATATACATGTATTGGCTGCTGAGAGCAATAAACTGCTTTTAACAAACATTCCAACTCTGTAATATGACATGTTAAAAATGATTGATGCTTTGAGCAATATCCAATGTAAAATCCAGAAGCAACACCAATATTCTTGAGAATATGAATTAATTTGATTAGTTGGATATTTGGACCCACTTTATATTAGTTGGCCTTAACTACTATGTATTAACATTTAAATGAATAATTTGATACAATGCACTTATTGTGTACATACATGTTTTTGCATTGTACTTACATTTTAAAATGATCTGCATGTAATTAATTCTGTAATTACGTTTATTATTACACTGTTGACGCTTCCCTTACACCTAGCCCTATCCTTGAACTTACCCATACCACCATACCTGCCCCTAACTTTACCGTTAAACTTACCCATACCACCACACCTGCCCCTAACTTTACCCTTAAACTTACCCATACCACCACACCTGTCCCTAACTTTACCCTTAAACTTACCCATACCACCACACCTGTCCCTAACTTTACCCATAAACTTACCCATACCACCACATCTGTCCTTAACTCTACCCTTAAACTTACCCATACCACCACATCTGTCACTAACTTTACCCATAAACTTACCCATACAACCACACCTGTCCCTAACTTTACCCTTAAACTTACCCATAACACCACACCTGTCCCTAACTTTACCCATAAACTTACCCATACCACCACATCTGTCACTAACTTTACCCATAAACTTACCCATACAACCACACCTGTCCCTAACTTTACCCTTAAACTTACCCATACCACCACACCTGTCCCTAACTTTACCCATAAACTTACCCATACCACCACATCTGTCCTTAACTTTACCCTTAAACTTACCCATACCACCACACCTGTCCCTAACTTTACCCTTAAACTTACCCATACCACCACACCTGTCCCTAACTTTACCCGTATCCCATCCCCATTATCAGCAAAAGTGTTTTACAATACAGTATGGTATTGCCCTTGTACTACAATACATTGTACTTATTTTTTGAAGTAAGTTCATATTTGTTAAGGCCACCTAATATAAAGTGGGACCGTACATTTTTATTTCTTTATTTCTTTAAATCATTTATTTAAATGTGTTGTATTTGTGGTTAGCATTTTACAACTAGAGTTGTTTCTTGTGGTACTGTAAGAAAAAAAATTATCCATAGAAAATGGAAAAGGTATTGGTTATTGTAGAAAAGGTCAGACTCTTTGCACTGAAGGAAGAAGACAGGGTCGGCTTACTGAGACTCGTGGGTTTTATTATTCTTTTAAACTCAAAAACAACATCAGCGCTCTCGGCGCTTTAAATCATGCTCCGCCCTCATCACTCTAACAGGTGCGCTCTCTGGGCTTTCTCTCAGGTTCCTTTCTCCTCGTTTCCTCTGGTTCTCTCTCGTCCTTGCGACCGCTCACCCACGAGTCCCCAGTCTCTCTCCCGTGCTCTTCCTCTCCGTTGGTTTATAACCGTCTCTCCCCGCCCATAACTGGAACAAGACACAGGTGTATGTGATTTGCACTTGACCCACTTACGGCGAACTTGTCTCCCAATTCCCTCTCCCGTTACAGACCTCGCTAAACCACACCCTCCCCGCCACATACCCCCACCGCCCGACTCAGGCCGGGGAGCCGTCCGGCCTGCAGCCCCCCCCCCCCCCCCCCGGAGAGGAAGTCGGCCACAACCATCTGCGCCCCCGGCCTGTGGATCACCTTGAATTTAAAAGGCTGTAAAGCTAGATACCAACAAGTGATCCGCGCGTTGGTATTATTCATGCGGTGGAGCCACTGCAGGGGGGCGTGGTCCGAACAGAGGGTGAATACCCGCCCCAGGAGGTAGTAGCGGAGGGTGAGAACGCCCCATCGGATGGCCAGACACTCTTTTTCGATGGTGCTGTACTTAGTCTCTCTCTTCGAGAGCTTACGACTAACGTACAGCACCGGCCGGTCCTCCCCCTCCACCTCCTGGGACAGTACTGCTCCCAGCCCCCGGTCCGACGCGTCAGTCTGCAACAGAAAGGGGAGAGAAAAATCAGGGGCCCTATTTTAACGATCTGAAACGCAAGTGTCAAAGCGCGAAGCGCAAGTAACTTTGTGGGCGGGTCTCGGCGCCGTCATCCAACATTCCCTTTAAAAGCAGGTGCGCAAGTTCCATTATGGATTGCTATTATTATGGCATATTTACCAGGCGCACGCCAGGAGCGGTTCACAGCCGAGGAGACTGATGTTCTTGTAAGAGCAGTGAAAGACAGAGAAGTGAAGTTGTAATGTTGTACATTATGGTAAAGGTGATTTCACAGTCTTTTTTTTTTCAGTTTTTCAGTCGATTTTTTTTTTCCTGGTTCTTGACGGACAAACCAATTTGTCAGACGTCCTTATATACATATAAGTCTTGCCACTATTGGGCAAACAGGTCTTATCCTTAATTATTACAATTAGCCTGAATCATTTGTAAGCTAGATTTATGCCTATTTTTTCACATCTTCGTGGCACACCACAATGATTTCCGTCATCTCATGTGTTAATATTTTTTTAGTGTAACAATTTATGATTTGCAAAAATAACTGTTGCATCTGTGTAGATTACATGAGCAAAGTGTATGCGCGTTGTGCACGCTATACATTATGGTCAAGCATGCGCCCTTAAAATAGCATAGTGAACAACGCGCAACGCGCCACTGACTTTAGACTAGGTTTTTTTCTGGTCAGTGGCGCAATTGTTTAATGGAACAGCAAAATAGCACCAGGGATTGTTTGCGCCGGAACACGCCTCCTTTTTTGCGCTGAACCGCCCAGGGAGCGCAAGTTCATTCACTAGTTTAGCGACGTGCTTCTGTGGAGGGAAAAGCGCGCTTTGCGCGGGTGCAAAATAGGAATGACACATGCGTCTGTGTACAAAGTCAATTGCGCTGGGTGCAAGATAGGGCCCCAGGAGAATGCAAGAGTGGCCCACCACATAGGGCAGCCTTTATCTGAGTGAGGACCTGCTGGCACTGCTCCGTCCACTGGACCGGGTCTGGTGCTTCCTTTTTAGTGAGATCAGTCAGCGGGCTAGCGAGCTCCAAATAATTAGGCACAAACCTCCTATAATACCCCGCCAGCCCCAGGAACTGTCTCACCTCCTTTTTGGTCTTTGGTCGGGGACAGGTTGCAACTGCTGCCGTCTTATCAATTTGGGGACGCACCTGCCCATGACCTAAGTGGAAGCCCAGATACCTGACCTCCACACGCCCAATCGCACACTTCTTCGGGTTGGCCGTCAAGCCAGCCACTCTCAGCGCCCCCAAGACAGCCCTCACATGCTCCATATGCCGCGACCAATCATTACTATAAATGACTATGTCATCCAAGTAGGCGGCGGCATACGCAGCATGCGGCCGCAAGACCCGGTCCATGAGACGCTGAAAAGTGGCGGGAGCCCCGAACAACCCGAAAGGAAGCGTGACGAATTGGTGCAACCCGAACGGCGTGGTGAAGGCTGTCTTTTCTTTGGATAAAGGTGATAAGGGGATCTGCCAGTATCCTTTCGTTAAATCCAATGTCGAATAAAATCGAGCGGTGCCGAGCCGATCAAGCAATTCGTCAATCCTTGGCATTGGATACGCGTCGAATTTCGACACAGCATTCACCCTGCGGTAATCAACACAGAAACGCACCGAGCCGTCCGTTTTAGGTACCAAAACTATCGGGCTGGCCCAATCGCTATGCGATTCTTCTATTACACCCATATCCAGCATCGCCTCTAATTCCTTCTGAACCACCTTTTTTTTATGCTCCGGAAGGCGATACGGCCGGCTGCGAACGATCACGCCCGGCTCGGTCTCAATATGGTGCTGAATGAGATTCGTCTGCCCGGGAAGGGGAGAGAACACGTCCGCAAAATCTGCCTGCAACTTGGCCAGGTCAGTGAGCTGCGACGGCGAAAGGTGATCTCCCCCTGGGGCCAGAGTGACAGGGTTTAAGCTAGAACTCACTTCTGGCCCGAGATCTTCCTCCGCCCCAATTACCGTCATCAGCATCACTGACTCCACCTCACTCCATTTTTTAAGGAGGTTAAGGTGATAAAGTTGACGTGTCCCGCCCCTGTCTGTGCGCACTACCTCATAATTAAGATCCCCAACCCGCTGTGTAACCTCAAAGGGTCCTTGCCACTTCGCGAGTAATTTTGAGCTGGATGTGGGCAGCAATACAAGGACTTTATCTCCCGGTATCGTGTTGCATAGTCTACTATCACCAATGCAAAACGATGCCCCCGTGCTGATCGCTCTAATGGCCCGATGAGGTCCATTCCAATCCTTTCGAAGGGGACCTGCATTAGTGGAAGTGGGCGCAATGGCGCTTTTGGAGAGGCCGGTGGGTTAACCAGCTGACATTCACGACAAGCCGCGCACCACCTGCGCACATTCTCGTGAATGCCCGGCCAAAAAAAACGGGCCATTAACCGATTCAGTGTTGTCCCCTGTCCCAAGTGTCCCGCCATGGGATTACAATGAGCCGCCTGGAAAAGCATTTCCCGGCGGCTTTTTGGTACTAATAACTGGGTTGTAGTTTCTTTTGTCTGAGCGTCTTGTGTCACTCTATACAACCGGTCTTTTATAATGGCGAAAAACGGGAACGACAGCGGGCGGTCGGGCTGGAGAGACTGGCCGTCGATGATGCGGACCTGTTCAAAGGCGTGTTTCAGCGTTTCATCCTGAGACTGTTCCAGGGGAAAGTCATCGCGGTCCGAGAGAACCAGTCTCTGAAACCCGCTCGTTTCCCCTGAGTCAGCCCTAAGCGGTCCCGGTTCAGTCTCGCCCACCCGCACGTCCGCCGCCGACTCCCGTTTCTCTTTACAAGAGACATCCACACACAAGTGCCCCAATAAATCTCTAAAAGCTGGCCAATTGGTTCCCAAAATCAGTGGATGCCTGAGGTGCGGATTAACCGCCACCTCTACGCTATGTTTTTGCCCCCGAAATTGAATCACAACTGACACTACCGGATATTTCACCACATCCCCGTGCACACACCGTACCTGAACCACACGGCTTGTATCCAATGCCTCGGGCTGAATCAGGCTTTGGTGGATTGAGGTCTGGTTACATCCTGAATCCACCAGAGCCGGATAGGTACCCCCCTTAATACTCACAGGTATCTGGTACCATCCAGCCTGACCGGGGGCAGTCTGCGGGACATCCGGGACCCGGATCATTGTCCCGACTTCCATCATCGGACATCGGTCGATGAAATGGTCCGGGTCCCCACAACGCCAACAGACCGGCCCAGACCTTCCCGCCACTACCGTGGTGGTAAGTGGGCCCAGCGATGGGCGAGGAGAGAGCAGACCCGGAGCTTCGCCAGAGCCGGGCCCCGCCCCCCTGGACGGAACTCGCGCTGACCCGGCATATTCTGCGCTGTTCCCGCCCCTCCCTCATGGAGGAGCCCGAGGCGGGACTGGAGGTCGGGACCTAGACATAGGGACAGGTCTAGAGAGAGAGGTGGGAGAGAGAGAGAGAGATGTTATGGGTCCGCCGACCCCCGGACACGCCACCATGTGATCCTCCGCCAGCCCAATGGCCGAGTCCAGCGACGTCGGCCGGTGGCACTGGACCCACTCGGCCGTTCTTCTGGGAAGCCGAGCGATGAACTGCTCCAGCGCCACCAGGTCAATGATTTTGTTGACGTCGCTTCCCTCAGCCAATAGCCACTTGTGGCAGGAGTCCCGGAGCTGTTGGGCCATCACGAAGGGCCGGCCACTTTCGCCCAGCTCCAACGACCGGAACCGTTGGCGGTGTTGCTCTGGGCTTCGGCCGACCTGCTGCAGGATGGCCCTCTTCAGGTCGTCAAAGACCAGGAGGTTCTGGACAGGGAGTTGGTGGGCTGCCGTCTGGGACTCCCCCGACAGCAGAGGAATTAGTCGCATTGACCATTGATCCCGAGCCCAACCTGCCGCCTCCGCTGACTTCTCGAATAGATCGAGGAACACCTCTGGATCGTCCTGCGGGCCCATCTTGTTCAGCGGCAGGTGGGTGTTTTGGCCCGGGATCGCTGGGACCTCTGTCCGCCCAGCTCCGAAACCTCTCGCGGTCCTCTTGCTGTCCCTGCACAATCGCCTCGAAGCGGCGCTCCTGGTCGATCCGCAGGTCGAGCAGGGCCTGGTGTTGATCCTGGTGAAGGACCGCGAGGGATGAGATGATCTGCGCAAGCGGCGTGGAGGATGACGGAGTTTGCATGGCGGCGGCCGCTTCTTCCTTCCCGGGTTTCGGCACCACTGTAGAAAAGGTCAGACTCTTTGCACTGAAGGAAGAAGACAGGGTCGGCTTACTGAGACTCGTGGGTTTTATTATTCTTTTAAACTCAAAAACAACATCAGCGCTCTCGGCGCTTTAAATCATGCTCCGCCCTCGTCACTCTAACAGGTGCGCTCTCTGGGCTTTCTCTCAGGTTCCTTTCTCCTCGTTTCCTCTGGTTCTCTCTCGTCCTTGCGACCGCTCACCCACGAGTCCCCAGTCTCTCTCCCGTGCTCTTCCTCTCTGTTGGTTTATAACCGTCTCTCCCCGCCCATCACTGGAACAAGACACAGGTGTATGTGATTTGCACTTGACCCACTTACGGCGAACTTGTCTCCCGATTCCCTCTCCCGTTACAGACCTCACTAAACCACACCCTCCCCGCCACAGTTATTTTCTCCAAGGACATTATTAGTTTTGTTAACAGACATTTCCTTTAACCCTAAAACATAACACGATGCAATGTGTAATTCGAAAAATGGGTAAAGCATCTGTGACAAATCGATAAGGAAAACTCCTTCATATTAACACAGTACCACAGTCCTACTTTTATGGACTTTTCTTTGAGTATGTGCTTACATATAGCGGTCTAAAAATAAGTCTGGCAGAAGTGAGTGAACGTGTGCACCAGTGTTGAAATGAGCTGGAACACTTGCACAGTCATGCTGCATGTCAGGAACATGTACATCTTAAAAAACCCACAAACAGGCACACAGTTTACTAAGAAGTGTTGGGGACGTAGAACTTGATGTACTTGAAAGCTGTGGTTTGCCATGCCACCCATGAGTTAACCCTTCTGAAGAAAAGTACACTTTAGCATACTTTTAAAAAGTGTAGTTATTATGGAAAAATACTCAAAAAAAGGGCAAACTTCATATTTTTAACAGCTAATTGCTTGTTATTTGTAATTAAATGAAAATATATATTAGTATAAATGTATATGATTAGATGAACTTTAGAGGGATTTCATAATTTCATAATTACTTCTATTGACTTTTAAAATATGGTTAAAGTGTACTGCTGAATGTACTGACAAACATGGTTATGGTTACCCTTTATGGTAACACTTTACATTAAGGTTCCCTTTGTAAAGGGTTTATAAAGGTGTTTGTTAATGACTAATTGAACGCAATACCTGCCAAATAGTGAGCCATCTTTAACTCACATGTTATAAATGCTAAATAAATGTATTTATTCACACTTATTGATTTATTCCCTGATGTAGCAAAAATTGTGAATTTTTTAAATTGTTCACTTTACATTAAGGTTCACTTTTACAGGTAATTAATGTTTGTAAGACATGGAAAAAATGGTTCACATGTGTCCACCCTACATCAAGGTTCACAGGTAACTAATACCGGAATATTTTTTTATTTTTGTTATTATTATTAATATCTTGATATTTTTCTTGATAAACAAGAAATGTGTTGTTTTTACACATATCTGTGGATAGGCATCATGACCTTTTTGCAGAGTATCATGGGTAAGACTGAGTAACTTCTTGTAAGCAACATAGTAAGAAAAGTGACATAAGTCATGAGATATTAATGCGAAAACCACAAATACAACACCATTCAGTCTCTCTATGATAGTAAATGTTTGCTACATCAGGAAATAAATCAGGTATATGGCTTTGAGTTAAATAAGTGTAAAAAAAAATATTTATTAAGCATTTTTTGACACGTGAGTTAAAAACGGCTCACTATTTGGGAGGTATTGCGTTCAAGTCGCCATTTTTATTCATGCAGTTTATAACTGCTTATTAATGATTTATAATGCATTTGTAAATTACTTATTAGTCATTAACAAACACCTTGATAAACCCTTTACAAAGGGAACCTTAATGTAAAGTGTTACCGTAAATACATATAACATATGTAACAAGGACACTGTAAAATAAAATGTTACTGCATTTATAAACTAAAATAAACTTTAATGTAATTTCTATTGAAATAGCATGCATTTAATTATATTTGTAATTACACATTTGAAATGATGGAGTTGCAATTTTGTATATTTAAAATATAATAACAATCAAAATATCAAAAACACGATTCAAATTATAATCAAGTACTTTAGCATAGGCAACACATCAAAATAAGTGTACTTCTTTAAAGCACAACACAATATATTAGATCATAATCAAAATGTAAAATAAAACATTGATTTCAACCAAACAATTTCTTTTGCATATGGGCCCAGGGATGACTTGCTATGCCACTGATTGTCACGGTCATGTTTAGTCTTTGTTAGTTTTAGTCTTTTGTTTTTATTGTCTTTGTCCCTGCTTGAGTTTTAGTCATTCATTAGTTGCATAAACTCTTACAAATTAGTCATAACATTTTCAAGCTACATTAAAATGTTGAGCGGTCTAATTTGAAACCAAAAAGAAAGACTGATTGCCCCTTGACTAACTGCTAGTTGGTCACTAGTTCTTAAGACAGTATTCACATAATGGTTATGTTTATGCAACTGGCCCCACTGGTTTCTAATTAGTTACACACCTGCTCCCTGTTTCTTTGATCATCATCCTCTGTGTATATAAGCCCTCTGTGTCTTCAGTTCTGTGTTCCACGTTGATGTTTGGGCCTCAATATTCTTGTGTTTTTTAAAGTCATTCTGTGTCACGCATCTCTCATCTTTTGGATTAGCTCATGCTACCCGTGCCATATAACTTATAAAACCGCAATGTTGTTGTAGTAAAGCCAGATTAATTCAAATCTGCTAAATGAATATATTGTAGCAAACATGTTAAAGATTTGCTTCCAGTCAGTACATTTATAATATGATTAACTGTTACTTTGATGCACTGAGCCATCTCCTTCATTGACCTTCATTTACACAGGTATTCTCGCTGACTGTTCCAAGAACAGTGTAAATACACGGCTACTTTTAAATGGATGTTGATGGGTAATAATAGGTGTGTTCGACTTGAAGCGGCTGCGCAGACCTATCGTGTAGGACATCAAAGTACAGCTAAAGCGATTAGAGAGCATACAGTGCCGTCTGCTCTCTAATCGCTCTTTCATGGTACTTTGATGTCATACTCCGATCGGTCTGCGCAGCCGCTTCAAGTCGAACACACCTATTGGTTAAGCTTCAAGCATCAACTAGGGACTGATGGGATCATGCTACACTCTTGACGAAAATAACATCACACCATTTATTTCCATCAAGAGGTGCATACATTTTTGGTCAAGATCTCGTATTGCCAATGCAAGAGTCCAGCACTCTGTAAAGTCTCCTCCAGCACATCCAAAGACTTTCAACGAATTTAAGGTCTGGACTCAGAGTGTGAAAATGTTTCTTCATGTTCCCTCCCAACTATTAGTTCACAGTTTGATCCTGATAAACCTTGACATTGTCATCCTGGAATATGGTCATGATGTGTCTTCCTATATGTGGTTGTTTAAGAAATGAAAAGCTACACAATCCATCAGTTAGGGCTAGAAGAACTGTTGCCAAACATATAACATGCTAGAAACATAATCACTGCAATAATGATCCAGTCATAGGGCCAGATTTACTAAACAGGGCAAATTAGTGTGAGAGCGCAATCCTATAAACGCGCAGATGGGAGTGGAAAGTTCAGTGCGTGTGATCAACTAACCACACGCAAATTAAAGAACACAGACTCAGCTGGATCATTTCCATAATGATCAACACAATCTTAGCCTGGATGCCAGACGAACTTAGTCCCGCCCACAAAAAAATTTGCACGGGCAGTTCGGTCTGGACTTGATCCATAGAGAAGTAATTATGCCCGAACAGAAACTGTTCGGACCAATGAAATTGTCAGGGCGGGCTTTAGACGATGATGGACAGATGATCAACAGTAACGTAATCATCCACGTCATCAAAGGCGCTTGGGTTGAGTTTGTTCTAATCCTAAACGGAGAACTTGTTCGTATATGCATTCACCTTCACTATTTCTCTCAGAAATGATGATCGTGTTGGTAAGTACTCTGTGTATCCTTAAATTCTTTTTTTACAACACCGGCAAAGATCGTTTACACTCATCTTTTTCTTCTAACCTTAGGCTACTTATTCCGGGCGTGCGTGCAGACAGGGCTGCCAAGTTTTTACAACAAAACCCGCCCAATACCGATTGCTACTCAAAACTAGCCAAAAACAAGCCCGATAGCTTTCCGAGTGGGTGGGTTCTCTGGGAAAAAAGGCATTTTGGGGGTAAAATATGTGTTATTTTGGCTGAACTGCCTGCTAAAATTCGCATTCCTGGGTCTGTATATCACATAATTGGGATCGCTTCAACCCGCGGACTTGGCAACACAGTGCAGTTGAGTTCTGTTGACATTTGACAACTAACGTTATGCGTCGCTCCGTTGCTCTGATTGGTTGTAGGTCTATCCAATTGAGGTCTTTCCTGGTTCGGTTTAAACACGCCCCATAATCACAGCCCAACGGAGCAGTATCAGACTCAAATTCTGACTAGAATTGAGTATGACAACGTCAGGCTAACACAATCTACCAAGAGCAGCTCAAATTAACCTCTGGTTGAAGATGTGCTTTTTTGGGTGGTAAATAATGGCACAAACACCAGTAAATTGATGAGCGCAAACCTTAGTAAATCTCCTCACATGATTCATTTAAATACTCTCCTCCTATAAATGTTGCGTCTGAAAGGGAAACTCCTACAAATCCATGTGCAATAAGGTCAGCCACAAAAATAACCCTGTCCACACTTTTTCAGCACTCATTTTTTAAAATAAATATTATGCAATCATTTAAGACAAATCTCCTTATATAGAACATTTTTGGCATAAAGAGTTCTTTAAAATTGAGTCAAAATACTGTATATCGAACCCACCTAAACTTTCCAGCCAAACCTTCTTGGCATGAACTATAAAGAACTATGTTTCTGCAGTGATATCATCTTGAGCAATAGATCATTTTTGGTATATTATATGCACCTGTTTAGTTTGTGAGTTTGTCTGTGTGTATCACAAAACAAAGGGGTTGTTGAAGGAGATGCCGATTGTGATGGATGGTGTTTACGGGTTGGCTACATCTTAATTTACAGATAAATCCACAATCAATCGGTGCCGATGAGTTACTCTGCCAGGCTTTTAAACATCACTTCATTTCATAATGCTTAGGCCCCCGTGGTGGTCTGGGGAGGAATCAGTGGAGGTCAGTCGGCTGGGGGAGGGGAGCCGCTGGTCATCCAGTGGGTCTCAGGGTGGGCCCAGCTAATGTGAACCTCCTAATTATTTCAAGAGAAGCACTATTCTGTGGGGACTGCTTACACAACAGAAGGGAGAGTACAACACTGAGCAGCTCTTATGTAAGACACATTCTTCCAGAGTAAACATGTTTTTCTGTCGCTGATATTTTTGACACCCGTGACTTTTATATGACTTTTATCAGCAGATTAGCTTTTTCGCACCATAAACAGCAGGGCTGCTCTGACGTGTTGAGAGTAACTATGGTGAAGAGTTTTATTAGCATCAATTACCATGACGGTACATAAATAGGGCTGAACCCTTGGGCCCTTTTCACCCCAGTCTTGTTGGCACTGCTGTCCAACAATTTTTATGAAACACTCAAAGCTCTGTTGCATCAGTTTATTTATTTTTTATTTTTTTGAAAACTCCAAAAAGAAATATATACAATCAATTCACTGCCATTTAGATTAGATTAGATTAGATTAGATTCAAGTTTATTGTCATTACACATGCACAAGTACAATGCTTTCAGTTTAAAGCTGAAATTGACTTTTATTTCCTTTTCACACAAATTATGATTACAGGGGCATTTTATCGATTAATAGACTTATTTTTATGCGTACATATTTTATACATAAAAATAACTATAAAAATAACATTGTTTAATAATACTATTGTAATACTGTTCGTTGATATGGGAAGAAGGAGGTGGGAACCGGCGAACGTTTAAAAGACTTTAAAGACTAAATAAACTAACTGAAAGTAAAAGCTCACGGACAACTGCCGCGCACACACATAACAAACCGTAAACAAAACACAACATAAACTCCAGGCCTGGTCTTCTCTCGTCCTTCACTGTCGTCGTTCCACCTTTTATGCTCCAGTCACTCCCAGATCTGAGACCGGTGTGACGCGCAGATGGCGCTCATCATCCAATTACTCACCGGCCTTGCGTCGCTCTCTCACGGCTCTCGCTCCCCCTGCTCGTCATATACCCACATCTCCCCACGAGACTGCGCTCTACTCCACCCCGCACCCCCTCGGGGGCCAGTCTCGCCGGCCGCAGCACCTGGGGGTAAGGACAGACGAGACAAGACGAGACAAAAGGAGACGGAAGCACAAGGAGCGACAAAGACGCGAGAGGGGAGAGATCTTGTTCCAGTTCCCAGACACACTGCCGCTCGGTCCTCAGCCAGCCGAGAGGCTCTTCCTCGCGGTGCCATGTGATGGTACTGGATGCTCGGTGGACGGCTCGATCCTCCTCCGGCGGTCGCTCCTCCTGTTGAGGGCAGCGCTCATCATCCAATTACTCACTGGCCTCGCGTCACTCTCTCACAGCTCTCGCTCACCCTGCTCGTCACAATTATGTTATGACCTCAAAGCACTTTTACCATTCTATATGATTTATAAACTAGTACATTTTGCATCACATAACCAGTTCCATATGTATGGTATATATATATATATATATATATATATATATATATATATAAGTTGTTCACATCGCCAGTGACTTTGTCGCTGCATATCGCCAGTGGCTGGCGGTTGGGTTGTTAGTAGGCGTTCCCACTGCTGGTTGCCACTTAACATTTGTGATGTTATTCCATGTTGTAGACATGAATCAGTTTTCTTGCAGCTAAAACCAAACATTTAGAAGGGAAAAATACTAAATGATGTTTAATTTTTCATTAACAAAGTTCAGGAGGAGCACGTTCAAATTATCTATTCAATCAACATGTCATCACCAATTAACACGTTTATCCTATCAGAATGAGAGGAGGCCTATATACATGGGCACACCTTCATTCCCTGACAGTTTTCAGCATCCCTCCACCACCCCGACTCCTCACTCTTGACTGGTTCCCACCACAGCCAGGAATAAGGGGAGAGAACTTTTCGGGCCAAATACTGAGCTCGGAGCCCTCTCCTCGGATAACACTCCAAATATGCATACCATTTACTAGGGATGTGACGAGACACTTATTTAACGAGACGAGACACGAGATTGGGTTCACGAGAACGAGACGAGACAAGATTTTTACATAGTATTTAAAAAAAATCCTCAATGATGAAATACATGACTAGAAAAATTGTTTGCAGGTGCATTTAAACTGCTTTAACTCATCATCTTGTAATGCATGTCATTTCAGTTCTACTTTACTGAGTTTGAATTATCATATGCAGTAAAAGACAACAAGCACTGTAAAGGTTTTGCCAAAAACTAAACTGACTGGCTTCTTTCCTGTATGATTGTCTCTTCAGACCTTAGAACTGCACATGAGCTTCTTTTAACCTCCTAACTGAACTCCTTCTCACAAATTGATCATAGATTCAAACAATAACCATAATCAAAGTACTCAATATTTAAATAGAGACATTTTTTTTTAAAGCATGATACAGAGCTAAGAGATGGTTGCAACTAGATGCCTCAGAGCCGCTTGCAAACAGCGGTAACGTATTGAAATCGCGTTTGAATGAGCGCTCCCGTTTACGTTCACTTTCAATTTTGCGATCATGCGTACTCTGTGAATAGGGAGCAGTGGTGCTGAACGCGCATTTTAAAATATAAGACATTTGTCTGACCAGGGGCCTCATGTACAAAGACTTGCGTTGAATTCATACTAAAACACTGAACAAAAAAAAAAAACAGATATATGAATCTCTGCGTACGAAGGATCCCACGCATATTGTCTTTGTACATCCCAATTAACGTAAAATTGAGTGCACATGCACGAGCACAACGCCCCACCCAGTCTCCTCCCTTAATTAAATCAATTTAAATATGGTAATAATGAGTCCACTTTGGCAAAAGAAAGCAGTAATAAAATGGCTAAAGGAAGCGGCAAGAAACGAAACTTTACAGAAAGTGAATTGGAGGTGCTACTATCGGAGGTAGAAACGAGAAAATATATTTTATTTGGAACTTTGTCCTCCGGAATTAACAACAAAAAGAAAAAATATGAGTGGGATAGTTTGGCTGATGCCGTCAATGCGGTGGGATCTGAAAGTCGCACTCTAAATGACCTTAAAAAGAAATGGTCTGATATAAAGGTGGACGTTAAACGGAGAACCGCGCACCGACAAAGTGTGGGCAGAACAGGCAGTGGTAAAGGGGTTGATGAACTTACACCCTTTGAGCATAGAGTTGCCTCAATTATGGGTGACACTTTACTCTCTGGAGTAGTATCTGCTGCTGTGGGAGACTCGGATTTACTACAGGATTGCCACGAAGGTAACCAATTTCTCATTTGTTTTTACTTTGGTACACATAGCTTACCGATTTAATTTTCAAATGCATGCAATGTAGCTGACCAAAAGTACACCAGAGATTTTACGTATCCATTGCATTTATGGCAAATGCATTTAGCCATTAATAAGGAACAGACTCAAATCACAGTTAACATGTGCCTGTGTTTATTTAGACTCATATGGTGCAACAGCCGGAACATCCACTGGCACGCACTCGGAATCCAGGAAAAGCACAAGGGCAAGCGCATTCACAAAATTCACAAAAAGCACAAGTGCATTCACAAAACCATTCAGGCTGTATGTACACAGAGACACTAAATTATAGGGAAGTTACTGATCGCTAAAATTAAATTGTCTTCCATCTTGGTGACGACAATCCGCGACGGCCCTGTCGCTCATGTCGCCGGAAATCACTAGCTCTCCATTCAAATGAATGAACGTGTTGCTGACTGTGTGAACCTGGCTTTACACTTGCATTGCGGCTGTAGAAACATGCTAAAATGGCTTGGTTGCTTCATCAAATATTGGTTGTTTAGGGTAGGGTTTGGTATCAGTTTAGTTATGAAATTCCACAATACATGCAATAACCAATGTAATATACAGGTATGTTGCCAGATTCTTGTTCATCTGTTTCTGAGAAAATTGAACACGATTTTAGCGCCACTCACTAGACATTTCACTTTGAAAGTACCACGAAACGTGCCACCGGTTCTACTCGCACCACTCCCGAGTGGAATTCCAACTGCCGTTTGTGGCATGTGAGGAGGGCACGTTAACAATGATGCTAAAGACCTCTACTGTCAGTCACTACTGTGAATCTTGAAGCCAGGGAAGTGAGGTTTACTCACACTGCTTTTTTTGGGAAAGGTTAAACGGTGCATACTGTGCTAAACTTGCTACCAGAATGTTCGGGTTTGCCAGGATATTGCTATGCAGTTGCTGACATCCCTGTTTCCACCAAAAACTTTTTTTCCCCCAGACCTGTTGCTGTCTGCATTTCCATCGCAGTCTAAAGTACCCTGAAGATTAGTCTGGTGACGTGCGACTGTGTGCGACTTTCCAGTTCCTGCTGGAAAGTTTCGTCCTCCACATATAAGCTCAATAAAGCCTGAACCTCGCTGACGATCCATCGGCCGTATTTTTTAAACTCCATTGTTGATTCGATTATTAAACAAGCAAGCATCACAACAGACTTTTAAAAATAAAGTTTTTGAAATAAAATGCTGCATGAACTGAACCCATCAGCATGTTCCCAAGTCCCACCCCCAAAAGTTCCTGAACTTTGAAAAAGTAATACCTCGCGAGCAGGGACTATCTGAGGGGGACATTTTTACCCGGAACTTCATGTAGGCCCTGGTCCCTGCGCTCGAAACATACCCGAAACACTCTGTATTTTGGCCCAAACCCAGAGTACTCCTCCCGTATCTCTGGTTAATAAAGTAACCAGGCAAGTGCGAGGAGACGGGGAGACATATATTTATTTAAGCCTCCACTCGTGATGATTGGGTAGACATGTTGATTACTGCTGGTTGGAATGACATGAAGATTGGATAGTTGATGTGAAGATTGGATAGATCATTTGAACATGTTCCTCCCAAACTTTTTTTAATAAAACATCATAGGCTTGTTCGCTGACTTCATGCAGCGATAGGCAGACCATTCAGCGGCTGACTCGAAGCAGTGCATGCCGGTTAGAAATTTTGTCCGACTATAAAAAAGAAAAATTTGCACAAGCACTAATGACAACCCAGCTGTTCCACGATTGGCCAGATTCACCGCATGACAGCGATCACGTGTGTTTCATGTATATCCTAAAAATGCTCACAAATCAGTTTTTTTATAACGGTAAAAGCTATTTTCATGTAGTAGTTTAATACTTAAGGTTAGGGTTTTGACACGATTTATGGTGATGTTTGCTTTAGTTAACACCGTTCATGATCAAAGGATACGCTGACCTTTGGTATCTTGACCACACACATGCACGTTGTGTGTTTGCCAATTAAGATGGTTAGAAATCCAATTACTGATGAAAACAAGGTGGTCAATAACAAAGAGTCCTGCACAAAGAAATCAAGCACATTGAGAACGGCACCACAACACACACTCTTTGCTTGTATTTGTATGGTATCAGTAGGGGGCTTTTCATGGCAAGTTCCTTTTAAATCAGTTAAAAACTTTGCAGATGGCCTGAAACACTGGCTGAAAAGTTTCTTTGAAGTTTAAAATTGTTATATAACATAGTGTAATTCTGAGCATCACTTTCTGCCGCAGTAACATGATTGATGGAGGTCCCATATTATTGAGGATATGCTTCCATGAGCATGAATCAGGCTGTGTCAGCAGCAGTGTTTACCAAACCACCATTTACAGACAATTCCTCACTTCAGAGGCATGTTATTTTTGTTCGCAGAGCACAAACTCTATTGAATTGAATTAAAAGAGAGAAGCAGCTTGCAGATTTGGAGCTGTAATTGTGGTTCTTTAAAATCCACATAGAGTGCATTAGAATCAAATCCTACACTGAATCCCAAGAGGGCTTGTGAAGGAGCTCTACTGTGTCTTCAGCTCCTCTCCGTGTTTAAAGCTCAGACAACCAACCGACCTCTAGAAGAGATATAACAATAAATCTCCTTTTGTGTTCCACAGAAGAAAATAACAGCATATGGAGTTGGACACGAGTAAGTTATTTAGTTTTCACATTTCTTTTTGGGTGACATATTCTGTTAAAATGAAATATGATAAACAGTAACATAATACATCTGAACTTACAAAACATTTCAGTTTAAACACACTATTTCATGCATGAGGCTATCTGCATGCGGACAGAATGGAATGGGAGAGAAAAAAAGACAGAATCTCTTCCATTATAACCATATTTATTAGTATCATTATTGTTATTATTATTATTTACATACACTCTAATTTCACAAGGCTTTTTATTAGATGTTGTGACAAACACTCCTGGGAAAGTAAGTAAAAAACAAACAACAGGCAGCCATGTCTGGGAAGTATACTTAACATTTGTATTATTCTTGTAAAGAGATACAAAGAGCATTCTGGGTATATTTCAGTGTCTTATGGCCCATTTGTTTGTCTTCTGTTGAATGTTGTGTGAAAACAGCAAAGAATGATCTCTGTCCCAAAGCATTATGTTTTTTTATGAATATGTGCTTCTTGCACACACAGAATAGTTTTAAGGCATCATCGACTGTTCCAAGAGCTGTAATGGTTCTGTTCAGTTCTGTTCTGTTTTCATGGACTTTGTAGTTTCTATGCCCTTTGTGAGAAAGTTCAGAGTGAGGCTTAGTGAGGCTTGTGCTTTTTATCATTTCCAAAAATGAAACAGAAACAAAACTTGCACTCTCAACAAACTTCTTAAGTCCTCAGTCCAGTCCTTCCATTCACTTCCCATTTGCCAGTGGCTCTTATCCGGTCTCTCTACGCCAATTACTGCAACAACTGTTTGGCATTTTGCACTTGACCAACTTACTCACTGTTCGTCTCCTGACTCTCTCCCCTGCTGCAGTCCTCGCTGACCCACAGCCCTCTTGCCACATACCCCCACCGCCCAACTCAGTGGTGAGGTGAAGTGTGACCTAGAGATGGAGCTTACCACCATGTCTGGTTCTGCCCAGCCCCAAGTCTACTGCGTCATTGCTGCTTCCGCCCAATCCTAAGTCTCCTCTTTTATTGACTCCAGCCAGTTCCTCTACCCCGTCTCCGCTGGCTCCCTTTAGCCCCTTGACTCTTCCTTTGCTGGCTCCACCCAGCTGCTCGGATCTGCCTTGGGCTTCCAGGTTTCCAGCTCTGCCCTTATATTTCAATCCCCTAGCTCCACATCAGGCCTCCAGGCCCTAGACTGCACCTCTGCCTGTCGACTTATCGGCTTCACCTTGGCTCCTTGTTCCCTCGGCTCCACCGTGTTCCCACTTACCTCCGGCTCTGCCTTAATCATTCATCCCCCTGGTTCAAGGCTCGAAATTGTGACCATTTTGGTCGTATATGCTCCCAAAATTTACAGTGACCGTTCTATCACATAACCAATTAAATGTAATCTTTACGCTCTTAACTTTTAAGCAGACTTTAGGTTGGTTAATATTATTTGTAAATCACTTCGTTTCACGGATTAAAAATGGCGATTGAAAATATGACATTGATTTCATACAAAGGCTCAATAAACAGTTAAAATTGTCACTTACATTTTAGAAGCAATATTGACTGTTTTTGTTTCAGCAGCAAAAATGGTTCCAAACAAAGATCACAGCAGAATCAGCACAGCATTTTCAAACGGTTGAGTGACAGATTCAATGACCCATTCATAAACAACTGCCTCACTCTTGAATGAATCAGCTGTTTGAACGAATCGTTTGAATGAACGACTCAATGACTCACTCATTAAGACGCCTGCCGCCACCTATTGGTGGTTTAGTTTCATGTTTAAAGTATAATTTTTTATCTTATTTGTATATTCAAAATATATTTCAAACAATCTTATATTTAATGCAGTTGTAATTTTTCTGTGTTAATTATTTATTTGATTGGTAACAGCCCTATGTCTTATCATTCTAAATACATTTATTGATCAAGTTTAAGAATTTAAGATGAAAGATACATTTAATGAGACTAGGGAAAAAATTCCCTTTATAAAGGTAAAAAGGGCAGAAATTTCACAAGTGATTTAAGCTGTGCGTTAAATGCTGATGATTAAAAGCTAATTTAAATATGTCGTAGCTGATAGAACACTGATGAGAATGTTGCTTCAGAATAAATTTTATCTACAACACAAAACTACTACAATCTCATACAATTTGCACCAGCTCACCAAAATTGGACAGTTGAAGACTGGAAAAATGTTGCCTGGTCTGATGAGTCTCGATTTCTGTTGAGACATTCAGATGGTAGAGTCAGAATTTGGCGTAAACAGAATGAGAACATGGATCCATCATGCCTTGTCACCACTGTGCAGGCTGGTGGTGGTGGTGTAATGGTGTGGGGGATGTTTTCTTGGCACACTTTAGGCCCCTTAGTGCCAATTGGGCATCGTTTAAATGCCACGGCCTACCTGAGCATTGTTTCTGACCATGTCCATCCCTTTATGACCAGCATGTACCCATCCTCTGATGGCTACTTCCAGCAGGATAATGCACCATGTCACAAAGCTCGAATCATTTCAAATTGGTTTCTTGAACATGACAATGAGTTCACTGTACTAAAATGGCCCCCACAGTCACCAGATCTCAACCCAATAGAGCATCTTTGGGATGTGGTGGAACGGGAGCTTTGTGCCCTGGATGTGCATCCCACAAATCTCCATCAACTGCAAGATGCTA
Organism: Romanogobio albipinnatus; assembly: GCA_023566225.1. Lineage (NCBI taxonomy): Eukaryota > Metazoa > Chordata > Actinopteri > Cypriniformes > Gobionidae > Romanogobio > Romanogobio albipinnatus. The sequence continues at coordinate 6,719,751 of CM042252.1, read as the reverse complement.
TCCTATCAATATGGGCCAACATTTCTAAAGAATGCTTTCAGCACCTTGTTGAATCAATGCCACGTAGAATTAAGGCAGTTCTGAAGGCAAAACGGGGTCAAACACAGTATTAGTATGGTGATCCTAATAATCCTTTAGGTGAGTGTATACACACACACACACACACACACACACACACACACACACACACACACACACACACACACACACACACACACACACACACACACACACACACACACACACACACACACACACACACACACACACACACACACACACACACACACACACACACACACACACACACATATATCAGTGTTGTCTGGGTCTTCATCCCTCATGGCTCCACCCTGTTAGGTCTTTACGTAGTTTGTTTCTATGGGTACTCATTAGTTGATATTCCTGAGTTTTGAGTTTATATTTGTATTACCTTCTTTGTTTTTGTTGAAAGGGCTTCCTCCTAGTCATGTCAGATTTACCAAGTTTTTGGGATGTCACGACTTTCTAAGTTAAAGGTAAATAATTAAAAAAATATTGTCAAAGGCTAATTGGTGTTAGATCATTGGCATTGGTCATAATTAAGTTTTAATTTTGTATGTTGACTGTAATTGTGTATGTTGACTGACTGTTTTGATTTTAATAACGTAATAGCATATAGATTAATAAAAATTTTAGCAATATTTTCCATTGTTAGTTAATGTTACACTTACTTTTTTAAAGTTACTACAGCTGCCATACTGAGCATTGTGGCTTCTCCCATTCATTAATCTCTGTTGTAGTTCTTACATCAAAGTATTTTTCCAAGAAAAGGATGCAAGTATACACATGTACACATATCAAAAATATGTCAGGTCTAAGATATTCAAAGAAAAGTCTAAAAGAGGAAGTGGAGATGCAGAAGTGGGCATGCATGACATTGAATACCATATTAAAACATGACTTATCCTGCTTACAGTGAAGGAAGAGGTTTACCGTAGAAATTTAGGAGAATGAAAATTTTCATTGTTCAAAAGGATATAGGAACTGTGTTTCTAGAGAATAACTGAGCAATATAAACAAGAATTAATTATGTTTCTGAAGAATATTGCAGTTACTGATATATCAGGTTTTTTTTTTCTTTTAACAGATGCCAGGGACAAATGTTCACACCAGTGTTATTTTAGTATTATTAAATATTTATTAATATTTTGAACAAGCATTTATTTTCTTTTTTTCATGTTAATCTTAATTCTGTTATGTGCTTTTACAGATATTTTTGCCTGGATGAAGGACCACCACCTTCAACTCAACCTTGTAAAGTCAGTACTGCTTGTGGTCTCAGCCAATCCAGCACTTCACCACAACTTCTCCATTCAGCTCGTCAATCATATCTCCATTCAGGACAGCCAGGAACCTTAGAGCTGTGATTGATGATCATTTAAACTTCACAGACCATATTGCTAGAACGGCCCGGTCCTGCAGATTTGTCAACATTTGGAAGATCAGGCCCTTCCTATCGGAGTATGCTACACAACTCCATGTCCAAGATTTTGTTCTATCCAGACTGGACTATTGTAATGCTCTCTTGGCAAGCCTTCCAGCAAACCTGTCAAACCTGCAACTGATCTAGAATGCTGCAGCAAGAGTGGTCTTTAATGAGACGGAGAAAGTGCACGTCACACCTCTCTTCATCAGTGTGCACTGGTTGCCAATAGTCGCTCACATCACTGATGTTGGCCTACAGAACAGCCACTGGCTCTGCACCCCTTTACCCCTTACCACAACTTCAGACGTACATGTCCTCCAGAAGCTTGTGGTGCCATCCTAAAGAGAAAATAACATTCACAGACCTTTACCTGGACTGATCTAGGCTTCTGGTCATTCCTAGGATATCTAAGTCCACTAAAGGAGGGAGGGCTTTTTCACATTTAGCTCCTAAACTCTGGAATAGTCTTCCTGATATTGTTCGAGGTTCAGACTCGCTGTCCCAGTTTAAAACTAGATTAAAGACGCATCTCTTTAGCCAAGCATTCACATTATAATTACCCTTTATACTACAGTTAAATCGGAACAAAAGCATTATTATAATATTCTGAACAGCAGCTATGCTAATTATTTCCCATCTGCTTTCTGTTGTTATCTCGGGACACTAGTCCCGAGGTAAATAGTTCGTCAGCTCCAGTTTGTATCCAGCCGCTCATGGAGACTTCGGATGCCCCAACACCTGTGAAGAGACGACTCCACGCCTGTGAAGAGACGACTCAACGCCAGCGTTGTTATGGCCTAAATTAATACACGATTGATTAACTTTTTCGAACATTATTCTTTAACATTGTCTTTCTAACATTTTTACTGTACATCTATGAAATGCACTTTCTGTAAAGCTGCTTTGAAAAATTGTGTATTGTGAAAAGCGCTATACAAATAAATTTGAATTGAATTGAATTGAATTGAATTGATCCAAGATGGTGTAATGACCTGCCTAACTCAATCTGAGCTGCTGAGTCTTCAGTTAAAGATGCATCATTTTTATCAACAGTGGACCATTAATACTAGCATTTTCTATTCTATTCTATTCTATCCTATTCTATTCTATAAACAAACTTTCTGCATTTTCAATTTTATGCATGTTCATCACTTCAAAGCGTTTTTACTCAGTGGGTTCCTCCTTCCCCTTGGCGTCGCCTCTGTCCTCCGTCACACCGGCTTCACCTCAGCCCTTGGGTACTCTGGCTCCATCTTCGATATTCGTCTGCGTGACAGCACCGAGATCTCCAGAGCCAGCGATGTCGCTAGAGTCCATCGGCTCTCAGTTAATTAGCTGATTAGAGTGTGGCACCAGGTGTCTTCAATATTGAACCTTTTCACAATATTCCAATTTTCAAAATTCAGATACTGAATTTGGGATTTTCCTTAGTTGTCAGTTATAATCATCAAAATTAAAAGAAATAAACCTTTGAAATGTATCAGTCTGTGTGTAATGAATGAATATATGGGACCCAGAAAAAAAAAGTTTTTTGAATTTAGTATTTTTTTTTATGTCATTACATTGTTTAGAGCATAAGAAACAAATGGAAAAAAAAAACATTTTTGAAAAATGATATTTTATTCATATGTTATGATATGTACTCTGTAGTTGACACCAGGACTCAAAATTAAATTTTAAAAGGACTCAAAAAAAAAATTTAATGACATGAAATTGCATGTATAGGCAAAAACAATGGGATTTATTTTTAATTCACCAATCAATCTTTAGGTTTCAGTGTTTTTTTTTAAACAAATTTTATTTAAAGATGATTCTGAACTATGTTATGAAAGATATAATGAAATGCATTCATATACCATTTTACTTTATTAAATATGTGGGTAAAATGACAATACTTGGATTTTCCCATTCAATACAATGCATCTATTCACTGCATCTAATTTGCTTATTAATGTGTTCTTGGTGCAGCATGTAATGAAAATAGAAGTGTAATAATGGGAGGAAAAATTGGCAACATTTTCATAATAATATCTAATATTTCATAGGAATATTGATATGTAATTTCTTTCCCTGTTCACTTGTTATATCTCCAAAATGCCTGATAAACATGATTTAAATCCTGGTGTCCACTACAGTGGTCATTTATGAAATCAATGCCCTGTTTTGTAACAGAAAGTCATATTTTGATTAGAAACCCCATAACATTTTCCTGAGATGTTGATTTATAACAAACCATTTGAAAATTAATCAGATTTAAATTATAATGAAAAAATATGATCATATTTCCATAAGAGTGCTAAACATTAATGTCAGCCGTTTTTAAAGACCAAGAAGAAGTTGTTGTCCTGGTGAAACCTCCAAACATTTGGTATCCCTGCAAAGCCCCGAATGTGCTCTTTACAGGACATCCAGACTGTGACATGTGACTTGTATGATGTCAGAGAAATTCACTAAAATATAATGTCCACTACAGTGGACAAAAGTCTATTCTTGGGTCCCAGAAGGATATACAAGTTTCACTTTTTGAATGGAATTAGTGAAATAAATCAACTTTTTGATGATATTCTAATTATATGACCAGCAGCTGTAGAATGGACTGCATGCTGCTTGCTTATTTTGCTCAATATTTAAGTCCTGTCAAACTAACAAGAAACTATGCTTTTAACCACAGGTCAAGAGCTGTAGTTCCAACCACACAACTTTGCAGTACTGTTTGTGAAAATTTAGCTGGAATTATGGTTTCAGGAAACACAGAATCGTTGATCTATGCTGGTAAAGATGGAACTTGTGGCCATAGTTGGCAAACAGTGCTTTTGGGAAACAGAGTAGAGCTGTATACTGGGATGGTTTTAAATATTTGGTCACAAATTGACAAAAAGCACAGTTTCATGGACACAGCTTACCCACTGAGACATCTTACTCCTCTCTGCATTCTCCTGCTTCAGACAGAGATTCTATTTATTGTCACATTTCACGATTATAATAGTATTACATCATATAAAGAAATGATGCTTTAAGTTTGACCCTCTAATGGTCAGAAATAAGCCTGTCAGAACCTTCTTATCTGAGCTTGACTGAAAAACTGCGGTCTGTTAATCTGAAAGCGAGAATTCCTTTTTCCGTCTTCTCTTTAAAAGGACGAGAGCGGTAGCACGGTGGTGACAGGCAGCAGAGAAATGGGATGAGAGAGGTCAGAGGTCATGTAAGGCAGGGGTGGAGCAATGAACCATGTCACAGTGTGTTAAACAATTGGGAACCTGCTCTTTCTCTCGCTGTTTGTTTGTTGATGCTATCATGGCTTGTCTGTGGATAAGGGCAGTTCAAAAGATTAATTTGTGGAAGATTGCAGGAGAGAATGTATTCCGACTCACTACTATATAAAGATTTTTAAGCATTTAAAGACATCTTACACAATTTTTTTTTTTAAAACGCATGTTTAATTTAGGTACACTAGTCATCATTTTATAAATAATATCAATTTGTGCACAAAATTTTGTTTAAAACTTAGAATCCAAGTCAAATAATTCAAAGTTACTTTTTCAAATAAGTAAAACAACTTTGTTTTCCCATTTCACCTCTCTGGTCCGCATGATGAGAGAAATTGAGCCGTTGTGTGTGCGCTGTGTGAACATGATTCTTATGTAGTTCAGTGAGCATTTATTAATCTCACAAAAACAGATTCAGTATTCTTCAAAGCGAAGGAAAATAGTAAAATGCAAACTCTGAATATTACACAAAACTTGCAATAATTAAACATGCCAAATAACACAAATATACTTCATGTATTCACTTTATTATGCAGTGTCTTTGCTGCTGACCATCATTCAACTACGCTTATAAGCAAAAATGACTTGAAATGATTTTTTTGTCTTGTTTTTATTGCTGATGTAAGAGTGTTGAACTCTCTTCTCCTGCGTCCTATTCTTCTGCGATCCAGAATGGCAGCACAGCTGGAAGGCATCTGCATTTACTTTAGTCTGAGGCTTATTTATTTCACTTTTTGTGTAAAAGTGCCTTTACATTTGCCAAAAATATATATTTGTAAAAAAAAATCTGTAAGATAATATAGTATTAATTGAATAACATTTTCAGTAAAGTGTACTTAAAGAGAGTAGGCTTCCATGACTCTGGTACACAAAGTACACACTTATGTACTTTTAAATTAAAATGAAAATATGTACTTCAAAGTAAATTTTAAATCATTATGTTTTATTTTGTTTGTTTTATTTTTGTTTAACTGTAATATGTTATTTGATATTACATTTGGAGTTAAAGGTCCCATTACGCATGATCCCATTGTTCAAACTTTAGTTAGTGTGTAATGTTGCTGTTAGAGCATAAATAATACCTGTAAAATTATAAAGCTCAAAGTTCAATGCCAAGCGAGATATTTTATTTAACAGAAGTTCCCTTTCAAAGCCTACAGCGAACGGCCGGCTTGGACTACATCCTGGTACTTCCTTCATAAATGACGTCAGTAGAACAGACTAACCTCCGCCCACAAGAATACGTGAAAAAAGAGGGCGTGGTCTTGTTGCTGTCCCACGTGGAGAAGAGGACGTGTCGCGTGGAGAAAAGGAAGTGTTGCGTTTGAGTGTGTTTGTCGCCATGTCGTCGAGACGCTGTTATTTTCATCCCGGAGTCAAATCACCTTTGTTTGGCTTTCCCAGGGACGCTGTAGAGATCATTGAGCGCATACATCTCCCGTTAAGAGGCGTGACCTTTCCATGCAAGTTACGTGCGCTAAGCTACTGTCGAATCACAACACAGGAACCGGGCCATGTGCGCTAAGCTGCTGTCAAATCACAACACAGGAACCGCTGGCACAATCAGAACTCGTTACGTATTTCTGAAGGAGGGACTTCATAGAACAAGGAACTCATCAGCCGTTTTTAGGACAGTGAAAACAGCGGTATACAGATGAGTAAATTGTGTGAAAAAAACTGTTTTTTTACACGCGAAACATGAACACATGTTATATTGCACACTGTAAACACAATCAGAGCTTCAAAAAAACACGAAGAACGGGACCTTTAATATATTTTAAATGTACTAAATTGCAACTTTATCATTACAAATGTGTAATTACGAACATAAAATAGAAATGGCATTAAGGTAAGTTTTTAGTTTACCATAAATGTTTCTCCATACATTCGGCAGTGCAATTTAGCCATATTTCAAAAACGACAGCGGTCATTTTGAAATGATATAAATATGTACGTAAGTCCCACTATACTGTAATTGGGTCGAAAAAAGCACTCTACATTTCTCAACTATTTGCATTTATCAAACAACTGCAAATAATGCACTTAAGCAACTGAAAATAATACATTCAGTCCATATTTAAGTGTATTCTTTTAAAGTATATTATTTCTCTTTTTAAAAGTATGCTCAAGTATACTGTTACAGATCCACCATGTCTGCACTACACTTCCCAGCACCCTCCTTGATTCTCATCTGAATGCACTTTATTATCACCTGCACCTCCTCTCCTCATCACTACAGGCAGCATACAAGCACACACCTCACACAGTCACTTTGTCTGCTCTCGTTTAAGGAAGGACTCACTTACCTTGCATTACTTACCTGATCCCAGCAAATGTTACTTGTCTTCGGTGTCTCTCCTGATTTTCTGTCCCTCCATATCTGCAGTTTGTCTCTATCTCCACATCTCCATCCATTCACCAGTCCCTTCACCGAGGTGTGTGCTCCAGCTCCCAGCTTCTCCGCCATCCAGGACCTTATCACCCATCTTCAACGATAAAGACTGTCAGTATTCCTATTCACCATTCTTCTACTTCACATCTCTTCAGATATACTCACCATTCAGTCTGCATATATTACTGCTGTCAATAAAACTTTTATTAATATCTTCCTTGTTGTGAGTCTCTGTTCCGTAACAAATACCTTTTTTTTCTCACAAAGTAATCAGTGAGTTAAAGGAAACAGTTCAAAATTAGGGAATCTCCCCTCAAAATATTTTCATTTTATTGTCCACCAGAAGTAAAAGCTGTAATTGTGGGACCCAGAAAAAAAAAGTTTTTTTGAATTTAGTATTTTTTTTATGTCATTACATTGTTTAGAGCATAAGAAACAAATGGAAAAAAAAACTTTTTTGAAATTTTTTATTTTATTCATATGTTATGATATGTACTCTGTAGTTGACACCAGGACTCAGTTGTTAAAAAAATTAAATGACATGAAATTGCATGTATAGGCAAAAACAATGGGATTTATTTTTAATTCACCAATCAATCTTTAGGTTTCAGTGTTTTTTTTTTAAACAAACTTTATTTAAAGATGATTCTGAACTATGTTATGAAAGATATAATGAAATGCATTCATATACCATTTTACTTTATTAAATATGTGGGTAAAATGACAATACTTGGATTTTCCCATTCAATACAATGCATCTATTCACTGCATCTAATTTGCTTATTAATGTGTTCTTGGTGCAGCATGTAATGAAAAAAGAAGTGTAATAATGGGAGGAAAAATTGGCAACATTTTCATAATAATATCTAATATTTCATAGGAATATTGATATGTAATTTCTTTCCCTGTTCACTTGTTGTGTCTCCAGAATGCCTGATAAACATGATTTAAGTCCTGGTGTCCACTACAGTGGTCATTTATGAAATCAATGCCCTGTTTTGTAACAGAAAGTCATATTTTGATTAGAAACCCCATAACATTTTCCTGAGATGTTGATTTATAACAAACCATTTGAAAATTAATCAGATTTAAATTATAATGAAAAAATATGATCATATTTCCATAAGAGTGCTAAACATTAATGTCAGCCGTTTTTAAAGACCAAGAAGAAGTTGTTGTCCTGGTGAAACCTCCAAACATTTGGTATCCCTGCAAAGCCCCGAATGTGCTCTTTACAGGACATCCAGACTGTGACAGGTGACATGTATGATGTCAGAGAAATTCACTAAAATATAATGTCCACTACAGAGGACAAAAGTCTATTCTTGGGTCCCAGTAGGATATGATAATACAGTAGTAATAGTGATGTTTGGCTTAGCAAAAACTCCCATGTTATTGAATTTATTAGCAGACGGTACTCAGCAATCTCTGATCGTTTTTCCTGATAGTTTAATAGATGAAGACCTACTCTGTGAGGACAAATGAAACGTGAACAGCGTCTGATGGAGTGGTTGGTAAGAACTTCCTTATCTCCCTTTATTTTCCCTAAATCCTATCCTAACATTCCCCTTCCTGCTGTTAAGTTAAATGCAAGCTGACAAGTGATCCGCTAACATCACACAAAACCTGCGAAGACACTTATTTATTCAAGAAAATCTCAGTTTATCTTCCTGAAAGAAAGCAGAAAATCCAGGTGACAAGTGACTTGCATTCTTGTTTGCGTTATCTACTTCGAATGAATGGGACAATGCTACATTTCGTGGCTTTGTTGTCCCACCTGTGTTTTCCTAAATGATGTCACGTGCTAAGCTAAAGTCATCATGCTAAGTGTGGCGTGCAAACATTAACCTTCCTTTCAAGTTAATGCTCTTCTGGGTCAGGGAGGGAGGAATGCTTCGAGTCTGTCAGCAGGTTTTATCATTTGCAGCATTATGATTTGCTGTGGTGTTCGATTGCGTGACCGGCTCTGCCAATTCTTGCGAGTTGAGTGGATGGGATTGTCATCAGTAGACCAGGATCATCAGGATCAAGGGTGAAGGCTTTCTAAGGGACTGAGAAAATGAGATATTTGGCTCAAAGATACAGTATGACGAGCATGCTTTCCTCAAGGCTAGTGACGAGAGACACAATCTAACTGAGATAAAGCAATTTCTCAGTTGGTTGAGGGTGTTGGGTTGAGTGAATCCAAGCATGTCCAACCAGGAAAAGAATGGTGTGGTCTGGAAGATGGACCACCCAAACAGTCTCCTCCCAATGAATGGTTGAGGTATTGCTGGGGTGTTTTTAATTTATTTGTTCATCCAGGTAAGCTCCACCCTCCTTAGGATGCGAGGGGATGATGCAAGGAAAGAAAATGAGGATGGATGAATTGAAGGAAAGCTTATTTGTACATTGGAATATTCTTGGTCACTGAAGCGTCATTTCATCAGCTGTGCTCAAGGATCTGTCAAGTCGCCTTTATTTATATAGCGCTTTTTACAATAAAGATTATTTCAAAGCAGCTTTACAGTTTTTTATGTATCTCAGAAACAGTTTTTTTCTGAGAAAAAACCTTGGGAGAAACCAGGCTCAGTTGGGGTGCCAGTTCTCCTCTGGACAACGAAAGAACAGTGCATGATTATGATTCAGACAACATTTCAGGTCAGAAGTCAGATTGGATTGGAACATTCAGAATGGTTGTCCAGTTCCATCTGGTTGAAGATCGGAGTCATCACGCCGGAGACGGGCTTGTTGAGGATCAGTGCACCTGGATGTCGTGTCGATGAGGCCTTCACAGGGGAGAGTCTAGTTTTCACAAGCTCTGCAGACATGGATGCGTTGTGGTCGTGTCTAGGCGCAGGTCCACTGTCTGATCTGGACACGGCCCGGATCCGGCTTACTACAGTAAACCTCGGCATAAACAGAGAGATTAATATTAGCGTAGATTCCATGCTTCTAATGATGTAAATGAGTACATCGGGTGTTATATGGGAAGTGTTCCTAACAATCATTTAACTGATTTGAATAATAGAAATTGATCATGCTCTATGTGTATACCATAGCAAAGAGATGTGTTTTTAGTCTAGATTTAAACTGACAAGAGTGTGTGTGCTTCCCGAACAATGCTAGGAATACTGTTCCAGAGTTTAGGAGCTAAATAGGAAAAGGATCGACCGCCTGCAGTTGATTTTGATATTCTAGGTATTATCAACTGGCCAGAGTTTTGAGACCGCAGTAGACGTGATGGAGTATAATGCGTTAAGAGCTCGCTCAAGTACTGGGGAGCTAAACCATTTAGTGCTTTGTAAGTAATAAGCAAGATTTTAAACACAATACAATGTTTAATAGAGGTCAATGCAGTGTTGACAGAACTGGGCTAATACAGGGAGTGCAGAATTATTAGGCAAATGAGTATTTTGACCACATCATCCTCGTTGTGCATGTTGTCTTACTCCAAGCTGTATAGGCTGGAAAGCCTACTACCAATTAAGCATATTAGGTGATGTGCATCTCTGTAATGAGAAGGGGTGTGGTCTAATGACATCAACACCCTATATCAGGTGTGCATAATTATTAGGCAACTTCCTTTCCTTTGGCAAAATGGGTCAAAAGAAGGACTTGACAGGCTCAGAAAAGTCAAAAATAGTGAGATATATTGCAGAGGGATGCAGTAGTCTTAAAATAGCCAAGCTTCTGAAGCGTGATCATCGAACAATCAAGCGTTTCATTCAAAATAGTCAACAGGGTCGCAAGAAGCGTGTGGAAAAACCAAGGCGCAAAATAACTGCCCGTGAACTGAGAAAAGTCAAGCGTGCAGCTGCCAAGATGCCACTTGCCACCAGTTTGGCCATATTTCAGAGCTGCAACATCACTGGAGTGCCCAAAAGCACAAGGTGTGCAATACTCAGAGACATGGCCAAGGTAAGAAAGGCAGAAAGTCGACCACCACTGAACAAGACACACAAGCTGAAACGTCAAGACTGGGCCAAGAAATATCTCAAGACTGATTTTTCTAAGGTTTTATGGACTGATGAAATGAGAGTGAGTCTTGATGGGCCAGATGGATGGGCCCGTGGCTGGATTGGTAAAGGGCAGAGAGCTCCAGTCCGACTCAGACGCCAGCAAGGTGGAGGTGGAGTACTGGTTTGGGCTGGTATCATCAAAGATGAGCTTGTGGGGCCTTTTCGGGTTGAGGATGGAGTCAAGCTCAACTCCCAGTCCTACTGCCAGTTTCTGGAAGACACCTTCTTCAAGCAGTGGTACAGGAAGAAGTCTGCATCCTTCAAGAAAAACATGATTTTCATGCAGGACAATGCTCCATCACACGCGTCCAAGTACTCCACAGCGTGGCTGGCAAGAAAGGGTATAAAAGAAGAAAATCTAATGATATGGCCTCCTTGTTCACCTGATCTGAACCCCATTGAGAACCTGTGGTCCATCATCAAATGTGCGATTTACAAGGAGGGAAAACACCTCTCTGAACAGTGTCTGGGAGGCTGTGGTTGCTGCTGCACGCAATGTTGATGGTGAACAGATCAAAACACTGACAGAATCCATGGATGGCAGGCTTTTGAGTGTCCTTGCAAAGAAAGGTGGCTATATTGGTCACTGATTTGTTTTTGTTTGGTTTTTGAATGTCAGAAATGTATATTTGTGAATGTTGAGAAGTTATATTGGTTTCACTGGTAAAAATAAATAATTGAAATGGGTATAAATTTGTTTTTTGTTAAGTTGCCTAATAATTATGCTCAGTAATAGTCACCTGCACACACAGATATCCCCCTAAAATAGCTAAAACCAAAAACCACTTCCAAAAATATTCAGCTTTGATATTAATGAGTTTTTTGTGTTCATTGACAACATGGTTGTTGTTTAATTATTAATGTTGTAAAATTAATCCTCAAAAATACAACTTGCCTAATAATTCTGCACTCCCTGTATGGTCATACTTCCTGGTTCTAGTAAGTACTCGAGCTGCTGCGTTTTGGACCAGCTGGAGTTTATTTATTAAGCGAGCAGGGCAACCACCCAGCAGAGCATTACAATAATCTAGCCTTGAGGTCATGAACGCATGAACTAACTGTTCAGCATTTTACATTGAGAACACATGTAGTCATTTAGATATATTTTTAACATGTAAGAATGCAGATTTAGAGATGCTAGAAATGTGGCTTTTCAAATGAAAGATTGGTATCAAAGAGCACACACAGGTTCCTAATTGACGATCCCTAATATGCCCTTATGTTGTTAAAATTTAGTTATTTAACAAATTCATAATTAATATTAATAAAGCAAGATGCCCTGTTGAAATGTGTGTTGTACAGTTTATTTAAACTGCAGAGGTAAAACATAAGTTCAAATTATTGTGACAGATGTGAAGGGGAAGGTGAATTTATGAATTTACACCTGTGCATCCTCGCTCTGGAAACTTCCTCAATCCTTGCAGTGCAGTTAGATAATTGAGATGTCCTTCAAGATGGCTAACTTGGATTGGTTTCCAGGTCACAGGCTGGAGGAAGGAGGAACAAGGAAATGAGGAAACATAAATATAAGTACATGTGGCACTTTACAAGCTTGAAAACTGAGATATGATACCACACTCCAACCTCTACAGAGTGAAACGACGTTCGACGTTCTCAAACACGTTCCCTGCTCAATTTCCTGCTAAGCAATAATATCAGACTGCGGTCATGTCAAGTACTTGGTTACATTATACAAACAGTTCCTTGAAAAGATGAGCAACTATTCAACCGACTATTAACCGGTCATTACCAGATGATGAGCTAACTTACCAAGGCCATAACAACCACAGATATAGAGGCAAACAATCATATATGGTTGATATTTCATAATCTTGAAGCTGCTTTGCTGCACTCCTGTATATGCATCCATCTGTTAGTTGTTAGGATGAAAAAAAAGTTTAAAAAGTTTAAATTTTTTGGCAGTGGTCTAACAGCACTTGTCACTAGCCACGTTTACATGCGCACTTTTTTGTCATTCCGATTAAAATCATTCCGATTGAAAGATTCGGTGGACTGTTTACATGAGTCGTTATCTAAACCGATATGTTGTTTACGTGTGCTGACTTTCAATCTGAATCATTTTGTGACATGCACACACAGTTTGTCTGTCGCATAGATTCGTAACGTTGCCAATTATAGTAACTGCGACATTCGTGGATCAATAATTCTGTGTTGGTGATTTTTATATTTATTTATTTTTCTCATGCAGTAGTTTAATTTATGTCCTATACAATGGCTATTTCAACAGCTGTGAATGATGAATGCGGACTCAAGATGAATTCAATTAATTTAATTTGAAAAACACAAAATTAACAATAAAATGCACCCAAATTATTGATAAAAACATATGGTGAAACATGAATGGAAACATTCAAGACGAGCTCCGCATCATTAGGCTAAGTTAGATACATAAACGCATAAATATTTCAGATGATTAAGGAAAGAAACCATAATCACAGAGGTAGGCTATTAATATTAACAAAAGTTATTCAAGTAGACCGTGGGTAATGTAACTTAACCAATTTGAAGCAGTTGTTGAACTTATATAGGCTAACTTACGAGAAACAGTCAGAAATATCGAGAGAAATAGAGAAATATCGACACGTCCTCTCCAGCAGCTTGATTGTTCCCCGTTGAAATGGCAACTCTCAAAGGCCACCAGGACTTTATAAAAAAAGCTTTTTTAAAAAAAGCAGTTTTATAAAAGCTATTTATTATTTGTTGTAAAGTCAAGTGTAAGAATCACCTCAGAAAAATAAATTCTTCTGTCAGGCGCAGTTGAAGCCTCGGACAAACGCTGTCAAGATGAGATGGTGTAGCCAGGCTGTCTGTGTGATTATTCCAACATTATGTTCATAACTTGTTATGAAATGAAAAAGTTTAATACCTCAGAAAAAGGAACTTTCCTCTCTTGTCAACACTCTTCAGTTGTGGAGGCGCGCACGCTGTATATCACGTCACAGAAAGACGTACACTCGCAGTAATCGGATCAGGTCGTTTACATGGTGGAAATTTTCGTTTGATCGGTTCATGAAAAGGTTTATTCCACCCCTCTCAAACCGATTACAATTTCATTCGGTTTGGCCATTTTTATTCCGATTGAGGTGTTTATATGGAGCTTTTTCATTCGGATTGGACTTTTAAACCGATTACAGTGCTCCATGTAAACGCACCTAATGTCAAAATGAATGAGATGGCCAATCAAATCAAAGAAGGCTATACAGTTGACAGAAACCAAGCGATTAACGAATCTGATGTAACTAAACAATTAGGGCCAGATTTACTAAAAAGGCCAAATTAGCGCGAGAGCACAATTCCAAAAACTGCAGCTGGGAGTGGAAAGTTCAGCTACTGACGACGTGCAAATTAAAGAACACAGACTCAGCCGGATCATTTCCATAATGACCAACACAATCTAGAGCAGTGCAAATCAGTGTCTGGTTTAAAACGTGCTTATTTGGGCGGTAAATAATGGCACAAACACCAGTAAATTGACGAGCGCAAACCTTAGCAAATCACATTGCGTGATTCATTTAAATACTCTCCTCACATAAAGTTTGGAAACTCCGACAAATGCATATGCAATTAGATCAGCTGCAAAAATAACCCTGTCCACACTTTTTTAGCGTGAAAGTGCGTGAAAGTTTTGGTTGCATGGGCTTTTAATGGATGGACAGAAATTATTAGAGAATAATAAAAAATATCTGCATTTGTTGTTCAAACAAGAACAAAAGACTTTGGAATGACATGAGGGTGAGTAAATTATGACAGAATTTTCGTTTTTGGGTGAATTATCTTTTTAAAACTCCCGAGACTCTCATCATGGGAACTGCCAAGCCATAATTTATAGCACTAGAGACAGTAAATTACTGATTGTATTTCTGTACCATTCATTTACAGTAGTGGTTCTCAACTGGTAAGGTGCAACCCAAAATGTAATTGTAGGTCAGTTCGGACAGCATGGAAAATGGTAAATGCAAATAATTAAACACAACTAATAAGAATAATGATATGAAAAATAATAAGGCTTATAAACTTTTTAAAAGGAAGAGAAAACACTTGTCAGTTTTTGTTGTTGATGTCCAATTTTTGGGCGTATATCTGTCACTTGCTACCCAAATTAGACCGATGCCAGAATAGTAAGGCTGTATAACATGCCCTTATTCTCAAAAACCATGAACAATACTACACAAGGTAAAATAATATGCTACCCAAACTAGCATTGTATTTACTTTAGCATGATACACATTTTAATGTGTACCACTTCAATTTAAAAACTGTATCAGTATCAATCTCAAGTATGTTGAGATTCAGCTGTAACTAGGAATAGTCTTCTGAATTTGTTATCCAGTTGTGTCTGTGCTGCTCTTTCTGATGTGCTGTTGTTTTGTCTTCTGTTTGCTGTATTGTGGTTAAATAAATCATATTTTGAGATTGTATCCATGGGCTGAAATGACTTATTGTCACAGTATGTGCTATTTTACAATTTTCACAATTGTGTGGTCTATTCTTATCAGGTAGAAGTTATATGACAGTATATCATCAGGACCTTACTATACTTACGCTAATGAAAATTTCCACGTCTGTTTTTACAAAGTTCATGGCTTTACATGAACATCAAATACTACAAGACAGTTTTGATGTGCACTCTCAGAAAAAAAAGGTACAGTGGAGGTACAATTTTGTTCCTTGGGGAACAAAACGTATAACTGTACCTTTAAAGGTACACGATTGGTCCTTAGGGTACAATTACACCATTTTTTTCCTACTTGGGTAGGCAAGTTCGGTTTGGTCACTGTCCTGCAGAGTTTGGCTTCAACCCTGAAATAAATCTAGAGAAGCTCCTATTGAGAATTAACAGAGGTTTAGATGTTGATGTTTTATTGAAAATGCTTGGTTACCATTATGGTGATCAGTGTTTTGTTCCGTTGGGCCTGTTTGACTCTTGGCTTTTTAAGTGAGTTTGTGGTTTTTGTTACAGTGTTAACAAAACTCATAATCTGTTCAAATCAAAAGAAGCCATAAACAAAAATTATCATGAAGAAAAATGTTTGATTAAACTCATCACTGACTAAAAATGTTAATACATAATATTCACTAACAATACTTTCTTGCCACAGATCAGACATTATAAATTGTGATTTTTAAATACATTCTAAGGGTAAAAAAAGTTTAGACGCACACAGATATCAAGAATCAGCATATGAATCTCAACAATGGTGACATACTTAATGCTGCAATGCATGCTGGGAGCCATGAGTTTTATACAGTGGTGGCTTAGTAGGGTTGGAGCTAAACTCATCAGCTCTCTAGGACCAAACTTGCCTACCCCTGACTTAGAAGTACAAAAATGTATCCTTAAGGGTACCACCCCAGTGACGGCCACTTGTACCTTAAAAGGTACAATTTTGTACTCTTTTTTTTTTTGAGAGCGTGTACTGCAATCCATTTCTGCATCCCACTTTGCATACTATCCGTCCTAAGTAGTATTATTTAATGAAGTGTAATTAAATGTTTCCCAAATCGTAGTATGTTGAAATTAATATTCCAAAGATACCCGGATGGTCTCCTATTTCCGCTTAGAATTCGAAGTGCAGATCCATTAGAGAGAGTCTTATTATAGAGGGTATGCATGTGACGTTACTGTCGACCACAGTCGTTGTGGTTATGCCCACTGAGTGGCAAAAAGACTGAGAGGCAACATTGGTTATCAAGTCCGCAACACGGATAATAGCGTGTAATTGACGTCTGCTGCTTCTGCTACTGATTGCTTTAGAGGGAAAAGCTGACCATAACTGCTGGGCTAGGGTCTGTTTTCTTCGTAATAATAGCATATTATTAGCAAAAAAGAGTTGACAAAAGATCCAGTGTGTATCATATTTGCGCTCATCAAATTATTAAATTCCCAACGTGTTTTCACTTCTGCGAGTAATGTAGCCAATCACAGACATGTTTGTTGATTTCTTGAACACAATGGCCAATCACGGGTGTTGAATTTAGAATCCACTCGCCGCTCGAAGTTTTTGTCCAGTGCAGTTCTGCACGAGCGCTAATCCTCTCTAAGTGTAGACATTGTGTAAATAAGTGATTCATTGTGTCATCAGCGTCACTGTTTAATATAACGGAACTTCGCGAAATCGTGCTCATTGAAAGAGTGACAGCTTTTAGTGATTATAAAGTGAGCGCTCTTTGCGCGCAGTCTAGGCGATATAAAAAAATATTGGTAACACTTTACAATAAGGTTCATTAGTTAACCAAATTAGTTAACATGAACTAATAATGAGCTGCATAAAGCTTTTTTTAATCTTTGTTAATGTTAATTTCAACATTTACTAATACATTAATAAAATCTTGTTAACATTATAACATGAAAAAACCAAGAACAGTTGGATTTTTATTAACTAATGTTAACAAAGGTGAAAAAATACAGTAACAAATGTACTGTTCATGGTTAATTCATGTTAGTTAATACATTGACTAATGTTAACTAATGAAACTTTATTGTAAAGTGTTACCAAAATATTTAATGGGCCTATAAAACTTTTGTTTTGCATTCTTGTGCCACATATACACTTCAATAGGCCCATCCACATATACATGCAGGATTCACTCTCGAAATTGTGATGACTGACAGTGATAAATATTTATGTATGTATCGAAATCAGAGGCTCATATAAATGTCAGGAAAACACGAATCCTGGCTGCATGTCAATACGGATCACTGGATCTTTGGTAAAGTGTAAGGAACACTTATATCGAGTCCAACCTTTAGTTTAAATTGATAACTGTTTGTTGTGTTTTCCCCAATTAACTCTAGTAACACTTCTGCCACTCAGTCACAGATGAGGGTGCATGTTCCGGCAGGAAAGTGACGTCAATGCATTCCCTCTATTGGGAGGTGCGCGGGTCAGTGGTTCTACCATTGGAAAAAACGCAATGGTTAACTTGGATCACGTGTGCCTTGATAACCAATCACATTACAGCCTTGACGTCACTGAATTTCATTCAGAGTTGTGCGACAGTCAATCACTGTTTGCGAAAACCATAGAAATGAATGAGAAGCGCCATAAACTGAATTGTAATTGTGCAATTGTCCATGACTCTTATATTTTACATTTTTCTCCCCGGTGTAAACTGTAAAAATAGATCAATCCAAAACAAATGTTAAAGAGCAAACATGGTTGTAGATTAGCCGATTGGCTGTTGATTCATTAAAGGGTGAGTTCACCCAAAAATAAAAACAATCTCATAATTAACTCACCCTCATGCCATTCTAGGTGTATATGACTTTCTTCTCTCAGCCAAACACAATCTTCCTATATATTGGAAGTGAGTAGCACCCAAGATTTTGGTGAACCAAAAAAGTGCATATATTCCATCGAAAAAGTACACTCTAAAAAAAAAATAGGTTCTATATGGCACCAAAAATGGTTCTTGGCTCGTAATCATAGGGGAACCTTTTTAAGTGCTATATAGCACCAATTTTGGTGCTTCAGTGGTTCTTCAGCGGTTCTTCAGAGGTTCTTCACCGGTTCTTTGACTAAGGTGCTATATAGCACCACTAACTAAGGTGCTATATATCACCGCTACCATATACAGAACATGTTAAGATATGGTGCTTTATAGCACCAAAAGTGGTTCCTCTATGATTACGACGAAGAACCATTTTTGGTGCCATATAGAACCTTTTTTTTTTAGAGTGTACTCCACACGACTCTCTGGGTTAAGAAAGGCCTTCTAAAGCTAAGCCATGCGTTTTTGTAAGAAAAATATCCATATTTATAACTTTATAACCTATAATCACTGGCTTCCGGTAATGGCCGTACGTGAGTCTAGTTCTGGCAGAAGAGTGACCTCTGATCCGATGCATGACGTAGGATGTAGGAGTAGCATAAGCTTAGTTGAGAATAGACGCCTCTCACGGTTCAAACAAATGGGCTGGGCAACAAACTCAAGCTCCTCCCACATTTCTCTTTAAAAATTCTCGTTTTAGACTTCTAATTTGTGAGCTGTGTCTTGTTTTGCTCCATCCTCTGCGCTTTCGTGTTCGTCAATACATCATGCATCAGGTCAGAGGTCACTCTTCCGCAGGAACTAGACTCACGTACAGCCGTTACCTAAAGCCAGTGATTCTCTCCTCCATTGACATCCATTAAAAAAAGCCTCTGGTCTCGCTCCCCACTTACTGCAGCGTTAGCAGGTGTTACACTATTTTTTTTGCTAACCTTGTAGGCTTGCCTTCAAGTGAGTTTGGTAAGAACTCTTAATGAGAACTACAAACACTAATAAAAAGTGTTAAACTACAAACATGGCGGATGTGCCAGACCGACCGTTAAGTAGAGGCATAGATAACCTGACGAAAAAATATTTATTCAATGTTATCCATATTATATTTCATCTGTTTTAAATGCATCATTATGCAAACACATGAGGAGAGTCTCGACTGGCATGAAAGACCAACAACTGGCAGATAAACGTGTTACATTTCTCTCCAAAACAGTAGGAAATTAAATGAAATTGAATGTGGAGGATTTTAATTGTGACAAGATGATTGACAAGGCAGTTTAAACGGTGACAGGATGCACATAACAAAGCGACAGTTATGATGTAGTGTATGTCCCAAAGCTTGACAACTATTCTGCAACACACTCAAAAGTATGCACTTTTTCTTCACAAAAACAGTGCATAGTTTTAGGGCAAAGTATAAGTAGGCGAATTGGGACACAGCATATATTACATATTGTGGTCACACTTTAGATTAGGGTCCAATTCTCACTATTAACTAACTATTAACTACAACTTTTGCCTCAATAAACCTCTAATTACTGCTTATTTATAGTTAGAAAGGTAGTTGTTAAATTTGGGTATTGGGCAGGATTAAGGGATGTAGAATATGAGAGAATTGGATCCTAAACGAAAATGTTACCCATTTTATAAACAAAAATAATATCAACCATTAGTTTTTAATTCAAGTTTTCAAATTAAAATTAAGCTAAAACACACTAAACTGAAAGATTAGCACTTGATATGAAGATGCCCAGTCAGATTTCCTTCATTCACAAAAATGTACTGCCTTCTAGGCACAATTTTTGCAAAGAAATAAATCAAAAGGGCATGTTTGGGTACCGTTGTGCACTTGGTATACTGTGAAACCATCTGTGGTCTTGGCTCAGAGTGCTGGGAACTTGGCCTGATCTGGCTTACAATATTGAATTTATGATGGCTGTTAGACCTTACAGGGGGGGATTCTTTGCCATATGTTTGCTATGAACCTAAGTCTGTGGATCTAACAGCATGTTAGCTCTTTCTTAGCTTAATCAAACCAGCATTTATTAAACATCTACACTGTGAGAGCAATCTTGCAATATATATATATATATATATATATATATATATATATATATATATATATATATATATATATATATATATATATATATATATATATATATTTTTTTTTTTTTTTTTTTTTTTCATAATTGTCTTTAATCTGCAGTCACTGTTAAACGTTTCAGGCCAAATGAAAAGTGAACATTTGCTCTCAATTATTCTGTGCTGTTTTATGTGGCCATTAAGGAAACATATTGCAGAACTGTACACCAGGGAACATGTGATATGTGAATGTAACACTAATAAGTAACACACATAAGTAATGGTGCAGCTGTTAGGTGTCTTCATTACATTTGGTGTGTTTAGATCTCCGCTTTATAGTATATACAGACACAGTGTTTGTATACATATAAGTTGATGGTATATTCAACATTTTAAATGGAGACTAGAACTACAGTTTGGGAGGTGCATGATTATAATTCCCCAAATTACAATGGAAAGATATATTACCTCACTCTTTTAAAAATGCTCTGGTCCTGACTAAATGCTGATGTGCTGTAAACTTTTTTTATGCTCTAGTTTACCAAACTGCTGCTGGGGAGTAAGTAACACATGGCAAGACATGGCCTCCTTCATCACCAAATTAGCATTTCTTTAATTTCAATGTAGTTCCAACATCACCTCTTTGTCTTCCACTAAACCAGTTTCTTTTCAATTTGTCTCCTCAACAACGGCAGGGGTGTTATATTAGGTGGCCTTAACTACTATGCTTACATCAAAAAATAAGTGCAATGTTCTTATTGTGATTCTATTGTATTGCTAAACCCTTTTGCTGATAATGAGGTGGGATACGGGTAAAGGTAGGGACAGGTGTGGTGGTATGGGTAAGTTTAAGGGTAAAGTTAGGGACAGGTGTGGTGGTATGGGTAAGTTTAAGGGTAAAGTTAGGGACAAGTGTGGTGGTATGGGTAAGTTTAAGGGTAGGGTTAGGGACAGGTGTGGTGGTGTGGGTAAGTTTAAGGGTAAAGTTAGGGACAAGTGTGGTGGTATGGGTAAGTTTAAGGGTAGGGTTAGGGACAGGTGTGGCGGTATGGGTAAGTTTAAGGGTAGAGTTATGGACAGGTGTTGTGGTATTGGTAAGTTTAAGGGTAAAGTTAGGGACAAGTGTGGTGGTGTGGGTAAGTTTAAGGGTAGGGTTAGGGACAGGTGTGGCGGTATGGGTAAGTTTAAGGGTAGAGTTATGGACAGGTGTTGTGGTATTGGTAAGTTTAAGGGTAAAGTTAGGGACAAGTGTGGTGGTATGGGTAAGTTTAAGGGTAGGGTTAGGGACAGGTGTGGCGGTATGGGTAAGTTTAAGGGTAGAGTTATGGACAGGTGTTGTGGTATTGGTAAGTTTAAGGGTAAAGTTAGGGACAAGTGTGGTGGTATGGGTAAGTTTAAGGGTAGGGTTAGGGGCAGGTGTGGTGGTATGGGTAAGATTGGCTGTAAAAATAAATTTGCATTGTTTATCCTTTTCATCTATCATTAAATTTTTTGGCAAAAATCTAACATTTCATTGGAATAAAATAATGGATAGTCAGGGGGTAAATCACCTTATGAAATAAATGTTTTTCTCCAAAACACGTTGGACACAATTATTGGCACCCCTAGAATTTTTTATGAGTAAAATATATCTGAAGTATATTCCCATTAATATAAAAAATTTTTTAGTACACCGGGGTGACTAGGAACCATAGACTGTAAAAAAATACGGACGTAGTGTCCATGACGTCGCCCATAGGATTCTGATGAGCTGTTCTGAAGCGTAAAGTAGGGTCGAGCTGGCTGTTGCCATCTTGGCAGCGTGTCATCGTGCGTCACTCCCGGATAACAGAAAATGGGCAAAGAGGCGGGACGTGGGCGGAGCTGAAGTGACGTGATGACTAACAGGCAGCAGATAAATGGCTATCCACCTGTCACTCGAAGTGGCCACACCCTTAATTATGCAGAACTTTAAGGCTTTATATAATGTAAACGAATGAGTTATAAAAAAATCACCCCCCTCACAGTTGTCATGAAGGGCAAAATTAGCCGTATAGACCAAAACCACAATTTGTACTAGGCTGTAAACATATTTTATTCTGCTGTAAAGTTGGGCATTTTAACATGGGGCTCAATGAGATTCTGCTCCCTTCTAGAGTCTGTCTCTAGCGGCCAGTCGATTAATTGCCGTATATGTCACTTCCGTATTGCTTCAAGAGAAACTGCGGGAGGTTGCTGCTTGCTAGGAACATGGAATTGTCTATGAAAGGAGCTACACTATGACTTCCTGTTCTAATGGAGTATAAATATGAGGAAACACAAAGGCCAAATGAATCATCATCACAATGAGGAAAACCAAAAGATTGTTGAGCTTCACAAAATAGAAAGGGCTGTAGGAAAATAGCTAAATCATATTCAGTTATCAGACACTCCTGGAAATTCAAAAGGGACCTGGTTCTGTGGTCAGATGAAACTATAAAAATAGCTTTTTGGCAGCAAACACACCATATTGGTTTGGTGCAAACAGGGATAAAAAGTACCCCATGTCCATGGTTAAAAATATCGCTGGATTTTTAATGTTGCGGGCCTATTTTTTTGCTGGAGGTCCCCGGACATCTTATTCAGACACATGGTATCATGGATTTCAGTAAATACCAGCAGACGAACAATCAAAACCTGACAGCTTCTGCTAGAAATCTTATAATGGGCAGTGGTTGGATCTTCCATCAGATCAATGATCCAAAACAAACATCAAAACCAACACACAAATGTGTCACTTAGCACAAAATGAAGCTTCTGCCATGGCCATCCCAGTTCCCTGACCTGAACCCTAAAGAAAATGAGTGAGCTGAACTGAACTGAAGAGAAGCACCAACTGGGAATCTGAAGGATCTGGAGAGATTCTGTATGGAGAATGGTCTCTGATCTCTTGTCAGGTGTTCTCCAAACTCATCAGGCATTATAGAAGAAGACTCAGAGCTGTTATTTTGGCAAAAGGAGATAATGTGATTATACCCCCATAATATGATAATATGATTTACCCCCACTTTCAATTCTGTTACTTCAATAAAAGGTTAGATGTTTGTTTAAATAAAAGATCAAAAGGATAAACAATGCAGATGTATTTTTCCAGCCATATTGGATCAGATTTACCAGGGGTGCCAATAATTCTGACTGTATGTACACAATAAGTGCATTGTATTAAATTATTAATTTAAATGTTAGTACATAGTAGTTAAGACCACCTAATATAAAGTGGGTCCACTGCAGGTTTGGCTACTTCTCTCTTTCACTCCAGAATTAAAATATGCACTTTCAATTGAATGATTTCTCTTCTTGTGGAACAAACTTCATTATTTTTGGACCAAATCTACATGTTTCTCCAAGACAAAAGCAATTTCATTTCCCCTTGGCACCTGCCTCAAATCTCCACTTGGAACCTTGTAAAACAAGTAAATCACCGTGATAGAACCATTTTACTTCTGAATGTGTCTATTTGAATTTGTTGACATCAGTCAATCTCTTTTTCGTAAGGTTTTGGATAGTAATGACTTAAGTGTTACTGCATCCTTATAAAGGAATTACTTATAATTTGGATCAGTATTCTAAAGTGAAAAGCATGATAACTCTGGTAATTACTGAAGCCATTGTAAGCATCTGGGGTGTATGTAAGGTTTTGGATAGTAATTCCTTCAGATGGATTTGGTAACACTTCAGTTATTACTCTCCAAAACCTTATCAAAACCTCAGAAGCTATACTAGGGAGCTATCATACTTTTCACTTTAGAATACTGTTCCAAATAATTAGTAATACTTGAGTCATTACTAGTAGATTACCATGATCTTCAATTTAGAATGAATTATACATTAAGCATTATTCACATTAATGAACCTGTGTGTATAGTTCTTAGCAGTTCTCCAGGAACTGAAAAAATAGTATTACTGATTAGCTAATAGTGAACTACCACATTCAACTAGCCAATTTCACACTTCCGGGTTTTTGACTTCCGGTAACAGTGATAGCCGGGCCTAGTAAGAACCAGTTTGGGTATCAAAGTCTTATACCAATTATATTTCATGAAAATGTTTGAACTGTCTTGGTGAATTATTGGTGAGACTACAAATAGCTAATTAAGGGCTGCATTTAAGAATCATTTTGAAGTGATGGTGCTTAAATTGGATCGTCTATATCCTTCTCCGCATCTGTTTGGTGCGGCTGTGCATCATTGCACTCCATGATCTGTAAAAACAGTGTTTTTGCGATGTGCTGGGGAAATCATTGGCTGGCAACTCTCTTATCACACAGACCTGATCCTCTGATCTATAATGAGAAGCGGGACCACTTGCACCCTGGATGTTCCTTGATATATCTATCATAAACACACTTCTGTCTTCTCTCTGATATTTCATCTCATTCACTCACATATTTTTCTATCATCATCATCTTAAAATATGTAATAGGCACAGTTGAACAAACCCGTTTGTAGTAGTATTGTTGCTGTTGCTATAGATTTACTATAGATTAATGCAAAGGCTGTCATAGTTATGTTGTAAACAATGTGCTCTTGGAAATAAATTATGTCTTAATGTATTATGAAAATTATTTTAATAGAAAGAGAGAGAGAGAGCATGTATTAATCTCATGATATTACATCGATCAGGCATAACATTAAGACAGGTAAAGTGAATAACACTGATTATCTCTTCATCACGGCACCTGCTAGTGGGTGGGATATATTAGGCAGCAAGTAAACATTTTGTCCTCAGTGTTGTGTTAGAAGCAGGAAAAATGGGGCAAGCGTAAGGATTTGATCGAGTTTGACGAGGGCGACTGGGTCAGAGCATCTCCAAAACTGCAGCTCTTGTGGGGTGTTCCCGGTCTGCAGTGGTCAGCATCTATCAAAAGTGCTCCAAGGAAGGAACAGTGGTGAACCAGACCACGTACACCCTTTCATGGAAATGGTATTCCCTGGTGGCCATGGCCTCTTTCATAAGGATAATGTGCCCTGCCGCAATGCAAAAATGGTTCAGGAATTGTTTGAGGAGCACAACAACGAGTTTGAGGTGTTGACTTGGCCTCCAAATTCCCCTTAGACCAATCGAGCGTCTGTGGGATGTGCTGAACAAACAAGTCCGATCCATGGAGGCCCCACCTCACAACTTACAGGACTTAAAGGATCTGCTGCAAACATCTTGGTGCCAGATACCACAGCACACCTTCAGGGGTGTAGAGTCCATGCCTTGACGGGTCAGGGCTGTTTCAGCAGCAAAAGGGGGACCAACACAATATTAGGTCATAATGTTATGCCTGATCGGTGTATATCCTGCATTCATATTGGGAGTTTAGTTTTTCTATAAACAAATGATCTTTAAATAAATGATCGTCATATGGTGATGAATGATTACATATGCAACAGCTGGTGAAATATCACCACCCGCCGGTAATCGAGCATGGTCTGAGCGAGTATAAGATAAAAACAAGTAGGCTACAAATTAATTTCTCTGTAGATTATACAACAGCAACTTGGAAAACAGACAAAACGGATAATACAAATTGTTACCTTCAAGAGCTACTTCTACCAGATTTAACTCAAGATTAAAAGACTTAAGATAAAAAAAATTGTTTTTGGGCTGATTCAGCAAATAATATTTTGAACCTAACCAGTCAAAACTAAAAGCAGTTAAATTAAATCTTACCATTTTAAGTTACCTTTTTCTTTCAGTGTACTTGCAACAGAATCTGAAATAACAACAATCCCATCATTTTGCTAATCCAGACCTGATTTTATTACTGTCCATTACCCGCCTCACTTCTAACTCGGCCATGTTCCAAAAATTACTCAACTTGAGCTATGAAGAGTTCTCTACAGAATGAACTTGCGTCAAATCCTCACCACTCTACAAATCTCTCAGCTGGTCATAGCATCCAAGAATTAAAATGTTTGTTTTATAGCATTTCTAAGCAGTTTTCCCAAATTCTACACATACACAGTTCACACACTAGCAAATTTGCAGAAGTTCTACACCTGCTCATTGCATCTTCAGTTAACGCACAAAAACTCTGCAACTTGCATCCCTCACTACACACTGCTTTCTACCTCACTTATTTTCACATTTGCAATTCTGCATTTCATTCGCTTGTGGCAGTTAGGCAAAGGAAAAGCAGTTACCTCTATTGATGGACAATGACTGACATCAGGCAAATTCACCTCAGTTTTAAAACCGTCACTTGTGAAGCTACAAGCTAATCAAATCATAGTAACGAGCAACAGTATTTAATAAAATATTACACAAATAGCAAACAGCCCATCTTGTTGGCAAAGACCATTTACACTAACTCTGCCCACCATTGTTTGGTTGAGCCAGACAACATTGCAAAAGTAAATTACAAATGGCAAAAAATTACAAAACCCAGACACTGGGTTACTGGGACAAATCAAATCAAATCAAATCAAATCAAATCACTTTATTTGTCACTCTACATATGCACAAGTGCAACAGTAGGTGAAATTCTTAGGTGCAGTTCCGAGCAACATAGCAGTCACGACATGACATGTACAACATTTAAAGCAGCATCAGATTACACATCTGATGCGCACACAATTACTCACAGCACAGTAAACTCTACAATAAACAATAAATAATTTACACAATGTGAGTTTAGTTCTCACAGCTTTAAACAATATACACATACTTACAATATACATATACTTTAAACAATATACACTAAACATACACTAAACAATATACATTACGCTATAATAGTAATAATAATATACAATGTATAGTATAAATATTATTCACAGATTGAAAAATTGAAATCCAAAGTGCAATAGATGCTGTATGATAAATAAATGTGTATATAATGTGTGTGTATCTACAGTGGGTTGTGCGGAGTGATATTCTGTCCAGTGTGTGTTATGATCCTGATGGATCAGGAGTTAAGTAGTCTGATTGCTTGTGGGAAGAAGCTGTTCTGGAGTCGGCTGGTGCGTGTTCTGATGCTGCGGTACCGTCTGCCTGATGGCAACAGTGAGAGCAGCCCATGGTTCGGGTGGCTAGAGTCTCTGAAGATCCTCTGAGCTCTCTTCACACACCGCCTGGCGTAAATGTCCTGGAGGGAGGGAAGCTCACCTCCGATGATGCAGCTGGCCGTGCGCACTACCCTTTGCAGGGCCTTGCGGCTGCGGGCGGTACTGTTGCCGTACCAGGTGGTGATGCAGCCAGTCAGCAGACTCTCTATGGTGCAGGTGTAGAAACGTGTGAGGATGTGGCGGTTCATTCCAAACCTCCTCAGCCGTCGCAGGAAGAAAAGGCGCTGATGAGCCTTCTTCACAACGGCCTCAGTGTGGACGGACCATGAGAGTTCCTCTGTGATGTGGACACCGAGGAACTTGAAGCTGCTGACTCTCTCCACCGGTGCTCCATCGATGGTGATGGGGCGGTGTTCTCTCTCATTCCTCCTGAAGTCGACCACCAGCTCCTTGGTCTTGCTGACGTTGAGGGAGAGGTTGTGCTCCTGACACCACCGTGTCAGAGTGTGCACCTCCTCTCTGTAGGCCGTTTCATCATTGTCGGTGATAAGACCTACCACCGTCGTATCGTCAGCAAACTTGATGATGGTGTTGGAGCTGTGGGTTGCCACACAGTCATGTGTGTACAAAGAGTACAGGAGTGGGCTGAGAACGCAGCCCTGAGGGGCTCCAGTGTTGAGAGTCAGTGATGAGGAGATGTTACTGCCCATTCTGACCACCTGGCGTCTGTTTGACAGGAAGTCCAGGATCCAGCTGCATAACAGGCTGTTTAAGCCTAGAGCCCGGAGTTTCCCGTCAAGTATGGAGGGCACAATGGTGTTGAATGCTGAGCTGTAGTCCACAAACAGCATTCTCACATACGTGTTCCTCTTTTCCAGGTGGGAGAGAGCAGTGTGTATAGTGGATGAAATGGCATCATCAGTGGAACGGTTTGTGCGGTATGCAAACTGCAGTGGGTCCAGTGAGGGGGGGAGAACAGAGCAGATGTGGTTTCTGATTATTCTTTCAAAGCATTTGCTGATGATGGGGGTCAGAGCAACAGGACGCCAGTCGTTTAAGCAGGTGGTTTTTGACTGCTTAGGTACAGGAACAATAGTGGACGTTTTAAAGCATGTGGGGACCACAGACAGGGAGAGGGACAGGTTAAAGATGTCCGTGAAGACTCCAGCCAGTTGGTGCGCGCACGCTCTGATCACACGGCCGGGAATGCCGTCTGGACCCGCAGCTTTACGGACGTTCACCCGCCGGAAGGATCGGGTTACATCCGCGACAGATACAGAGAGTGCACTAACCTCTGTATCCTCAGCCGCGAGCGCTCTCTCCGCGAGGGCGGTGTTAGTTCCCTCAAAGCGAGCATAGAAGGTGTTTAGCTCGTCCGGGAGAGAGGCAGCGGTGTTCACGGTGGAGTTTGTGTTCCCTTTATAGTCCGTGATGGTGTTAATTCCCCTCCACATGCTTCTGGAGTCGGTGGTGTTGAACTGTCCTTCAATCTTGTCCCTGTACTGCCGTTTTGCTGCTCTGATGGTTTTCCGGAGGGCATAACTTGCTTGTTTATGCTCCTCCGCGTTACCGGAGTTAAAAGTGAAGGTCCGCGCATTGAGTGCCGCGCGAACATCCCCATTTAGCCACGGCTTCTGGTTAGGGTACAGCCGAATTGTTTTGGTCGGAACAACGTCATCTACGCACTTCCTGATGAAACACGTTACGCTATCAGCGTAAACCTCGATGTCGTCATCAGAGGCCGACCGGAACATCTCCCAGTCCGCGTGATCAAAACAGTCCTGTAGCATAGAATCTGATTGGTCCGACCAGCACTGGATGGTTCTGAGGGCGGGTGCTTCCTGTTTGAGTCTTTGCCTATATGCGGGCAAAAGTAGGATGGAAGCGTGATCCGATTTGCCAAATGGTGGGCGCGGGAGGGACTTGTAACAATCCTTGAAGGGGGAGTAGCAGTGATCTAAGACGCGGTTCCCTCGCGTGTTGAAGTTAACATGTTGGTGGTATTTGGGTGCGATGCGCTTGAAGTTGGCTTTGTTAAAGTCTCCGGTCACAATAAACGCAGCCTCAGGATGCGCGGTTTCCTGCTCACTCACTGTCCTATACAGTTCCTTTAGTGCCCGGTCTGTGTCGGCTTGCGGGGGAATATACACAGCTGTGATGATGACCGCGGTGAATTCCCTCGGTAGCCAGAATGGTCGGCACAGAAGCATGAGAAATTCCAGATCAGGAGAACAGAAAGATTTGATCGAATGTACGTTCCTCTGATCACACCAGGATCGGTTGATCATAAAACATACACCCCCGCCTTTGCTTTTCCCGGAGAGATCTTTTTCTCTGTCCATTCGATGCACGGAGAACCCCGTGGTTTCGATGGCCGAATCTGGAATCTCAGCGGACATCCAAGTTTCTGTGAGGCAGATAATGCAGCAGTCCCTCGTGTCTCGCTGGAAAGAGATCCGCGCTCTCAGCTCGCAGAGTTTATTGTCCAGAGACTGAACATTTGCCAGTAAAATACTGGGAAGTGGGGGTCGGTTTGCGCGGCGTCTTACTCTGATAAGTACGCCGGCTCTGCTTCCCCTTCTCCGACCGCGTTTGCGTGGTCGGGCCGTCCAGACAAAGAGCTCCGCTGCTGTGTTTGTAAACGGCGGTTCGTCACTGAAGAATTTAAAGTCCGGTTTTCGGAGTGCGATTGCCGAACCAATGTCCAAAAGTGTCTGTCTGTCGTACGTAGTAAGGCAGACAACATCCAAGACAAAAAACACAAAAACTATAAACAGAACAAACAAAAAACTACAATGTTTCAGCAGAGCTTGCGACGTTGCGGCCATCCTCGGCGCCATCTTGACTCACACATTGGTGGTGTGACAGTGGTGTGAGTGTCCTAACCAACCTCCGTGAAGTTGGCATCCAATAAAACAAAATCATCCCTATTTGCAACTATGCCCTTTGTTCCCTTTCAGTCGGTCACGTTTGACGTACGTCGGAACTGATCGACGAATTGGGATCTGATTTCAGAGACCAATTTACTTGATTTACAATTTACGAGTATGTGAAAAAAGAGCCAATGGAGATTGGCATGCGATTCACGCATTCCACGCACCGCCCCGCAGCGCGGGTATAAATAAGGAAGTGGAATGCTTGATCATTGCTTTCTACTTCGGAGCCGAACAGTGTCATTACTGTCTACAAAGAAGGTTATTCAAGTCTCGTGAGAAGGACTGCTATTCCAGTGCGGGTGTGACGGCACATTTCAGCGAGTGGCCGCTTCAGAAGAGATAAAGAGCTGGTTTTGTTGGTTGGCTTGGTCACGTCGGCGCATTGTTCATCTCACCTTTCTCGTAAGGGCTTGAGCGTTCAGCGCGCCGTGTGCCGTCGGGCGCCGGCTGACAGCGGGGGTTCCCACGGCAAACCAATGCGTCACTCGGCGCTTTAGATGCGTGGGCGAGACTATGAAACCTCAAACGGTGTTGAGTCCCTTTGCCTATTCCCCGATCTAGTTCTTTTCTTGCAAAAGCCAGAAAAGGGCTACTTCGGCTAATAAGCCTTGGTGACCTGAGGATTACAGTGGTGCTTCCCCACCGGGTACATCTCCGTGGGCCCCCACTCCTCTATCGCATCACAAGCATGCTGAGACTGTGTTTGTGGGTGGTTTATGTTCTCTCATACGAACATGACCACGTCGGTGTGGTGTTCATCTTGCCTTTTTCCTAGGGCTTGAGCGAGTTTGACGGCCACATTCACTGTCTCACATGCCTGCTGGTAGCTTACAGATGGGATTGCTGGTCCTTTTAAAAAAACAAGGGGACCTAGTGTTTCATTTGGGGCTCTGGCAGGGGACAGATGTCAATTGCTGCATCGGAGAGAGGGCTGTTATGCGCTGGAAATGATGATGCTGAGTTTGCCACTATAATAGTGTGTGCTCTTGCCGAATCAGATTCAGAGTAGACAGCCATGCTTTCCCGGGTGGCTGAGGCATAATACAACGCGTAAATCGCCTTGCCTGCCCCCGTGCCTTTTTTCCCGGATGGGCATTGGAAAAATTTGCAGTATGGAACTATTTGGTGTCAAAATATGGAACAGCAAAAAGGCCAAAATCTGTATAGATTTTTTCCCTCTCTCACTACCCTCTGTCCTGCATGCACAAGGGTAGTCCCGACCCAGGGGTTATGCAGGAACTGCGTGCGGCGGTGGACCTCGCTCTCCCTGGGTTAGGCGATGTCCACACTAGTGGTCCAGGAACCTGGGGCTAAACCTGGCAGATATGCGTGAGTCCGACTAAGTTTTGGTTCCTCAACGCCCCTGTCTGTCAGGCTGGCCTCTTCGGCGAAGCAGCAATGCTCAAGTCTTGCGGTCAGAGATCGATGTCCTACTGGCGAAGGACGCGGTCAAGCTGGTTCCGACAGCCGATATGAAGTCGGGGTTCTACAGCCCCTACTTCATTGTACCCAAGAAAGGTGGTGGGTTAAGGCCAATCTTGGACCTGCGTATCCTGTATCAGGCCCTGCACAAGCTCCCGTTCCGGATGCTAACGCAGAAAGCATTTTCGAGTGCATCCATCCCCAAGATTGGTTCGCAGCGATTGACCTGAAGGCTGCGTACTTTCATGTCTCTATCCTTCCTCGACACAGACCGTTCCTACGCTTTGCGCTCGAGGGGAAGGCATATCAGTACAAAGTCCTGCCCTTCGGGCTGTCCCTGTCGCCTCGCGTCTTCACGAAATTCGGAGAGGCAGCCATTGTTCCGCTCAGAGAACGCGTCCTCAACTATCTCGATGACTAGCTCATACTCGCCCAGTCTCGGGAGCAGTTGTGCGAACACAGGGACATGGTGCTCAGTCACCTCAGCCTGTTGGGCCTTCGGGTCAACCGAGAGAAGAGCAAACTCTGTCCCATACAGAGGATCTCTTTTCTTGGTATGGAGCTGGATTCGGTCAGCCAGACTGCGCGCCTCACGGAAGAGCGGGTCCGGTCGGGGTTGAGCTGCTTGAATTTGTTCAAAGGCAGGACAGCGGTCCCACTGAAATTTTTTCAGAGGCTTCTGGGGCATATGGCATCTGCAGCCGCGGTAACGCCGCTCAGATTGCTTCATATGAGACCGCTTCAACACTGGCTTCATGACCCGAGTCCTGAGGTGGGTGTGGCAGAGTGGTCAGTACCGGGTCCCAGTGACTCCTTACTGCCGCCAAACTTTCAGCCGGGGTCCGACGCTTCGTTTCTCCGGGCTGGGGTGCCCTTAGAACAAGTGTCCATGCTGTGCTCTTCACGGATGCCTCTTCCACGGGCTGGGGGGCCACGTACAACAAGCATGCAGTTTCAGGTCTGTGGACGGGACCTCAATGCCATTGGCATATCAATTGCCTCGAGTTGTTAGCAGAACACTTGGCACTGTGCCGCCTCAAGGGGCCGCTACGTGGCAAGCATGTACTGGTCCGTACGGACAACACTGCGGCCGTTGCGTACATAAACCGTCAGGGTGGTCTACGCTCCCGTTGCATGTTTCAACTCGCCCGCCACCTCCTCCTTTGGAGTCAGAATCATCTGAGGTCGCTTCGTGCCTTTCACATCCCAGGTGTGCTCAACTGGACAGCGGACAAGCTCTCACGGCAGCCGACACCTTCGGGAGAGTGGAGACTCCATCCCCAGGAGGTCCAGCTGATATGGGACCTCTTCGGAGCCGTGCAGGTAGACCTGTTTGCCTCTCCAGATTTGACCCATTGCCAGTGGTACTATTCCCTGACCGGGGGCACCCTCGGCACAGATGCACTGGCGCACAGCTGGCCCCCGGGCCGGGACCTGCACAAGTATGCGTTTCCCCCAGTGAGCCTTCTTGCACAGACCCTGTGCAAGGTCAGGGAGGATGAGGAGCAGGTCTTGCTAGTTGCGCCCTACTGGCCCAACCGGACCTGGTTCCCAGAACGAACTCTCCTCGTGACAGCCCCTCCTTGGCCGATTCCCCTGAGGAGGGAACTTCTTTCTCAGGGACGGGGCACTCTATGGCACCCGCGTCCAGACCTCTGGAAACTCCATGTCTGGTCCCTGGACGGGACGCGGAGGTTCTAGGTGTGCTACCATAGACAATGGTAGACACCATCTCTTCTGGTAGAGCCCCCTCTACGAGGTGCCTCTACGCTTTGAAGTGGAACCTGTTCGTTGAATGGTGCTCTTCCCACCGGGAAGACCCCCGGAAGTGTTTGGTTAGTGTCGTGCTTTCTTTCCTGCAAGATGGGCTAGAGCGAAGGCTGTCTCCCTCCACCCTCAAAGTGTACGTCACAGCAATAGCGGAGTATCACGACGCAGTTGAAGGTAAGTCCTTAAGGAAGCACGACCTAATCGTCAGGTTCCTCAGAGGTGCGAGGAGGCTAAATGATTTGGTTGGTGGGGGGGAGGAAACAAGACTTGGTTTACCATGCTAAACATTGCCAAATTTAAAAAAATAATAAGTTGGACTTCTGTGCCAAAAATACTGCTTCCAGTTTCTCATAATTTTCGGAAAGTGTTTTTCAAGTATGGGCCTATGTGACATCAACAAGGCTGGAATTTCACGTCGACCAGAGTGAGAGAGCAAAAGCATGCCCATCAACACGCTTTGCTCGGCTTTAGGGAAGTCGTCAGCTGCGCTGCACAGGTCACAGGACTCCTTCACAAAATCAACAATGTCACCAAAGATGTGTGTTTTTGGTTTTCAGGGCAAGACAACCCTGTTCAGCTTCACAAAGAACCCAGCTTTAAGGGGACAGTGGATGGAGTTTGTTTTTCTGGAGCAGCAACGGAGTTGCGCAAGTGTTTTTGTTTGTTCCCTGCATTTCGCCGATGATTGTTTTATATACAAGGCCCAGTTCAACTCCGGATTTGCAGATTGTCTAATGCTGAAAGATGAGTGGTCACAACGATAAAGGTTCATGGTCATGCGTTGGAACCGCAGGCGGTGAATAAAACTGCTTCAAATGTCTGTGTGTTGTTGGCTATCGGCGTGTAAGTGCACATCAAGTAAATAACATGAACGTATAGTTAATTTATCAATGGAGCATGCAATGTATGGTGTGTGTTTAAATACATTTGTTTAGCTGACCTGATCTGTTTGTTTATTGTAAAACCACTGCAAACAACAATACACAAAGAGTGGGAAAATGTTGAACTAAATTAATTATTTCATATTAAACCTAGTTTAGTGTTCACACAAAGCGCGCTTCTTCATTCAAATGCGCTACTATTCCATTGTTTTTTTTTGGTAAACATGCACTAGTCTAACGTGAAAATCCGTTCCGCTTGCTACTGCTTAGTCACATACAATAGTCCATAAACCAAATAATGTCCTCATAAACCATGAGTAAACACACACAAATGTTGTCAAACTCGTGCATGACATGTTCTAAAAAACGTTTTTTCCACGTTTTCTAAGGATGTCACAGCTTTCAGACACTCTCAAAGCAATAGCTGCGCACACTTGTGACTCTTTAGCTCCGTCCACACGATACGGCTCCAGCCGCTCTGTTTTATTCGGAATCCAGCATATCTGTCTTTTATAAATATGATAAAACCAAAGACTTTTCGGAGATATGAAGGATGCAAAACTACTCTATAGGTACTCAAGATTGACATGAGATTGACAGAAACTGTGTGTGATACCTGTGCTTTAATTATTGTTAAAAGAATTTAATATGAGTTCGAATATCATTTCATTTGACCATATAGTCATACTGAAAGCAACAACGAATTCACCTCAGATTCTGAAAATAAATGAAAGATGTGAACTCAATGTCAGCAAACAAGTGTATTCTTCAATCGTTTCAGTCACTCATCAGGTGTAATATTCATGATTTTGATTATGTATCCATTGTGTTGAAAGTGCAGACAGACTCCGCCCACACTTTTCTAACTGGCTGTGATTTTTGATTGATTGTGTCGCGTCTCCTAGTCGTGTCACGTCTGGTGTGGACAGACAGATTGCTTGTCTCTGAAATGTTATCACATTGCGTCTGGTTAGGAAGCGGTGGATTTAACTTCTGATGCAACCAATCCAAGTTCAAATCCATCTTTTTCTGATCCCATTCTTCTCTCTTTTCCCATTGCACATCAGCTTGGAGAGGAGTTTATTTTAAATAACAAAATGAAGATTTTTTTTTAAAACTGGAAATAAGATACCCAACAGTACACTGGTGTGCATATAGTATCAGCCACTATTTGCATATTAGGCATTTAAATAATTGAATACCTTAAATTAAGGCATTATAAGTGTCTGAATTAACAAATTATTTTGCTCAAATCTTTCAGTAGTGTTGTTTTGGACCCCATTGACTTCCATTGTATGGACATTCTTCCAGATATCTTAGAGGAGAAAGAGGATATTATGGCATAAATGTTTTTATTTTTTGAGTGAACTATCCCTTTTACTATATTAGGGGCTTGTTGGCTACTTTAGCTACAACCAACTAAGGTTCTTTATTGTATGCTACAGAGCTTGAATCAAGTATCTTTTGGAAGAATTCCAGAAAAACTAGTTAATCTGTTACTGATTATACAAACATTTGAATACATTAATCTTTTTTTTTTTTTTTTTTTAACCATGAGCCCTGAGTCCGTTTTAGGACAGGAAAAAAGTCTGTGTGACATGCTTTTACATCGGTGAAAGAGTCCAGCTTGTGTATTTATGCAGCAGCTGCAGTTCAACAATATACAATATACTCAAGCAGAACTGTGTGTGTTTAGTGTGGGTGTTGATGCTGACAGGGCTCATTAAGTTTCTCTGCCAACACGTTAACATGTTCCTGACATCAGCAAAAGCTAGGGAGGCTTTTACGCTGCAGATGAACCTGCCTGTTGTTCTTCAATTAAATCCCGGTAAGGAATGCCGTACCAGGAGTTCACCATGTCTCCCTGGTCACGTCATTTCACCACTGAAGGAACTTCCCCAATCTAGCATCTCTATCTTTCTCTCTCTTCAGTTCCGCGCTGACCCCGTCCTCCTCTGTGTAACTCTCTCCGTTATTATGCAATGCGTTTACAAGCTCTGTCTTGATCTGCAGCAGCTCATGTTATCATTATGACTCCCTTGGAAATGGGGCCCAGACAAAATATTTTCACAGAAAGCATGTGAGACGTCTTAAAGGACTGCAACTGGCCTTTAGGATTAAGGAGCAGAGTTTGTGAGGGTGGGTCAGTAGTTAAAACATTGGGTAGGGTCAGTCCTGTGAGATCAAGAGACAGCAAAGTATATGCATCCAGTCCGGAGTGAACAGATTCGGATATCTTCCTGAATTTCCCTTAGCAATCTTTTGCGGCTTTGCTTTTTATTTGGAGTGCAGCTGTGAGCAGTACACTTGTGGATACTTATGGTGTGAATTATCTAAGTGTGTCCTCCAATCTTTGTCAGAAACTATCAGGCCCAATACAGAGACATAATACGCCCAGACTTAGACTACTAGACAAGGTGACAGATAAACCTGGGGGAGAGACCTTGGCTGAAGTGAAGCTCTAAATGAGGCTCTCAGAGATCACTTCTTAAAAAATAGAGCACAAGTAGTCACTTTACAGTTGACACAACAAAGTAATTTTCAGCAAAGACACTTAACTTGACTGTGACCAGCTGTAATGATTTGTGTAAAGAAATGTTCATGTAAAAAATTCTGAGTATTCAATTATTTGGCAGTAGAAAAGCAAGAATCCGCATTTCGTAGAAACCATGCATTCAAAACAATGTTTGGAAAGGCACAAATCAGGAGTATGAGTATTGAACATCCCAATGGCATAATATGAGTTTGGGTTTACAGTTTACAAAATATATGGATTCACCTTTCCCCAAATGAAAGTAGGAAAATGTTCAGAGACTTTAAAGGGATGGTTCATCCAACAATCTAAATTCTGTCATTTATTAATCATCCTCATGTTGTTCCAAACCAGTAAGACTTTCATTCATCTTTGGAACACAAATTAAGATTTTTGGTTCTTACAGAAGCTCAAACGTGCCGTGTAACAAGAATGAACCTCATTGGTTCTTGCTGAAGCTCAAACATGCTGCGTAACACGAGAATGAACCTCATTGGTTCTTGCTGAAGCTCAAACATGCTGCGTAACACGAGAATGAACCTCATTGGTTCTTGCTGAAGCTCAAACGTGCTGCGTAACACGAGAATGAACCTCATTGGTTCTTGCTGAAGCTCAAACGTGCAGCGTAACACGAGAATGAACCTCATTGGTTCTTGCTGAAGCTCAAACGTGCAGCGTAACATGAGAATGAACCTCATTGGTTCTTGCTGATGCTCAAACGTGCTGCGTAACACGAGAATGAAGCTCATTGGTTCTTGCTGAAGCTCAAACGTGCTGCGTAACACGAGAATGAAGCTCATTGGTTCTTGCTGAAGCTCAAACGTGCTGCGTAACACGAGAATGAAGCTCATTGGTTCTTGCTGAAGCTCAAACGTGCTGCGTAACACGAGAATGAACCTCATTGGTTCTTGCTGAAGCTCGAATGTGCCGTCTAACGAGAATTAACCTCATTGGTTCTTGCTGATGCTCAAACGTGCTGCGTAACACGAGAATGAACCTCATTGGTACTTGCTGAAGCTCAAACATGCTGCGTAACACGAGAATGAACCTCATTGGTTCTTGCTGAAGCTCAAACGTGCTGCGTAACACGAGAATGAACCTCATTGGTTCTTGCTGAAGCTCAAAAGTGCTGCGTAACACAAGAATGAACCTCATTGGTTCTTGCAGAAGCTCAAACGTGCTGCGTAACATGAGAATGAACCTCATTGGTTCTTGCTGAACCTCAAAAGTGCTGCGTAACACAAGAATGAACCTCATTGGTTCTTGCTGATGCTCAAACGTGCTGCGTAACACGAGAATGAAGCTCATTGGTTCTTGAGGAAGCTCAAACGTGCTGCATAACACAAGAATTAACCTCATTGGTTCTTGCTGAAGCTCAAACGTGCTGCATAACACGAGAATGAACCTCATTGGTCCTTGCTGAAGCTCGAACGTGCTGTGTAACATGAGAATGAACCTCATTGGTTCTTGCTGAAGCTCAAATGTGCCGTGTCACGAGAATGAACCTCATTGGTTCTTGCTGAAGCTCGAACGTGCTGTGTAACATGAGAATGAACCTCATTGGTTCTTGCTGAAGCTCAAATGTGCCGTGTCACGAGAATGAACCTCATTGGTTCTTGCTGATGCTCAAACGTGCTGTGTAACACGAGAATGAACCTCATTGGTTCTTGCTGAAGCTCAAACGTGCTGTGTAACACGAGAATGAACCTCATTGGTTCTTGCTGAAGCTCAAACGTGCTGCGTAACACGAGAATGAAGCTCATTGGTTCTTGCTGAAGCTCAAACGTGCTGCGTAACACGAGAATGAACCTCATTGGTTCTTGCTGAAGCTCAAACGTGCTGTGTAACACGAGAATGAACCTCATTGGTTCTTGCTGATGCTCAAACGTGCTGTGTAACACGAGAATGAACCTCATTGGTTCTTGCTGAAGCTCAAACGTGCTGCGTAACACGAGAATGCAGCTCATTGGTTCTTGCTGAAGCTCAAACGTGCTGTGTAACACGAGAATGAACCTCATTGGTTCTTGCTGAAGCTCAAACGTGCTGCGTAACACGAGAATGAAGCTCATTGGTTCTTGCTGAAGCTCAAACGTGCTGCGTAACACGAGAATGAACCTCATTGGTTCTTGCTGATGCTCAAACGTGCTGCGTAACACGAGAATGAAGCTCATTGGTTCTTGCTGAAGCTCAAACGTGCTGCGTAACACGAGAATGAAGCTCATTGGTTCTTGCTGAAGCTCAAACGTGCTGCGTAACACGAGAATGAAGCTCATTGGTTCTTGCTGAAGCTCAAACGTGCTGCGTAACACGAGAATGAACCTCATTGGTTCTTGCTGAAGCTCGAATGTGCCGTCTAACGAGAATTAACCTCATTGGTTCTTGCTGATGCTCAAACGTGCTGCGTAACACGAGAATGAACCTCATTGGTACTTGCTGAAGCTCAAACATGCTGCGTAACACGAGAATGAACCTCATTGGTTCTTGCTGAAGCTCAAACGTGCTGCGTAACACGAGAATGAACCTCATTGGTTCTTGCTGAAGCTCAAAAGTGCTGCGTAACACAAGAATGAACCTCATTGGTTCTTGCAGAAGCTCAAACGTGCTGCGTAACATGAGAATGAACCTCATTGGTTCTTGCTGAACCTCAAAAGTGCTGCGTAACACAAGAATGAACCTCATTGGTTCTTGCTGATGCTCAAACGTGCTGCGTAACACGAGAATGAAGCTCATTGGTTCTTGAGGAAGCTCAAACGTGCTGCATAACACGAGAATTAACCTCATTGGTTCTTGCTGAAGCTCAAACGTGCTGCATAACACGAGAATTAACCTCATTGGTTCTTGCTGAAGCTCAAACGTGCAGCGTAACACGAGAATTAACCTCATTGGTTCTTGCTGAAGCTCAAACGTGCTGCGTAACACGAGAATGAAGCTCATTGGTTCTTGCTGAAGCTCAAACGTGCTGCGTAACACGAGAATGAACCTCATTGGTTCTTGCTGAAGCTCAAACGTGCTGCGTAACACGAGAATGAAGCTCATTGGTTCTTGCTGAAGCTCAAACGTGCTGCGTAACACGAGAATGAACCTCATTGGTTCTTGCTGAAGCTCAAACGTGCAGCGTAACACGAGAATTAACCTCATTGGTTCTTGCTGAAGCTCAAACGTGCTGCGTAACACGAGAATGAAGCTCATTGGTTCTTGCTGAAGCTCAAACGTGCTGCGTAACACGAGAATGAACCTCATTGGTTCTTGCTGAAGCTCAAACGTGCTGCGTAACACGAGAATGAAGCTCATTGGTTCTTGCTGAAGCTCAAACGTGCTGCGTAACACGAGAATTAACCTCATTGGTTCTTGCTGAAGCTCAAACGTGCAGCGTAACACGAGAATTAACCTCATTGGTTCTTGCTGAAGCTCAAATGTGCTGTGTAACACGAGAATTAACCTCATTGGTTCTTGCTGAAGCTCAAACGTGCTGCGTAACACGAGAATGAACCTCATTGGTTCTTGCTGAAGCTCAAACGTGCTGCGTAACACGAGAATGAAGCTCATTGGTTCTTGCTGAAGCTCAAACGTGCTGCGTAACACGAGAATTAACCTCATTGGTTCTTGCTGAAGCTCAAACGTGCAGCGTAACACGAGAATTAACCTCATTGGTTCTTGCTGAAGCTCAAATGTGCTGTGTAACACGAGAATGAACCTCATTGGTTCTTGCTGATGCTCAAACGTGCTGCGTAACACGAGAATGAAGCTCATTGGTTCTTGCTGAAGCTCAAACGTGCTGCATAACACGAGAATTAACCTCATTGGTTCTTGCTGATGCTCAAACGTGCTGCGTAACACGAGAATGAAGCTCATTGGTTCTTGCTGATGCTCAAATGTGCTGTGTAACACGAGAATGAACCTCATTGGTTCTTGCTGAAGCTCAAATGTCCTGTGTAACACGAGAATGAAGCTCATTGGTTCTTGCTGAAGGTCAAATGTGCTGTGTAACACGAGAATGAACCTCATTGGTTCTTGCTGAAGCTCAAATGTGCTGTGTAACACGAGAATGAACCTCATTGGTTCTTGCTGAAGCTCAAATGTGCTGTGTAACACGAGAATGAACCTCATTGGTTCTTGCTGAAGCTCAAACGTGCTGCGTAACACAAGAATGAACCTCATTGGTTCTTGCTGAAGCTCAAACGTGCTGTGTAACATGAGAATGAACCTCATTGGTTCTTGCTGAAGCTCAAACGTGCTGCGTAACATGAGAATGAACCTCATTGGTTCTTGCTGAAGCTCAAACGTGCTGCGTAACATGAGAATTAACCTCATTGGTTCTTGCTGATGCTCAAACGTGCTGCGTAACACGAGAATGAACCTCATTGGTTCTTGCAGAAGCTCAAACGTGCTGCGTAACATGAGAATGAACCTCATTGGTTCTTGCTGAAGCTCAAACGTGCTGCGTAACACGAGAATGAACCTCATTGGTTCTTGCGCATCAAGCTAGCATGCTTGAGCTTCTGTTTATCATTTATTGATGAATGTTTATATGTTAATAAATGCCTAAATTAAATCTGATCATCATTTAACACGATTATGTCTCTTCAGAAAATTTTAACTTAACCACTTAATGCAGGATTAGCTTTACAATCTCTTTATAAACTTTTAGAAGCACAAGTTTTGTAGCTGTCAACGAAGGTACAGAAAGCTCTCAGATTTCATTATAAAGATCTTAATTTGTGTTCCAAAGATGAACGGAAGTCTTACATATTTGGAATGACATCAGGGTGAGTAATTAATGACAATTTATATTTTTGTGTGAAATCCCTTTAAATGAGCAAAAAACTGGCCATTGTGTATGTAGTCTCAGCCACGGACCGTTGGCTGAACGTCTGATGCATATGGCACACTTAACTAGAAACACTTCAGGAGTTTCGAAGTCGTCATCTGATTGGTTGAATTCTGCAGGATGTCCGCGAGACGTGTGTGTTGCATTCTATAACGTTTGTGAACATTATAAAAAAAAATATTGTGATGCCAAACTTCCCCGTGGAAGAAGAACTAAGAAGAGTAAACGTGCACAACGTTCTTGAATGAATAATTTATAGATGCACGCCGGTCTGTTATTGCAGGGACATTGACTTTAAATTTTCACACCCCTAAACATGATGCGGAACAAAACGAACTGTGACTGGTTGCGTTACGTCTGCCAAATATCCTCTTGGGCGGTCCTTGACCAATGAAAGCTGCGAGAGTCCAGACCTTGGAGATCAGTATGAAAAGCATTCCAAAGATCCAGACTGTGTGAAGTTTCAGTAAAGAAAAGGTACAGAAAGAACTTTTTTTTTTTGGTTTCAAGATGACATGGTTCA
Source organism: Romanogobio albipinnatus (assembly GCA_023566225.1). Lineage (NCBI taxonomy): Eukaryota > Metazoa > Chordata > Actinopteri > Cypriniformes > Gobionidae > Romanogobio > Romanogobio albipinnatus. The sequence goes on along the minus strand of CM042252.1, from coordinate 6,677,346 downwards.
CCGAAGTAAACTATGGCTGAGGACAACTGAGGACAGGAAGATTATTGTCCTAGAATGACCCAGTCAAAGACGCAACCTTAATCCAAACATATCTGGTGTGACTTTAAAAGGATTCTGTACACTCTCATTCTTGTTACAACTGAGTTGTAATAAATAACTATGAAAATATGTCTATCTCTAACTGTGCAAAGTTAATAAAGATGCAACCAAATGACTTTAATTCAAGTGAAAGATGCTACAATTTGTGTTGACTCTGAGTATGTTCTCCTATTCAACATATTTGTATTACAATTAAAATAAATAATCAAAATCAGTGCGTCTTTTGGGTTATACTTGTTGTGTAGTGGGTTATACAGTATATCATTCATCTGAATACATAATGATGTGCTTTCAAATACGAAATCACTGATATACACTCTTGAATACATATTGATATTTGTGTCGATTGGGGAATGTGATTTGCTGAAACATATGGGCATTTATTCTATTTATGTTACACAGATAGTGTTACAAAGCCATTAAACATGGTTACACTTTATTTTAAGATGTCTGTGTTACAGTGTAATTACACATTTAAGTACTGAGAAATAATAACTAACTTTAGGGTTAGGGTTAGGATTCGGGTTTGTTTTAGGGTATTGCATGTAACTATGCATGATTTATAGTTATTATACTACATGTAACTACATGTAACATGTGTAACGGAAACTGTAAAATAACGTGTTACCAAACATAAGGAGGTATACAAAATAAATATTTAGACAAGGACATTAGTTGCTCAAACAATTTATTTCTTTAGATGATCATGCTAAGCAGTGTCTACACAGTGCCCTCTATGGGTGAAACCAGAACAAGTACCTGTTCTGCTCAAACAAATGAATTCATTTAATAACTTTATATCAACACAAGCTCTTTTTCTTCTAAGATCATTGAGTTCAACAAAAAGATCTCCCTGGAAGCGTTCGGAAATATGATTTTGCCATACAGACTGCGGCTGACTGTTGGATCACTCTTTAGATACTCAGTCCATGTCCCCAAACACGCTTATTAAAGTTTTACTAAAAGCTAATTCATTATATGAAATCTGTTTTTCTCCTGGATGACTTTTTTAATGAATACCTACTGTTATTGTGCCAAATCATGAGTGTATGGTTTACCATTTTAACAGAATCTGCAGCCCAAAAAGTTCCACAGCGAGAAACATTTTATCCGCCCTATTACATTTATCACTTGAGGATCAAGTTAGCGAGGATAAGGACAGAACATAAAGAGAAGGAGACTTTAAGTAGTTGGCAACCATAGTAACTGAGTAAAGTGCCTGACTTGGAGCACTGTGGGAGAGAAGGCCGTGACCCATCTCTGTGTCGGGGAACATGGGGTATGTGTGTGTGTGAGAAAGAGTTCATGGTGATTTCGAAGGGAAATTAAACTACGTCTAAATCTCCCATCTTTCTACTGGGGCGCCATCCTTGAGTCTTCCAGTTAGCTGAATTAGATTTTCTCAGCAGCTTGTACTCATGGGAACTTGGAAGCCCTAGTATTACACCCCTGCCACTTCCTACTGCCCGCCCCGAGGGAGTAAACATCAGCTCAAATTTTCATTCATCCATGTGCTCCAGGAATCCAGGATAGGTATTTTTTTCTTCCTGCAGGTTTCAGAATATGACAGGACTACCAAGAACAGGTATCTGTGACCACTGAGGACATCTATGAAAACCAAAAACATTTACACACAGTATTTAGAAGATCGAACATAAAGTAGGCATCATCCATAATGCATGTGAACCTGTAATATTAGAAGTCTGTAAATATTATTGTGGTATTTTGAATGTTTATCACAGAGATTCCAGTGTAATGCCTTAACAGTTAACTAATGGTTTGTGTAACCTGTGCATTACATTCATTAACCAGTTGGATTCTACATTACCTTTATATCCCTTTAAAACAAGGTTGATTTTGAAATTAATGCTTATTTTATGTCATGTTCAGGGACATTATGCACTTGATACTTTTTTATTCCTCTTCTTCTTTTTTTGGCAAAACAAAGATAAATCTTGCTTTGGTGCATGTGACCTCTTCCCAGCACACTTATTTTGGCTTTCCATATATGCAGTCAACCAATTTGAACTCTTGAAAAGCATCAAGGAATTTGGCACGGGACTCGCTTACCCAGACTCTCGGCCATTGCCATTCCAAAGGCTATAGATTTTCTCAATTATAGAAATATAAGGAACATTTGTGCTTCCTTGCTGGACTTTCATGAACGCCTGGTTGAAAACCTGATCTCACTGAAAGAGTTAATATATATAAAAAAAATATAGGGTCCAATTCTCACTATTAACTTGTTTTATTAGCATACATATTACTAGGATATTGGCTGTTTATCAGTACTTATAGAGCACATATTAATGCCTTATTCTGCATGAACATATTCTACATCCCTTAATCCTACCCAATACCCAAACCTAAAAACTACCTTAATTACTATTAATAAGCAGTAATTAGGAGTTCATTGAGGCAAAAGTCATACTGTAGTTAATAGTTACTTAGCAAAAAATGGACCATAATATAAAGTGTGACTGAGTTAACATTAGTTCGCATGAACTGACAATTAAAACGGTCCCACTGTATATTAGGTGGCCTTAAATACTATGAACTTGCATCAACAATAAGTACAAGTACAATCTACTTATTGTGTTCATATTGTATTGCAAAACACTTTTGCTGATATTGAGGTGGGATACGTGTAAAGTTAGGGACAGGTGTGTTGGTATGGATAAGTTTAAGGGTAAAGTTAGGGGCAGGTGTGGTGGTATGGATAAGTTTAAGGGTAAAGTTAGGGACAGGTGTGGTGGTATGGATAAGTTTAAGGGTAAAGTTAGGGGCAGGTGTGGTGGTATGGATAAGTTTAAGGGTAAAGTTAGGGACAGGTGTGGTGGTATGGATAAGTTTAAGGGTAAAGTTAGGGGCAGGTGTGGTGGTATGGATAAGTTTAAGGGTAAAGTTAGGGACAGGTGTGGTGGTATGGGTAAGTTTAAGGGTAAAGTTAGGGGCAGGTGTGGTGGTATGGGTAAGTTTAAGGGTAAAGTTAGGGACAGGTGTGGTGGTATGGATAAGTTTAAGGGTAAAGTTAGGGGCAGGTGTGGTGGTATGGATAAGTTTAAGGGTAAAGTTAGGGACAGGTGTGGTGGTATGGATAAGTTTAAGGGTAAAGTTAGGGGCAGGTGTGGTGGTATGGATAAGTTTAAGGGTAAAGTTAGGGTCAGGTGTGGTGGTATGGATAAGTTTAAGGGTAAAGTTAGGGGCAGGTGTGTTGGTATGGGTAAGTTTAAGGGTAAAGTTAGGGACTGGTGTGGTGGTATGGGTAAGTTTAAGGGTAAAGTTAGGGGCAGGTGTGGTGGTATGGGTAAGTTTAAGGGTAAAGTTAGGGGCAGGTGTGGTGGTATGGGTAAGTTTAAGGGTAAAGTTAGGGGCAGGTGTGTTGGTATGGGTAAGTTTAAGTTTAAGGGGCAGGTGTGGTGGTATGGGTAAGTTTAAGGGTAAAGTTAGGGGCATGTGTGTTGGTATGGGTAAGTTTAAGGGTAAAGTTAGGGACTGGTGTGGTGGTATGGGTAAGTTTAAGGGTAAAGTTAGGGGCAGGTGTGGTGGTATGGGTAAGTTTAAGGGTAAAGTTAGGGGCAGGTGTGGTGGTATTGGTAAGTTTGAGGGTTATGTTAGGGGCAGGTGTGGTGGTATGGTTAAATTTGAGGGTAAAGTTAGGGACAGGTGTGGTGGTATGGGTAAGTTTAAGGGTAAAGTTAGGGACAGGTGTGGTGGTATGGGTAAGTTTAAGGGTAAAGTTAGGGACAGGTGTGGTGGTATGGGTAAGTTTAAATGTAAAGTTAGGGGCAGGTGTGGTGGTATGGGTAAGTTTAAGGGTAAAGTTAGGGACAGGTGTGGTGGTATGGGTAAGTTTAAGGGTAAAGTTAGGGACAGGTCTGGTGGTATAGGTAAGTTTAAGGGTAAAGTTAGGGACAGGTGTTGTGGTATGGGTAAGTTTAAATGTAAAGTTAGGGACAGGTGTGGTGGTATGGGTAAGTTTAAATGTAAAGTTAGGGACAGGTGTGGTGGAATGGGTAAGTTTAAGGGTAAAGTTAGGGACAGGTCTGGTGGTATGGGTAAGTTTAAGGGTAAAGTTAGGGGCAGGTGTGGTGGTATGGGTAAGTTTAAGGGTAAAGTTAGGGGCAGGTGTGGTGGTATGGGTAAGTTTAAGGGTAAAGTTAGGGGCAGGTGTGGTGGTATGGGTAAGTTTAAGGGTAAAGTTAGGGACAGGTGTGGTGGTATGGGTAAGTTTAAGGGTAAAGTTAGGGACAGGTGTGGTGGTATGGGTAAGTTTAAGGGTAAAGTTAGGGACAGGTGTGGTGGTATGGGTAAGTTTAAGGGTAAAGTTAGGGGCAGGTGTGGTGGTATGGGTAAGTTTAAGGGTAAAGTTAGGGGCAGGTGTGGTGGTATGGGTAAGTTTAAGGGTAAAGTTAGGGACAGGTCTGGTGGTATAGGTAAGTTTAAGGGTAAAGTTAGGGACAGGTCTGGTGGTATAGGTAAGTTTAAGGGTAAAGTTAGGGACAGGTGTTGTGGTATGGGTAAGTTTAAATGTAAAGTTAGGGACAGGTGTGGTGGTATGGGTAAGTTTAAATGTAAAGTTAGGGACAGGTGTGGTGGTATGGGTAAGTTTAAGGGTAAAGTTAGGGACAGGTGTTGTGGTATGGGTAAGTTTAAGGGTAAAGTTAGGGGCAGGTGTGGTGGTATGGGTAAGTTTAAGGGTAAAGTTAGGGACAGGTGTGGTGGTATGGGTAAGTTTAAGGGTAAAGTTAGGGACAGGTGTTGTGGTATGGGTAAGTTTAAGGGTAAAGTTAGGGACAGGTGTGGTGGTATGGGTAAGTTTAAGGGTAAAGTTAGGGACAGGTGTGGTGGTATGGGTAAGTTTAAGGGTAAAGTTAGGGGCAGGTGTGGTGGTATGGGTAAGTTTAAGGGTAAAGTTAGGAACAGGTGTTGTGGTATGGGTAAGGTTTAAGGTAAAGTTAGGGGCAGGTGTGGTGGTATGGGTAAGTTTAAAGGTAAAGTTAGGGACAGGTGTGGTGGTATGGGTAAGTTTAAGGGTTAGGTGTAAGGGAAGCGTCAACAGTATAAGTATAAATGTAACAACAGAAATGAATTACAGATCTAATTACATGCAGGTAATTAAAAAAATGTAAGTAAAGTACAATGTAAAAACATCTATATACACAATAAGTGCATTGTATCAAATGATTAATTTAAATGTTAGTACATAGTAGTAAAGGCCACCTAATATAAAGTGGGTCCATTAAACCCCTTCTAAAGAAAAATAATTCTTAAAGTTAATTTCAGCATTTACTAATACATTATTAAAATTAAAAGTTGTGTCTGTTAATATTATTTAATGAGCTAACGTGAACAATGAACTAAGATGAACAAAGATTAATAAATACTGATATAAATGTATTGCTCACTGCTAGTGCATTAACTACCATTAATGGGACCTAATTGTAAAGTGCTACTACTTAATATTTAAAAGTTGCTACCCAACTATCATGAAGAGTCACATCCCTCCTTTTAGGTCAAACTGGTCAAACCTGTCCAAAACGAACTGGAAGATGTACGAGGAAATATTGGGACACACCGAGGATTTAATGCAATAGAAACGCTTTTGTAAAAGTCAAACCTATTTTTGCTTCTATATGAAGCTGAATAACCCACACGTAAAGCCAAGGGCATTATGCTGTTAATTTCCCACCTTCATAAAAAGTGAGTCAAGAAGCATCATCATCTACGTAAGCCACCACAGGGCCAATCAGAGCTCATGCCATGTGTGCTGATTCTCTCAAGATCTGCAGCAGAAGCGCTGAAAGACAGAGCGAGCGCGACAAGACCTCCCCACACTGCGCGATATTATCCACACCGATATGAAACAAGGAGACAAGACAAAACAATTGTGGAAATAAGAAGGGATAAAAATACGGAATCGTCTGCTGCAGTTAAACCAGGGATTGCCATTATTGGATCACTTTATACCGGCACAAGTAATGCCCTGCTCTTGGTGATAACCATACGCGCAGAAGCCGTTCTCTGGCCCCAGACGCGCGTGCAGAGTGGAGGTTGCGCTTGGAAGTATACAAAACTTTTTTGTTTTGTTTTGTTTTTGGATTTAGATTTAGTAAAAAAAAAAAAAATCGACTTTTCGTTATACTGTGGATTTTAAAAGCGAAATACGTGGAGAGGACCAATATAGTGTGGATTTCCTCCGATTTATTTTCTTTGATATTCTCTTATTATTCCTATTTTTTATTTATATTATTATATTTTCTGGAGGAGCGGGGACGCTTACCAAGTTAATTTTAGCGGATTCGACGCAGGTGCTTCGGTCCTGAAGGGCAGAATGGAATTATTTTGACCCACGATATCACACGGTTCATTCATATTCCACATTGTTTTGAGAGCCAAAGACTGTTCAGTGACGCTCGCCGCAACACACCACTGGAATTACAATCATGAACTTTGTTGTTTATTCGATACAATTATTTTTTGCGGCTCTCCTTCATCTGTCTGCTGTAAAGGTAAGGGCTACGAGTTTTGAAATGAGAGATAATATAGACGTGTTTTATTAATGTGTGGTCAGATTACACGCACGAGGACGCAATGCATCTGCCCAGTGCCATTACAACCTTTATACACTAGGACTAGGTTACCCGAAGTTTCACGTGGAATATCCTGCTTAAAAGTTATCCAAACGAATATCTGTCATGTCAAGAATAGCCTTTTTTATCAATACTATGGCAACCCGTCTTGTCCATGTCCTAGTGGGTACAGTGATTTAATCTCAGTCAAATAATTTGCTTAATAAATGCAAATTTTCCAGTCATGTGAGACTATGTTTATTAGCTACGTGCTGTAACGCGTCCGTCACGGGTTATTCTGTTCTCGTCTTGTGCTGAATGCAATTTCTACTATGCATTCAGTCACAACGTTGACTTTATACGTTTTATTAGTGCTTTTTATTAGTACCAACTGCTATCTTGTCGAGAATAATGACAAGATATTACCTGAGCTCCTTCGTTTCTTTGTCTCCCGCCTCATTAATTCATTTTCTTGAATAGTAATTTGGCAGTGCACGTAGCCTATGTTTGATGTCGTGAAACATTTGTATGAGGCAATTTTGTTTGTTTTTTGTTTGCTGGTTGGGTATTCGTAATTGTCCAAATGTTGAGTGCAGAATATGACAAAGGTATGCGTAGATATGAAGCAGATGGTCTGTGAGGCAAACCGGCGAGAATCTCACGCAACACCGAGAGCTGTTGCGCCAGTCCACCACCTGCAGTAACGCGACCAACCAGCGAACGACCGCGAGCGAGACTAATCTGTAGGCGGGAAAATAGAATAGTGTGGATTGTATTTAGAGAATCATTGGCTCCCTGCAGCCTTTTTCAATGACAAACTGACTCACTTACTAAGATGAAAGAAGATGATCATTTAAAAAAGATCTAAAACAATCTAAAACTACTTTCTGAAAACATTCAACTAGATTCCGAAAGCCTCAGTGGTTCTCAAGGGTCCGGGGTCCTCTAAAAGGGGCTCAGCAAACTTCCAAGGGGACCTTAATGACTTAAAATGATTTGAAATGAGACAAAATTAATCCAACTTAATTAGAATTGTGTGTATGTTTGTGATTTACATTGATTGTACACCTGAATGTGTGCTCTTTAGGGCCAGATAATGCACAAATACCAATATATGCCCATGTTAAAGGGTATGTGTGCACCTTTGAAGGTACTGCCCCACTGACAAGCTGCTTTGATTTGATACTTTTTTGGACATATTTCTTGCTTTTAATTTGTAGAAGCAGAGATTGATGTTACTGTAAAACTTGCATGGAATTGTGAGATGAACCGCTGTTTATTATCTATTGAGACTGCAAGTTTATATTAATTAAAAGCTAGAAAAAAAGCAGCGTTGTCATCAATACAGCTGTTCCAGAGGAAATATCCTGATTATTTTCTTGGTCAATGGGAGGCCCAAAGGTTGAGAACCACTGCAAACTCCTTACTAATATAAAAAGCATCTAATTTGTCTAGATTCTGACCATAGCATAATTCAAGTGCTTCTGGTTGTGCAAAACTCAAGGAAATGTTCCCCTCTGAGAGTTTCCCAAGCATTATTATTGGTTTGTTTCAGTGGCGTATAAAATAGGTCAGATTACAACTTGTTCTAATTGTCACTTCTCTGTCCTGATAGGCTGCCCACATACCCAAAGAAGGGGAAAAGAGCAAAAATGATGGTAAGTCTCTTTAAATGCGCAGTGGATGTGAAGTATGTATGATATGAAAAATGTATATGAAATCGGGCTAAGAGTCTAGCACCACCTGGAGGACGCACATGACATTTCCAAGGCAGAATTTAAACCGCAAATGATTTTATCCCAGTTCTGAGGCTTCATAGGCAGATAGGCCATCACATACTTCTCCTTTGTTACACAACACTCTTTCTCCTCTAACAGTTAAATGTCACGCCGAGACTCAACTTGCACAAATATTTTTTTGGACGCAAGATTAGAACAAATTTCCCACCCTCATTAGGTTGTGCTGGGGAACGTCAAAGTGAATAATTATTCTGCCCGCAAGCAACCTTGTGTGGAGTCATAGACCATGGCCATGTTTGTTTATTAAAAACGCTGCATTATTTATCCTTGATTTGTCCTCAAGGTCACAATTATTTGTTAGCAGCGGACCTGGTTGTTTGTATAGAGTCCCTATTACGTTTCTGAGGGAACGTGTATTGTTATTTTTACATCATTCCCATCTGCTTCCATTCGTAATCACTTTCCCACAACTTAGGTCTCCTCTGACTTAGCATTAAATGAACATATTAAGTCAGTTTATATATGCGTAATAACATAATGACTGGTTAAGAGATACTAAATCAAAACTGACCACATGCGACTTTGCACTTATAAAGATATGAGATACAAACATCACAGCCATAAAGTGTCATGATAGGGGCATTAGGTGAAATGTGACTTGTACAGTACCACCAACAAATCTCTAGCAATTATTAACGTCATCAGCATCATAAATACAGTTGTGTTTGGCTTCTTGCATTCATGGGTGGCAGGGAGCGCTCACGCAGGGTGGGCTTCTTTTAGAGGTCAGGTGTCTGCAGTAAAGCCTGGCGCCACACTGCCTGAGGTCAGGCTTTTCCCTGGCAGTCTGCAGGTCATGAGGCACTGGGGTCAGAATGAATGATGGGAAGCCAGCTCAGGAGGGTGCACAGATTAGGGTGGAGTAGGGTGGATGTGCAAGTGGGGCACATGTGCTGGTGTGTGTGCGCCTCAACATGTGCGACATGTCTTTTTTTGCCCACTTGGGAAATTCTCAATGAAAAGAACAGGCCTGTGTGACTTGAATGGTTTGTTATTACTCACTGTAGTGGTTTTATATGTTGTTCCAAACCTGTATTCTGTTATTTTGATGGTGCAACACAAAAGGGGAAGAATCTTCAGGGTGCTCTTTTCATATTTACCATGACTGTTGGCTATAAAAAGACAGAAACAACACAAAAAATGACTTGTGTGCTATATTTCCCCTTGGGGAAAAAGTACACTTTAGCATGCTTTTAAAAGGGGGACTTATTACGGATATAATATACTTAAGTGCGAACTGAATGTAATGTTTTCTGACACTTAGTTGCATGTTATTTACAATTAAATAAATGTATTATAGTGTACATTTATATTAAATGCAATTAGCTGAACTTTAGAGTGCTTTTTGGCACGCATAAATGCTGCATATTTATACGTAATTTCACAATTATTCATAACTGTTCATAAATATTGTCTTTGAAATATGGTAAACGTGCACTGCCGAATGTACTGACAAGCAAACTCAAATATATTTAATGTCATTCTTGTATTTAAATATATTTGTAATTACAAAGTTACAATTTATGCATGTGTATAATACGCGTATAATACACCATAACGTGCGTATCATATGCACGCCAAAACTCCTTTTGCCGTATACATTCCACGACATTGCACACTCGTATTATTTATACACCTTTTCGTGTGATCGGGCTCTAGTCAACACATCAAATTAAGTGTACTTATTAAAACATAATTAATTGATTTAACATTATTACAAAGTGCACTTTTAAGTGTACTTAAGTAAACAGTCATAGGTACTTTTAAGTATCCTTTTATTTCAATTATACCGTATTATTATACTTTTAACACTACAAATGCACATCCAGTACTATTTTCACAAGGGTCTAAAGTTGTACAACAGACTCAGTCGTGGTCATTATACGAACTTAAAATAACATCATTAAATGGAAAAGAGCCGCATGGAGATTCTTCAAAAATCCTCTTTTTCTGTTTCACAGACAAAATAACAGCATACAGGTTTTGGAATGATATGAAGGTAAGTAAATGATGAGAGAACTTTTTTTGTGAACTATCCCTTTAATTTGACCACAAAAAAGTGTGATAATGGTACGATAATGACTGAACATTCTCACTTTGCTTGCTCTTTAGTGATTCGCTTCATGACTGTGTATAAAAAGAGTTGGTGTAATACACGAGAGGTGCTGGTAGACATCATTCAGGAGTATCCCGACGAGATCGAGCACACGTACATCCCGTCCTGTGTGGTTCTCATGCGCTGTGCGGGCTGCTGCAACGACGAAGCGAAAGAGTGTGTCCCTATAGAGACGCGCAACGTCACCATGGAGGTGAGACTGGTTCAATCCAGTGTGTGCAATCCTTCACCTTGCTTCCAATGATATCATGCTTGCCCAACATGGGACAGCGAGGCGGTGTTAACTGGCATGCCAGCTATGTTGTTTACCGCTGCGCACTGTGTTTACGCCCCGTTTATGTGGTTGAAGGCCACAGTCAAGGCCTGGTCTCAACAGTGTTTAAGAAAACGGAAATAAAAATCTGCTGTTAACTTGAATATTTCAAGCTGTGGTTCTACATCACGAGCATTGAAACACAATGCATTACAGACACATTGCATGTAGTGCACGAATGCTCACACACTAATTGCTTAATGTGTTTTTTTTGTATTCGTCCAGGTACTGCGAGTCAATCCACGCGTATCGGAGCATTATTTTCAACTGAGTTTCACAGAACACACCAAGTGTGATTGCAGGTATGTCTGTAAAGGAACAGTTCTTTCCAAATGTCCAAATACATTATTAATTGAAGTTTACTGACTTTCTGTGCTGTTATTTTTCTGTGAGAAGCAATTTGTAGTGACCAAAAAGGTCTAAAAGCTCCATAAAGGTAGACTGGCACACTATATTCTTCTGAAGTCACATGATAGCTTTGTTTAAGTTTAAGTTAAAGGTGCCTATGGCGCATATTGGGTGTCAATTACATCGAACATTGGAAGTTCTCATGTGTCTTGTGAGTAGGGATGTTAATGATTAATTGTCGATAATACATTTAATCGATAAAAAGTATCGATCATCAATTAAGTAGGGTCATGCGTGTGCGTGCTGCTCAACAGCGAAACACGGAAAAATGAAGCGAGCGCGCCGGAGTTATGTTTGGGACCATTTTACCATTTTGTTTTGCAAGTGGTAATATTGTGTTTATTTTGTGTAGGCCTATTTATTTCCGATTTATCTCATATAGGATGCATTTGGTTAAGAATTAGAGCGGTAGTAAAGCTCAGGGCGCAGCTCAAAAAGTAATGCACAACTAATACAGACTACCGGCAAATCCGGGAACTTAACTGTCAATTTCGTCACCGCCCCTTTTTAGGAGAAAATAAATTAGACTTCTCATAGATTTGAATACAAAATAGCGGCACAAAACAACGTCCGTACACAGCCGGCAGGCGTGAATAACATAAGGAATCACTAAGATTAAACATGTCAAGTAATTATATGTACAGCCTGCCTGCCAAGAGCGTGAAAGATACATCCACAAACTTAATTTGGTCAATTTAAAAAACATGTCCCTTCATTCTCCCACCGTCAAATCGGTGTAACAACCCCACCCAGTGGCCAGAGATGTCTTACTCGGACATTACTCGTACCTCATTGAGTCGCCAGGTAAGCCAGTGAAGGATTTTACTTAGTTTTTGAATCATGAATTACAGATGATGCTATCGAAAGTCAGGCTAGTTGTATGGCTGGACAGAAAAGTGCACTCAGTACTCTAAATATAATGACATAATATATACATTTAAAGATGTTTACTTTGAAAAACTAAGAAAAATCAGGTGAGGCGACGTGATGACTAACAGACAGCAGACAAATGGCTATCCACCTGTCACTCAAAGTGGCCACACCCTTAATTATGCAGAACTTTAAGGCTTTATATAATGTAAACGAATTATAAAAAAATTCACCCCCCTCACAGTCGTCATGAAGGGCAAAATTAGCCGTATAGACCAACACCACAATTTGTTCCAGGCTGTAAACATGTGTTCTTCTGCTGTAAAGTTGGGCATTTTAACATGGGGCTCAATGAGATTCTGCTCCTTCTGGAGCCGGTCTCTAGTGGCCAGTCGATGAATTGCAGTTTAAGTCACTTCCGTATTGGCTTCTAGAGAAACTGCGGGAGGTTGCCGCTTGGTGCATTCGCATCATTTTGTGCAATTTGTAATAGGCCTATTATGTTTATTTTGTATATATCTGATCAATCTCATATTGGATGCGTTTATTAGAGCTTAATAATGTGCAGTGTTGGGAGTAACGGCGTTTAAGTATAACGGCGTTACTAACGTAACGTAACGCTTGATAACGTGAGCTCCACTACCAAAGGAGTAGTAAAGTACTGATAATATTTACACTACAGTAGGTCTACTGATAATATTTACAATATATTGAATTTGATAGGTGTCTCTCACATTGTCCCACAGCAACATTACAATAGTGTACATTAATGTACAATGTTTAGTGTCTAATTCATTCATTTAACATATTTAAATTGGGGGCATCCAAGTTATTTGACATATTTGAACTTTTGACAAAAAAAAAGTAACGCAGTAATTACTTTCCCTGGTAATTAGTTACTTTTATAATGATGTAACTCAGTTACTAACTCAGTTACTATTTGTAAGAAGTAACTAGTAACTATAACTAATTACTTTTTTAAAGTAACGTGCCCAACACTGATAATGTGCTAGCAAAATGCTCAAGTTTACCGGTGTTCATTCAGTGCTTCAGCACGCGCAGCTCAACAGCCGTGCACTACTAATAATAACTATGATTGGGACTGTCATATTACATAACATTAATGAGAACACTATTTTATTAAATGGTTGTGAATTCATTGGGTGTAGTTGCGTTGTTCCAGGAAGAGCGCGTCCACACATTCTGAATAACAGATCTGAGGTGGCGTTGGTGACATGTTGGATTGGAGGTTATATTGGATTATTAAATAAGTAATTTAATTAAATGATCAATCACATCGACTCATTTTACAATCCTACTAGCCCTTTATTTAGTGTGCGTCTCAATCAGCTCCCTAGTTCAGTAGTCAGGGCACCGATAAGGACATAAGTCAATGGGCTGACTCCCTGATCAGTGCCCTGACTACTGAACTAGGGAGCTGATTGAGACGCGTCCTTAGAATAAAACTCCTTCTCATTAATTTGGTGAGGAACATTGCACACCGTGTCATGCTGTCAGCTATAATCCACTGATGTAGACATATATTGCAGTATTAAGGCTAACGATTAATTGATCGTTAATTTAAACGAATATCGATCATGGGAATTTGTGTAAATTGACATCCCTACTTGTGAGGCATCAAACCTGTTGCGACATATAAAGGGAATTGTTTATATTTATTTGGAAATAATCAAATATTCTGCTAAAATCCGTGTTCCACAGAAAACATAACAGCACAGATCAAAGATGAGTGACGGGATATTAACTTTTAGCAAACTAAATCATAAAATGTGAATTAAACCTCTGTTGCGTTTGTTTTTTTCAGGCCAAAGCCAGAAGTCGAAGCAAAGAAAGAAAAGTAAGTTTGTTTATTGTTATTATTATTATTTTTCTATGTCAAGCTTATGGGTGATTTCAAGATAACAGATGTTTCTGAAACAGTTAAGATTCATTTGTTGACCGTTTGGACGGTTCTACATGTAGCAGGGCGTTTCTAAATACACAGACCAAAACTGTTATGACTGGGGTGATTGACTGGCAATGAGAAGCAGCCAGCTGGACACTGTGCTAGCGGCTACTTAGCAGTTAAGCTCAAGTGTTGAAGATGCAGTGCATCTTTAGCTGTTCGCTTGGGTTGACCAATAAAATTGAGAGCGTAAGGCACTTGTAGCAATGTATTCCAGTAGGAACTAGTCGTTCAGAAAAATATGCTAGTCAGTGTTTATATTATGTAAATGACTCAGAGTAAGTGCAGCTTCAGCAGTCTTTTCTGTCTGTGTATGAGTGGAGAGACTGTCCCGGACAGCTGAGACGATGTGGGTGTGCATATCTTCATCATTGCCAGATTCATGCTGCTTGCATTGTCATAATGCTACATCCCATTTGCTTATTGTTCTCTCACTAATTGTATGGCGATTCACAAGAAGTTTGCCTTGTATGCGAATCGAACACTCTAAATGAACTCAGATGTCCACAGCGCCAGTGCAGTTCACTTTGTAAACACACAGCACTCAGTTTACTTTATTTTCACTTATATGTAAAGTTCCGGGAATTCCAGCTCGCAACATTTTAGTCATCTTGCCACTGTTTTTTTTTTTTTTTTTTTAACAAAAAGTGTTAAAATGTTCTTACTTCTGAAAGTGGCATCAATCCTAAAATCCTAAAAAAAATACATTAACAAAAACTTAATTTAAACTTAAATTAATACAATTAAAATGAAAACATAAAATATAATCCTACATTTCAAAAACATTAACACAACTATAATAGTAAATCAATGATAATAAAATCATTACCTTTAGCACTCCCTCTACTTTGCATTATAAAGCAATGAATGAAGACATATTAAATGTAACAAATATGTCATTAACAGGCATTACTGTGAGCGTGTATTAATTGCCACATGAATGGTGCTTTTGAAAGCATGGTACTTTAGATATACAAAGACAGTGTACTCATGTGACTTATGTATGGGAGACTTTAAGTCCTGCCTTCTAAATAAAGAGCCAATTGGCGACTGGTAAAGCCATTGCATCACTGCAGCTGCCATTAGAAGCTCAGGTTGTGTTAGAAACACTTAGTGTTCAGAGACATGCGCTTATGACATTGGCTCATCCAGCCAAGGCATTAATGGGATAGTTCATAACCGATTTTGATGCTGATTGGGAATATGTTATTTAAACGTGAGTTCTGCAAGTTTTTGAGAATGCAAGATTCCCCCTTTAATTTAGATGGGACTTGGTCTTGGATGCCCGAAATAGCTGCCCAGAGGCATTGCAAATATGGCCAGAGAGTGAGCAGACTTTCCTTGAAAAGGACTTTGGTATTATTCATAATGATGCTTAATTGCTCGCTAATTTCATATATTGTGAACATTCAATATATCGACTTAAAATTCAGTGTGTAAAAATCCGAACAACCGCAACTCGCCTTGATTCCCACAGCACGCCTTGACACACCCTCAAACCCTGTTTCCCCACATCAAAGCTAATAAAGTGAAGCACTGTTCACACACCCAAACAGTTACATCAACTTCCACTAAATGTTATAACAGCCGAATCCCTCCTAATCCTCAGGCACAAACTCAAGACTCGCTGCATTCAACAGGACTTTATCATGACACGACACCCCAAACAAAACCTGCTTTTCCTTTTATGTGTGTTAGATGTCTTTTTATAGCAAGTACATCTCTGTATCTGCCAGATAACCATTCATAATTTAATGACTGCCATCTGCTGAACATGGCAGCCTGTCTCACAAAGAAAAACTGGGAAAAAAAGTTATTGCATTAACGGACCCACGCTAAATCTGTGCCCTCAGAAAGCGTCACGGATCCTCAGGGAATTGCAGTGCCCGCCATTCACAAATTTCTACAAAATCTCCGCCTCAGCTTGTTAATATGTTTTCAGCTATAAATAAGAGCGCAGAGCAGTTTAGCACATTTTACCATATTTAAGTCGAGTAGAATTCACTAGAATGCAGCAACAAAACAAAAAAAGTACCCCACCTGTGGTAAAATGACTGTAATACACAGTCAGCATTCCCTTTATTTTTATAGCACTTTATACAATATAAACTGCTTCAAAGCAGCGTCACAGAAGTTAATAAACAGGAGAGTAACAAATTTAATGATGCAAACTTCAAATATGAGACAAATTCATATTCTGCTTTAAAGCAGCTCTAAAAAGACAATAGTGCCATTACTCAGCTCAAGATGTTGATTCAAAAACAGAAGACAACAGTGTCATTATTCAACTCAATTCAGTTTGAGTTTTGTTCTCATCCGATAGTGTCAGTGCAGTTAAATGCTGAATATCAATAATATTGCGTTCACATGTCACATCTAAAAACATGCCTGTATAATAACCGCTTGACAAACCGTACAGCTCTGGGTATCCCTGTATAGCAATGATCAGCTGTTCCTTCATCTTGGCTGAGCTTTCAATGTTGTTACGGGATAGGTGAAGCTGATTCGCTGGCTCTTGTCACATGACCTGCAGTGCTCTTACGGCATCCTTATAAGTTGGGATTTTTTCAACTCGCATGGTGTTCAAACTGTTGCTCTCTATTGTGAGCGTGAAATAACGTAAAATAGCGAATTTGAGCACGCCAAAGACATGACGTGTTGTATATTAAGCCATGATTGGTTGATTGCTTTTGGTAGCAGGAATGTGACCACGCTAGACAATTCATTCCTCCAGTAATGTGCCTTCAAACGTGGCTGGTGCAATTTGATTTTAGAGCAAGAACAATCCGCTCTGAGCGTTTTACAGCCCATAATAAAAGACAGAATTTCTCTGTATATATCTCTTAAAACCTCTGACCTGAGCACTGATAACAGACTCTTTTATAGGATGGTTTCAGTTTTTCTTTTTGCTCTGTATGGCAGCTGTAAGATGGAGGCTGTGAAGACCACCCGCTGCCTCTCACACCGCAGTTGCTCAAGGCTGACCCTTGCCTACTTCCCCATACTAATCATAGTAGCAAGTGTCTGCCGTTAACCCACTTTTATTTTTAGCCTTTTAAATAGTAGGTGAGCCTGAGACAGAGGTTATTGTTGGTTACGGTGAGCTGTTTCACAAACCTCATTTAGTCTTAACCTGTGTGTGTGTCATACATAGTTTAAGGAAGCCACATAAGCCAGTCATTGTGTTACATAACAGAAGTAATAAATCAAATGGCAGTTATTTTAAGGAAAAATAGCATACGAAGACTTTCCCCCCCAAGCAACACATTTGCATTTATGCATTTATCAGGAACAGAAGCAATTTGTCAAAGAGCCAACAATATTCACAATACACAATGGCAGATTTATTAAGTCAAGTCACCCTTGGGTACAAGAAAGTAGCAGAATTAACAAATTAGACTAATTCAAATTATGCTCTAAAGATGGCTGTAGCAAAATAATAGTGTTGTTATTGATCTCAAATCAATTCAAAAGCACCTACAGCATTTGATTTTGCTCTGATATGGAATGGCATTAGTGCTTTAAGTGTATTAGTGCAACTGCGGTGGGTTGAGGTCAAGGAACACAACACGTTTAATTGGATGCGCGGCGGCTTTGTGCATTTCTGCACCTTGCTAGGTTAATGCGAGCGTACAGAGATGGATCAGGTTAGCTGAGAGGGCTAAATGAAATCCGTTCGTCATGGGGCTAAGCGCTGGCTCTGTACGCGTCGTCCCTACCGCCTGTCTCTCAGCACGTAGGCAAGTGGGGGGCGGGGAGTCCAGCGACGCTGGGTTCTGATTCACAAGCTCAAGTTCAGCTTCTTGTACTTCGATCCTTACCTCTAAGCTCCTCAAACACACACACGCACGCACACACACATGCTATGGCTCAAACTATTCAGCTGCTTATTAGGACTATAGCGTCTGTCGTTGATTTCTCATGAGGGCTGCTCCTCGCTTTAATTGGTGGCGATTAGGGTTGTCACAATAGCAACATTTCAGTAGTCATTAGTCAATACTAACAGCAGTCCAGTATCATGATTGATTGTATCAATTCTGAAACCACAGCAAAAACGAATTATGAATATGTATACTGCTTTATTTAAAATGTTAAATATTATATTAGGTTCAAAACAGTGGCATATAGGCCTAGCCTTTACACTACCGTTCAAAAGTTTGGGGACTGTAAGATTTTAAGAAGACTTTTCTGCTCACCAAGGCTGCATTTATTTGATTACAAATACAGAAAAATATTGTGAAATATTATTACAATTTTAAATAACTGTATTCTAAGTGAATATATAGTAAAATTTCATTTATTCCTGTGATCAAAGCTGTATTTTCAGCATCATTACTCCAGTCTTCAGTGTCACATGATCCTTCAGAAATCATTCTGATATGATGCTGTGATGCTCAAGAAACATTTTAATGTTGAAAACAGTTCATATTTTTTGAGAAAACCACGATACACACGATTTTTTAGGATGCATCATTGCTGAGTAAAATTATTAATTTTAAATAAAGAAAACAAAAACACATTTTGATCGGTAGTGTAAAAAGTTTAATATTTAAATAGTTTTGACATCCCTAGTGCTGATAGATCTTTCTCAGCATGACTGTTCCAAACTTCATTTAGATGTCCTATTTTTGCGTTATTTTCCTTTTTTTGCAGAAAACCCAGAGTGGGGAGGGTTAAAAGCCGAAAGAGAGCAAGAGAGGGAGATACGGGCGATCTCAACGCCTCGGCTCACCTGCGCTCAAGCAGTATTTTGCTCTTAGTCATTGGCTTTGTTTCAGGGCAGTTTGTTTGCTCTTTGTAATCTCACTCAGTCTGCATTTATTTGTACTCATATTCACACTGTTGGCCCAAGGCCCGCAAAGAGGAAAGCAACCAAAGGTAAATAAACAGTGGTTGCATGGCTGTCTCTGTCATTATCATACTAATGTCCTGCCACAGCTGGGATGACGCCTCGCTCATGTGATCCCTCTCCTGTATTCCGGCCCCATTGACGTTTCTGACAACAGCAGCTTAACTATCTCGGAGACAGGCTCTTGTCTGCACAAAACTGAAACGTTAATGGGTTAGTTCGCCCAAAAATTAAAATTCTGTCATTAATTGCTCATCCTCATGTTGTTCCAAACCCATAAGACACAATTGAAGATCTTTTTAATGAAATCTGAGAGATTTCTGTCCCTCCATTGACAGCTACGCAACTACCATTCAAAAAAAGAAATAAAGATGATCGTAAAACGAATCTAAATGAACCGAGCGGTTTAGTCCAAATTTTCTGAAGAGACTTGATCGCTTTAAAAAGATTGAATTTATTCACATTTACACATTGATCAGCGAACATACTCAGAGCTTTCCTGTAGCTCAAACAATAGAGCGTGGCGCTAGCAACACCAAGGTCATAGGTTCGATCCCCAGGGAAAGCAAGAGCTGACAAAATGTAAAATGTGTACTTTGAAGGCAATGTAAGTTGCTTTGTATAAAAGCATCTGCCAAATGCATAAATATAATGTTATATTTACCATATCCAATGTGTGAGTTGAGATGCTGTGATCGAGTCTCTTCAGAAAATTCAGACTAAACCACTTAATTCATATGAATTAGTTTTATGGTCTCTTTATGAACTTTGCAGTTGGTAGTTGCATAGCTGTCAATGGAGAGACAGAAATCTCTCAGATTTCATTAAAAATATCTTAATTTGTGTTGTAAAGATGAACGAAAGTCTTACTGGTTTGGAACAACATGTGGGGGAGTAAAAAATGAAAGAATTTTCATTTTTGGGTGAACTAAAGCATGTTTCGTTCTGTTTAAGCAAGTAACACTCGACATGATGTACTAGCTTTACTGACTGCAGAAATTATTATTATTATTATTTTTAAATATATAACAGAAAATATGATGCATATTTTTAAAAGACATCACAATAAACATTAAGGGCCAGATTTACTAACAGTTTGCTCCAGTGCAAACCCTCATTTTGGCATTAAAAAACTACTGTCAGGATTTACTAAAGTGAAAAATTAGCGCTGAAAAGGCGCGAACAGGATTTTTGATCTTATTGCATATGTATTTGTAGGAGTTTCCCTTTCAGACACAAACTTTATGTGAGAAGAGTGATTTACTAAGGTTTGCGCTCATCAATTTACTGGTGTTTGGTAGATTGTGTTGGTCATTATGGAAATGATCCGGCTGCGTCTGTGTTCTTTCATTTGTGTGTCGTCAGTAGATCATGCGCTGGATTTACACTCCCATCAGCACTTTTGTGGAATTGCGCTCTCACGCTAATTTGCCCTGTTTAGTAAATCTGGCCCTAAGGATTTTACAGCTGTTTTTATTCATAGTAAATAAACTAGTTTTTTAGTTTTATCTTAAGTGAAAACTCTGCTGTCAAATAGCTAATTTGGCTTTTGTTTATAGTGAAAATATATGAATTAAAGGTCCCGTTCTTCGTGATCCCACTGTTCAAACTTTAGTTAGTGTGTAATGTTGCTGTTAGAGCATAAATAATACCTGTAAAATTATAAAGCTCAAAGTTCAATGCCAAGCGAGATATTTTATTTAACAGAAGTTCCCTTTCAAAGCCTACAGCGAACGGCCGGTTTGGACTACATCCTGGTACTTCCTACATTAATTACGTCAGTAGAACAGTAGAACAGACTAACCTCCGCCCACAAGAATACGCGAAAAAGGGGGCGTGGTCTTGTTGCTGTCCCACGTGGAGAAGAGGAAGTGTCGCGTGGAGAAAAGGAACTGTTGCGTTTGAGTGTGTTTGTCGCCATGTCGTCGAGACGCTGTTATTTTCATCCCGGAGTCAAATCACCTTTGTTTGGCTTTCCCAGGGACGCTGTAGAGATCATTAAGCGCATTTATCTCCCGTTAAGAGGCGTGACCTTTCCATGTGCGCTAAGCTGCTGTCGAATCACAACACAGGAACCGTGCCACGTTCGCTAAGCTGCGGTCAAATCACAACACGGGAACCGCTGGCACAATCAGAACTCGTTACGTATTTCTGAAGGAGGGACTTCATAGAATAAAGGAAGTCATCAGCTGTTTTTAGGACAGTGAAAACAGCGGTATACAGATGAGTAAATTGTGTTAAAAATACTGTTTTTTTTTACATGCGAAACATGAACACATGTTATATTGCACACTGTAAACACAATCAAAGCTTCAAAAAAACACGAAGAACGGGACCTTTAAGCTATGGTCTTTATAATGAAAAATAATTTTACTTTGTAAGAATGTTTAGGGGAAAATAAATATTTTGATTAATATTGCAACAAAATGTAAGGTTTGAACCAAACCATAAATATAATTTAAGAAAAACTATTATGTAATTTTTTTTGCTGGTCCACATTATCACATTTTTTTCACAGTCCATGTGCACTCTCACACAATTAAGAAAGTCACATTTTAGAACAGATAATGTGTTTGTGTATGAAACCATTTTAGAAATGATTCAAAACCGTGCTGCTATACTGTGGCACGTTTCTATAGTTGACCAAGTCATTGTTGCAGACATTGCTTTTGCATCATGCTGCTTTCAGCAGTGTATATGTCAAAGTGTGTGTGTATGTGAATGCAGCTGTCTGCGTCAGTCCAATAACTGTTCCTAGCTGAATTCAATGTCGCCACTAATCACCATGTCTTATGTGTGATGGATGGATGGATGGATGGATGAATGAAGTCATATTCACTACCATCACACCCAATCTCAGCTTTCCTTCTGCCACTAATTCTACCCATCTTCACAACTAAACAAAAAAGAACACACATTTTTAACAGTTCACGCAGTCTGATCCGGTGGAGGTTATGTGTGATGGCGAGGTGCGTCAGTGTGTGTGTGTGTGTGTGCGTCACTCCAACGCTCTGCCCAGATCACTAGTGCTTAGATGTCTCTCTGTCTCTCCCTTCTGCTTCCCTTGCAGCCACTGTGAGCCTTGCTCAGAGAGAAGAAAGCGCTTGTATGTGCAGGACCCCCTCACCTGTAAATGCTCCTGCAAATTCACACAATTGCAATGCAAGTCCAGACAACTTGAGTTAAACGAAAGAACTTGCAGGTTTGTTTATGAACTTTCACGATGTGCAACATGCATCTTCTCATCCAGTCCCATCTGACGCTGTTTCTCTTTGCATGCTTATTTATAGCGCTTGTTGCATTTTCCCTCTTAAATGTGCATGTGTAGGGTGACGTAGTGTGTGTGTGTGTGTATGTGATGTGGTTTATTGCTGTGAGATTCAAGCTTTGATGTCAGAATCTAGTGCACTACTGCCTCGCACTAATAACAACATCATGTATGGTGTCAACACTTTGGCGTTGAGCATAGAAATGATTAATGGACTGAATTCGCTGAGATTAACAAGATATTCTGTCAGTAAGCAATATGATTTTGAGTAAACAGACTCAGGGATGGTGCATATGTGTATGTGTGTGCAACTCACACATCCTGCTCTCATTGATTCATTCTTTTATCACGTCAGTTATTGCCATTTTAGGTTCATAATGAGTCAGAACTTAATTTGGCATTATTGATTTTGCCATCATGTGCAAAACCGTGCCATTAGCCCTTCAGAGGCATAATGTGAGATCATGTTGAATTATACAGTATATGTGGATATAAGCGTGTCCATGCTGTGTGCTTCTCATCAACTG
This sequence comes from Romanogobio albipinnatus, assembly GCA_023566225.1. Classification (NCBI taxonomy): domain Eukaryota; kingdom Metazoa; phylum Chordata; class Actinopteri; order Cypriniformes; family Gobionidae; genus Romanogobio; species Romanogobio albipinnatus. Next base: position 6,654,559 of record CM042252.1, on the reverse strand, counting down.
TCCCACTAATTTAAACTGTGTGATCTTATGTGGCCTTTGCTGGCATTCTGTATATGTTGTCCACATTTTTATTGTTATATTTAGTGGAGAACACAGCATACTTTGATCCTGTGGTCGTTCCACCCAAACCAAATTTTAACCTCATCCAAAAAACACATTTTTACATAACGACATAATCCCATACGTAGTCACGGTATACAACAGATCACTATGCACAAAATACAGTGTTCCACAATACAATGCAATATTATAGATCAGACTGCCAACGATCCAAAATTAACCTTATCTTGCTTAAAGATCTGAATAAAAAAAGTTAGACTACAAACCTTAAAAGTATATTTACTTGCAGATAATATAATATTAATGAAATAAAAGGCCACTTAAAGAGAGTACACTATCATGACTATGTGTTAAAGATCATTGTTTTGATAATCTTTTGGTGTGCTTTAAATAAGTACACTTATTTTGACATTACATTTCGCACTTAAATATATCATTTTAAAGTATATTATTTCATAAGGCAATTCTCATGCGATATAGTCATCATATTTTCCCTTCCGAGTGCTAGTATTCATTCTGTTGGGTGAACAGGTTTATCTCTTGACTGCTTGTGGGGGTTTTGGGTTGGTGAAGTCACAGATCAATACGTGCATAGGCTTTCCTTGACATATATTGGCATAGCTTCCCCAGTGCAGGTCAAGCAGATCTCTAACCAATCCATTGTTCTTTTCAGATGTGAAAAACCAAGATGATGAGCGGAACGCTGGGCAGAACACTGAATGAAGGAATTTTTTTTACAGCACAGCACTTTTTAAACCTGAGGATGCATTCCCTGGACGAACTGCAGACACTACCCTGAACGAAAGACAAAGAACGAAACGAGGGCAGGAGATATCATCCCACTGTATATTTTTAAGATATTAATATATGAATATATAGAATATATATATTATATATATTAAATGACAATGACAATGTGTGTCGCTGCTATCACCTGAATTACCACAAACAAGTAAACGAAGACGCTGCTTTGGCGTGTGAATGGGATATATTGCAGAGTCACTGCACCTGTGATTGGACAGAGCACAGTGAGGTAATGCTTCACTGGATCGGCCGGCTATGGATTCACATTTAAAGACTCGGATCGAATGTCCAAGACTCCGCTGAGAGGTGCAAACAATGACCTCCACCCCTTTATATGAACAGTTACAGATTGTCAATCAAAGAAGAGGAAGTGACATAATAAAGATTCTTTCCGGACTGTACGGAACAGTGGGTCCAGGCACGGGATACGAATGCGGAACTATCTATTTCTGTGATGTCACTCTTACTAGGGTGAAGTCTTAGTCAAAAAGACACCTGTACTGACTAACATCCTATAGGACTTGGTGTGATAATACTAAAGGGATATTACATGTATGTATATATGGAAATAAAAAAAAAAGGATACATGTGACAAAACTTTTGCCAAGAAATGGAATCATTCAGTTCACAGCAGTAGTAAAAGATAACTCAAATATTTAAGGTTCGTAACGTTTTCCAAAGAGAATATTGCACACAACTTTAGGAACTGTTCATTACCACACAATGTCTGTATATACATATCTAATATCCCTTTATGTAGTTCACTACATTTAATTTATAATGTTAGAATATGTTCAGTATTCTGTGTATTTAATTTGATCTATTTATATGCAGTGTTATTGTTGATATTGTTTTGCTTTGTTTCCTATCGACATTGTCATCAATCTGAAAACTGTGGACGGCTTTTATAGAACGAAAGACAAATGAAACGAGAGACAAATACTTCAACATTCCTGAATGCGCCTTTTGTTTATTTCAACATTTTTGTATCAGTGATCAGTTTGGTGGAGATACAAGACCCGAGGAGGAGAAAACAAAACATTCTCTTTGTGTGAAAGTGCCAGAAATGTGTTTTTTTCCCTTTTGTTTGTTTTCCATGTACAGCCACATTTTCAGTATATTTTCACAGTAATATATTTATTGGTGCTGTTAAATATTAACATACTTTTGTGTTGTAGTATAACTATTAAACATATTTATTTTCAAATTATATTGTTTTTTATTAAAGCAAAAATGGATTTCTGTTTGGCGAGTCTGTTTTTGTCAGTTCACAATTTGCAGCTGCACACACTGATATTATGTCCAAAATGTTGGTAATTTTTTCAAAAGGAAAAAAAACCCCTCCTGAATTATCCACTAACTGCAGGACAAGGCATTTGCACAAAATTGCACGAATTACACAAAAAAAAAATTCCTGTAAAGCAATAAAGACAATGCCTACATCACATATTCCATAAAAGCTATTATAAAACAACAGATGTAATTAAAAAAAATACTGGTTTCTGAAAAATACTGGTGTTCCCAGTATAACTGATTTTTTTCCCCTCAAAGCTCTGTGGATAATTACCACCATTTACACACACCCTCATGTCATGATACTGTATTATTATTATTATTATTATTATTATTATTATTATTGTGAAAACGTCTCGGTTACGTATGTAACCCTCGTTCCCTGAAGGAGGGAACGGAGACGCCACATCGGAGTACCGATGAATAGGAATCTCGCTCGCAAGAGCCGATCTACTTCGAGTGAAACTAAACAAGCCAATGCACATTGGCATGCAATGATTGCACCAGGTGTTCATGCCACGCAGCGCGGGTATAAATGAGACACAGGTGCTTGCATCAAATCAGCCTTTTGCTGAGGAGCCGAGTAGGTAGCCGGCACCCCAGCAGGGTACAGAGGACATGGTGACGGGACGTGGTGTCTCCGTTCCCTCCTTCAGGGAACGAGGGTTACATACGTAACCTAGACGTTCCCATTCAGTCGGTCACTCTCGACGCCACGTCGGAGTACCGACGAATAGGAATCCCTACCAAAGCGCCATGGCCTCTGCCCCCTTCCAGTGCCCTGTGTGAGCTGCCTGAGCTCTTTACCTAATGAGACGGGGCTCACACCGGGAAGACCATCACTGCTATTCCGCATGACCCGCTCAGTGATTATTGGATAACACTGGGAAAGTGTGCCCTACTAAAGGGGAACGCTGCAGAGCCGCTTTCGTACCCCGAAGGAGTTATGTAGGAGTACAGGCTGAGCCGTAGCCCGCGACAGAGAGAGGGGGCTCAATCCCATTGATGGGAAGGCTCTCCCAAGGGAAAGACACAGGCTTCCCGTAGGAGCGACCGTGGACAGATATATGGGATCCCCGCAGGGTCACTCATATAACCCAAGCCCAATACCGGTTCTCAAGGATTCAGCCGCAAGGGGCCTGATGCCAGAAGCTCCACCACGTCTGGCACCGAGGATGATGGAGGACTAACAGAGGTTGCTTCTGGAGAGAATAACGCCGTAGCGCAGCAAACCGACAAGAGCCGGGGCCCCTCAGTGTTTCTACCCGTTTGAGGTGAGAACACAGGAGGAAACCGGCTCTACACGTAGGCTATAGAATCTAGCGAATGTGTTAGGTGTCGCCCAGCCCGCAGCTCTACAGATGTCTGACAGCGAGGCGCCACGTGCCAGCGCCCAGGAGGATGCAACACTTCTAGTAGAGTGTGCTCGCACCCTGAGCGAACAGGGCACACCTTGTGCTTGGTAAGCCAAGGTGATGGCATCCACTATCTAGTGGGCCATCCTCTGCTTGGAGACAGCCTTTCCCTTCTGCTGGCCTCCGTGACAGACAAAGAGCTGATCTGAGGTCCTAAAGCTTTGAGTTCTATCCACATAGATCCGCAGGGCACGGACGGGACAGAGCAAAGCTAGGACTGGTCCTGCCTCCTCCAGGGGCAGCGCTTGCAGGTTCACCACCTGGTCCCTGAAGGGAGTGGTAGGAACCTTGGGCACATAGCCAGGCCGGGGTCTTAGTACCTCGTGGGCGTCGCCCGGCCCGAACTCTAGGCACAAATCGTCGACCGAAAATGCCTGCCGGTCCCCTACCCTCTTGATGGAGGCCAATGCAGCCAACAGCAAAGTCTTCATAGAGAGAAGCTTTAGCTTTGCTGACTGCAAAGGCTCAAATGGGGCATTCTGAAGTGCTCGGAGCACCAGAGCAAGATCCCAAGAGGGTATGGAGGGGGGACGAGGAGGATTTAACCGTCTCGCCCCCCTAAGGAACCTGACAACCAGGTCGTGCTTACCAGCCGTCTTACCATCTACGTGGTCATGATAGGCGGATATCACAGCAACATAGACTTTTAGGGTGGAGGGGGACAGCCTATGCTCCAACCCTTGCTGCAGGAAGGAAAGCACAGACGCGATCGAGCATCTTCGGGGGTCTTCTCGGCGAGAAGAACACCACTCGATGAACAGGTTCCACTTCAGGGCATAGGCCTGTCTGGTAGACTGTGCTCGCGCCGAAGTGATGGTGTTAACTACCCCCTGGGGTAAGTCACCTAGAACCTCCGCATCCCGTCCAGGGGCCAAACATGAAGCTTCCACAGGTCTGGACGCGGGCGCCACAGGGTGCAGTTAGAAGATCCTTCCTCAGAGGAATCGGCCAAGGAGGGGCTGTCGCGAGGAGCATAAGTTCTGGGAACCAGGTCTGGGTGGGCCAGTACGGCGCCACTAGCAGGACCTGCTCCTCATCCTCCCTGACCTTGCACAGTGTCTGTGCGAGTAGGCTCACTGGGGGGAACGCATATTTGCGCAGCCCCTGGGGCCAGCTGTGTGCCAGTGCATCCGTGCCGAGTGTGCCCTCGGTCAGCGAATAGAACCACTGGCAATGGGACGTTTCTGGAGAGGCAAACAGGCCATCCGGAACTGTCTCCAAATCAGCTGGACCACCTGGGGGTGGAGTCGCCACTCCCCTGGAAGCACAGCTCGTAAAAGCTCGTTGTCCACACGGTTGCGCACACTAGGGACATGAATGGCCAGAAGCGACCTCAGACACTTCTGAATCCAGAGGAGGAGATGGCGGGCGAGTTGTGACATGCGACGGGAGCGCAGACCACCTTGTCGGTTGATATACGCAACGGTCGCAGTGTTGTCCGTGCGGACCAGTACATCTTTCCCCCGTTACCGTCCTTTGAGGCGGCTCAGAGCAAGATGTACCACTAGCAACTCGAGGCAGTTGATGTGCCAATGCAGGTGCGGGCCCATCCAAACCCCTGACACTGCATGCCCATTGTACATGGCTCCCCAGCCCATGGCAGAGGCATCCGTGAAAACCACAGCATGCCTGGACACCTGTTCCAGGGGCACTCCGGCCCGAAGGTACGAGGGGTCTGACCATGGGCTGAAGGATTGGTGGCAGGCCGGTGTGATGCTCACCCGGTGAGTGCCGCGTTGCCACGCCCATCTCGGGACTCGGCCGTGTAGCCAATGCTGAAGCGGTTTCAGTGGAACCGCCATCCTGCCCTGAAACGTGTTCAGGTAGTTCAGCATCGACTGGACGTGCACCTCTATGAGGCGCACAGTCCATTCGACCGAATCCAACTCCATACCGAGAAAAGAGATCCTCTGCACGGGGGAGAGTTTGCTCTTTTCCCAGTTGACCCGAAGACCCAACTGGCTGAGGTGTCTGAGCACCAGGTCCCTGTGTTCGCACAACTGATCCCTGGACTGTGTTAGAATGAGATAGTTGAGGATGCGAACGCCCTGTTCTCTCATGGGCACAAGGGCCCCCTCCGTGACCTTTATGAAGACACGGGGGGACAGGGCCAGCCCGAAGGGCAGGACTTTGTACTGATATGCTCGACCCTCGAACGCAAAGCGCAGGAACGGCCTGTGTCGAGGAAGAATCGAGACATGAAAGTACGCGTCCTTCAGGTCGATCGCTGCAAACCAATCTTGAAAAAATGCGTTTCTGCGTGAGTCTTGAACGGTAGCTTGTGGAGGCTCCGATTCAGGACTCGCAGGTCCAAGATAGGTCGTAACCCACCGGTTTTCTTGGGTACTATGAAGTACGGGCTGTAGAAGCCGGTCTTCATATCGGCTGGAGGGACCGGCTCTATCGCGTCCTTCGCCAGTAGGACTGATATCTTCGCACGCAGGACATGGGCATCTGCAGTTTTCACTGAAGTGAAGCGGACGCCCTTGAACCTGGGGGGGCGCCAGGCGAACTGAATCGCATAGCCGAGCCTGATGGTCCGAATGTGCCAACGAGACGGACTGCAGAGCTCTAGCCAGGCTCGCAGAGACCGTGCAAGCGGGACCATAGTTCCTATTGGAACTGCGAGATTCCTATTCGTCGGTACTCCTAAGTGGCGTCGAGAGTGACCGACTGAATGGGAACTAACTTATCTTTTCCATTCAACAATAGTGGAGGGTTATTTATGCTCCCAACCTCCAAAAAGGTAAAAAAGCATACAAAAATAATATGGACACTATATAGCTTTGAGGAAAAGGTCAACATTTGAGTAATTATGTTTTCTTCATTTGATCACCCTGCTTATCACATGACTACTTGCACAAAAAAACGACATGAAATATTGATTTGTTTTGAAATTATTTTATTAACTTACCTCATCTAACAACTGTAACGTAGTGTGGTAAAGAACACGCACAAAGAAGGAAATAGACTTTAATATTAAACGCAGGAGATTGTTAGGAGTACACAGGAGAAAAAAACACATTGTGGCAAGCAGAACAGGGCCGAGAGCCATGGGAACGGAGTGAAGCCGTGTGCTAATGAGCGTCAACTGTGTGCCACACCGGTCTCTAGTCTCACGGAGGAGCTCTGGAGGGATAAAAGGAGGAGTGACGACAGTGCAAGACAAGAGAGGACCAGGCCTGGATTTGATGTTGTTGTTTTGTTATGTTTTAATTTATGCGGCAGTCATCCGGCAGGGGCTGCCACTTTACTTTTGTTTTATTGTTTGCTTATTGTGTCATTAAACATTACGTTGATCTTTCGCCGGTTCCCGCCTCCTATTTCCCTTTCCAACGAACTACGTTACACACACATGAAATCATACACAAGAACTGACAAGTGACTGAATATAACAGGGAGTATACCAGGCATAATGCCAGGCAGGTTAAAATCATACGTTACCATATGAAAAAACAAATATACAATCAGTAACCAAGGAAACTGAAACTAAACAGAGTGGGGAAACAGGAACTAAATGAAACAGGAACTTAGTCCATATAGAGTCCATTACCGTGACAGTAGTCCTCCCCACCCGGAAGGCATGTCCTCGCGCCGTAACAGAATGTCAAACTGAGGAAGGATGGAGGGAGGGAGGGGGCTTAGGAGGGGAATGAGGGGCTGACGGTGGAGTCATAGGAGACCCAGGAGGGCGACAGACTGAGATGTAGCCAATGAAAGTGGAGACTCAGGCGAAGCCGAATGGAAACAGCAGAGGTGGAGCCAAAGTACTGGCTCTCTTTAGTAGAGTAAGTCAAGTCAAGTCAACTTTATTTATATTAAAGTGCAATATGGATGGGACCAGCGGAGACGAAGGAGACTTGGAGTTGGGGGGGGGGGGCGGCGGCGGGGGGGGGGGGGGGGGGACCAGTGGGGACGTGAAACTCAGGGAAATATCCTCTTCCACTTACTCATAATAATAATTCCCAGAGGCCAGGTATAGCTCACCATCAGTGGCAGGAATGTGGGTGGGGATCTTCCATCCCCTTGTACTCCACAAGGACACCCAGTGGCACATATGATGTTGCCAGCTCACACACCTGGTCATACTCTGCATTGGGCTCTTGCACCAAGGTGATGAACAGCTCAGAAGTGGTCTCTGGCACTGGCATCGAGGTAGGCTTGGGCTCCGTGTCTGCTGTGGGCTCTGGCATATCGTCCGTAAGCAGTGTGAGAAGTAGCTGACTGGGTCCGGAGTGAGGCTGGTGATGTCTTCCTCCACGGGGCATTTGGTGTAGGGATATCCACATCTCACCAGCACCCACTCAACGTACTCTGCAAAGGTCCCTCAAGGACCATCCATGGGCAGGTGTGCCTTGGACCACTCGTTGAGGCTGGTGACATAGAAAATGCAGAGCGAGTGGTTTGAGTTAGAATAGTTTGCAAGAGCGTGATTATAAACTGTAGAAGCGACTATTGAGTAGATGAGTTTCTTCTGAGGAGGCAAGAAAAAATATAAATCGATATTGAAAAAAAATTACGGCAATATTACAAAAGTCACATGAGAGGCAATGCCGCTATGATTGGATATCATTGGTCATGATTGGATATGATTGGGTCGTGCGATAAATCCCGGCTCTTGTTTTTGTCCACGTTCTAGAATCGGCCCAAATGAAGACAATGATGGCGTTAATGGGAAGATTAATTAAAAAGTTAGGACACAACTCAGCCACTTAGATTTCACAGCTTTATGTCACGTCAAGATCAAGCTTGAAATGGCCAAAAAACATGCTGACTGTTTAATGAGCTTTAATCAGCTTGGGGAAATTAAAGGTACATGTCTGTGACCAGTGTGTACAAGTTTGATGATGCTGAAAATAAGGTGACTATTAAAAAGCTGCACATTAGTTCACAAATAATATATATTGTTTAAATTGTTACTGCCTTTAGTTATTATTTTGGAATAAATATAGGACTGTGTAAAAACACTAACTTAATGAAATTTATACTTGGTTTTAATAAATAGAACATTACAAAAATGTTTACAAAAAATGTTTACAAAACTTTTACAGTGTAAAAATACAAAATAGATTTGTATTTGGACTCTCTTTTTTATGTAATGTTTATTTAACCAGAAAAATAAATTGTAACAGGGACATGAATTTACATTTGATTGATTTTTAAAATGTGAGGACTTTGCCACCTCATTTTAAAACACCACCACTGCTGTTCAGTGAACCTCTGCAGTCCCATTTAGACACTTGTTAGCAGCCTCCTTGGACATCGGTTATACTCATCTTGGACTGGGCTATTCAAAATTTATACAACAATAAGAAGATACTTGGGGTAAATGGGGTCATGTTTTGTCTGCATTTCCTATATTGAGCACCAAATTACTGGTTCAAACATTGTTTTACCACAGTCCTAAAATGAAACAGAAAGTAAACTGACTTATACTTCCTTATTAGATAACAAGAGTTACAGGAACAATTTACTTATAAAACACCCTTATTAAGGTTACTGAAATAGATTACAGCACATTTTACAGTAGAGAAGGTGACTAATCTGCACATAAGCAGTGTTTTATTTCCTCTGCCTTTGGTTGTGTCTAATGAATGTGAGAACCTTCAGAAGGAGATTTAAACAACATTCACCTTCAGAAAGCTCTCAGAACTTCTGTTTGACATGTAAATGATCAGTTTACTGTACTTAAAAAAAAAAAACTAATTGAATCTCCTCAGGGTTGTTCCAAACATCTTATGTATGTAACCCCAGTTTGAGATGGTTAGACATGTTGTGTCAATTGCTGACACTATGGGGATGCGGGTTCGCTGAACCCAGTGTCTGTGGCACTTGTAACTTCACTCCAAAACCATTGGCTGACGCAGTGTGATGACGTAACACGGATTGCCCAAACATATAAATAGGGCGCCTGCAAGCACGTCATCAGATTCAAATTGTCTGAAGGAAGGCAGGCATGCCAGAAGCATGGTAATGCGAAGCAGCGTTTTTTTTCCTTCTCAGGATCAAGGGTTACATACATAACCCTATGACATTCCCTTTTGATGGAACTCGATGCTGCATCAGTTGCTGATGCTCTCAACTAGCCCAGTACTACAGGTGGTAGAACAGAGTCCCAAACTCCATGCTCAACCATTTCTGAAATAGGGGTTTCCTGCTTTAGACCAGTTCGAGCCACAGCTACAGGACAGCTCAAAGCCCCTAAGTGCAGAGCTAACAGGGGAGACTATAGACATAGCCTTAGCTATAGTCTGTAGCACCATATATCTGTAGCACCACATCCATCAGCCAACCAGGCGAAGATGAAATACGGAGTTGCTTGAAAGGAAGCATGCAAAGGTAGAATTCTCAACTTACATACTAATGATTTTTTCTAGGGAGGCAACAGAGAATAGGTTGTGATACAAAACCTTCCAAATGCCAAGCCCTGTTCCAACCTTCAAGTAGTCTGTTAGGATGAGGGCCAATCATTACACAAGGAGCATAATTCTACTTCACTACACAATATTTACAAAAATGGGGAGGATGGCAAGGGAGAGAGTGGGGGTAGATCAATCACCTGTCTTTCCCTTCCTTCTAGCCAAAATCACAACCATTAGATCCGCCCAGCGCGGCGCTTCTTCCATGGCTTGAGCAGCCATTCTGGCCTTCTGCTCCCTTCTCCAAGAACCTGATCTCAGAGATAGACCAGAAGACTTTGGAGGAGCCCTGACCTGGCGAGGGATACATTTTTGGAAGGATACATTCTATGAACTTCTCTACCACCATCTCAATGGCAGCGCCGAAAATCCAGAAGGCAAGACTGGGGCATCAAAGAGGACAATCATTTCACCTTTTTAATGCCCAACAGATAAAGCCACAAATGCCTCTCCATCACCACCATGGATTGGCCGATGGAGCGGGCCACCTGTTTAGTGGTGCAGAGAGCCAGGTCTGTGGTTATGTGCAGTTCGGCAACTGCCTCAGGGGATAAACCTTCACCCTGGTCTAGGTCAGGGGTAGGCAAGTTCAGTCCTAGAGAGTTTGTCCTGCAGAGTTTGACTCCAACCCTGAAAAACCTTCACCTGTCTGTAGCTTGTAGTAATCCTGAAGACACTGATGAGCTTGTTCAGGTGTGTTTGAGTCAAACTCTGCAGGACAGCAGCTCTATAGGTCTGAAATTGCCTACCCCTGGTCTAGGTCTTTAAGTAGTTTAGCCTGGTATGCCTGGAGACTTATGTCCTGGCAGATATTCCTCATCTAAATGGCCAATGATGATCTCACACTTTGGGCCGGACCAATTCAAACTTAGTTGGGCCGTGGAACAAGTCATAAGCTCCAAAAGCTCATTGCATGCAGGGCTTTGATAGAGGAGGAGAATGTCAGACTTAGATGTTATGTCTGCAACTGACTCCACATCTAGCTCCTCAGACTCAGAACCAAAAGCGAACTGTTTGCTCTCGTCTAACCCGAAAGAAGCCACTATACAGACCTCCAGACCTCCATGACGTGCATGCAGGCACCCCATTTATACACTTGGGTGCTCCATGTGACGTCATTGTACTGCGTTGGCCAATGTCATTGCTGAGAAGTAAAATGTGCCTCAGTTATGGGTTGCCAGAGGATGCGTCCCCATAGCGTCAGCAGGTGATGCAGCGTCATGTTCCCTCAAAAGGGAACCTATTTGTCTGATTTTCTTCTGTGAAATAAAATTTTTGGAACAATGTCAAAGCTTCTGTTTACCACAGAAGGAAAGTATATAGTGATTTATAGTGATTCATCCAAATAATTTAAGCAATTTCAACTTTGTTATGTTATACGAGATTCAACTCAACTTTTTAAGTCAGTTTAATATATAATATTTAAGTTGAATTGACTTGTACAGCCAATTTGATTTAAGGCAGCAACTGAACTTTGTCACAAACGTTAAGCGTGGTGTAGATAGAAGGAAGAGATGAAGGGCTGGTGAAAGGATCTGGCGAAGGGCTGGTAAGAGCAGGCTGAACAGACCAAAGAGGCGATCGAGGAAGAAGCCATGGAGGAGATGATGGGAGGTGTGGCCAGGTGGTGGTGACACAGAGCGTAGCTTGGACTGAGGCCCACGTGGAGTCAAAGGAGGGAGGAGCCATGGTGGAGATGCCCTCAAGACACCCTGAGGACGAGCGATGTAGCAGAAGGGGGTTGGCGGAGCCACAGAGCCGGAGAGACCAAGTGAGGATCCGGGTGACCGAGGTGGAGCTGCGGTGACGAGCGGCTGAGGTGGAGCCTGGGTGCCGGAGGACCGCTGCGACGAAAATGCGAGTGAGGACAGAGGTGAAGCCGGAGGGAAGGAGGAGCCTGAAAGAGCCGTAGGGGTGGAGGGATGAGGCGCAGCCGAATACCCGGAAATCCATGGCGATGACAGAGTGACGCGTGATTGAGGTGAAGCCGGCGGGACGAGGGAGCCTTGCAAAGCCTTAAGGACGACGGCTCCAGGTGGAGCTGAGGAGACGAGGAGGCAAGGCAGAGTCGACTGGTCAATGGTGATTAAGTGAATTCACAGAAGAAATGAACCAGAGATTTTCAAAGAAGGTGAAGCCTCCGAGCCACACCAACCTTTTATGTAATCATCACGGTCCAATGGTAGTTTGAAGGTGTTTACCAGCCGGAGTAACCTTTTCTGCTTTGGCAAGCTGTTTCAAACCCCTTAAACAAGCTCCAAGAGAGCTTCTTTTTGCTTGATTATCAACAAATTTATCAACAGACCAGCAAGTATTGTATATAGAATTTCTTTGGTGTAGGCCCCGTCCGTAGCTCTCGTCTCGAGGGTAACAGACTCTGCATTTCCTGCCTGGAGATAAAAGCAGATGCGCAGCCAACCCCCCCGGGAGGTATAGGCGGGGACCAACCTGGTTGTGGAGGGGAGGATGGAGATGTTGGCGTCAGCATCTGGGAACTCAGTCATGTGTAAGTACTGATCTTTTATACTCCGAGCATTTAGGACATGATTGGTTAGGTCTGATTGTAATAAGTGACGTAACATTGAATCTTCCTGGCAGAACTTACACTAGAGCTATCATTTACACTATCATTTCATTTGTTGATTTCTGATTTCTTTGATATACTTATTTGAGTATATCTGGTCCTTTCTGGTCTTTTTTTATTTTCTTGTATCTTGACATTATAAATCATAAAAATGTTTAGTGAAGTTCCTAAATGTAATTTAGGGTGGAGCAAGCCCATCTAATCTTCCAATCAACAGCCAAAAGCCAGAGTATAAAAACAGCTGCTTACCTCTCCTCAGTCTCAGCTGATCCAGCATCCCACCACCTCCCCAAACTCCACTTTTATCTTAGGTACCTTGCCCTACATACTCACTGTGGGGGGTATATCAGAGCTTGAGTTTAACCCTTTAGGCACCAGAGTTTTTTTCCTAAAACGTTCGATTTTGACATCTTAATTTGAAAAGGCTATATCTTAAAAGTGATAAAAGATAGAGACTTTCTGTAAATTAGAGAAATATTAAGGATGACCCAAAGTTTATGTAGGGATTACATTTACCCATTTAATTTGCATATTATGACGTCATATGCTGGTGGTCACCTTGGATTATAGAGTTTTCATGAAAAGTCACATGTTTAAATGATAAATGCAGCACTTCTTTCCCCCAAAAATGTCCCTCACCTTCTGTATGCTATATTGCCCAATACTGAATGCTCAGGTAAATAGTAATTAGTAAACAAACTGTGTAAATCGTTACTAATAAATGGTAGAAAGAAACCGAATGCATGTCACAGTTGCCTTTTGCTGTAGAGACTTTCCATTTACTACATACAGTAGGCACTCTGATTCCATGTATGGGGCACATATATATTATTCATATGACACACAAACACAAGTAGACAAGACCTGTTTAGTTCAAAACATCACTCGCCACGGTAAGGCAGAGATCATGAGTGAGATGACGAGACAAGACGAGAGACAGACATGTGCACAGTTCGGACTACAGTCATTGTCATTGTGACTCCACACCCTGCCTCCACGTTGCCCACTAACTGTATTTGCAATACACAAGCCGTGGTTCAGCTGCGTGAGACAAACGCTGCCAGTGTGAATGCAAAACGGGCGCACGCGGCTCCCGCTCTCCATATGCACCACTCCTGCCCTGCCAACGCACTGCTTGCGCGTGCTGTGTGAAGTCCGGCGTAACACGCCTGCTAACTTCCCAATGAACACTCCGACCCCGCGAAACACCACTGTGTTCCCACCACTGACATTGGGCAAAGGACCATCTACATTGGGCAAAGGATTCACCGTTTGTGCTTGGTGTAGGGCTATTCTTTCACTTTCAGAATCACGGCAGATATTCCCCTTCAGAATCAGGGTCCGTGAATAGAAGACCCAACACTTCATTGCGGGTAAGCTTTATTGATGCCATTAGAAAATAATAATCTAATGCAAATACTCGCTGACATTGACAATATTGCTCTGATAAAATGGCTCACTCGCAAACTAGCTTCGCGTTTGTTCGCACTGATTCAATGCGTTCTTGCTCGAAGATTTTGTATTGAAGCATGATGTTTTTTTGAGTCAGGGATGTAGTATGTATGTATGAAGTATGACATGTCTGACATCTAGTGGAGGGGAGGTCAAACGAAATTTGACACCCTATTTGACAAAATCGGCCGTTTTATTCAGTGCCGCATCTTGTCGAGTAAACTCGACCGTGGCGCCTAGACGGTTAAGCTGCTTCATCAAGCCCCTCATCAGTGGACAGCAAGCCAAATAAGTTTAAACTAATATCTTAAGATTATATGGGCAAATGAACATGTTAATTATATTGATAAGAGCAGTTTGGACATTCTGCTTAACATCTCATTCTGTTACCCTGGGGGATGGGGATGGTAATTACATTTTCATTTATTCCTCTGGGGTTTTGTGATCCAACATGATTTAGAAACATTTTCTTTGCCCGTTGGCCTGTGATCCAGAGGTATCTCTGCTGTTTTAGCCTCTTTCTTGAACATCTCTTCCCAGGTGCATTAAGTGGGGCCTCTGACTCAGCAAAAACACATTGAAATCCATTGGAACCGCACCGTACTTTGTACAGACAGACAAAGGTTTGCTCTTTAGTAAGCACAGCATAGTTGCAACGTTTAGTTGTAACAGTCAGGTCTCTGGAGGCAGCGAGCTCCTGACGGGTAAGAGATTAAATGCTCCCTAAACAGCCCTTGTGTAAACTTGTCTGTTGTAACCACGAACCTTACACCCCCATGCAATGTCTAAAACAGAAGCCAGCAATATTAAATCTGTTTTGTAACCAATTATTTTTCAACTAGATGTTAAATGTGTACTAAGTGAGTTAAAAGGTGTTGCTTTAAGAGTTCTTCTGAGCTTTTCCCAGTTTGCATGTCGTCACCAGAGCAACGTGCCTGCAATCAAGTATTCTGCTGTGGAAACTGCCCTCACAAGGATCCAGTGTACGTCATGCAGTCACCTGCTCTGCAACTGACTGCAAGTGTAGCTCAGCAGTCCTCTAGAGTCACGGTGAGTGTGTGTGCATATGAGAGTGAGAGTGTCTGTCTGTGTGTGTGTGTGTGTGTGTGTGTGTGTGTGTGTGTGTGTGTGTGTGTGTGTGTGTGTGTGTGTGAGAGAGAGAGAGTGAGGGTGTGTGTGTGGGTGTGTGTGTGTGTGTGTGTGTGTGTGTGTGTGTGTGTGTGTGTGTGTGCATGTGTGTGTGTGTGTGTGTGTGTGTGTGTGTGTGTGTGTGTGTGTGTGTGTGTGTGTGTGTGTGTGTGTGTGTGTGTGTGTGTGTGTGTGTGTGTGTGTGTGTGTGTGTGTGCGTGTGAGAGAGAGAGAGAGGGAGCCAAACTGTTCTCTCATGCTGCTAGACATGGACTGACCTATATTTAGCTACCTAGGAAATATAGCAAGTCATCTGATCTAGAGCAGAACACAAACACAGAAAGAGAGAGGTGTATATTCCTGTATATCATTCTCATTCACACTGTACTTCAAATGTACTTCAGCATAATTCATCACATAGTCATTCTACAAAACAGCCGCCATTCTAGCCATTCAGCTGATAGGGTCATCAGGGGAGGGTCTTTGTCTTTCTAGGTGTGAAAGACATCAATATTCATGATGATTCACGCCCTCCCCGCATAAGCCTTGCTGACACAAAACATGTCTTACAAATTTTAAATCAATATATTGATTTATGTGAATGAGTGGCCAGACTGAATTTCACATCGTAAAATGTCACAAAAATCACATTGTCTGGAAGCAAAACTTCTGGCCTAAGTGATCCAGTTTTCAAAAGTCCTGTGAACAAATATTCAGTATGCCACGCATAAACGTCATTTTATTAAAACTACAAACTTTTACATACATGCTGCTCACCTATTATTATAGCAGAGTTTGTGCTTAATACAGTGTAATGAGACTTTAGCCATGAAAATGTTACAACAGAAATAAGCTCAAATATCAGGGCATGTCTGTCATGGTATGTTGAAGGGATGAGGCGAGGACTCAGTTGGAGAGGAAATATGGGATTTTAATGATAATAATAAAATAAAACAAGACAAACAAAACTACCCCGAGGGGGTGAAAACAAGACTTGACTAGAGCTTGGCTTGGCATAGGGAGCAGGGAAACACAATACATTCGACAACGTTTCCACGCAGGACTGCAAACACAAGGAGATAAAATAGGGAACAAAAAAAAAGAGGGTAAGGAGGGAAGACAGGTGGGGCAAATGAACCAATAATCAGGAAACAAGGTGGGCGGGGTTAGACAATAGACATGAGCACATGGCACAAAGAAACACTTGACAAGACATGTGCTCACACCAAACGTGACATGACCATGCAGCTAATGAGAACTCATAAACTGCATGTTCACACAGAACATGACAACAAGAAAGCACGCAGCCAGTGAAAAACACCAGCCACGTGCTACACAACACAAGACAAAACATAACATGAAAGCACGCGGACGATGTAAACATGAACCGCGTGCTGCACAGAACACAACACACACAGACAGAAGAGCGTACGCTCACACGACAAGACAGAGCGCACGAGAACGAGCAAATGCTCATTCCGTGCGCTCACAACAGAAGACAAACACATGGAGCATGAATATCCGAATCCCAACACAAAACCAAAACCAAACTAGACCGAAGTGCTGGGATCCGGACACCACGCCCCACACAGAAAACTCACAAGGACAGAAGAGCACGCAGCTCGAGCATGCTCAAAGCTGCGCGCTCGCACAAGACAAGACAAACAATACAGGAGTGTCAGGGCTCTGTCACGAAACCATGAATAAACTAGACCGAAGAGACAGAACCCGGACAATGTCAAAACACCTCCAGGGCCCAGAAAACAGCTCAGGGCTCAGAGGGTTAAGATCATATTTTACAGTAAAATTAAATATTGCATTAATAAAAAACATTGTACATAATGGCATTGGCATTCACTTTCAATAAATGATTTTTGCTTGAATGATTTTCAGTATAGGGATGATTTTAAAACATCAACCCCATTACCACAATTTTGTTTACAGTAGTATAACTACTAAAGTTGCTTCTTAGATAGAGATTGTGTCATGACAAAGTTTGTAATGTCAAAGTAAAACTACAATCCCTGTTACATTTTTGAAAGCGTACCAAAAGTTTGGGGTCAGTGAGATTTTTAAAAAAGGTTATTCTCATCAAGACTGCATTTATATGATCAAAATACAGCAATTTGAAATATTATTAGAATGTAATATATCTGCATTCTATTGTAATATATTGTAAACTGTAACGTATTCCTATGATCAAAGCTGAATTTCCAGCATCATTACTCCAGTCTTCAGTGTCACATGATCCTTCAGAAATCATTCTGATATGATGAATTTTGTTTCTTCAATTTTTAAAAATTTCAGGATTCTTTGATGAATAGAAAGAATCCTTTTATTCAATTAAAATAAAAAAAATCTTTGGTGACATTATAAATGTCTTTACTGTTACTTTTGAGCAATTTAATGTGTCCTTGTTGAATAAAGGTTATAATTTCTTTCAAAAAAGAAAAAGTAGTGTAACTATATCCCAACAGATATTAAAATGCGTATTAGTAATATTTAGATTCAGATGCATGCATTTACACTTTTATTTAATTCGATGTTTAGAATCTTACATAATTTACTTTCTCAACCTGTTCAGGCAACAGTGTTGGCGTGTTTAAATTTCCTTGATAAAGATATGTAAGGTAAGAAAACATACATGTAAAGCATAAAGTGATACTTCTAAAAGAAAAAAGAGAAAAAAAAGGAATGAAGAACTAACACAGAGTGGTAATAATAATGCAAAGCATTTTTCCCTCCTTCACCTTTTGCCAGACTTTGGAGTGGATTGAGTAACCGTAGCTTGTGATACTGTAAATGCTTGAGTAATTGTTGGAGCGTAAAGTCAGTGGTTAAGCAAACAATGCTGGTGTCACATTTTCCTGTCTGGAGGGCAGTTCAGACCAGCACTGACTGGAGATGATGGACTGAATCCAGATCATATATCAGCGCCTGACAATAAACTGAAGCTTAACAGTGACTTCACTCTTCCCTCTACATATCTGACTTATTATCTTATGTCTTATTAGAACTTATATGATCTCCACATCTTTATAATAATAATAATAATAATAATAATGATAATTTATTTATTTTAATTAAAAAAACTAATCATGGCATTTTTAAATATACACTGAACAAAATTATAAACACAACACTTTTTTCACTTTTCAGATTTCAGAAAAAGACCTGTACAAAAAAGGGCAATTCCTCTTAAATATTGTTCACAAATCTGTCTAAATCGGTGTTAGTGAGCACTTCTCCTTTGCCGAAATAATACATCCAGGCCTCAGGATCTTGTTACGGTATCTCTGTGCATTCAAAATGCCATAAATAAAATGCACCTGTGTTCGTTGTCCATAACATACACCTGCCCATACCATAACCCTACCGCCACCATGGGCCACTCGATCCACAACGTTGACATCAGCAAACCGCTCACCCACACAACGCCATACACGGTGTCTGCCATCTGCTCTGTACAGTGAAAACCGGGATTCATCCGTGAAGAGAACATCTCTCCAAAGTGCCAGAAGCCATTGAATCCGAGCATTTGCCCACTCAAGTTGGTTATGATGACGAACTGCAGATGAGCTTCCCTGAGAAATCAAAATTTGCGACATCTGTGGCATTGTGCTGTGTGATAAACCTGTGTTGTTGTCCAATGTGCAATTCCACATGCAGACCGTTAGGTAGCAGTGTCCACGGGCATGTTGATGGTAGCCCACAGTATCAAGGCAAAAGCCTAAGAAGAAGCGGCTTGTTTACATTGTCGGAGTATCAGCAGCCGTCATGGCGTCAGATAGCGGCTTTTCTTGCAGCTTGATTTGTTGTATGTAATACAAATGAAGCATCTCTAGATGATTAGTAGAGTTACATAAGAGGCGATCTGGCGCTGGAATGCGATTTTGAAATCAGGCAGAGTGCTCGTGAGTTGTGGCGCTGTTTTCAGTATCGGTAGCTTGTGCACAGACGAGCGCTTCAATCGATTGCTGTTGCCGAGACTTTATTAATTCCGTTGAAATCACTAAACGAAATGCACCCTAATGTGACCCTGTTCTTGATTTACAATCACTGATTAACATCTTTGGTTTTAATGAGAAAATAAATCAACTATACACAGCGGATCTATGTTTTTATTCACTAACATAAAGAATCTCTGCACTACAAAATATTGTGTTATATAGCAGATGTAAGGATGAAACTATCATACATCTACATTTTACATTTATACATTTGGCAGACGCTTTTATCCAAAGCGACTTACAGTGCCCTTATTACAGGGACAATCCCCCTGGAGCAATGTGCCTTGCTCAAGGACACACTGGTGGTGACCGCTGGGATCGAACCAGCAACCTTCTGCATATAAGTTCAGTGGTTTAACCCACTGGACCACCATCTCATTTCTGGACACACACACTCCTATTGCAGATTTTTAAATTTTTTTATTGACCTGAGGGAGGGGTTCTGGCAGACCAATCACAGCGCTTGTGGTCCGCATAGAATTGACGCGTTGTTACATTTTTGGAGAGGTACGCGTCAGGGTACCTCATAGGGTAAGCGCGCATCACACGCTCCCATCTGCGCATCACACAGCCTACGGCGTAGCTACGGCGTACACTCGATGCAGAAGTATAAATTGGCCTTAAGGCACACCTGTGCAATAATCATGCTGTCTAATCAGCATCTTCATATGCCACACCTGTGAGGTGGAAGGATTATCTCGGCAAAGGAGAAGTGCTCACTAACACAGATTTAGACAGATTTGTGAACAATATTTGCCAGAAATAGCCCTTTTGTGTACATAGAGAAAGTCTTAGATCTTTGAGTTCAGCTCATGAAAAACGGGGACAAAAACAAAAGTGTTGCGTTTAAAATGTCAGTGTAGTTTAAATTTATATTTAGACCAGGGGCATTTTCCTCAAAAAATCAATAAAAGAAAATAATCTATATTACAAAAATAAAACATTGCAATTTAATTTCTCTCGCTTCCCCTGAGCCCATTGATTTTTTTACAGACCCCTTAAAGAGTGCGGTGGGTTTGATGGGGGGTAAATGAGATTGAATGGGAGAAGGTCACGTGAGAGGAGGCAATGTCAATATCAAACTTTAAATGGCCTGAAAACTGTGGGCTGTGGGGGTTTTAGTGAGCGATCAGCTTGGTGAAATTAAAGTGTTCTAAATCTGTGACCAGTGTTTACTGAGCTTTGACTGATGATCCGAAAATAAGTTGAATATTAAAAAGAACAGCTGAACATCAGTTTGCCTTTAGTTATTATTTTGGAATAGACAAAGTAATGCTTAAAAACACTACCTTTTACTAACTTAAACTGAGATTTATACTTGGAACATTAGAACATTAATTACATAGTTATGTACAAATACAAATCAGAATTGTGCTTTGTTTCTCTTATTTTCTAATGTAATGTTTATTTAACCTGAAAACTGTGACAACATAAGGGCAACTGGGACAACTGTTTAACATCTTTTACATCTGTTTTATTAAAAAGAGAAAAAGTGTGATGACTTTGCCTCCTCATTTCAGAACACCACTGCTCTCCTCTGATTTAGACACATTTTGGCAACAGGGACAGGGTTGCAATAAAGACCTCACAAAATATTATGTTTATCCTCCTGAGGATTATCAATATTTAAAGTAAAGTAAAGACCATTTATTTGTTGACCCTTTAATGAGAGAAAAGACTCATTTATATACCATGGTATTGTCATGGTTGTGTCCAAAAACATGGTGATAGTATTGTCATTTTTTATATGGGTAATAACAAGAGAATCAATCTATAAGGCATTTGTACATTTTGAAGAATTTTCGGTCATTTAAAAACCAATTTTGCTATTAATTATTACTTATTTCTGACTAATTATTTTAGTAGGTGTCTATGGTGTGTAAAGCTCTGGGCATTAAATAACACTCATGTTCAATGTGATGTACAGAAAATGCTGGTTTCTATGCATGTTTTTTTATACATGATTTTCTTTATTTTGATTGGCTGGACAGCATGTGAGAGGAATTGAACTGATTGATCTGGCTGGCATACACACACACACACGCACACACACACACACACACACACACACACACACACACACACACACACACACACACACACACACACACACACACACACACACACACACACACACACACACACACACACACAGTCTTTTGTGTATAAGGGAATCAACATGGATGAACTAACGTGGGGGTTGAGCAGTGTAGTTAATAGGATCCTATTGTAAACCTGTCTGTGTCTCTGCTGATAAGACAAGACAACTCCCCTCTTTCCACTATCATTTGTTCTTTTTCATTCTATCGGTCAGGATTGGGCAAAACATTACACATCGTATAAAGACAAAGACAAAGACAATAGACAAAGTTTGACTCTAATGGTTATACAATTAGGACTATTAATACACATCAGAAAATGTCATAACCCATTCCATAATTTCATAAGTTAATTAATAAATTAAGTGAATTTACACTACTATTCAAAAGTTTGGTTTTGGTAAGTTTATTAATGTTTTTTATAATGTTTAATGTATTTGTCAAAGGCAGTTCCAGGTAAACAGACAAAGATGAAGAATAAGGTTCCAACTTTCAGTTTAATATCAATAATCCATAACACAGGCAAACAGGTATGAGCAACACACACTAAATGTGAACGTAACTGGACAAACACTGAGTGAACAAAAGGAACTTAAATACACATGGTGATTAACTAAAAGAAGAACAGCTGTGATGATAGAGTTAGTGTCCATAGTAACAGATGAGTGGTGGGAAAATCAAACAAAGGAACACATGTGACTAAAGAATACAAACTAAAAGTCCATGAATATATTGAATATTCTAAACTGAATATATTGGTGACAGTATTTGATAAAAAATACAGTAAAACAGTAATATTGTGAAATATGATAAAACATTTAAATAACTGTTTAGTTTTAGAATATATTGCAAAAATGTAATTTATTCCTGTGATCAAAGCTGAATTTTCAGCATCATTACTCCAGTCTTTAGTGTCACATGATCCGTCAGAATTCATTCTAATATGATGATGTGATGCTCAAGAAACATTTATGATTTTTATCATTATGTTGAAAACAGTTGTGCTTATACATATTTTTGTGGAAATTGTGATACATTTTGTTCAGGATTCTTTGACGAATAGAAAGTTCAAAAGAATAGCATTTATTTGAAATAGAAACCTTTTGTAACATTAGCTGTCTCTTTTGATCAATTTAATGTGGTGTTGCTAAATAAAACTTTTAATTTCTATATACAGTGAGGAAAATAAGTATTTTAACACCCTGCTAATTTGCAAGTTCTCCCACTTGGAAATCATGGGGGGGTCTGAAATTGTCATCGTAGGGGCATGTCCACTGTGAGAGACATAATCGGAAAGAAAAATCCAGAAATCACAATATATGATTTTTTAACTATTTATTTGTATGATATACAGCTGCAAATAAGTATTTGAACACCTGACTATCAGCTAGAATTCTGACCCTCAAAGACTTTTTAGTCTGCCTTTAAAATGTCCACCTCCACTCCATTTATTATCCTAAATTAGATGCACCTGTTTGAGGTTGTTAGCTGCATAAAGACACCTGTCCACCCCATACAATCAGTAAGAATCCAACTACTAACATGGCCAAGACCAAAGAGCTGTCCAAAGACACTAGAGACAAAATTGTACACCTCCACAAGGCTGGAAAGGGCTACGGGGAAATTGCCAAGCAGCTTGGTGAAAAAAGGTCCACTGTTGGAGCAATCATTAGAAAATGGAAGAAGCTAAACATGACTGTCAATCTCCCTCGGACTGGGGCTCCATGCAAGATCTCACCTCGTGGGGTCTCAATGATCCTAAGAAAGGTGAGAAATTAGCCCAGAACTACACGGGAGGAGCTGGTCAATGACCTGAAAAGAGCTGGGACCACCGTTTCCAAGGTTACTGTTGGTAATACACTAAGACGTCATGTTTTGAAATCATGCATGGCACGGAAGGTTCCCCTGCTTAAACCAGCACATGTCAAGGCCCGTCTTAAGTTTGCCAATGACCATTTGGATGATCCAGAGGAGTCATGGGAGAAAGTCATGTGGTCAGAGATCAAAATAGAACTTTTTGGTCATAATTCCACTAAATGTGTTTGGAGGAAGAAGAAAGATGAGTACCATCCCAAGAACACCATCCCTACTGTGAAGCATGGGGGTGGTAGCATCATGCTTTGGGGGTGTTTTTCTGCACATGGGACAGGGCGACTGCACTGTATTAAGGAGAGGATGACCGGGGCCATGTATTGCGAGATTTTGGGTAACAACCTCCTTCCCTCAGTTAGAGCATTGAAGATGGGTTGAGGCTGGGTCTTCCAACATGACAATGACCCGAAGCACACAGCCAGGATAACCAAGGAGTGGCTCTGTAAGAAGCACATCAAGGTTCTGGCGTGGCCTAACCAGTCTCCAGACCTAAACCCAATAGAGAATCTTTGGAGGGAGCTCAAACTCCGTGTTTCTCAGCGACAGGCCAGAAACCTGACTGATCTAGAGAAGATCTGTGTGGAGGAGTGGGCCAAAATCCCTCCTGCAGTGCAAACCTGGTGAAAAACTACAGGAAACGTTTGACCTCTGTAATTGCAAACAAAGGCTACTGTACCAAATATTAACATTGATTTTCTCAGGTGTTCAAATACTTATTTGCAGCTATATCATACAAATAAATAGTTAAAAAATCATACATTGTGATTTCTGGATTTTTTTTTAGATTATGTCTCTCACAGTGGACATGCACCTACGATGACAATTTCAGACCCCTCCATGATTTCTAAGTGGGAGAACTTGCAAAATAGCAGGGTGTTCAAATACTTATTTTCCTCACTGTATAAATTATATTAAATACAAATGTATTAATTTGATTAAATCATCTAATGTTGGTAAAAATCTCAAATTTTGTACAATGACATATGTTTTTGTTCATGATAACATATTTACGCATAAATCTCAAGCAACATAGTACTTTTTAATACTTTCAGGTAATCTCCAATGAACTGTCTCATTCTCAGTTCTCTCAATGGAGCCCAACCCTGGGGCCTCATTTATAAAATGTGCATTTGCAGATCTGATCTTAGAGTGTGCATACACTAAAATCCACGCCAATGTTCATATTTATAAAAACGGTCTGTGATGTGTAAATAGTGCTTTTCACCACATCAGGGTCTGAGCAGATGTACACGCTTTTCCTTGTTGCAGAGAGTCGGTGTCAGAGCTGTTTGTGTTTTTGTCTTTCAGTTTGTATTTTGATTCATTCCTTTGTTCAGTTTCCCACCACTCCTTGTGTCCATGGTCACCGTCATTATGAGTTTATTTTGTTCAGCTGTGTTTAGTTAATTATCTCGTTTCTGTCTGCTATTTAAGTTCCTCTTGTTCACTCACTCTTTGTCTAGTCACTGTTATGTTAGGTTGTGTTTACGTTGCCTCTCTGCATGTTCTTGTGAAGTTTAGAGTAAAGTTTGTTTGATTGTGATCATCTGAGTCTTCAGCCTGTTCCTGGTTCACCCGACCGTTACAGATGACTAGACCTGAAAACATTGCCGCAGCAGTACAGATGCTCTGTTTAGAGCAAGAGACTCTTTCCCTCGAGGCTCACACCCGTGTGTTCATCGACCTGGCATGCCTCACCAATTTCCCAGACCATTCGCTGTGCACCTTCTACTTAGCCAGCTTGAATGCGGAGACCAAGGCACGCCGGTGTGGGACCTCGAGGGGACTTCGAGGAGTTTGTCGAGTGGGTGCTGTGCTGTAATTCCCCTTACACCATCAGCCTTGCCGGGGATCTGCCCCACTGCGACTTAAGCAATGCCGGAGCCAGCGATTGACTTCTGGGCAGAACCAGCTCCAGTTCTCGTCCAGAGTCCCGCGGGGTCTCCTGTCCACGTCCAGAGTCCCGCGGCGTCTCCTGTCCACATCCAGAGTCCCGCGGCGTCTCCTGTCCACGTCCAGACACCCATCCACAGAGGCTGTCATTTGAAGGGTCTGCGCCGCCATGTCTCCCTGAACTGACCGAGCCACCATGGCTCCCTGAACTGCCCAAGCCGCCATGTCTGCCTGAACTGCCCGAGCCGCCATGGATCCCTGAACTGCCCGTGCCGCCACCGTGGTCTCTTGAGCTTCCGGCACCACCGTGCTCTCCTGAGCTTCCGGCGCCGCCGTGGTCTCCTGAGCTGCTGGAACTGCCATGGTCCCCTGTAGCACTGGCACCACCCTAGAGTCCCTAGTCGGCAGATACCGGATCACCTGCCTTGGTCCTCAAGGACTCCAGGCTGCACCTTCCGGGAGGAGGAGGTAATGTCACAGTTTTGTATGTGTTTTGGACTTTCAGTTTGTATTTTGATTAATTCCTTTTGTTCAGTTTCCCGCCACTCCTTGTTTCCATGGTCAATGTCATTATGAGTTCATTTGGTTCAGCTGTGTTTAGTTAATTCGTTTATTCATTTTTTTATTTTTTTATTTTATAAAACAAATTAACTCGTTTCTGTCTGCTTTTTAAGTTCCTCTTGTTCACTCAGTCTTTGTCTAGACACTTATGTTAGGTTGCGTTTCCGTTGCCTGTCTGCACGACCATTACAGTCAAAGTACTGCAGGCATTTGGAAATCTAAGCCATTCTTGTCACTCGCCATTCTCAAGTAAAGGACTTTGATGTTGAATGGTGCTATATGTCAATTACATTAATTAGGCTGCGTTTACGGAGGAGATCTGAAACATTTAGCTGCCCACAATTTCAAGATCATATGCGATTTATAAATTTCACATGTGGAAGAGGCATACACTCATTTTTTTGTGAGTAGGCTATGTACATTATCTGAATCATACGTACGCACATTTGAGAAATGATCGTAAGATCAAATGTAGGACCGTTTCTATGCAACATTTTATAAATGAGGCCCCTGTTCTCTACATCAGAATTGTCCAGCCAAAAGTCCTTTTCACTGAAACAGTTAAACAAATGCACAACGCCATATGAAAAACATACACTGTTCACAAGTTTCTCTCCAGGATCTTTATCTTCTGTTCATGTCTACCTCATCTCCATCTTTCTCTCTGTGAAGTTGAAAGTGGTTTCCATGCTGAGTTGGCGACGTGAGAGTTATGAACCTCTCAGCTACTTCATCTCTTACCCAGCATGCCCCTGAGACTCTTAGAAAAATGTATAGTAGCATAAGCAATAAAAGTGCTGTGCCAAAGTGGAGTGACTTCATCTCGCAGTAAAGCTCTCGGTGATATATTACACAGAGGGCGAGAAGGGGATCCCAGCATGAGTGTGGGGCACCATGGACCTTATCACCCCCATGTACCCCTCAGTAATTTAACAGAGAGCAGCTGTTACTTTATACAGAATCTCTATGTAAACTGCTGCAGTGTTTAGCCCCATAAATTTGCTAAAATCCACTGGGATCCTAATTTTACTACAGGAAGGTATTTTTTAGTGGTCTTCACATGAGAGCTCTACACCCATCCAGCTCCAGAGAGATCTCGACATGATTGACCTTTGCCACAAGAGGTTAGGAGCGCATTCCCATGCCCAGGAGTTAAGAGTGTGAATACTTAATTATCGGGTTGCTAAGATGGGCCAAGTGCCCATATCACGCCCATCTGCCAGGTATACATACCTTATGAGACCTCATTGCATGTCACAGTCAGCTTTACTCACTGGGGGTTTACAGACAAATGTATACTATTATTTTAATTTGTAATTAATGTTTTGAATGGAGCATATGGACAATGTGCAATGTGAATCTGTATATAAATTACATACTTAGGCCACTGCACTAAAGAAGACTTTAGCATACTCATAAAAAAGAATACTTATTATTAAATTAAAACTAAATGTAATGTTTTCGGACACTTAATTGCATGTTAATTGGAATTAAAAGAAAACATATTGTAATATAAATTTATATGAAATGCAGTTAGTTTAACTTTTAACTTTTTTTTTTTTTAAATGTTTAAAGTATACTGTCAAATCTACTGATTTATTTATGGTAAGCTAAAATATTCTTAATGTCATTTTTATTTAAACTTGTATGTTATGTATTATATTTGTCATTGCACATTTGTGATGATGAAGCTGCAATTAAGTGCATTTAAAATATATAAAATGTAGCAATTTGACATTAAAATGTAAATAAAAATGTACTTGTCACAATCTGGTCCACAAAGGATGCCGATGAGAAAGGTATCCATTCAAATAGTAGAGTAACTATAATTAAACAACACAAAAGATGAGAAGCGAAGTAACAGTGTGTACTTAAACACAAACAACACCAGACAAAGAACTGACAGAAACTGAAGGATTAAGTGCAAGGGCAAACAAAGAAGCTAACAAGATGCAGGCAGTTCAGGGAGCCAAGGAGGTGCCGGTAGCTCAAGGAGCTAGGGAGGTGCATGCAGTTCAGGGGGCCAGGAAGGGAACGGTAGCTCAGGGAGCCAGGGAGGTGCCAGTAGTTCAGGGAGCCAGGAAGGCGGCAGCAGTTCAGGGAGCCTGGGAGGATCAGCTTCTGTGGCCTTTCCACAGGAGCTTGGCTCTGCCACTATGGCCAGGGACATATAGCTCATGGGCTGGAGCCGACACTGGTCTGTGCTCATGGGCTTAAGCAGACTCTGGAGGGGACTCAGGAATTTCTCTCACTGGAACGGGCTCAGGGATTTCGGTCTTTGGAACAGTCTTGATTATTTCACTCCCTGGAACAGACAGAATTTCAGTCTCTGGAACGGGCTTGGGAGCGGACTCTGGATGTGTGGAAGATTTAATTTGGGTTTGGCAGGAAGAGTGAGCTCATCCTCTGTGTGGGATGCTGTGCAGGAAATCCTCTGACTTTATCTACTTACTCCTGGTGAGTGGTGAACCACTTATGGAGAGTAATATATGCACAAATAAACCTCCCTCAATGACTTAACATAGAATGTGGAAGCTCTTTACGTAGCTGTTTGTTAAGTCCTGCATGGTGAAATTATATCAATTCACTGTCAGAGAACCGGGTCTGCATAGCTAGCTCCAAAATATCTGCAGTGTAGGGCTCAATGGGACGCTCATCTAGACTAAGGAGGATGAGCCGAAAGAGTACCCATTCAGCAACATCCCAGCAGCAGATCCACTTTGTGGGGGGCCAAACTGTCGCTGCTACACCACCTCGATATGTTCCGGGATTAAAGGAACGTGATTGAAGGGTGGCTCCCGGCTGATGACCTTTCAGATGATCCAACGGCACAGGTGGAGGTGCTTCAAGTAGCGATGCCCAGCAGGTAGGCATATCTGTGGTGAAAATATGATTACCTGGCTTGCCAGTAACGGCTGAGAATAGAGTAGTTGGCATCCAGGAAATACTGGTGTGCTGCCAGGGAATACTGGCTGATGGCAGGAAAGACCGCATCGGGGGTGTAATGGCTAGTTACCCTTTCCACACCTCATTGTAACATCTGCTACATTGACACCCAAAATAAATACAAGCACGTCAAGAAAGAGACAGTCCGAAGGTCCACAGAAGATGGACCATTTATACATAATGACACGACTAATGATCAACGGATCCTGAGAGAATGCGGTTGTGGGTGGTCCAAGGTGACAACCAATCTTGACTTGTGCATCCACAGAAGGCTAAGTGTGGCTGGAGCAACCAGATTTAAGCTTGCACTGCAGCAGCAGGTCAGACAAGGAGGAATCAAAGCCAGATTGAGCAACACAGCGCTGCTGATTCCACTACTGCATCTGGTGAGGGCGTACCAACAACCAGACAGCCCACAGCAACAGCATTATGTACATATAGCCACCATTGTTCTTACAAGTGAAACACCAAAGGAGCCGTCCTGCAATCCCAAAGATAACTGGCCGAAAACCAGCAATAAGAATGCATGGAGAAGCTTTAACTCAAGACTCAGTCTCACTCTCCAAAACACACTAATATGGCTTTCCTGTAGCTCAAACACTAGAGCGTGGCGCTAGCAATGCCAAGGTCATGGGTTCAATTCCCAGGGAAAGCAAGAACTGACAAAATGTTAAATGTGTACTTTGAATGCAATGTAAGTCGCTTTGGAGAAAAGCGTCTGCCAAATGCATAATTGTAATTGTAAGATGTAGCACTGCTTCCAAGTTAAACACGTTCGGGCATGTCATCTATGAGGAAGGTTGGAAGAGGTTTGGAGAACTGCCCCAGAGGAGGTCTATTCCCAAACAGGCTGGGAAATGGGAGAGGGAAATCCTCCAGCTAGTGAAGGCGAGGCGGTTGTTGCGGAAGGAATGGAGTTAAGCCGAAGACCAGGAGAAGGAGGGCTTGAAGAACCTGTGGAACTAGATCAAGGCCAGACTGATCTGAGGTGTGGTGAGAGGATCAAAGCAAGGCTGAGCTTCCTTCAGGTTCAAGTTCACCTGAGGTCTCCCGGAGGAGAAGAAATCTGGCAAGTTGCAAATAACACCGGTTTAAACCCAGGTGTAAACCTTGAGGTTTACATCAAATCACAGCTCAGCAACAGCCAGAAGGAATCTCCACTAGGATCTCCAGGTTACATACCACAGCCCCCTTTGTGTGATTAGTGATTCTGTGTTTTTCTAGTTCAGTAAAGTAACTCTAACAAACTCTATGGCGGATAAGCAACAGTTTAGAGTGTGTGTTCACACTTGCCCTCATTTCATTACGGGTGGGGACACACACATTCTTTGTGTTGCTTGTTTGGGAGAGGAGCATGCACGGTCAGCGCTCGAGGGCGCTGGCTGTGAGCACTGCGAGGTGCTTCCTATACGGACACTCCGATCCTGCCTGGCATTCTTTCACGAGGACATTCAGGCTCGCGTTCCTCAGGGCTCTGGTCCCGCTGCTGCCGAGGCACAGCGGCGATCACAGTCCTGGGGTTCACAAATGGATGTATCAGCGAGGATAGAGACGAGCCCAGCCTTATCTCTTACTTCACCTGATAGATCCAGTGCCTTCTCTCTGGGTTTGGAAGCACGCGCTGCGGTTTCTTTCGCCCCGATTGAGGCACCTCTGATGCAGCTTTCCTGTTCTGAGGATCTGGAAAGTGTTAGTGTCAGAGAAATAGAGGATTCGCCACCTCAGTCACAAGCATTTGAAGAGCTAGTTGAGGTTGTGACATGGGCTGTTGAGCGCTTAAACATTGACTGGTCCCTGTTAAGCAGGATGTTCGATCTAAAAGCAAGTTAGATGAACGTTATCTGCCGACTCGTTCACAACCTCAATGCCGGGGTCTACCGTTTTTCCCTGATCTCCACACTGAGGTGTGGATATCATGGGAGAAACCAGTGTCATATAGAGTGTATAGTGCAAAAACATCTAACTATTCCACCATTATGAACTATAAAGAGCACGGTTATGGGGAAATGCCCAAAATAGAAGATAATTTAGCGAGCTATTTATCCCCTGATTCGGCATCTTCCCTAAAGGCCCCAGCATTACCCACTAAGCCAGTTCGCACAACATCTGCTTTAGTGGGTAAGGCTTATTCAGCTTCTGGTCAGGCTGTAGCATACTTACACACTATGTCGCTGCTGCAGGCCTACCAGGCTGAATTACTAAGTGACATTGATGAGGGTGGGGGAATTGGGCCCGAAGTAGTGTGTGAGCTACGTCGGGCCACAGATTTGTCTCTTAGGGCCACCAAGGAGAAGGCCAAATCAATCGGCCACTCTATGGCAGCCTTGGTGGCTACTGAGAGGCATCTCTGGCTGAATCTCAGCTCTATTAAGGAAAAGGATAAAAGCTTTCTGATGGACGCGCCCGTATCTCTTTCAGGCCTTTTCGGCGACACAGTTAACACCATTGTCGAAAGGTTTCAGGAGGCTTCCAAGCAAACGGTCGTCCTTGGGCTGCATGCCCCCTCCAAGGAGGGTCCTAGAGCAGTCAGTTCTGGTGTTCCCTGCCAGTTTGCCGTTACAGGGCACAGTTATGACAGTTCAACAAAAACCAGAAGCCATTCTCGAGAGGATGGTACCTCTAGAAAACATTTTGGCAGCGTGTAAGCTACTGCCAAATGTTTCTCGTTAGGTCCTGCACACTATAGAAAAAGGGTATCAAATACAGTTCGAGTCTTGCCCGCCCAGGTTTATGGGGGTCCTACCCACAGTGGTGGGCCCCAAGCAGGTTCTGGTAATGGAACAAGAAGTAAAAGCCCTGTTAGAGAAAGAGGCCATAGAATATGTACCTCACTCAGACAGGGAAGCCGGGTTTTACAGCCGGTACTTCATAAGCCGCGTTTCCATTACAGATTTGCGCAAAACTTTTTTGCATTTATTTAGAAATATTTTCTAAAAGTCAATCAAAAAATATTGCGAAATGACGGCGTTTCCATTAACTGATGTTATGCGACTAAAACCATTTTTTTTCCTCTCGTGATAAATCATTCCAAAAATCATGCTACGTATGTTGTTAGGTTTATGTATATCCCAGCCACCCCACGCCATTATTATTAATGAGACGTGTGTGTTATCCAAGCACTGATGGCAAGGAAAGCACCTTATACTGAGCGGCACACATGAGGTGTTATGATAAATTGTAGCATTTTTTATTCTATTGTTTATATGAGTTTAATAAAGAATTCATCTTCTGTCCAAACATACCATCATCTATAAAGAATGATCGACTTTTACATACGCCAGGTTATTGTGACGCATTGCCACATACAGAGACGAGCGAAAAGTTTGAATTTGCATGGTGGTAACTCAAAGGGTTTTTTTTACCACTTCGTTATTTTGGCTTGGAATTTCGTTTGTTGTAAATATAAACTAAATTTAGAAATGCTTTTGAAATGAAAAACTTTGCGTTTAATAAACAAAATATATTTTTGAAATGAAGACAGCGTTTGGAGTGGAGTGCAAAATTATCCGTTCCCTGAGTCCACGGCCTTTGCTGTTATTGAGTGTACACAAATAAAAGTAGACAGTTTACTGTTTATAATTATGTCTTGCACTTAGCCTATCTGTATGCCTAAAAATGACGGAGTATTGTGAGTTGTTTGCGCTGGAATAAGGAAAAAATCCATCAGAAGGCGACGACAAGTTCCTCGGACAGAGGGTTAAAGAAAATGTAGTCTATTTAGTTTCATATAGTTAGGCTGTCGAAATATTATAATCTTTTAATTTCATATGTTGGTTATGAAAAGTGAGCAGCATGAGTAAAGCACATAATCAGATGTGCATATGTCTAGGGACATGGATTGAGCATTTCATTGAATTGTGTTTTCTAGATAGTCTTTCTTTAAAATTAATTTTGTTTTGTATAAATTGCATTTTAATTTTGATCAATGTTTAATCAACTATTTGGCTGTATATTTAATAAATAAGAAGCAAACCAAGATCGTCAGGAATGGATTGACGTGCTGGCCTGTTTCCTCAGTCTTTGAGCAAGGTTGAAACTATAGCGTCTTTCTGTTTTAATACATTTCTTGAATATATGTCAGTAGACCTAGAGCCAGTAGCCTTAAATACAGTAGGCCTATAGATAGTTTTCTAGATAAAGACAAATCATGCCACAGATCAAGTCCGAGGACTGGTTTGTCACGATAGATCTCAAGGACGCATATTTCCACATTTTTCGCAGATTTGGATGGTGTTCGGCCGGGCTCAAGTGGATCTGTTTGCGTCTCGAGAGACGTCTCACTGTCCACTCTGGTTCTCCCTCACGCATCCAGCTCCGCTGGGTCTGGATGCTATGGTACAGGCGTGGCCGGGTATGGTTTCCAAATATAGTGCCGCTCCTCGACGGGCATCCACTCCAGTTGCCGGTCAGGAGGGACCTTCTGTCCCAAGCAGAGGGGTCATTATTCCACCCCCGTCCAGAACTATGGAATATATGGGCGTGGCCTCTGAGGGGGCCTCTCATCCGAGGTTGTTGATACCATTCTTCACTCCAGAGCTCCTTCCACAAGGAAGCTTTACGCTCTGAAATGTACAGTGTTCACTTCTTGGTGTAGTAGCTGTCACCAGGACCCAATTAACTGCCCAGTTGGTACAGTGCTAGAGTTCCTGCAGGAACGGTTTAATGCAGGTCTATCTACATTGAAGGTGTATGTGGCGGCCATTGGTGCTTACCACACTCTTCTGGGTGGGTTATCTGTGGGTAAAGATCCGTTGGTGTCTCGTTTCTTCCGTGGTACTTTGAGGCTGAGGCCTGTAGTTAGCACCAGGGTGCCGGCGTGGGACCTGGCTACGGTCCTCCAGGGCCTGTCCCAGGCTCCCTTTGAGCCGCTGGAAGAGGTCAGGCTAAGTTTCTGACTTTAAAAACTCTGTTCCTCCTTAAGAGGATAGGAGATCTTCTGGCTCTTTCTGTTGCACCCTCGTGCTTGGAGTTTGCACCTGGCATGGTCAAGGCCTTCCTTCATCCTAGGCCAGGTTATATTCCTAAGGTCCCCACTAACGTAGCTAGAGTGATTATTCTTCAGGCCTTCTGTCCTCCCCCTTTCCTCAAAACGGACCAGGAGAAAAATAATTTGCTTTGCCCTGTGAGGGCTTTAGATGCTTACGTCCACAGAGCTGCCCTGTGGCGTAAAACGGAAACAATTGTTTGTCTGCTTCGGGCCCCCCAACAAGGGGTCCCCAGCATCTAAGCAAAGAATGAGCAAGTGGGTGGTTGAGACTATCTCACTGGCTTATGAGTCGGTCAGACGGCCTTCTCCCTTGGCCGTCCGGTCCCACTCTACTAGGAGTATGGCAGCCACTAAGGCCCTTATTTCAGGAGTGGCTCTGCAGGACGTTTGAGATGCGGCGGGTTGGTCCTCACCGCATACATTCGTCAGGTTCTACTCTTTGGACTTGGACTTACACCAGGGTCTGGGGTTTAGTCGTCCTAGTGCTGCTTTTTCACACTGGACAGGCACGTCTCGCTATGGTGGCGTTGGTATTAACGTTCCCCATAGCGTCATTCGATGCAATGGGAGTTCCCTTGAAAGGTAACGCCTCGGTTATGACTGTAACCTCGGTTCCCTGAAGAGGGAACGAGCGTTGCATCGTCCTGCCATATCTCCTACATGCCTGTCAAAGTGACTACTTCAGACTTACGAAGCTAGCGCAGCTTTGTTTTTGCAGGCTTTATACTTCCTGGTTCATGACGTCATCCGCCTCTGACGTTCCCTCACACTATTGGACTGATTTCACATGTGCTTCATGACTTCATCACGCAAGTGTTCCCCATAGCGTCATTCGATGCAACACTCGTTTCCTCTTCAGGGAACCGAGGTTACAGTCGTAACTGAGGCGTTCTCCACCAACTAATCTCCTTTGCACTCAACTTCTTCCTTGTGCCACTACCCATTCAGACCATAGTGGCCAAGTACTTTAACACCCTCCAAGTGTGCTACACAACCCAAGAGATCTCAACCATTTGGTACCCACTGGAGAAGGGCATAGCTATGGGATGTTCAATCTCCCCTATCCTCTTTACTGTTTCGAGGATATCAGGTCCCACATAGGCCATAGGCTTCCAGCAACAGAAATTACATGGACAATGTCACCACGCTCCTCCTGAAAGTTGTGTGGCAGCCAGACTACTCAAAAGGCTGGAGGAGCTGCTTTCATGGGCTCAGATGAGGATAAAGCTAGCAAAGTCCTGTAGCCTTTCAATCCGTAAGGGATAACTTCTGCTTCAGTGAGAAAATTCCCCTCCTTGTGCACCAGCCTGTATGAAGCCTAGGAAGGCCCTACATGGCTGACATTTCTGACAGGCACATGGCTGATTTGAAGTACACTACAAGTGCATATTCAATGCAATTAAGCACAATTCTTTTGAAACCAGAATAAATTAAATATACTCATTAAATTTGAGTAAATAAATGACTTCAAATGAAGTAATTGAACCACTGTTTTGGTTTCTTTTTCCCTGTTCCAATTGCATTAGTTATTGTCCTTGTTTGTTACTATGGTTTTTGATTGACCTATTCCTTGTTTTGTTAATTATCATCCACTATGTATATAAGCCCTTAGTATTCCCAGTTCTGTGTTTGTTAGTGTCAGTGTTTAATGTGTAGTTGCTGGTTTATTCTCTGTGCACATTTGTGAATTACACTACACCGCGCATTTGTGACAAAATGACAAAACACCCAAAATAAAATGAGTGAGAGGAGAAAATATGGATATAGCTACCGTCAGATTTGAAGATGAACATGCACAAGAGTTTGTACCAAACAACTTACCTGGATAACTGTCTCTGCACCTTTTAGTACATTGGACTTAACACCTCAACAAAGGCTAAGTTATCCGGGGAGGATCCTCGCCGTCCCCACTACAAATTTAGAGCCCAGCCAGTCAAGGACCAGCAGCCAGAACCCACCATAGACTCGGAATCCGAGCCCACCATGAATCATGAGCCAGAGATATTGCCAATTTGTCCTGGAGAACAAGCCCATCGCAAAGTTTGACCAGGTGTGTGAGCCGGCATCCATCAGCAAAGGAATTTTAGTGGAGGTCGACGGCATGGATTGGAGCCTCACCCACACTCCCATCGTTGAGATGCATGCAATGAGCTGGGTGCTCTATAAATGGTTATTGCATGATCGGGTTGATGTATTGTTTCAAGAGCTATAGTCTCCACTGGTCCTGTCAAATCTACAGTCTCCTTCATTGCTCCTGGTTCTGCCAAGCCTCAAGTCTCCTTCGTCACTAATGGTCCCACCCAGCCTCCCTCTATCTCTACCTCTACCTCCTCCTCTGCCAATGCCATCCAGTTCCTGCCTTGCCTCCACTTGCTCCCTTTAGCCCTTCAGCCCCTCCTTCTGTGGCTTCGCCCAGCTACTCGGATCCACCTTGGGCTTTCCAGTCTCCAGATCCACCTTGGTGTGGTGATCCCTTGTCTCCCGGTCTCTTCATCTCGTTGGTTCTGCCCCGGGTATCCACCTCTGTCAGTTGGGTTTGTGGCTCCACCCTGGCTCCACCCTCCTTCAATTCCTCTGTGGGCCTTCGTCCTGATGGCTCTTCGCAGGGTTGCTCTCTGGCCCTCTCTCCATCCATCCTTCCTCAGCTGAACATGTTATTGAGTGAGGACACATTTTCCAGGAGGGAAAGGTACTGTAATGGTATGGTTTCCTTTTCATTGTTCTCGTCATTGTTTATTACTATGGTTTCTGATTAGTTTCACACCTTTTCCTTTTTTGTTAATTATTATTTACTGTGTTTTTTGTCATCAGTGTTTAATGTGTAGTTACTTTTTTATTCTCTGTGTTCATTAAAATCCCTGATATTTTTCATTTCTTAATCTTTTTTGTTTATGATTACACTACACAGCATTGTGACAATATAGTATGTAATAAAGTTAATCTCATGTGGTTATCACAATTAGAGAACCTAACCATTTTACAGCTTAGATAAAAAAAAACAATTTTAATTGAGTTAGCTAAACAGTTAAATATGAAATTTGGCAAACGATTTTCAGCTCCCATCTTGCTTTGCATGAAACTGGATGAGAAGAGAAACAACTATTTTGCATGTGTTTCTGGGAAAGTGACATAGCGTTAGTGCTGTTAGTGTTTAACGTAACTGTTAAGTTGAGATTTAGAAAGGGGTTATTTTGAGGGTTACTGTTGTGGTGATGAGTGGAGACTGTGGTTGGGACAGAAACAAGCAGTTATTAAACAAAATTGTTCTGTAAGTTGTTTCAGTGAGCAAGCATATTTCTGATACACTATGTTTGCATATGTTATTATGTTATTATAATAAGACCTGAACTTGTTATTAAAAGAACAAAGTCTGTACAATTTACATTTTCTTTGCAATTATTTGTCAAATTAACTAGTAAATCCTACTCCAAATTTTTGTAGTCTAAAACTTGCCTTGCTGAGTTTGTTCAGTTCACAGAAATTAATTCACAAAAGTACAAATATGTGTTTTTTTTTAAATCACATAATATACAATACTTGTAATCTGTGTGATCTGCTTGTGTGTGTTTTAAGTAAATATAACTACACTTAGGGGCTTGCAGAGTGTTCAATGCAGCCTTTACACTAATAATAATAATAATAAATTCCAGTAGGAAAAATGAAATAACGAACAAAAAGAATCCCAAGAATCTGGTCATTGCATGACTGAGGCATATATACTGGTTTAGGTATGATAATCATTTTAAAGAATGTGAGTGTGTGCTTGTGTGTATTTTGCTGTGGACAGACATAATGCCAGAAATATTGGGGAAAAAAAAGATGACAGTTAGGCAAGTCTAGACCTGCCAAATGCATTCCATAGCAAGGCATCAGGAAACAACATCTCAAGAAACAGGGAATTTCCACTGCAACTCAATTGCTTGGAAATAATAGTAATGAGTTCAGGTGAACATATCAAACACACAGCAATCAAACCATTCACCTGACCTCTCTTATTATGTGCAGTGTTGGGGGTAACGCATAACAAGTAACTGTAATCAGATTACTTTTTTCAAGTAACTAGTAAAGTAACGCATTACTTTTAAAATTTACAACAAAATATCTGAGTTACTTTTTCAAATAAACGTTTTTTTTTTTTTTTCATTTATTGATTGAGAGCTCTCTTGTCCTCATGTTGAGAGAAATAGTTGTATTCCTCAAAATGAATAAAATCAGAGAAATGCAAAATGAGAATATTACGCAAACCTCCAATAATAAAATATGTTAAATAAAACAACTATTTGAATGCATTTAATCTCACTTTATTGACCAATGTACTTGCTGCTGATCTTCAATGATTCAGTTAAAGGATCAGCCATAATGGCATAATAATGGCATAATGGCAGCATAGCTGAAAGGTTTGTTTGAGTGGCGCCTCTACTGTACATGCCGTATTCAGTCTTATTCTTTCAATTCAGGTCTGAAAGGGCCTTTACATTTACCAAAAAATATAACTTTTTGTTATAAAAAAAAACAAGCCCATCCCAGGTGAGAAAAAGTAATGCAAAAGTAACGTAACACATTACTTTTCTTAAAAAGTAACCAAGCAAGGCAATTATTTACTTTTTAAGGGGGTAACGGAATATTGTAATGCATTACTTGTCAAAGTAACTTTCCCCAACACTGATTATGTGTAGATTAAAATCTACTTGTATTGCATATCATGAGAACGGCCCTGTTGAGGCTGCCTGGAAAATATTGTGGAGTAAATGACAGCAAATGCTCCACCTCTACTAGAACACACATTCCAGAGCCCATTCATGCAGTAAAACAGTGCCAAAGATAACACCTACTCACCAGACCAATCGTTTTCAAGACAACGCTGATCACATGGACTATGTAAGCAATGCTCGGAGGCCGGTGATGAGCCTGTCTGAACACACCTCTCTTACACATATGCTGATAGAATGTAAACAAACTGGAGGACCTGATTTTATTGGCTGTCTTTTTGTAAAGTTCCACCTCTACCTGCTCAGGTGATTTCTGACTTCCTGCTGCACAGAATGGAATGAGCCACATGGTTGAGATTGAGTTACACCCTTTACAAACATCTAATGAAGTCAATGACCTGAAAGTTACTACATAACAAACCCTGGTGCCACTGTCACTTCAGGGTTTGTGTCATGCGAAAGTTCAACGGTTCATAGCCACATAGGCCAAATAACAGACGCTGATCTAATAGTTATGATGAATAGTTATGACATCAACATTAGCAGTTTATAGCAATCTGCTCATATCCTGCAGCTTAACAAATATATTATTATTGAATAAATATATAATAAATCTATTTTTACTGAGCCCATTCCCCACTCTTCTTCCAATAAATTTTAAGGTCTCTCTCTTTTCGAAAAATACATTATATGTATTTCTTCCAGGTGGACAAAGTACACAACTCTATTACTTGAGTAATAGTAAAAGTACCACTGGTCAAATATTACTCTGTTACAAGTGAAAGTTCTGAAAATGGATTTTTACTGGAAGTAAAAGTACAGAAGTATTTGTTTAAAATGTACTTAAGTATCAAAATTTCCTTTTTTATGTCAATGCATTATTTTATTATTGTTGCATTGTTGTATAAATTCACATTATGCCATCATGGTGGTTTAAGCCAGTCAGTGATGCTCCATCCGACATGCTAGCATACAACTACCTTAAACTCATTTACATACTTAAAAGTTACAAAGCTCTTTACAAAGCTGCTGTCACTTTAAGGCCAAATGCACAGATCCAATACACTGATACACATCTGATGTTCTCCCAACTGTTTACTCTTCTCTTTCTCCCAGGCGTTTACATTTTTGAACATTGTATGAGACGTGTCAAGTGTATGCCAACTAAACTAATCTTTTCAGAAAACTGAAACATACTTTAAGTATGGCCATGGGTGCACACACTGCGCCGAGGAACCACCTTCTTCCATTTTGCTATAGATTGATCAGTGTTAAAAAAATGTTGGGAAACTTCACATGACCCTATACAAGAGTGATTACTGATAGGCTGTCTGTCTGCAAAACAACAACAAAAAAACCTCTTAAAGAAGAAAAAAATCATCCACTGACTTTCAAAGCTGCTACAGAAACGACTTTCGACTTTGAGGACCTTGATAGAAATGTAGTGGAGTAAAAAGTAAGATATTTGTGTTTTAAATGTAGTGTAGTCAAAGCCAAAGTTTCCCGAAAAAAAATATACTCAAGTAAAGTACAGATACAAGTAAAGTGTACTTAAGTACAGTACTCAATTTACTTAGCCACTGCCCACCTCTGATTTCTTCTTTCATGAAATGGGTGTATATTCTAGAGCATTTTTGAGTTTACATGCATGAAGGTTTAATCAGATAGTCTTAATAAATTCAAGCTAATTTCACCCTACAAAATTAAACCAAATTATTCTGACATTTCTATAAATATCCACTGTTTATTATCAATTGTATACAATACAAAATCTTAGTAACAAGGTTGACCTTTTTAAGATCGTCCTACTGATAAACAGAACAACACACAAGATAAAGCAAAGTTGTCAGTGTCATTGTAACAAAGTTTTCTGCATCATTTCTCTAAATTATGGAATAATTGCCAGAGTAACAGAGTTGACGCACAACATTTTAGGATTCACCTACATTGTCAAATAACTTGTCTAACTTGGTGTGATACACAAGATTGTGAAACAACAAAATGCTACTTAGAAAAAAAAAGCGGATTTTTTTTTTTTTTTTTTTTTTTTACAAATATCTACTATTCGATTATCAATTCTTGACAAAATCTTAGTAACAGGGTTGACCTTTTAATAACAACTCATAAGCAAAGTTCCTTTTGAAGAATTTGCTTCATGAATGCCATTGCAAACATCGTGTTGTTGTTGTTAATTTATGGAATAATTACCAACGTTGATGCAAAACATTTTAAGTACTACTTTTTTATAATATACAGTTTTGTGCACAAGTTTGGCCACCAGGCTGCATGATAATTAGCTCTTTTTAAAGAAAATATTGTAGTGATATGCCATTCAGTTCCTAGAGAAAGCTTGATAAAGCAATGTTTTTCAGACCAAAATTCAGACCAGGTGCAACCAATCATGAAAAAGGATATTTAAGGTTGCTAATTACTAACTGTGGTTCTCTTAGATTCTCTACTGGAAAGTAGCAACATGGGAACTTCATATAACCTCAAATAACTCCCTAATGACTTAAAAACTAGGATAATTCATCAATATGAATTAGGAGAAGGATACAAAAAGTTATCACAAAGGTTTAATGCCGAGTTCACCATACCCGATTTTAGGCCTGAATTTGACTCGCCGACATGTTTTGAGAAATCGCTGACAAATGCCCAAAATCATAGGCAAATCGGTGCTTGTGCACGTGAGTGACACTCACACAGTGTGCGATCAGAGAGAATCGCGGACGAGTCGCCGATGCCTGTGAGATATTTGGCATGCTAAATATCTGGACTTGTCTGCGATTCGAACTCCTGTTGTGTGAAATGTGTTCTGACTGAAAAATACATCGGCGATGACCGACAGCCAATGAGAGAGCAAGATACAGGGCAGCTGGAGGTTCGGGGAGGAGTTATGGACCAGAATATCAGTATTTTAATAGATATATTTACAATTATATCAAACAGAAACAAAGCACAAACATTTGCTTGCCCAGCCACAGCAGCAGCACATTGCAAAATAATTTATTTACCTTAAACTCTCCTTGCAGAAATAAATCCTTTCTCCCTGTGTCTCCCCAACCATTTCCTCCACCATAATCCTTTTTCTTTTCTCCTTTTCGCCGCAAATCAGCGCACAGACAACTTGGATTGCAAACTTTCTCCAGTTTATCATTTTTAATAACAATTCCAGTCTCGTGCGAGAAAAGGTCTGACGCACGCGTGATCTCGTGTTGTTTACTTGTCACATCTAACGTGTGTTTGGTTGTGAAATGTAGTTTGCGCACCGGAGAGAGTTGTCTGTGATTCTTCCAATTGTAAAGTCATGCAGTGTGAAACCCCCTGTCGCCGATCCATCGGTCAGTGTGAACACAGCAGCGACAGAATGCGGGCCCAGATAGGCATGCAGTGTGAAAAGAGCAGTGATCCGACGAGTTTGAAAATCGTGCAGTCTGAACTCGGCATAAGGTCTATGTCTCCACAGTCAGAAATATAGTTAGATAATGAACCACAGGAACAGTCCTTGTGAAGGAAAGATGTGGTAGGCCAAGAAAGATATCTGAAAGACAAAGTTGAAGAATGGTCACAGACAAACCACAGACCACATCCACAGAGCTCCAAGATCATCTTGCTGCTGATGGTGTAATTGTACATCGTTCCACAGTCCAGGGTACTTTGCACAAGTAACAGCTCAATGGAAGTGTGATGTGGAAAAAGCCTTTTCTGCGTACTGCCAACAAGCAGAGTTGTTTGAGGTATGCAAAGGCTCATCTGGACAAGTCAGAATCATTTGGAATAATGTGCTGTGGACAGATGAAACTAAGATAGAGCTATTTGGTCACAACCAGAAGCGTGTTGTATGGCGGAAAAAGAACACAGCGTTCCAGGAGCAGAATCTGCTCCTTGTTGTAAAATTTGGTGGTGGGTCCATCATGCTTCCTTCCTCGTACATTTCATTTGTACAAAGAGTCTGGCCACTCTCCATTGACAAGTGTTAACTTCCTTGAAGGCGGGTACTCTGTTGAAGTTTAAAACTATTGGATCTGCCCAGAGCCACTCTGGATCTGCCATAACCAATCGCTAACGCTTGGTCATGACATATGTCATCTCAAACTAGCGCACGACATCAACGTAATCGTTCTCAGCCACTCCCTCTGTTCGCTGATTGGACCAGTTCAAATTTGACCGGAGAAAACCAGAGACTATATCGCAATCCCAGACGGGGTACTGAAGGAAAATGAAAATTGAGCGGAAGTACGTAGGAGGGCGGAGCCAGGCTATCATGCTATAGGGCTGTGTGGCATGGGCGATAAGACCCACCCAC
Source organism: Romanogobio albipinnatus (assembly GCA_023566225.1). Lineage (NCBI taxonomy): Eukaryota > Metazoa > Chordata > Actinopteri > Cypriniformes > Gobionidae > Romanogobio > Romanogobio albipinnatus. The sequence goes on along the minus strand of CM042252.1, from coordinate 6,612,021 downwards.
TTTTTACGATCAATGATATTGGACCCACTCACTTTTATCGTCTCTAACATTCAGCACACGTCTGTTTACCTGCCCCTAATCGATAAACACTTATTATTAAACACATGTTAGACACTTTATTTCCACTTTTATAATATTTTCGTCATTTTTTTGGAAAATAAATGCCTTTCCGATCTGATATGTGATGGGAAAAGGGAAAAGATTGGGCTCGGCGAAAGGCGGACTCGAACCGCGGGTCGATTTGTGTCAAAACTAGATGCCGTGCATCTTACCCCTACACTACTGCTGCTCTCAATGATATTGCAATTCCCGTAATTTTGTCTTTCCGAACTATTCGCTTAGCAAGCAAAGTGCTATATATTTGTACTTATTGGCATCTACCAGGGGCGTTTCCAGCATTGAAGGACATCCGGGGCTTAGCCCAGAACATTTAATGCAAATACAGGGATCACTCGAAGAGGTTTTTTTTTTTTTATTACAGTCAGTAACACTTTACTTTCAGTCAAAATACATCTTTAACATTATCTTCAAGGCAGGCTAACATCCTCTCAGTGCTCAACTGAGCACAACCTTTTTTTTGGATATGAAGAGCATAACCATTGCTCAACTGAGCATGATAACATTATACATCTTTAACATTATGCTCAATACATATACACAGAGTCAACATACAACATACACTATTCACCTCTTGCTGTCTATCTGGTATGTCCTTCTATATTAGTTATATTTCTCTCTCATCGCCTGCTGTAGTCTTTCTCATCACCTGCTGTAGTCTTTCATCACTTGCTGTAGTCTTTCTCATCAACTGCTGTAGTCTTTCATCACTTGCTGTAGTCTTTCTCATCACCTGCTGTAGTCTCTCATCCACTTGCTAGTCTTTCTCATCACCTGCTGTAGTCTCTCATCCACTTGCTAGTCTTTCTCATCACCTGCTGTAGTCTCTCATCCACTTGCTAGTCTTTCTCATCAACTGCTGTAGTCTTTCATCACTTGCTGTAGTCTTTCTCATCACCTGCTGTAGTCTCTCATCCACTTGCTAGTCTTTCTCATCACCTGCTGTAGTCTCTCATCCACTTGCTAGTCTTTCTCATCACTTGCTGTAGTCTCTCATCCACTTGCTAGTCTTTCTCATCACCTGCTGTAGTCTCTCATCCACTTGCTAGTCTTTCTCATCACTTGCTGTAGTCTCTCATCCACTTGCTGTAGTCTCTCTCATCACCTGCTGTAGTCTCTCATCCACTTGCTAGTCTTTCTCATCACCTGCTGTAGTCTCTCATCCACTTGCTAGTCTTTCTCATCACCTTCTGTAGTCTCTCATCCACTTGCTAGTCTTTCTCATCACCTGCTGTAGTCTCTCATCCACTTGCTAGTCTTTCTCATCACCTTCTGTAGTCTCTCATCCACTTGCTAGTCTTTCTCATCACCTGCTGTAGTCTTTCATCACTTGCTGTAGTCTTTCTCATCACCTGCTGTAGTCTTTCATCACTTGCTGTAGTCTTTCATCACTTGCTGTAGTCTCTCTCATCACCTGCTGTAGTCTCTCATCCACTTGCTAGTCTTTCTCATCACCTGCTGTAGTCTCTCATCCACTTGCTAGTCTTTCTCATCACCTGCTGTAGTCTCTCATCCACTTGCTAGTCTTTCTCATCACCTTCTGTAGTCTCTCATCCACTTGCTGTAGTCTTTCTCATCACCTGCTGTAGTCTTTCATCACTTGCTGTAGTCTCTCTCATCACCTGCTGTAGTCTCTCATCCACTTGCTAGTCTTTCTCATCACCTTCTGTAGTCTCTCATCCACTTGCTAGTCTTTCTCATCACCTGCTGTAGTCTTTCATCACTTGCTGTAGTCTTTCTCATCACCTGCTGTAGTCTCTCATCCACTTGCTAGTCTTTCTCATCACCTGCTGTAGTCTTTCATCACTTGCTGTAGTCTTTCATCACCTGCTGTAGTCTCTCTCATCACCTTCTGTAGTCTCTCATCCACTTGCTAGTCTTTCTCATCACCTGCTGTAGTCTTTCATCACTTGCTGTAGTCTTTCATCACTTGCTGTAGTCTTTCTCATCACCTGCTGTAGTCTCTCATCCACTTGCTAGTCTTTCTCATCACCTGCTGTAGTCTTTCATCACTTGCTGTAGTCTTTCATCACCTGCTGTAGTCTCTCTCATCACCTTCTGTAGTCTCTCATCCACTTGCTAGTCTTTCTCATCACCTGCTGTAGTCTTTCATCACTTGCTGTAGTCTTTCATCACCTGCTGTAGTCTTTCATCACTTGCTGTAGTCTTTCATCACCTGCTGTAGTCTCTCTCATCACCTTCTGTAGTCTCTCATCCACTTGCTAGTCTTTCTCATCACCTGCTGTAGTCTCTCATCCACTTGCTAGTCTTTCTCATCACCTGCTGTAGTCTTTCTCTCATCACTTGCTTTTTCACTTGCTTTGCTGGGTATCATTAAAGGGTATTTTCTTGGTTTGAGCATTGCAAATCGGTTCATGACACTGTTATGGTCTGTGACACACACAAGTCCCCTCTCAATAGACATCACTGCCAGGTAATTGAGCCTCTGCTGACCCATGGTTCTTCTCAACCATGTGTGTAGGCGACGCAGAGCACTGAATGATCTTTCGCAACTGCAGCTGCTGACAGGAATCGTTAGTGCTGCTTGAAAGACTGATCTCAGGCTTGGGAACATGTCAGGGTCAAGGAGCTTGTATACACTTGCCATATCTGAAATTACACTTTCATCTCTTCTTTTGATCAGGAACTGTCTAGCCACTGCAACCTCTTCTTTACTGACCTTCATGTTATAATGTTTGGCAATCAGCTCTAATGATTCTTCACACAGGAAGTCATTTGCTGCTGGATGGCAAGCTTTGATGCCTTTCATTAGCTCTGCACCAACACCACAAAATCTCCCCTCCAGCTCACTCACCATTCTGTCAAGGCATGGGTAAAATATGTGATTTCTTATCTTATCCAAAGTGCTCACATAAGCCCTTGTGCCAGTGGTGGACTCTACCACATAGTCATCTAATCGCTTCTGCTTGCGTTTTTGAGAACCTCCTGGAGCTGGGGTCTCTGACAGATGGTTGGCCTCAAGAATTTCTTTGGCCTGATTATAGAATTTCTCTGCCATTTCCTCTGTCCGCATGGACCTAAGTGTTTCAAGGACCGCATCTTTATACCATGTAGCTTGTGCTAAGTCTACATCCTCTTTTTGAAGGTACTTGTGAAGTCCCTCTGTAGTGGACAGCAAAGCTTTGAACATCACAAGCATATAGACATTTGAAAGTCTTGAAAGTTTGGAAAGCAGTCCAATTGCTGTGGTGGTATTGGTCAATTCTGTGAGGCACTTCAACAATGCTGGCAGATTTGCAATCACGGCAGTGACTGATTTGAGCTGGCATGCCCACCGAGTCTTCGAGAGCTGAACAAGCTCACTCTTCTCTAAGCCCAAGGCTTTTTGCATGTCAGAGAAAGACTGATGATTAACTAAAGACACACTGAAGAAACAGTACACACTCTCCAGTGTGTCGAAGAAATCAATGGCTTCTGGCACAGCCCTGCAAGTGTGACAAAGCACCAAATTCAGTTCATGGGCATAGCAGTGCACATACACTGCTTCTGGATGCTTCACACGGAATTGAGCCTGAACACCCCGAACAGCACCGCTCATGACGGAGGCCCCATCGTAAGCCTGAGCAACACATTGCAGGTCTTCCAGGCCTTTTGATTTGAGAACTTCTTCAATGGCCTCTGTAATGGAATGCGCATCGAAAGACTTCAGACTTGTAAGTTCCAGAAAACTTTCTTTGACAGTGTTCTCATATCCCACATAACGAACACACACAGCAAGCTGTTCCACATGACCATCTCGAGCCTCATCAGCCATCACTGCATACATTTTTGAATGCTTCATCTCTTTAATGATGGATGCAGTAACTTCCTCTGCACAACATTGAATCATCTCATTCTGTGAGCCTGAAGAGAGATATGTGGAATGGGCTGGAGGTGTGTAGCTTTGGAGAAAGGGGTCGAATTCCTCTAGAAATTTCATAATTTCTAAGAAATTTCCCTGATTGTCAGAGGACTCTTTCTCATCATGGCCACGGAATGTGAGGCCTTGCTTTCCCAAAAAGCTAACGACAGCAGTGATACGACGAAGGTATTCTCTTCTTTCAATTATCTGGTCAACATTGGCCACATGCATTCGCTCAACTACACTGCCATGTGATAAACTGGCTTTGTAAGTCTTCCATGCAAGCATTGAAGCTTTGTGTCCTGAGCTACTATCGTGCTCTCTAAAGCTGTCCAAGGCTCGTTTCCAGTTAGAAAATCCAACAGAGCTGGTTATCACATCTTTGTTAACTCTAGACACTTGTTTCCCAAAGAGCCTGCATGCAAAGCAGAAGGCTGCATTTTGGCTAGCAGAGTACTCTAACCAGTCAAATGTCTCAAACCATTTTTGCTGGAAGGACCTTCTCTGTAGTCCAAAGGTTGTGAGAGGGTATTCTTTTAGTTTTGCTCTGGCTGGGCCTGTTTCTACAGTCCCTAAATCTTCCACTACAGTACTAGCGACCTCAACTAACTCAGCCTCTCTCCTCCCTGAATCATCTGTGATGCAAAAGAACAGATACAACACATAACTAATTGCCAATCAGTTTCAAACAACTTCAGCTTCAAACAACAACTAAGTTAAAGCAATACATGAATGACTTCAGTCAAAGTTCATTGACACACCATGGCATCGAACTGTATATCAATGTTTCACTTTTAACTTTCTCCAAAGTAAAATTGATTTATTGTTACCACTAACCAGTTTCCATGTCTGATCCTGGCACAGCTGCTGCTGCAGCTGCTGCTGCTGCTGCTGCTGGCTCCTCCTCAGTCTGCAGCTCATCTTTGCTACCCTCTACAAAACCATGTGTATAAGTGTATATTTACTACAAACTAATAACACATAAGTCACACATACATTTTATGTTAACGCTTATTGGTTATATCCTTAGAGAAAACAACATCTGATAAACAAGGAAAGTATTCAGTAAAGTGGGATAAAACTAGGGATAAAACTTTTTCGTAAGCTACCCTTATGAAAAAGAAGTATACTTCAAGTTAATTTTATGAAGAAGTATACTTAAGTAATGTTGAAGTATATTTAAGTATACCAATATCAATGTGTACTATTTCAATACAGCTTGGGACTAAATTGGCCCACTTTTAGTATATAAAAGTATATGTTTAAGTTATACGTGTAAGAGTAGTAAACTAGGCTAGGTAGGTGTCTCATTTTTAATGCATCTGTACTACAAGTTAACTCTTAAGTAGTAGTTTACTATTTTAATACAAGTAGTATTTTTTGTTTATGAAAGTACACACTGAAGTGTACTCTCAGTAAACTATTAGTTTAGTAGTGTATACTGCAAGTATACTTGCAAGTTTTCTTTAAGTCAACATAGCCTTTACTTATAGTTCACTATTGTTGTATTATGTTTGCACTTGCACAGTATACTATTGTGTTTAAATGTAGATATTTTTTTTTATTAAAAAAAAAAAACTTTAACTGTACCTTAATTTTAAAAACATGTAATTAGCTTCATGTTGCATTTTTATCAACACTTGATTGTTGGTAAGTTTCATAAAGAAAGGCAACATTTTAAACAAAAAAAAGTTGAAGACTACACCTTGATCAGATTCAGGACGGATTCAGAATAATAATAAAAACACAGATGGAGTAGATCGAGTCCAAAGTCCAAACCTTCACAGACAGTAGTTTTCTAGGCTATTTGTGGGTTAACTTACCCTTCATTTCATCTGGTAATATTAAGCGTTTTATTTATTTTTTACTTTTGATTTACACACTGTTTAATAATTGATGATGATCACATTATTTTATATTTGATTGAGCATGGATTGAGCAATCTTCTATCACTTGCTAGTATTACTAACTTCTATCAGATGCTATGCTAGTAACATACAAGTGATGCTAGTACCCTAATAGATAGTTAAACAAATAGACATACAGTGAAAGAAGACAGCCAGATGATGATCTTTAGATTTAAAGGATAAAAAAAACTGAATTCTTACCCACTGACTTCTTTCCAAAAAATCCCCAAAGTCTCGTTTGCTTCATTTTTCCTGCCCGCTGTCTGTCGTTATTAACACTCTCTCAGACACTTGACTTTGCTGCTAGCTCCTCCCCTACCTGCTGCATATTCAACAGGAAGAAACGACAGCAAAGAAATGTAGCCTATACTCTAGGCTAGATTATTTTTAAGGTCTATTTTTACAGGCTGTATGCACTATGCAGTACGTGCAAAGCCAAAGCGCAAATAGGACAACTTATGATTTCGCGGGTTTACATAGGCTTTAAAAAAAAAAAAAAGGGGAATTTTTTTTTTTTTTTTTTTTTTCTCGTTCGGGAATCGGGGCTACACTCAAAACATCCGGGGCTGAAGCCCCGGCAAAATCGGCTGGCTCCGCCCCTGGCATCTACTCCAGTAAAAAAATTCTGAGGACCCACCCACATTTTTTTGCTTCCGACGCCCATGCTGTGTGGCAAGCACAGGTACTGGAAACAAAGTTGAGGGTCGCATAGATTCCATCCATCCTTAAGAACAATGTTCAAGAATCAGTCAAGAGGTTGAAGTTATGCCGGGGCTTTTCTTCCTGCGACGGCTGAGGAGGTTTGGAATGAACCGCCACATCCTCACACGCTTCTACAGCAGCACCATAGAGAGCCTGCTGACTGGCTGCATCACCACCTGGTACGGCAACAGTACCGCCCGCAGCCGCAAAGCCCTGCAAAGGGTAGTGCGCACGGCCAGCTGCATCATCGGAGGTGAGCTTCCCTCCCTCCAGGACATTTATGCCAGGCGGTGTGTGAAGAGAGCTCAGAGGATCATCAGAGACTCTAGCCACCCGAGCCATGGGCTGCTCTCACTGCTGCCATCAGGCAGACGGTACCGCAGCATCAGAACACGCACCAGCCGACTCCAGAACAGCTTCTTCCCACAAGCAATCAGACTACTTAACTCTTGATCCATCAGTATCATAACACACTCTGGACAGAATATCACTCAGCACAACCCACTGTAGATACACACACATTATATACACATTTATTTATCATACAGCATCTATTGCACTTTGGATTTCAATTTGTGAACATATTGTATACTGTACATTGTATATATTACTATAGCTTAATGTATACTGTTATTGTTTAATGTATGTTTAGTGTATATTGTTTTAAGTATATGTATATTGTAAGTATGTGTATACTGTTTAAAGCTGTGAGAACTACACTCACATTGTGTAAATTATTTATTGTTTATTGTAGTGTATACTGTGCTGTGAGTAATTGTGTGCGCATCAGATGTGTAATCTGTTGTTGCTTAAATGTTGTACATGTCATGTCATGACTGCTATGTTGCTCGGAACTGCACCTAAGAATTTCACCTGCTGTTGCACTTGTGCATATGGTAGAGTGACAATAAAGTGATTTGATTTGATTTGATTTGATTCAATAAATGTTATTTCAGAACTGAAATGTTACTGTTTTCATAAGGGATAAATTATATCCAAATTAAGTTGCTGCTTCGAAGCGGATTATAAACTGAAATTTATCAGGGGCGCCCAAACCTTTGCATAAAACTGTATGATCAAATAAAATCTAACCCTTTGTCCAAACATGCACATTTCCCTATATCGTAATCAGAAATCAGTATGTGCAAATTTTCAGTATTCATGAAACAGTAGGTGACCAACACCCAGGTGACCTATTGAAAGCGCTGAGTGGCTCTTTTCAAGCGCAAGTGTTATAGGTGCTTATTATCCGTGTGGTTAAAGTTACTTCAACACTCACACTATCAACACTCAAGTTTTTGTGTTTGTTGTTAATACATCATAGGTCAAAGAACGTATGGGTCAAAGGACAATGCCAATGTTTCAGATGTTTTATGAATGTATCCATATTTGAAAAACACATCTGTGTAAACACATATTAAACGTTAGCATTATCTATTCACTGTTAAGGAGGTGCAATCACATTAGAGACATTTCTGCTATTTTTTTCAGGCCAAAAATGGTGCATTATCCATTATCAATAGTGTAAGTCTGACCAACTTGAATCTGTTGCAAAATCTGCTTGGGGAAATATTTTGCCCGTGCAAATTTTTTTGAATGACTCGATTTTGACTGTGACATTTCAATGAACATCACTAAAAGTAACCGCCCCTTTAGAACCAGTTTTTACTTTTACTCATGTGTTCATGAAGGACACAACTGCCTGTTTTTTTTTATGACTTCTATAATGAATTAAAAGAAGCATGTTGTCCTTTCTTCTTCATAGCAGCATGTTTTAGGGTGTTAGCTGCTGACTCATGGAGTAAAGGAGGGGGTAAACTCTAGTGTCGTCTCTACCCGCCTGCACTTGTACTTTCAGATTTTCAGACAGCTATGTCCAACTTCGGCGCCAGTCTTTTCGGAGCTACTCATTTTCTCTCTGTGCCCCATTTCAGCTGGATCAGCACATTCTCTGCATCTCTGTCATAAAGTTTTGTGTTTCCCATGGAGAAATCCCAAACATTTTTTTCAAAAAGTTGCTCAAATTAACAATTAGATTACTGTGTGAAATATATTTAAACATGGCTGCATGGCTGTATTTTCTAAGTTTAGGGTCAGATCTGGAAGGCTTGTGATGGACATCTACAACACCCATATATTTCTGTAAACATAATGTGTGTGTGTGTGTGTGTGTGTGTGTGTGTTACTCAACATCATGCAGTACTAAGCATGCTAAATGGAGACATCAAGGCAACTAACAATTTCTTGTTAAGCAAATAATCAATTAGTAACAGTTACAGATCTATCATTTTGCTAACCATATATTGTTCTGTAGAACACTTAAGCCCAGGGTATACTTCAATTTCCGCGTCCGGACACGTCAGGCACGCAGTCATGTCCGCACAGCTTTCAAAGTATACTCAACCACGGATGAGGTCAGATGGCCGAGTTCTGCTGTTGTACGTACACCGGCCACACAGTTTAAAAAATTGGGCTGCCTTTCTTGCGCATGCACTTTTGTACGCAGACTGTCCGCGCGGCATCAAAAATTGGGCTGCACGCGGACAGGGTGTGCGGACCCTCCTGATGACAATAATTATGTCATGTTGACGGAGCACGAACGCGGACGGCCGAAAGTATACTTTTTGCTTTAGGGCCCTATTTTAACGAGCACATGGTCTGAAGCGCATGGCGCACTTAGGGCGTGTCCACTTTTGCTAGTTTGACTACAAAAAAAAAACAATCAACATGCCAAAAGGGTTGTACCTAGTCTTTTAATGAGTCATGTGGGTGTTTTGGCCATAACATGTAACAAACCAATCAGAGTCTCATCATCCATTCACTTTAAAAGTCAGTTGCGTTCGTACCATGGCGGACTCGCTTTTTACAATGGCGGAATTTGTGAGAGTAAAGACTGAACGCGTCTCCAAAGAGAAATTGTTTTATTTGTAATATTTAGAAATGTTTGTGTGCTGCTGTGCGTTCCTGTGTGTGTAATAATCAGAGTGTACATATTACAATAAGCAGAGGTGCATATTACTAACACGCCCTTTAAATAACACACAAAATACTGCGCTATTGACTTACATTTACATATATGCATTTAGCAGACGTTTTTATCCAAAGCGACTTACAACTTGGGGGTACATGAAGCGATAGGTCATGAAGAGTCGAGAAGCGCAATAAGAGCCTGAAATCCTGAGCCCGTGTACATTGCTCAGTGTAGCACAGGCTAGAGTAGGGAGGGAAGAAGAAAGAAAGAGGAGAGGAAAAGTTAAAAAAAAAAAGAGGTTTTTTTTATGAGGTTAAGTGCTCACGGAAGAGCTGAGTTTTTAGTTGACTTTTGAATGATGTCAATGATTCTGCGTTTCGGATGGTGTTGGGAAGATCGTTCCACCAGCTGGGAACGTTGAATGAAAATGTTCTGGAAAGGGATTTTTTCCCCCTCTGTGACAGATATCCACTGACTAGGCAAGTTGAAGGACCCATGTGCAGTTCTTTATTAACAAAACTTAAAACAAAGACTTGGCAAAACATAAAACAAAGTCAGGGCATGGCATAAACTAACACTCACCAACAGCAGGTTACAACATTCAATACTTGACCAAGACACATGGCAAACATGAGGGCTAAATACACACAGACTAATGACAAGACAAGTGACACCTGTGAACCGTGATTAAACAATGAACCAATGACAGGACAAGGCACAAGATCACATGAGGGCATGGGAATCACATGACAATGCAACATGACAAAACCAGGAAGTGAAAGAACAAGACAAACTTAGAAACATAACTTGAACATAATCAACTAAAAACATGAACAAGGAACATGAACCAACACCAAAACACCCTGTGACAGATCCCCCCCTCTATGGGCGGCCCCTGACGCCCAAACAACACCAACACATCAATAGCCTAACAAAGAGTCTTAACAAAAAAGTCTTGGGGGGCGGTCTTGGGGGAGGGATGGTGGGCCAGGCCCGTGCAGGGGCACCGGACCCAGACATGACCTGGACGGGCCTGGGAGCGTGGGCGGACCTGGACCCTGTGGCGTGGGCGGACCTGGACCCTGTGGCGTGGGAGGACCTGGACCCTGTGGCGTGGGAGGACCTGGACCCTGTGGCGTGGGAGGACCTGGACCCTGTGGCGTGGGAGGACCTGGACCCTGTGGCGTGGGAGGACCTGGACCCTGTGGCGTGGGAGGACCTGGACCCTGTGGCGTGGGAGGACCTGGACCCTGTGGCGTGGGAGGACCTGGACCCTCAGGCGTGGGAGGACCTGGACCCTCAGGCGTGGGAGGACCTGGACCCTCAGGCGTGGGAGGACCTGGACCCTCAGGCGTGGGAGGACCTGGACCCTCAGGCGTGGGAGGACCTGGACCCTCAGGCGTGGGTGGCCATGGCGGCAACGGCAGTTCACCAGGCCATGGCGGCAACGGCAGTTCACCAGGCCATGGCGGCAACGGCAGTTCACCCGGCCATGGCGGCAACGGCAGTTCACCCGGCCATGGCGGTAACGGCAGTTCATCAGGCCATGGCGGTAATGGCGTTTCAGGGGGCCACAGAGGCGTGGCCTTCATGGCCTCCATGTACCCCCTGCCCCCCCCCCCCCCCCCCCAAATTTTCTTGGGCGGGACAGTGGGGCCGTGGGCTGGAGCCTGGACGGGGCCGTGGGCTGGAGCCTGGACGGGGCCGTGGGCTGGAGCCTGGACGTGGGCTGGAGCATGGACGTGGGCTGGAGCATGGACGTGGGCTGGAGCATGGACGTGGGCTGGAGCCTGGACGTGGGCTGGAGCGTGGACGTGGCTATAATAGTCCTTTGCCTCTCCTACCGTCCAATCTGAGCCACTTAGAAACAAAATAAAATCAATGCATTGCCAGAATCTGCAGGGGTGTTCCTCTGATGGCATGAGGGCTGCAATGTCAGAGTCCAAACCGGAACAAAAGCACCTCTTAAGTAAGGTCTCATTCCAGGGCAACAAATCCATGAACTGAACAAAATCTCTGACATAGTCCCCTATGGGACGCTGGCCTTGACAAGGGTGGGCAATGGTAACTGCTGGGTTCATAATGGCGGTCTGTTATTCTGTAACGGATATCCACTGACGAGGCAAGTTGAAGGACCCATGTGCAGTTCTTTATTAACAAAACTTAAAACAAAGACTTGGCAAAACATAAAACAAAGTCAGGGCATGGCATAAACTAACACTCACCAACAGCAGGTTACAACATTCAATACTTGACCAAGACACATGGCAAACATGAGGGCTAAATACACACAGACTAATGACAAGACAAGTGACACCTGTGAACCGTGATTAAACAATGAACCAATGACAGGACAAGACACAAGATCACATGAGGGCATGGGAATCACATGACAATGCAACATGACAAAACCAGGAAGTGAAAGAACAAGACAAACTTAGAAACATAACTTGAACATAATCAACTAAAAACATGAACAAGGAACATGAACCAACACCAAAACACCCTGTGACACCCTCTGTGATGGTACCACAAGCCATCGTTCCTTTGCTGAGCGAAGGCTTCTGGTGGGGGTGTGGATTTGTAGAATGGGGTCAAAGTAAGCAGGAGCTGAGCGCGTGGTGGCTCTGTATGCAAGCGTCAGCACCTTAAATTTGATGCGAGCAGCGACTTTAGACCAGGTTTTTGTTGGCCAATGCATATAGCAACGCACCAAAAATGGGCGCGAGTGCATTTGCTATTTAAACAATGTGGCGCTGGACGTGAAAAAGATAAGATAACTGCATCGGGCTGAAACTAGCAAAAAACACTTGCGTTGTGCCTGGAGTCGCATTGCGGCGAGTCTATGATATAGCCCTTAATATTTGAAGTAAACTATGCTATCTTAATTTTTGAAGTCGCAATCACCTTACAACGCAAAAATGGATATACTTTTAGAATAGACCTCAACACTTGACAAACACACGGTGACAAATGACAAACTTAACATCACAACAAAACAAATAACTAATAATAATTACAATACAAAAACAAAAGTTTTAAATGTCAGCAAACAGCGAAACGATAATCTTATCCCAGCCAACAAAAGTATTTTCTGAGAATGTTTTTCTAACATAGTTAGGAAAACGTTATTTCTAAATGGTCTCTAAAACATCCCGTTTTTTGAATGTTGAAAACAAAAAAATGTTTTCTTTGTAATTCAAACTTTAAGGAAACATTCCATGTTATCATTGTTCAAACAGGAACATTACTTTTGAATGATCTGTATCATTTAAAAAACATTAAACGAATTAACATGCAACTAAAATGTTTCAGAAAAAAAACAAAACATAAATGATGTATAAACGATGCATTATTTTTGAACATGATTAACCATTCAACGTTTGATCTTATGATAATTTATAAATGTAATAATATAATTTATGAAATCTATAAATCGCAAATAATCTTGAAATTGTGCGCAGCTAAATGGTTTCAGATCTCTGCCACAAGGTACGTACGTCTGCTCAGAAACGGACATGGCGCTAAACACTTTTCCATGGATTTTCAAAATTATTTGTATATATATATGAAAGCTGACGTGGATTTTAGCGTACGCACACTCTAAGATCACATCTGTACGTACATGCATTTTTATAAATGAGGCCCCTGATAACTTTGATTGTGTTACTGGAAGAATGTATGTTCATAAATTTGAGAGAATCTTGCCAGAACATTAGCCAAAGTTCTGAGAATGTTCCCCGTTTGTGGGATAACAGAAACAGCATCATTTATTCATGCATAATTTATTGAGAATAAACCATTAACAAATTCAGCAATATTGTTCAATTTGAAATTCTTTAAGAGAGTTGTGTTTTGACATTTGGATGATTCTGTTGATCTAACATGGCATTTGTATTCGTGACTCAGAAGATCCTGAACTTAAAACTATGTAGTTGCTTTTTTTACAGTGTGAGTAACAAAACCTGTTTAATTAAAAAGAGACTAAGAGTAATGAGGTTAAAGTTGGTGGTGTGTCACAAAAGAAGGAAGTCTCTTTATAACACAGCATGGCTGATGACATTGCACCCAAAAGTTGCAAGGCAGAATGATATAGTCACTCATGCACACACCAATTGAGCTTTTGAAAAGAGCACCTGGGCTCATTCATATTACATATTTTGCTCTTCTCTTTACGGGTGCTTGCTTTACTGAAGATTTCTAAGGGTGGAAACATAAGTGTGCATGTACTTACACCAAGCAACTGTAAGCAGTGACCTCACAGCCCCCCACCCGGATGACGGTGATTAGAACTAAGACGGCTCTAAGCTACGATTAAAACATTCCAAATGTTCATAGTTCAAATGTCGATTTGTGGCTGTTCACATCATTCACAACCAATCACGTTCCGCTTGAATAAACACGCTAAGCTGGCTCCATCTCCAGGAGTAGACCTGAACATGGAAAGTGATCCAAGTCCCAGAAGCTCTGAGAACGTCCAAAGGAATTTAAAGGGGTCATGACATGAGAAATCAAATTTGCCTTGATCTTTTGAGATATAAGAGGTCTTTGTACCGTTAAAACATCATGCAAGTTTCATAACTTAAAACATCCTACTCATTATAAATAAAGCATTTATTTGAACAAGCTCCAAAAACGGTTTATTTTGATGTTGTGGGATTTGTGATGTTATGACTGCCTCCAGAGCAAGACATGAGCAACAGTTTTGCATCGTCACACCATTAGCCCCGCTCACAGGTGTTCAGTTGCTTAACTGCTGACATTTGCCTTCACCGGATGCTCGCGTTCCGTCAGAAGCAAATAAAACCCATTATAATAACTGACGCTGTCTACATACAGCATACAGATGTGTGTTCAAGTTAACTTACTCCAAGCGCTGAAATCTATCAACAAGATGACAACTAGAAGAGTAAATGTAAATGTAAAGGAACATCCTGTTTAAACAGCTCATTTATTAATTTCTGTAGAGACTGCAGAAGGATACCAGCATAAGGAATAGATGGATTCATTTTTAATGGCATCCCGGATTGCTTCGGACAATTATATGTTTGTTATAAACATTTTGTTTTGTTAATGAGGCACAGTGTAATTGAGAGTTCACAAAGAACTTGATGAAGCAGCCATTTGTACTGGATCTGACAGCAGCTGCATCACAAACCGTAAGTAATCGATTTCCTAATGCTTTGTCTGTAGATGGTTTTATATGAATAATGTTTTGAAAACACTTACTCACGTGCAATAGCAAGTGGCCGTTGATACTGTTTCCTATGCAATGCCGTTAGCCAACAGTGGTCGTTAACTGACAAGCCTAAAAGCCAGACATGGGTTATTTCAGACAGAGGGTTATCTTTTTTTTTTTTTGTACAAAAAAAAAACTTTAATATTATAAGTGAACCTCAAGGAACATATTAAAATGAGAAGAAAAATAAAATAAGAAAAATATTTACATGAAAAATCATCACTGCTCATCATCTCTCATCTCTTTTGTTTAATTTTAATCTGCATCCTCATTGTGTTACTGTTTTATGCTTAGGGTCACAGAGACCCCAAGATCTATGCACTTCACAACAATCCACAATACGACTTAACTTGTTAGCATTAGTTCATTAATATATTGGGTTTCAGCTAACAGTAGACATTGTTTTGTTAAGATAAGTTATAGATAATGTTAATGTCACATTCAGCTATAATGGACGTGCACGACAAAGGAGGTAGATAACAAAAACTGTCAAAAAACAAAAACAGTCTTTAATATTTCCAGAACAGAACACAGGAGAATAACGTAACATAACAACATTAAACACTGATGATACCGGACAAAGGAACAGAATGAAACGCAAGGCTTAAATATATGGAGAATGAAATCAAGGAGAACAGAAACAGGTGGAGGACGAGGAGCTGGAGAGAACCTAACCAATCAGGAGCAGGCAGAACAGTCCATGGGGGAGTGGAGGAAGGGAGGAGCCAGGAGCAGGAGGAGCCAGGTGGGGACCCAAAGCATAACCAGGACGATGGCCCATGGCAGAGTTGAGGGAGGGAGGAGCCATGGTGAAGGTTTGGCTGATGACACCAGGGGGATGACTTACGGAAATAGAGGCGATTGAAGAGGAGACCAGGGTGCAGACAGAGAGCTGATGAGACAGGTCAACACAGATGTCCTGTAAGTTGAGCTGGAGCTCTAATGAGTGTCCAAGGTGGAGCCAGGGTGCCAGAGGATGGAGGTGGAGCCAGTGAAACTGAGGAGGTGGAGGGAAGGCAGAGCTGGAGGGAAGGCAACGTAAGTCCATGGTGCAGGCATAACAATGTCTGACCAAGGCAAAGTCGGAAGGATGGGGGAGTCTGCTGGAGCCATAAGGATGATGGTCCCAGGTGAAGCCAAGAGAGGGAGGAGCCAAGGCAGAGCAACAAGTTTGACGGGTTGAGATGGAGCGACAAAATTGACGGCTGTAGGTGGAGGGGATCCTCTTGACTGAGCATAGCTCACCCTCGGTTGTGGGAGTGTGGGCGGGGTCTTCCTCCATTCCCTCAAACTCCATTAGTATTTCCACTGCGGCACATGAAGATGCCGGATCCCACACCTGGTCAGACTCACTGTGGGGCTCGGGCTTTGGATGATGGTTGGCTCTGTCCTTTTTATTGGTGCTGGCATGAGCTTCGCGGCAGGTTCGAGTTTTCTGTCTGTGGTGGATTCTAGCATCATATCCGATGGCTGGCTGGGCTCTAGGGTTGGAGTGGGGCTGGTGAAGTCATCCACTGGGCCGATGGTGAATGCTGATTATTCACCAACACCCAATCCACAAAAGTCGACAAAACCCTTTCGAGGACCATTCCCTGGGAGGTGTGCTTTGAGGCTGGTGATGTAAAAAACACAGAGAGAGCATTCCAGATATTGGGTTAGGCATGCCAGATCTAAAAAGTCCTTGGTGTGGTCCTTCAGGAAACAGTCTTTCTGCTCAAGGCAGAGCAGTAGGACAGCGGGTAGGTTGATGAAGGAGATAGATAAAACATATACAAAACAGAACACTCATGAGATCACAGGAGAATAACGTAGCATAACCATATTAAACACTGATGACAATGGACAAAGGAACTGACACTGATATGTGGTTGCAAAAGGTGCAGGACGAAGGAAATGGTGAGAATGATAAAGTCATTTAAATCAAACAACAAACTCAAAAGAATGACCACGTTCACACAAACAATAATCAACAATAATCCCGGAAGGCAAGTCATCTTGCCATAACGAAAATAGTCCCATAGGAGGAAAGAGGACGGAGGCTTAGGTGGAGGGTGTGGATCTGGTGAAGGACAGGAGCCTGGAATAGTTGGCCACAGGCACCATAGTGGTGCTGACGGTGGGATGATCCAGGGCGGAGTCCTGACTGAAGGGGCGGACGGAACCCTAGGACCGATCTGCAGAGGTGGAACTATGGTGAGTGGAGGAACTGCCGAAACAGAGAGGCTGACGGACCTGGGCAACATGGCAGGCCATCGCAAGCCGGGGACTCGGCCTCAAGCCTAGCTGGTGAAGGGGAAGCCAGAGGCAGAGCCGAAGAAAGCAGAGCCGAGGAGCTGGACAGCAGCAGCAGGGCCAATGGATCTAGGAGACTGGCCTTGACCAGAATAGAAGGGATCAGGACACTGGTAGGTATCAGATGATGAAGGCCTCCGGACGGGACCGGAGAATCAACATAGCTAAATGGAACCGTTGAAGAAGGCGAGGACTCAGGGGTGGGTCGTTGGGTGGGAGAAGGATCCGTGGCCCATTGATCGATCAGGTCCCGGTCCGCTCCTGGCTGTGGGGTGGACTGATCAGCATGCTTTGTCTCCAGCGATGGAATGGTCTTTGCCTCTTTGACTTAGATGATCTGGGTTGTGGCCTCGGGGTCGCAGGTGTCGAGGGAAAGGCCGGCATGTTTCACCATCCAGCCCAAGTACCCCAGAAGACTCTGGTTCTCGGGTTAGAGGAGAATCTGCAGTGACAGTAAGTACATATCTTTTTCTCCTTGTACCCATTTTAGAGAGGTCGGTTATTCTGTCATGGGTAGGTGGTTGAAAAAGGATTTTTTTTTTTAAAGTAATTTTATAAATATTGTTCATTCATGTTCGTTCATAATACATTAATGTTAACTTATACAACTTGAAGTAATACAAAATTATTAGTATGTAGAAATTAACATTAACCAATATTAATAAATGCTGTAAAATATTGTTTCTTGTTAGTTAATGATGCAGGTTATATGGGTTAAGGTTAGGTTCAGGGTTAGTACCTAGTTGTAACTCAGTTATTGCAATTACTAGAATAAGTGCACAGTATGTACATACAGAACAGGACTGCAAAGTGCTATCATCACTTATGTTAACAAACTGAAGATTAATGAAAAGTGTAACTAAAATTAAAATGTAATCCTGAATGTATTGTATTTTCACAGATCAAATCCTATTTGTCAGATATAATTAAAGCTTTAACTCTTTTAAAGCACTTGCACATCTCTACAGCATGTACATAAGCAGAAACTGATCAAGTGAACATTTATTAATTTATATAATGCAACGTTTACATTTTTGTTTATGGTTAGCTCTCATAAAGTTAAGAAAAGTTTATATATGTTGTATTTCAAAATATGTTTTTCAAGGTATTAAATGGAAATCCTTTATTGCAAAGCTCATCCTGCAAGTGAACAGCTTGTGCTGTAATAGTTCCCAGGCATTATAATCTTTACTTGGTAACTTATTTACCCCATGTTTTATAAATTCCAAAGTCTCTGAGGAGCCGGTTGTTTCCATAGAGACGTAACATTTTGTTTGTTGTAGATGTTACTTGGTGGAATGTTTCAAAAGATTGAAAGATTGAAAGAACTCAAAAACTGTGAAAAACTGATAAGATCAGAATGATACTAAAATGTCAAAATGTACAATTACACAATTGCATGTTCTATTCTACGATAATATCTTTCATAAAAGATAGTTTTTTCTCAACAATATTTAGGCTATAGTTGTTTTGATTCTATTTATAAAACAAATCATATAAATATAAAAAATATGCTTTATTTTTAAAGTTTAAAACTGAAAGTGTGAGTCTGCAACAAGGGGCAATAAAATCCACAGAGACACACACACACACACACACACACACACACACACACACACACACACACACACACACACACACACACACACACACACACACACACGCATAGCATCAAAAATATTTAGCAAATACAACATGAACAAAATGAGAGCATGATACCATAAAAAAAAAAAAAAAAAAAAAATTACTCAAGTACATAGAAGTTACTGACACCAATTATAAAGTTGTAATGCGACTCACAAAAAAGTTAAATTTTTTTTACAGAAACTTGTCTATATTTTAATAAAGGCTTAGAATGCAATTATAATCTCGAAAGTTTGTTCTACTAAACTGTCAATGAGGAAGACAACTACAGTAGAAACGTTGTCGGTTAGGGACAATGATTTCTCTTACGTCTCTTATCCTTTCGTAATGTCTTCTTTTGCACTCTTTCTCCACATTATAATCTGCGAGTCTGCAAGCTTCTGTCTTCTGTTGCACAGACAAGAATATCAGAGTTAAATCAAGTCTGTAGGAGAGTCTTCCAGATCAGATAGCAGCATCACTGACTCTGTGCCCACACTTCACCTTATCTCTGAGGATTCCATCAGTCGCACTGATAAGCAAAGAGCAGACATTTAGTCACAGTCTCACTGATACATGCACAGCACACCACACTAATGTCTCACAGCCTATGATAACCAGCAGACGTGGTTTCCAGACAGAAATCAGGTAATGACACACACAAACAGAAGCCAGTTTCTCCATTTTTCAGGTTACTTTCCTCTCGACACTTGTAACATTGCAGTGGGCTTGTTTTCTCCAGCTATCAGACGTGATAAGCCAATGTTGACACAGCAGTGTAAGAGTATACATTTTTTCACTTGCACTGTTCTTTGTCCTGATTCAAAGGGTCTTTATGTAATAGAATTCTCCATCAGCTGTTTAGAATGACATAAACATGGTGGATCAGAGCTTTGCATAAACACACTCCAAAATTATATTTAATCCCCACCATAAATTACAAATCCTGGAATCTTGGAATGCTTAAACCTGTCCTGGAGTATAATAGTTGAGTGGATATAGTAGGAGTCATTGCAATAAATGCTACATTCCAATCTCATGAGAAAACGTAACTATTTTATGAAGTGGCAATTTCAAATGAATTTGTATGATTTTTTGAAAAAAGGTAAGCATGAAGATCCACCCCTAAACATAACTATCAATGGGGTGGAGGCAGAACATACAAATTAGCCACCAAAATGTGAAATTGAGTGAGTTACAAATTGTCTTGAGATTTTGTTGGAATGTTATGAGTGACATTTGTGTGTGACAGTAAAGACAAAATAATTATTTGTAACATTAAGCAGATTAAAAATAAGCTTCTTTTCTGGGATTTAAGGTCCATGAATGGATAATTGCTTATATCTCGAAAAGTAAAAGAAAAATATGTGGCTACTGGTCTACATATACATATATATATATATATATATATATATATATATATATATATATATATATATATATATATATATATATATATATATATTTTTTTTTTTTTTTTTTTTTTTTTTTTTGCCAGGATTATGCAATAGCTTTGGGGGTGAATCAACTGACAAGTTATGAATACGAAAGAATTTCAGTTTTAGAGAAGTTGGTGATTCATCATTCTGAATGTTAATTAATCAAATCTAGCATAATTCATACATTTGGACACATTTAAAAACCCTTGGATGTTTTTAAATGTCTAAGTTATAAGTTATGATGCATTCATCAAAAACATTTCTTAACAGTTGTAATATATAATCAAAGAATTAGCCCTGTTAAATAACTTCAAAGTATTTAAGGTCTTTTTAAATCCAGCTTCTACCTACTGTGTGAACCTGCAATGCAATTTAATCTACAAACGGATGTGTCTGTTACAGACTAGTGTTAATCAAGATTCATGAAGGCGAAGGAGAACTTGGAACTTTATTGAATAATAAACTCAGGATACACTCAAAACACCAGTTTACATAAAAGAAAAGTGACAAACACTGAGGGGGAACTGAGGGCTTAGGTACGCAAAGCAAACAAGGTAATTAACGAAACACAGCTGAAATGAATGAACTCATAATGACAATGACGAGGGAGTGGTGGGAAAATTGGAACATGTGACAGAATCAAAAACACAACTGAAACAGACTAGACATGTAACATTATGCCCCCTCCGAGTAGGCGCGTCCTCGCTCCGTAAAGGGAACATCTGAGGAGGGAGGGTGGGGGCTCAGGAGAAGGGGATGGAAACAAACAGGAGAAAAGCCAGGATGAGGCCCCAGGGCGGAGTCGGAGGTGGGAGGAGCCATGGAGTGAATCATACGGAGGAAACCACCCTGGGGACGACCGATGACAAAGCAGCCACTGATGGAGACACTGGAGGAGCAGCTGGGTCGATGAGCCCGCACGAGACCGGAGGCCCAGGAGACAGAGGAGGAGCCACGGTGACGAGCGTCCGAGGTGGAGCCGGATGACCGCAGGACAGAGGCTAAGCCGGTGGGACCGAGGACAAAGGTGGAGCAGAGGGGAAGGCAGAGCCAGACGAAGCCGAAGGTGGAGCCGGAGAGACGAGGGAGCCCGGAGAAGCCGTATGGCCGGAGGTTTCCGGTGGAGCCGAGGGAGGGAGGAGCCAGGGCGTAGCCGAAGTGTCGACGGGCCACGGTGGAGTGCAAGGTGCAGAGACTGGCATCAACAACAGGGGATCCTCTGCGCTGGCTGGAGTTGATGGACTGAGGTACCGGGGCTTGTCCACACAGCATATGGACAGAGCAGAGGGGCTGAAGGACAGCAGCGGAGGCAGGGCTGAGGAACTGGCTGACTGAGGAGGTGGGAGAGGGAGGCTGGGTGGGAGTTCAGAAGCCTCTGGAGATACAGGGGGCGCTGGAGATACAGAGGGCACTGGAGATACAGGGGAACTGGGTGCAACCTCTCCAAAAAAGTCAATTAAATTGTCCACAAAAACGTCCTTCAATTCCTCAAAGTATCCACCAAAGGTCCTCATTTCATCCACCGCGGCAGGGTGGTGGGCAGGGCTCCTTCCCCAGCCCTCTAGCTCCACGAATACCCCCTCCTCGACGCACAATGTTGCTGTACCTGGTCAGACCCTTGCTGTGGTCCGAGCTCCGGGCGATGACTCCTCTTAACCGCTGCCTGGGTTCGGGCTTGTCGAACGCGGCAGGCCGGTCTCCACGGTCTGCGGCGGGCACAGGCAACTCCCTTGTGCTGGTAGTGGTCGGTGGTGGATGGCTGGTCTCTGGCAATGGTGGAGTGGGACTGGTAACGCTGTCCTCCTCAGCAGGGGAAAGGGGGAAAGGCGAGTGAGGAATGGGGAACGGGGAAAAACTCAAAAAAAGGGAAAACCCCACAAAAAAAACTGTTTAGGTCAGGCGAAGGAGAACTTGGAACAGGAACTTTAGTGAACAATAAACTCAGGATACACTCAAAACACCAGTTTACATAAACGAGAACTGACAAACACTGAGGGAGAACTGAGGGCATAAATACACAAAGCAAGCAAGATTATTAACGAGACACAGCTGAAACAAATTAACTCATAATGACAATGACGAGGGAGTGGCGGGAAAACTGGAACAAAGGAACCTGTGACAGAATCAAAAACACAACTGAAACAGACTAGACATGTAACAGTGTCAGGATTATGTTTTGTTTATTTGACTTTTCATTCCTATGTGTTTGTTTCTTATGCTTCAGGGGCCTATACTATGAAGCCGGTTTAGCTGGCTAACCAGATATGTTTAAGCTTAGTTTGTGCCAATGCTGGGTTTTAGGTACCATTAAAGAGGTTTGGATTTTAGCAGTGTTCATCTCCATAGTTACTTACGCTCCACGGCTAACCTGCTCCAGGGCAGGTTATGTTCTGGATAAGACATCTCAAATTGAAATTGGACCAATCAGCTGTGAGCAAAGTGACACGCCTCTGATACAATAAAGTCACTCCCCCTGTTTCTACTCCAAATTAAAGGTCACTACATAGCAAATGGTTTATAAAGCGTCTGGCTTTTAACAATGCGTATTTATAATAATCATTTTGAATGATTTAGATATAATTTATGTAATTATTATACCCTTAATCAATTACACATGTATCATTTTAGTTAATCAATCATTAATAGGCACTTCGATCAAATTAACATAAATAGCCTATATAAAAGGTCATACAAATAAACTTTAAAATCAATAAATAAAGCTATAAAAATTACTACATGTGAACTTAAATGTTCAATTCTCTCTATATATAAACTAAACTAACTTCATAACTTTTACTTGCATTGATGTAGTAAGATTTTATTTAAGATGTCCTCTTTCATAGACAGCTCTTTTCTTCCTGCTGTGTAAATTTGTTTAAAGGTCCCGTTCTTCGTGTTTTTTTGAAGCTTTGATTGTGTTTTCAGTGTGCAATATAACATGTTCATGTTTTGCGTGTAAAAAAACACAGTATTTTTCACACAATTTACTTATCTGTATACCGCTGTTTTCACTCTCCTAAAAACGGGCTGACGAGTTCCTAGTTCTATGAAGTCCCTCCTTCAGAAATACGTAACGAGTTCTGATTGTGCCAGCGGTTCCCGTGTTGTGATTTGACAGCAGCTTAGCGCACGTGGCACGGTTCCCGTGTTGTGATTCGACAGTAGCTTAGCGCACGTAACTTGCATGGAAAGGTCACGCCTCTTAACGGGAGATGTATGCGCTTAATGATCTCTACAGCGTCCCTGGGAAAGCCAAACAAAGGTGATTTGACTCCGGGATGAAAATAACAGCGTCTCGACGACATGGAGACAAACACACTCAAACGCAACACTTCCTTTTCTCCACGCGACCGTCCTCTTCTCCACGTGGGACAGCAACAAGACCACGCCCCCTTTTTCTTGTATTCTTGTGGGCGGAGGTTAGTCTGTTCTACTGTTCTACTGACGTAATTAATGTAGGAAGTACCAGGATGTAGTCCAAACCGGCCGTTCGCTGTAGGCTTTGAAAGGGAACTTCTGTTAAATAAAATATCTCGCTTGGCATTGAACTTTGAGCTTTATAATTTTACAGGTATTATTTATGCTCTAACAGCAACATTACACACTAACTAAAGTTTGAACAGTGGGATCACGAAGAACGGGACCTTTAAATTCTTACTATTTTTCAATCATGTAATATTCTGCAGAAGAAAGAAATTAATCTCGCTGCTTCTCTCGCGAGAAGTGAATCTCAGTTTCACTGATCCACAGCATGTGATTGGCTGTTCACTACTGACTCAGCTAAACTGAGTTGACAGAGAAAGTTGATGATCAGCATCATGGGACCAACAAAGCCTGAATAGATTGGTTTGGTTTTGTCAACTCGAAACTAATCCTGTAACTCTGAGTTTGTTAAACTACCATCATGGTACAGGTCCCAGTTCAGTTTAGCCTTGATTGTTTCCTAATTTGTATCCTTAGATAATGATTACATTCACTTGTCATCTAATTAGTTCCCTTGTTATCTCTGTGTATAAGTACTCCCTGATTTGTTCAGTTATTTGTCATTAATCGTCATTATTAAGTGTGAGAAACATCCTGAGATTATCCTGTCTATTTCTGTTTGTAGATTAAAGACTATTTAGATTGAATTCCTTTGTCATTCGTGTTGTATTGCAACCACAACTGTGGTAGGATTACTAGAGTAGCATTTCACCTGCAGCAAACTGCATCATTCACACACATTGTAAAATGATGAGGTAGTTTTTTTCAAGGGGTTACATCAGGATAAAAATGACATGTTGCTTCTTGACTTGCTGTTGATATTTTCCCAGGAGAACTGTTGTAAAGACAGTCCGGAAACGCTTAAAGGAACTGCCATAATTCATTGGAACAGAGATCAAAAGAAATCAAAGTCAGAAATCATGTATCACATTCTCTTGGGTGTGTTGACACTTTCAGAAAAAAACTAAACACAAACACTGAATATCTGCTGAACATACAACGTTTAAACATCTGTAAAAGTGGTACAAATAAAAAACTAGAACCATTCTGTGATGTTTAATATCATAAGATAACATCTGAAATATATTTCTGTGATTATATATCAATTATATCAGTGAAATATATCATTATATCAGGAGTTACTTGACAAGCAGCTCCAGTGCCTGCCAACAGTCACAGAACTTGCATTGAGGTGAGATAGCTGGGAGGTTTCACGTAAATTAAACTGAAATACAAGAGAGAGAAAAAAACTGCAAGCAGTGAAGAAATTCCAAATGGCACATTCAAAGTCTCCACTACATGCATTCCAATCGTGACAACTGTCAGAATAGTTAACATGTGAATGTATATGAAAATGTTAATGTATTTAGTCTAGTGCTGTGAATCGAAAAAACCCCAAAAACGAATGAATTGCATTTTTCCTGTAATTAATCATGATTAATCGCAATTAAAAAAACATTGGAGTTTTTAATATTTTGATATTGTAATCATTTCAGTTACTCTCCAAATTAATGTAGAACTTAAAGACAGCATATTTCAAATATTTGTTGTAATGGCATCTTTTTATGAATGAAGGCCGGTATCACTGATACTAATGTCTCTATGAAATATTAATGACGTTACATCACAGCATAACTGAAAGCTACCAATTTCAACATTTATTAGGCTTTTAAAAAAAACTTTTAATTTAAGTGAACTTAAAACAATATTTACATAAACCCATTATAATAAATGTTATATTAACCCGTGGCCTTCCCTGTTAGACATAGTCTACACAGAAATTTAATAAAGTTATCAACACCTTTCTTAACTGTTTAAATAATACATGAAATATAGATTAATCATCATTAAAGCTACACTTTTCTCTGCTCCCGTTGTTCTTTGATGAACATTAATGACAGACATCATCAGTGCTGCTGTCACTTTAAGATCGGCCGTTGCAGAACATGACGTGGCTCTGACGCGCTGTCCCATTTACTCACAAGTTTCATTTAAGACGTTATTTAACTCATTTAAGACTCCTAATATGAGAATACTCGACAAAACTGGCATCTTGGCAAAATTCTCTGTGTTGCTGTTATTTTTTGTTAAAGAGCGAAAGAGAACTCGATGTGTGCACGAGACTGGTGCGTGTGTGCGTGTGTCGGGGTGTCCCCCGATTAGCTCCATAGCTTACATGCAGGGCCTTTTCTAGCCATTTTGACGCCCTAGGCGAAATCCTTATTGGCACCCCCCAGCCAAATCTTAAAAAGCAACATGGTATTACTGGTATTATTTTTAATCCTTATTAACAAATACATACATACATACATACCATTTTGGAACTGTAATCCTTATTAACAAATATATACGAATACAATTTGGAAACTACGTATAAAAGCTGTTCCAGTCACATGAAAGTAACAAGAATAAATATAGATTCAGTACAGTCTTTGTTTCTCATTGACGCTTGAACTTCCCCTTTAAATAACGCAACGCCCTGTACGACACTATTAGAACTGAATGAATCGATTCAGCTTTCAACACCACCCGTAAAGATGCATTAAATTCGACAAAGCGGTTTAATAAAGGATAATAAATATTGTGAATTAGCACATTTTATTATACTATTTTTAAATTGGCCGTTGAAGTTTTATATGGGACAATTACACACTGATCCTTTAACAATGCATTAGCGCAAAAACACACCTTTTGGAGGTTCAAGTAAGAGAAGAAAGCTTAATAGAGTCTAAATATAATGATATCATGAAATGCTAAGTGAGTGTGGTTAGCCTATATCTTGCCTCTATAATACACACAGAGCAATATTACACTCTGCCCATTTCACAGCGTGATTTCTCGACTGCCACAAATACGGCCCTAACAAAATACAGATTTGTGCACTTTTTATTGTACCTGTTTTTTAAATTGGCCTTTGAATTTAGCTTTATTGTGTGGTTAAACAAAGCGTTACCTTGCCAAAGCTTTGACCGAGCTCAAATGCAATGTTGAGCGCTCCAAATGCAAATTTTACATGCAACATCCAGACAGTAATTGACAGTACTCTGATCCAATAGTGTTAGGGGAACCAGTGGGGAGCGGCAATCATATTTCAGGGTGGCCTTGACACCCTTTACACACACCCCTGATATGCGTTCATTGGCGGCCCTTCAGCTGATGGCGCCCTAGGCGACCGCCTAGTTCGCCTATGCCTAAAAACGGACCTGCTTACATGAATGTGGCCGACTCCCTGACCAGTGCCCTGACTACTGCACTATAGGAAGCGGATCGAGACGCACACACACAGACAGGACATAGACTACAGCGCATACTCTTGTGTCTTGCCGCGCTTAGATTATTTAAAAGCATTTACATGAATAAGAGCGTGATCATAAAATGTAACGCTAGGCAAAAATGGATATAAAAATGGTGGACGCTGCTTTTAAATATTTTGAATGCGTTAAACTGAAAAAATGAATCGCCCGCGTTAACGCGTTAATTTGCCCAGCACTAATTTAGTCTTACAAAGTGCATGACAATGAAACGTTCTTCGTACCTCGCTTAAAGGAACACGCCGACTTTTGGGGACTTTAGCTTATTCATCATATGAACTAGATAAGTCCACATATACCATTCTCATCTCTGTGAGTGCCATAACTCTGTCTGACGCACCCACCGCTAGCCTAGCTTAGCACAAAGACTGGAGGTAAATGGCTCCAGCTAGCCTACTGCTCAATAAGTGATAAAATAACGCCAACATTTTCCTATTTACATGTTGTGATTTGTGTAGTTACATCGTGTACTAAGACCGACGGAAAATGAAAAGTTGCGATTCCTGCTTAATAATCAAGGAACTATTCTGCCGTACTACACTCAAAAAAATGCTGGGTTAAAAACAACCCAAGTTGGGTTGAAAATGGACTATTGAGCGATTGGGTTGTTTTAAAGGTCCCGTTCTTCGTGATCCCATTGTTCAAACTTTAGTTAGTGTGTAATGTTGCTGTTAGAGCATAAATAATACCTGTAAAATTATAAAGCTCAAAGTTCAATGCCAAGCGAGATATTTTATTTAACAGAAGTTCCCTTTCAAAGCCTACAGCGAACGGCCGGCTTGGACTACATCCTGGTACTTCCTTCATAAATGACTTCAGTAGAACAGTAGAACAGACTAACCTCCGCCCACAAGAATACGCGAAAAAGGGGGCGTGGTCTTGTTGCTCTCCCACGTGGAGAAGAGGAAGTGTTGCGTGGAGAAGACGAGGAAGTGGTGCGTTTGACTGTGTTTGTCGCCATGTCGTCGAGACGCTGTTATTTTCATCCCGGAGTCAAATCACCTTTGTTTGGCTTTCCCAGGGACGCTGTAGAGATCATTAAGCGCATACATCTCCCGTTAAGAGGCTTGACCTTTCCACGTGCACTAAGCTGCTGTCGAATCACAACACAGGAACCGTGCCACGTTCGCTAAGCTGCGGTCAAATCACAACACAGGAACCGCTGGCACAATCAGAACTCGTTACGTATTTCTGAAGGAGGGACTTCATAGAACAAGGAACTCATCAGCCGTTTTTAGGACAGTGAAAACAGCGGTGTACAGATAAGTAAATTGTGTGAAAAATATTGTGTTTTTTTACACGCGAAACATGAACACATGTTATATTGCACACTGTAAACACAATCAAAGCTTCAAAAAAACACGAAGAACGGGACCTTTAAACAAATATTTAACCCAACCGCTGGGTTAAAACGACCCATTCACCGGGTTAAAACAACCCAATTGCTGGGTTAAAACAACCCAATTGCTGGGTTAGTCCATTTTCAACCCAATTTGGGATTTTTTTAATCCAGCATTTTTTAGAGTGTATGGGTGCAGCGGCGCAATGATATTACTCAGCACCTGAAAATAATCCCCAGCACGCTCTTTGTGCAAGCAGGTTGTCATGTTGGTTATGTTGACGGAAGTTAGCCTATTTTCAGGCGCTGTGTAATATCATTGTGCCTGCTGCACCCATGGTACGGCACAAAGGTCCTTGATTTCTATGCAGGAATGAGAGTCATATATGAGTCAGATCACATTAACTCAACTTTAATTCGCACATGTGCAGAGTGCGAGACAATTGGATGTTACCTGACCATGAGTCAGAGTGTCAGAATTACGATTGATCTCATTCTCTGAAATGAATGTTATATTGTCATATTGCTATATATATATACTTGTAATACTTGTAATTAGGTGTGTGTGTGGATGCATGTGTATGCAGGCCTAAAAAGGAAGTGTTCCAGGTTTCGGCAATCAGACATCAGCATAACATGCCATCTAAAAGGTTATTGGAAGTATTGTCTTGCATGTCAAAATATATTTGAATATAAGTGCCTGTGTTATAGTCAACTGGGGTATCGTTAAACGTGGGATAGGCATAATTAGTAGTATCAAAGAGTTCTGGAACCAAAAGTGAAGAACAGTATGTGCTGATCTCTTATTAATGGTTAGACAGGATCAGCACGACCTGCGTCCTTATTTCAAAGGGTTTTATTTATTTCCTGACAGACATAGTTTCACTAACGAGACAATTAATCACTGGCAAACAAAGGGCGATGAAATCCGGAATGGCTAGTCTGAATGCTAAATAATTGTTCAATAAGGTCACAGCACCGCCACACGATAAGAAACGCCTGTAAATCGAACTGAAGGTTAATGTGGAACAAAATAGTGCGAACCTTACAGGCAAAAACATAAATCAGTAAGCTTAAGCTCTGAGGAGGCTAGAAGTTTGTTGTAAAGGGAAACAGGCGGCTTTTTACATTTCCTATTTTTCCAAATTCCCCATTCTGAAATTCCACAGACTTAATCTCTGAACAGAGGCTCATTCCAACCCCATGTGTGTGGCAGCTCAAATCCAAATAGGAAAAGCTGCACAAACCTCAGAATCATGTGAATTATGAAGTGTAATAATTACATCTGAACAGTTAGTTAGTTAGTTAGTTAGTTAGTTAGTTAGTTAGTTAGTTAGTTAGTTAGTTAGTTATTTAGTTAGTTAATCTAAATTGAAAAATCTGTCATTTACTCACCCAAATGCCATTCCGAACCTATAAGTCGTTCGTTCATCTTTGACAAAGAGGAAGATATTTTTAAAATTGCAATGCAACTAAAAAAAGTCCATGCAACTAAAATGTGCAAGCTTCAAACAGTTCATAAAGACATGCTAAAAGCAACCTGGTCTCACAGAATTCCGTGAAATGAACACGGCCCCTTAACTCAAAATCCGTGGCAGTTTCACAGAATCGCCGAAAATTCCGTGAAGGGTCCACGGAAGTGATTCCTATGTAAGTCAATGACAGTAAAAAAGTAAACATGATTTTATGAATATTTATAGGCTACTTTTATATTTTGGAGCAACTAAATCCACTCCTACCCTAAACCTACCCACTCTCAACAATATAAAACCCATAACAGGCAAATACAAGTACAGTCACAGGTATTTATTGCAAAAACTGACCAAAAACAGTATAAAAGTATTAACTCATGTTGCATTCCAAGTCTTCTGAAGTCACACGATGTCTTCATGTAAAGAACAGAGTTGATCTTAAAGGTCCCGTTCTTCGTGATCCCACTGTTCAAACTTTAGTTAGTGTGTAATGTTGCTGTTAGAGCATAAATAATACCTGTAAAATTATAAAGCTCAAAGTTCAATGCCAAGCGAGATATTTTATTTAACAGAAGTTCCCTTTCAAAGCCTACAGCAAACGGCTGGCTTGGACTACATCCTGGTACTTCCTTCATTAATTACGTCAGTAGAACAGTAGAACAGACTAACCTCCGCCCACAAGAATACACGGAAAAAGGGGGCGTGGTCTTGTTGCTGTCCCACGTGGAGAAAAAGAAGTGCTGCGTTTCAGTGTGTTTGTCTCCATGTCGTCGAGACGCTGTTATTTTCATCCCGGAGTCAAATCACCTTTGTTTGGCTTTCCCAGGGATGCTGTAGAGATCATTGAGCGCATAGCCGCATACATCTCCCGTTAAGAGGCGTGACCTTTCCGTACAACTTGCGCTAAGCTGCTGTCGAATCACAACACAGGAACCGCTGGCACAATCAGAACTCGTTACGTATTTCTGAAGGAGGGACTTCATAGAACAAGGAACTCGTCAGCCGTTTTTAGGAGAGTGAAAACAGCGGTGTACAGATGAGTAAATTGTGTGAAAAATACTGTGTTTTTTTACACGCGAAACATGAACACATGTTATATTGCACACTGTAAACACAATCAAAGCCTCAAAAACACACGAAGAACGGGACCTTTAATGTTTTAATCGCTAAAATGATGATCCCGCCGCTCCGTGAACACAACACACTCATTCATATCTCATTCAAATAATACACACAACTTTTTTGCATAATGCAATCTGTCGCGAGACACACTAGAGCCAATGGCATTTTACAATCAAAGCCGACGTAATGATGCGATTGGTCACGAGACATACGACAGCCAATGCTGTCAAAGCTGATGTAACGTTTCTTCCGGCGGTGAAATTTGAAATGTGTTTTTGATCTTTGGCAGATGGACTCGACGCTGCTGATCGCTTTGGGGGATTTTCCTCACACAAATCAATCGTTTGGCCTCGGAACACTTGGAATATGTGTGCTTTTTGAATAAATTGTGCCTGGAGTCGTATCTGCCTGTTATATCCTGTTTTTTATAATACACAAATGGGTAGGTTTAGGGAAGGGATTGGGTTACGTGTTCAAAATGTGTCTGAATACCGTAAAAAAAAATGTGTTAATAATTGTAAATAAAATTATGCTGGCTGATTAAATCGAGAATCACACTGCATGTCATAATGGTAAAATCATAGTTTCATGATGATAACCATTCCCAACGCGTCTGTTTACTGTCACTGACTTGCATAGGCATCACTTCCGTGGACCCATTACGGATTTTTCGGCGATTCCGTGAAACTGCCACGGATTTTCCGTGTTCATTTCACAGAATTCTGTGAGATCAAGTTGGCTAAAAGTAATCTATATGGGTCGAGTGAATTAATCCAAGTCTTCTGTTGAGACACTATTGCTTTATTTGATGCAATTTGAACAGATTTAATTAAACTAAATGGATACTCAATCATGATGAGTTTGAGCAACGAGTTTGTCCTTCGTATCAAGCAAGATGAGACTTTTAACCATTTACTAATGTATTGTCACTGTCATGTTTCCTGGTTTGTCATATGATTCCCATGCCCTTAGGCTTGTTCGACTTGATATGCGGCTGACTTGAAACAGTGCATGCCGGTTAGAAATTGTGTCCGTCGTGAGACAGCGCCGACGGCATGTGACAGTGACGTATGGCATCAAAGTACCGCGAGAGTTATCCGAGAGCAGTCGGCTAATACAGCCGGTGCAGTTCCTCCAACGGGGTAATCCAGCCCCCGGAAACCGTACCTTCCATTGCTAACCAAGCCATCAGCTGCTGTTAGCATCCCATTGACTCCCATTCATTTTGGCCTCACTTTGACAGTGAATATATTTACATCTGAGGCGTTTAAAGACTCCATTCGTCCATTGTTTATTTCTAAACAAACACAAAATTGTATAAAAGGCTCCATTACCTTGTATCTTACACTATCGCCCCGTTGAAGCTGTTTTTGTCAAATATAGGCTAACGATTGCGTCATAACCACGCGACTATATCGCGCTGTTGAGCAAATTACCATATAGACCCGAGGAGAAGCTCGTAGGCAATCTTTTACTGTCTATGAGGCAATCGGGGGGACGTGGAGGCATAAACGCAGATAGAGATGTTGCAGATCCTGCTTCATTCATCAAAGTTGCTCCTGCTCACCCTCTCTGTCTCTGTCTCAAGATTCAGTGATTCAGATTTCACTTATTTGCACAACTACTAGAAGACGTACAACTGTCAGACAGGTTGCTCACGTCACATCTACATGGTCAAGCTCAGTCTGAGTCTGCGCAGTACATCAGCCATCAGGAAGTGAGTGCTTCTACCTGACTTCAATTCTCTCCGTTGAAGTCACTGGGGTCGCTCTGTCCATTTCTTTTACTGTCTATGAGTTTCTCCAGAGCGGCTGCATGGACTCTGATGACGACACAGCTGTTCCACTATTGGCCGGATTCACCGCATGACAGCGATCACGTGTGTTTCGTGTTTATCCTAAAACCTTCAGTTCCACTAATGCTCACAAATCAGTTTTTATAACAGTAAAAACTCCTTTCATGTAGGCGCAATGTTATATTGTCATGTTTATCAAAATAAAACTGATAAAAAACGTAGACCCCACTTCATTGATAGTGTAAGCTTATATGTTTTCTTTATTCTCGTACAAACACACGCTGTAGGGGAGAGCAGGGCACAACCTAGCGCTTTTTGACTTTCTCAGTTTGTTTAAATCCACTTGGGGTTCAGAGTATTTATTGTTTCCCACATTAATTGCACACGTCTAGTACAATTATGTGGGTTTGTTTCATTAATACAGTGTATACTTTTTTCTTGATTTACCCCGAAAGAATGGAAGTGAAATGTGACAACATGCCCCATAGGTGGGGTACATTGTAACATGTGGTGGGGCACAATGTAACATGACCAAATAACAGCTTAAAACGTTACCTGATATAATCAAAAAAATATACAAGACAAACGAAAATATTTTGTCAACAAAATACAATTATCAACTTTTTAAAATAAAATAATGGCATTTCATTAATTATTAAAAATATAAGCATTTTTGAGTTTGACTACAAACACATCGCTAAATACACAGCATAATTTAAAACATAATAATAATTAATAATTTCTGAACATTAACTCTCAGACATTATTCACCCTTTTCTCATGGTTTTTCAAAAGAATTCATAAAAGTATAGAATATAATGGCATATTTATAATAGGGGCTCATTGTAACGCAGTGTTACAACACACCCCATCTGCGCAACTGGGATTTAAATTGCGGCTCGTGTCTTCTGTTAGATCAGCATTAAAGAACCATCTCAACTGTTAAATAACAGATATAAGATTAAAATAATATCGGATTTGTCTTATTTTAAATAAGCTACTCTCGCCGATCGGTTGGATCCAGCCGCAGCCGATGTCGAACACACCTTTTATGTGATCATGTCATGTGCTTCCCTAGTCTCTTGTTTTCCATGTTCTCATTGGTTCATTGTTTTGTTCATTGTTCACAGGTGTGTCTGGTTTAGTCATTAGTCCTGGTGTATTTAACCCCTAGGAGTCTGAGCTGATCTGAGCTAAGCCCTCATGTTTACCATGTGTCTTTGTCTATATTGTTTCCTGTAAACCGCTGTTGGTGAGTTCTTTGTTTGGTCAAGTCTGTTCTGGTCAAGTCTGTTTGCTCACTTTGGATTACTGGCAATAAAACTGCGCTTGGGTTCTTCAACACTTGCCTCCAGTGGACTATCGTTACATGTATATATACATATTATTGTCCAAATTTGCTAAAAAAGTTTATCTGTTTGAAACAAAAATCAGCTGCAGTGCTTGTCCTACAAAAATACTATCAAGCCAATTACCAAATATCTAGTGTGAACGTCAGTGTGAACTATTGACTTAGGGAAAAATTAAATAATGGCATTGCTTTAAGATTCCCACGGGTATTGACGTACCAAGACATCTGCTAGATAGCTTCTCTCTAGTAATAGGTTCCAAGTTTTGATGCTTGCCTGACATGCTTACTCGACACAACCCTCTCAAATCTCAAAAACAAAGATTAAATATTTAGACTAGTAGAAGTTTAAAGGATGAATGTTTGAATCGTAAAGAAGAGCAAAAGATAATAAATACATAAAACAACTGCACTTCACATTTTTCTGTGACATCTTTGAAAATGACCTTTTACTAGTCAGATTAGGCACAGCTGTACACAGCTTTTTTTTTTTTTTACTCTTTTGCACAAGGAGCATTGAATACACTCTCCCTCTCTCTAGGTCCACTAATGCCCCACCAGCACATCCCAGCCGTCTCATGGATGAAATGTGAGAGGGTCCAGGAGGAGAACTGTGCACTCATTGACACTCTATCACTGTTCTCCTCCATTTCATCTAAATTAAGACTAGCTCAGTGGAAAAAACGTCTTATTATAAATATAGTATGCCTTCACCTGGCAACACTTAAAGAGCACCGGTCATAAGATCTTGTGTCTAACTAGACCTGTCAGGAGGTTATCAGGACTGGTATGCTTATCATAAACTATATAATCAGAAGTTAAACCATGGTGCGCCAAATGTAACCTGACTAATCCTATGGACTGAATGAATTACGTGACATGAAAAGCAGTATTTCATGCAGACTTTAATGCATTATTTGGTACACAAAGACTAGGGGTGTGCAGCAAAGCAGTATCCGTGTTTTTTTTTTTTTTTTTGCCTTTATTGAAATAGGACAGTACAGAAAACTGACGGGTAGCAAAGTGGGAGCGAGAGAGAGCGGAACGTGATCAGGGGACCCAAGCAAAGACTCAAACACAAGTCGCCCGAATCACTTCATGTCGGAGAACTGCCCATGAGGTTAACGGCTCAAACATGTTAGTTGCAATGGCCAAATAATTTGTATCTGTATTCAGGTAAAATCACATGTGGGTGGGGCTTAAGCCAGAAGGTTTTCCAAACAACATAAACTTTTGGTAACATTTTATTTGGTAACACTTTATTTTACAGTGTCCTTGTTACATATGTGTAGTAATAACAGTAGATTATACATAATTACATGACAATGACACCTTAAAATAAAGTGTAACCCTTTATTTTACAGTATGTATACTTAGTGTACTTACCCAAAAGGTACTATAATATACAGTACAATATACAGGTAATATACAGTAACTACATGGGTTAAGGTTAGGTTTAGGGGTAGGTTCAGGGTTAGTACCTAGTTATAACTCAGTTATTGTAATCACTATAATAAATACATAGTATGTACATGTGGAACAAGACTGTAAAATAAAGTGCTACCAAAATGTTTAATTTAATTATGTTCCCTTCTTGGTTAACATCAAATATGCCGCTTATAGTTTATTAAATTATCAATAAAAAAAAATTGTATTTACAAAATATGTTTTAATTAAAACAATTATACTATATGGTAATGAAAAAGTTCGGCCACATTTTTATATGTCTTCAATACTATATACTTACATCAAAACAAATAATTGTTTGCTAAAATGTACCTTTTGTGTTTGTTTTATTGCAAACACTTTTGCTGCTTTTTTTAGCACATACCCCAAACTATAATGCATATTTTTATTTAAAAGTTGTCTTCTTTTACAGTAAGTAAACAAAATTAAACATTTGACTAACAAAATGTTTTTTTAGGTTTATCTAAAAGGGTTAGTTTACCGAAAAATGAAAATGATGTCATCATTTTCTCACCCTCATGTCATTCCACACCCCTAAGACTTTCGTTCATCTTCGGAACACAAATGTAGATATTTTTAATAAATTATTCGAGATTTCTGTCCCTCCACAGACAGTCTATGCAACTTAGACGCTTTAAAAAAAGTTGATAAAGAGATCGTAAAAATATTCCAATTTAGTGCTTGCTAGATGTGCGTGTAAAGGATGTACAGTTGTTTAAATTCGCTGATCAATATTTATATGTGAATAAAAGCCTAGATTAAATTTCATCATCATCATTTAATGCAATTGTGTCTCTTCAGAAAATTTGGATGAAACCTCTAAACTCATATTTATCTACGCATAAATAATGATAATAACTGACAATGAACAGAACTAAAAATGGGGTATTATATATATATATATATATATATATATATATATATATATATATATATATATATATATATATATATATATATATATATATATATATGTATATATGTATGGGGTGGACAGGTGTCTTTATGCAGCTAACGGCCTCAAACAGGCGCATCTAATTTAGAATAATAAATGGAGTGGAGGTGGACATTTTAAAGGCAGACTAACAGGTCTTTGAGGGTCATAAAAAATCATATATTGTGATTTCTGGATTTTTTTTTTTTTAGATTATGTCGTTCACAGTGGACATGCACCTACGATGACAATTTCAGACCCCTCCATGATTTCCAAGTGGGAGAACTTGCAAAATAGCAGGGTGTTCAAATACTTATTTTCCTCACTGTATATACACACACACACACACACACACACACACACGGGAACTAAATGAGACAGGAAACTAACAAGGGGATTAAAGACTAAACTGAAAGGAAACACAAGAAACATAGACACATGAACAAAAAGATACTAGCTATGTTTCCATCCACCGATTTTTATGCACGTTTTGGTATATCACATAAAATAACGCTGAATGGAAACACCAAGATTCTAAAAATACGCATAAAATATGTATGCACTCAATTATGCACATAAACTGCGATGGAAACACACTTGCCTGATAATTCCCTCGAAGCACAACAAAAAACTCATTAATTTGTCTCAACAGTGGATGTGATAATATAACTGGACTAACCAGCAGATCAGTTTCATTGCACAGCATCTCAAATGTTGGTTTGATCATTCTGAAATGCCTGAGTCAAAGTCTGTCATCAGAATGCTTTGGTTTAATTACCTACCAGTAGCATCTCACACGATTGCGTTCCCAAACACCAGGCATCCGAACAAAAGATAACATGACAGTGTTTATTGCCTTTCATCATTTATGATGTAGGAAAAAAGAGCCACAGAGGCAATTGCAGCAACTTCCAATTGTATTATAGATCATTTGCACCAATTTACCAGGAAGGGACAATTTTGTCCTCTTGAACACAAGGGATGGAAATGCTGCTTTTTTCCAATTGTTTGATGCAATATTCCAAATTTGCGCATTAGTTAAATTCACAACTGTGAATGGAAATATTTAATGTTTAAATATAAAAAAGAGAAAATATGATGAAAACTCAAGTTAGTTCTGCTGCATTTTGTAAGATACCAGTTGATTAGATATATTGCACCTAATAACAATGGCATTTAGACAAATCCCCACCAGCGTTTTTGAAAAAAGTTGCCACCGCCAGCATTTTTGATCATTTTCACAAAAGTGTCATGGCCCCCAGAATATTTTGTTGTATAAATATCTGTACATGCTGGTGTAAAGAATGGACCCTCATAAAGAACAGAGCCTCTGTTATTAAACAAACAAACAAAAAACATTATCAACATTTGAAAATGGGTGAGTTTCATAAAAAAAAGCAACATTTTGAGGAAAGATGCTGAGACAATGTTGTTTTTGTCAAACGATGATCAAAACACAGATGGAACAGATCGAGTCCATCAATACCCCAAGCTTCACAGTCCTATAGCTCATACTGGGTCGACATTTAATTCGGTAACATTAGGCAGTTTTTATTGATATGCTGTTCAATGTTGATGATCGCGTGATTTTACATATACTATATCTGCTTATATATAATATTGCTTGTTTCTGCTTCTTTTTCGACTGTGTTTTGATCAGGAGATTTGGTACTCTTTTAGAAGATGAGTAATAGTGCCCCTTATCATATATCAGTCAATGGCGGGGAAAGAGTTAAGAGTGACTTAAGATTGGGTTAAACTGTATTTAGTTATGGCCGAGTTTAAAAACATTTACATCATTTATCTATAGTTAGTTTTATATGTTTAAGCCTTAAAAGGTTCCCTTTCGACTGGAACATGACACTATAAGAACGCTTAGCATGAGCCAGTGTCTGAAGCACGCATTTACACACACCAACCAAGGATCGGCTGAGCGTGATGATGTAGCGACGGCATAGTGATCTCCCTCTCTTATGAGGCATGCAGAATGGCTTCAACTCTAGGGGTTAGGGCCCACTCCACTAGAAGTATTGCATATTCCAAAGCTCTTGCTTGGGGTGCACCATTGCGGGATGTTTGTACTGAGGCAGGATGGTCCTCTCCACATACATTCATCAGGTTTTATATTCTGGATATGGATTTAACCCCAGGGTCTCAGGTCCTTCAGGGTTGACCCGGTCTTCGCCCACGCTCACAATTGTCTGTACAGAAACACAGCCTTGTGGGGCAGGTATTGTCCAGTTACATGGAGACATTGGTATTAAAGTTTATATAGCATCAAGCCACTGGAAAGGGAATGTCTCAGGTTATGTATGTAACCCAAAGGAATCTGTCGATGTGCTGGCCCGGTGTCTATTTATGGTTTCGGTGATGTACTACGCTATGTCATCACACTCAGGTGGGCGTGTAAACATGTGCTTCAGACACTGGCTCAATCAAGCAGTTGAGATTTCCCATAGCGTCAAGCCATGATGCAGCATCTCATTACCCTCTCAGGGAACCGGGTTATATACGTAACCTGAGATGTTCGATTCCCAGGGTATGAAATTAATTGAAAAAATATATAGCTTGAATACAGTGTACTGTAAGTTGCTTTGTATAAAAGTATCTGCAAATTCATACATTTAAATATTATCTTATACTTGACCGCTGAGTGGGATATGATGCAGGTAGAAGCTGGTGTTTTTTTCCTTTACTTAAAAGGAGGTCATTCCCTCAGCAGTCTGTACGCTGTTCCACCTTCGTCAAATGAAAATATCACCACCATATTAGATTCTCATGATGTATCTCTCTGTGTTATCAATTTACTTGCTCTCCATAAATGGCAGATCTTCTTTTGGCTGACCTCTCAGAGCACAGGCATGCCCTGGCAAAGGCATGGGGGTAACAGGGGTAACTCCAAGTCATCCACGAACCTAATGAAGCACCCACAATTCCTTCCCAGCTTTGATTAATTAATACTTTCTGGGTGGTTGTAACTGTGCTATTTGGCGTGGTCTGTAAGGTAACAAGAGTCTAATTAGATTTTGCTTCCTCACAATCGTCAATCAATTTTATATTTTTTTATTAAAATCAGTGTAAAACGGCATTTGTAACCCATTTCATCTGACATATTAGCAAGTGACAATATATAAAAATGTCAACTGCTTGATTGTTAAAATGTCAAAATATATCATCGCCAAGCGATATATTAAAAGATGAATATTTAGTCCAGACCAAAAAAGAAAATGTTACATTTAGTCCATTTAGTGTTCACACTGTCAATTTTAACACCTAACGACTTTTATGACATATATTTTACAACGGAACATACCAAACATCCAAATCAATGCTGTGCTGGCCTAAATGTGCTCATTGTATGTGTGTACACATGATGGTATTTTGACCAGCTGAGAACTCTTGAAGAGCTTATAACATGTAAAGGAGTCAAATCAGCGCTATGAATTCTTCTGTTACACACACAAATGAAGATCTGCTGCAAGAAGACACTGTTCCGATGCCTGTACCAAATTGTAATGGGTAACATTGCGACGTGACGAGGAAAACCCGGTATGCTTGAACATTCTGTCCTTTTTAGGGTTGCATCTTGTGACATCACATCCTGTTTTCAGTTCGTTTTCAAGTCTTTGATCCGTGTTGCAGTCATAGATGATGTTAAAGCTACACTGTGTGATATTTTCCCCCATCTAGCGGTGAAAGAGTTTATGACCATCCAGTAAATATTAGTTTCTTTTCCTCCCAATTCCGATTTCGTTTTAACTCCTATGGTGGCCAATTTAGTCCAAGATTAACATGGCTTCCAGTTCGATCCAGCAATCCCCCTCTTCACATTCGCCATCGAGTTGTAACGCTTGTGTCCGAGTGAAAAATACGGATAGCTCACTCAACGCAACTGGAGTCGATGCAAACACGGAGGCGATTGACATCAAACAGCCCGCACTTTATTCCCCGCGGAACCCCCCACAAGAGTCCGGCACAAACTCCACTTCCGTCCACAGCATTACCCAAAAAAACAAAATAAATGAATGTTAGCAACAGAAGACAGAAAATAATCCGCACACATGGGAGCTCGAGGCGCAGTGCACACACACACACACACACACACAGAACGCAGGCGCTCCAACCAGGGCGAACGCTCTTAAAGGGGCCACACTATTTTCCTACTCGTTACAGAGTGTTAAAACGCGAAAGGCGAAGCTTGAATTTACGGGTATGTCCCTCTTTGGCTAATGTACTTTCAAGATGGAGGGGCAACATGGCGACCCCCATTCGAACCCCTTAACCGTACGTATTTTCAATGGCATATTATAAACTTATGAGAATACTTTATTACTTGAAAGAAGTAAATATACATTAATGAGCACATATATTTTTGAAAGAACGAAGTGTTTTTAGCTAAGAATAAACTAAAAAAGTTACACAGTGTAGCTTTAAGACATTCTTAACATTAACATCATGATTTTCTGTAAAGTTCATTTGAAACAAAGTGTATTGTGAAAAGCACTATACAAATACATTTGACTTGAAAAAAATCTGTGGGAATAACATTTCATCCTTCAGGAACCGATTTCATGTGAAGTGGGCATTTATTACCAGAATACAATTACATTTATGCAACTGGCTGATACTTTTGTCCAAAGCAACTTACAATGCATTCAATTTATACATTTTATCAGTTCATGCATTCCCTGGGAATCGAATCCATGAACTTATCTCACAAGAAGTTGAGATACTAGCAACAGATTATTTTGAAAAGAAAGAAATGATGCATACTTTATTAAGAGGACATCCCAGATAATTCTTGTGGTTACATATTCATTCTCTGTCTCAAATGCCTGAGGAAGCAATGAGTTTATGTACCGGGGAACGCCCCTCCGTTGTCCAATATGCAACGTGGCTCCTGTCTGTTTATTTGTAGACGTCAGAGATTCTCAGTGTGGTCAAGTGACTGCTGACTTCATGGACCGTGTGAGTTCTCCATAGCTCTGAGAAGGTGACCTTGCCCTCATTGTCTATAAACATCTCCTGGAGGTCAGCCAGCAGTCAGACCACACCGAGGAACATTTCCCGACCGGACTGCCATCACGGCACTGCTCACTCAACTGCTGACTGAAACCTTGAGGATCTACTTTATCCATCTGTAAAGAGCATACAGCTTTGAATATTTACAGAAGCAAATGTCAAATATCAAGAGACTTCCATGACATTATCCCTTAATGGGTTTAGGTGTACCGATACGTCATGAGCTGAAGAATTTTTTCCATCATCTTGTGACTGAGCCAACACCAAATATAACCAGGAAAGAAATTAACACCTGGTAAAGCAGTAAAAACAGGTTCATCAGATGTCACCACAATGGGTTCATGATTTATTGCTTTTCAATAAATCATGCTGTGTTCAGTGTGTTTTGTTTACTTCATGCCATACTAATTTCAAAACAGAACCAATGCACTAAGAGCGCTGTATGTCAGCAGTGAGAGATGGGTTTGGAAATGGTTACATAATACGACTGCATAACAACAGACATTTTCTTACTTACCTTTCCCTTTAAGAGTTAAGGTGACTCTTGGAGATTCCTGTGTATGATCCAACAACCATGACATCTGAAAGTATCACGGCAGCCTATGCTACTTTTAGCATATCCAGCCTCATGACTGGACTCACTTGTCATGGAATCCATCCAGAATATCCTTGCAGATCGTTTCACAAGGCCCCTTGTAAACACCATCCACTGGAACTTTGATATAGTCAAAATCTTGGGAGTACAAGTAACACAAGATGTGTTATAGTTTAAAAAAAAATAAAAAAATAAAAACAAACTTAGGTTGGACTTCTTGTTCTTTGGCATCCATGACTGCTGAAGCCTTGAAGACTTCAGAAATCACCTCAACTATTTTTCTATTAATAAACCAAGACAGGCGATGTAAAGATAGTCCGATGACAAACTGCCAGTAGCAGTGGGGTTACCAGTCTTTGCTGGTTAAGCTAGTCAGGAAACCTGCACCAGCATCCAAACACAGCAAATAATCGAAATATAGTATCCATAGTATCATATAGTAACCATTGTCTCCAATCCATTGAATGCACCGTATTCGATCTCTCACAGCCTCATTTTTTGTTCCCGTCAAAAATCAAATATGGTGCTACACTGACTAAGGTCTATGTCAATGAATTTCTTACAGTTTGGCAAGCAGCAGCTTGACGTCTACTGCTACATTGTATCCAGTCATCAACGGCATCAAACAGTGGAGGTTGGTATCTTAAGATGCATTGAAATATAATCATGATGAATGGACTGGTTTGGGAATTCTGGGTATGTTCTGCTTGGGGAAGATACATGCCTTTGAAAAGAGATCAATAGTAATTAGAGTTGTAACCCCTTGGAATACTGATAGATCAATGATGAACAATGAAAGAGGCCTGTGCAGAAAGGTGCATTTATTTACACAGGCTACTACTTCTTAATCCATAATTAGCCCCTAACCTTTTCCCTAACCCTACCAAACCTAGTTTAGAATCTGCCATTTTTATTGATTGTTCTGAATGTTTTTAAGCTCATAATTATGTATACCATTTGTATACGCATTTTCATTCTCTTGTCTCCATGGCTGGTCTGAATACAGTGGGTTACCTGACACTGCTGACTCAGACAGCGTTGCTTTGGGTGACAAACAGGCATAAGTGAATGTTATATTGACAGATTACTTCCATTAGCAAGGTTTGCTATGGGCCACACATCACCAAGCAGAGGCAGTGTGTGGAGATTTTGCCTATGGAAGCAAATAGAGTTTCCCCTTAAGTACACAATACCATCTGTGTGGGGAATTTGAAAAAAAGTTGAATACTAAAGCACATCTTGCTCAGTCTCAGGCTGCGTCCCAATTCTCATTAAATAATGGTTTTCACAATTCTCATTTCTACTCATATGTCATTTAAACACTGTTGCTCTCACATATATCCATCATGTTTTTAGAAGGAAATTATGTTTTTATTCCCATAAATGATTAGCTATGTTTTCATCCACATATTTGTATCCAAATTTTGAGGTATTACAAAAAAAACATGAAAATGCATGTACTCAATCGAGGCAGATATTTTCTGATTCAGTAAGAAAACATGCACATACATTTTAATGAAAAAAGATTTAAAAAATAAAGGTGTGGAGTGGGTGCTAGTAAATAACAACTACCCGTTTACCATCGGCCTGCAGAGGACCACACCAGGGCAGCCGTGGCCTAATGGTTAGAGAGTCAGACTTGTAACCAGAAGCTTGTGGGTTGAGTCTCAGGTCTGGCAGGAATTGTCGGTTGGGAAGCAGACTGATCTCCTTTGTCAGCAGTCTCTCGCATCTCATTGGTGGCAGATGGCTGGTCTCTGGATGTGAAGTGAATAACCAGCGCTCTCTTCCATCCTCAATACCACGACTAAGGTGAGACCCTTGAGCAAGGCACCGAACCCCCGGATGCACTTGGATGGGTTAAATGCAGAGCACAAATTCCAAGTATGGGACACCATACTTGGCTACACGTCACTTCACTTCCCATCCAGAGACCAGTCATCTTCCACCGATGACTTGCACAATGGAGATACGAGAGCCCACCGCAGACAAAGGAGATCGGTCTTCTGCAATGAAGGAGCCCGAGCACACTATATTCCTTTGTAACCTCCCTCCCAGCCTCACTCTCCTGCCTCTGCTGGTTCCCCTCAGCCCCTCTGCATCTCCTACCCCAGTTTGTATGGAACTACCTCAGAGCTTCAGTCCTCCAGCTTTGCCTATCCCAGAGGATCCCCTGGCTCCACCTCCAGCCTCTGTTCCCATTGCTCCACTGCGGCCTGTCGACCTGTCAGTTCTGCCTTGGCTTCTCCCTCCATCTGCTCCACTAGAAACCATTGTCCTGGTCAAACATCTTCCTGCCTATGCCTTCGGCTCCGTCGGGTTCTGTCTTCCCCCCGGCTCCACCTTCATCCTCAGTCCCACCAGCTCCACCGCACTCCTCAGGCTCCCTGGTTCCACCTTGGACGCTCATTGTCATGGCTCCACCTCAGTCTCTAGTGCCAGCAGTGTCATGTGGGCTCTTCGGCTTGTCAGCTCCACCTGGGTCTCCATCTCCAGTGGCGTCTTCATCAGTCGTCCTCAGGGTGTCGTATGCCAATCCTCGACCATGCCTCCTAGTGCCAATAGTGTCATGTGTGCTCTTCGGCTTGTCAGCTCCACCTCTGACTCTATCTCCAGTGGTGTCTACATCAGTCATCCTCAGGGCGTTGTTTGCCAAACCTCCACCATGGCTCCTCCCTTCCTTGACTCCGCCCTGGGGCTTCGTCCTGGCTGGACTCTGGACCACCATCTAGCTACTCCTGGCTCCCCTCCCACCCTTCACTTGGGAATGTGGACTGTTTTGGTTTTCATTGACTATGTTTTTCCCTCTCCTCTTCCACACCCATCCATCTCCTCCAGAGCCCACTCCCTCCTCTGTTGGACAGCTTGCGT
Source organism: Romanogobio albipinnatus (assembly GCA_023566225.1). NCBI lineage: Eukaryota > Metazoa > Chordata > Actinopteri > Cypriniformes > Gobionidae > Romanogobio > Romanogobio albipinnatus. Next base: position 6,567,110 of record CM042252.1, on the reverse strand, counting down.
CTCGAGGATGTGCCTTCCTGGGAGGGGAGATGAGATTTATGCTCTGTGTCATTATGTTGTCGGTGTTCATGAGTTCTAGTTTAGTTTAGTTAATTATCCTGTTCACCTGTGATCTCTTTAATCCTCTCATTAGAAAAAAAAAACAATAAGGGTGATCTTTCTCAATACTCCACTTTCGTGGCATGTTTGTGAATGCCAAGTTTCAGCTATAGAAGCACATGATGCTTGCTCATTCTCATTGGCTATCGTGGGTATAATGTCCGAGGCAGCCCGATCAAGAGTCAGAAATATCAAACATGTTTGATATTTACGATTTAGGATCGTGGAGGCTCTGACGCGATCGGGAGCAATAAAATAATCGTAATGACACCACACAATTGAGGATTTTTTTGGACAAAAAGTAATTTGCGACAAGCATCAAATTGGGCCACTCCTCCCGATCTCAAAGCGGGCTTAAAATATTCAAGGCCTTAGTCTCTGTCCTTTCTCATCTCTGTGTTCTCCTGTGCTTGGATTTGATCATTAAATACTATTATCTTGAAATATTCCTGTCTTGCGTTCAACACACCGTATCATGACAGTTTCATCTGAAAGCTCTGATGCCCAAGTAATTTATTATTAAGGAAAAAACGAGTCACAGGCTTCTTTTATTACTGATACTTTGTGCCATGCAGTTTCCCAGGAAATAATTTTTTTCTCTTGAACATATGGGATGGAAACGGTCTTTACTCGCAAATGCTTTAAGATATTTTTTGCACAAGTTTAATTTGCAACTTCAGATTGCGAACTAGATCAAAGCACAAGAGGTTGTGGGTAACGTTATTCAAGAAAAGACAGGCAAACACATACAAAAATAACTGCGTGTTCAGATTATAAATCTGAGTGGTGCTTACATGTGCAAAACTCGCCATCACAATGTTAGGGTTTGAGCAAAAATAATAGCTTGCCTTAGCAAACAACGAATTACTGTAAATGTTTTAATACATGAAAGAGCATGTTCTGGTAATATTCATGAATCAATCTCGTGCTTGCATGATTTTCCTCATTACATTTCTGTTGCTCACTCTTTATTTAAAATGGGTGGCACTATATCTGTAACCATGCAGTTATGTCTAAATTTGTCATGCATATTTGCGTGGGCGGCTTTTGTTGATTACAAGAAAATGGCCTTAACATGAAATGGGAAAATTCATGCTTCTCAGAGGTTAATGAATGGTTGAAAAGAGAAGCTGTCATCTGCAATGCTTGGCAACCCGCAAACGCACCAAATTTGCTCACTTTCCCTTCATGTTATGTTCCTGTAAAAGCACGGTCTGCAAGAATCAGCAATTACAGAAAATCGCCTGTGTGATTATGACCTTTAACAGAAGCATGTTGTATGGTTGCCAACAGATTAAGACGATCGGTACGATGCATTTGCCTATAGTTAACCATGTCCTACATCACAATTTGGTCTGCTGTCAAAACCTCAATGTCTTTAGCCTGAACTAGACGAGTTTTGTAACATTCATGTTACAGCATCTTTTTTGAGTCCCAGTACACACCACAATAAGTTGGTTAACCAAACTATTTAGCAATGCTGCTTCTCAAATAGAGCACAACAGTGACTGCTCTCTTTAACAGTGGCATTTCCAATAGGACATGAACCAAACTGGCAACAAGCCGAATCAGAACACAGAATAGTTTTCATGCTTTGCATTTCGTGATTCAGCATGAACCACCTTTTTATTTTCTTATAGAATAAACTGCTCATCCCAAGAAGCCTTGTGAATAACTTTCTTTGAATGTCATGTTCGTGCAAAACAAAACTACCAACGTTGACGTCCCGTGTCTTCTCTGAGGCTTTCCCCAACAATTTCTAGAATCTGGATGGATCACTCCATCCCCCGAATTGTTTCATAGTTTTATTGTAGACACTTTGGCTTTGAAGTTCATCTAAGAATCTTCACTAACATCTACTAATCAGCTGCTTGATGCTTAATTTAGGCAAAAGAAGGTTATTTAACCTGGTAAAGCCTTACATATGAAATTGTTGTCATAAAAATCTTTCTTTTTCTTTCTTTTTTTTAGAGGAACCTTTAGATAAAAAAAAAATACTACAGAACAAAGGATGCATAAATGGTTTAGGTTTAGGTTTTGTATAGAGGGTATGCATCGACGTCAATTTCCCACTGGGACTGAGTGGCAGAAGAGCTGCTGCATGACGGGAGTTAATAGGGGAAAACGTGAGTAAAACAAACGGTTATCAGTTTAAACTAAAGGTTGGACCCAATATAGTGTTCCTTACAACTTACCAAAGACCCAGTGATCCATGGATACATGCAGCCAGGAAAGAGAGAGAGAGAGAGAGAGAGAGAGAGAGAGAGAGAGAGAGAGAGAGAGAGAGAGAGAGAGAGAGAGAGAGAGAGAGAGAGAGAGAGAGAGAGAGAGAGAGAGAGAGAGAGAGAGAGAGAGAGAGAGACAAAACAATGGCACTGACGTATTTTAGTCCCTTGTCAGTGCAAGTTGCTTTAAGTTAAAACTGTTCAGACATACATTTAGTCTGGGACTAGGTTTAAGCCTTGTCTGTGAAACTGGGATAATGCAATGGAATACAACGATGACTGAGATATGAAAAAAATAAATGTTCCTCAAAAGCCTGATGGATCATATTTGTTACCAAATTTTAACATGATAAAAAAAAAAAACACTGAACAATCCAGTCCAGTTAGTGTTCATATTTAAATATTATGAACAATATAAAAAGTTGCTCTTTTAATGGGTAATGGGTTTAATGGGTAACACTTTACAATACAGGTGTACTAATATGCATTAATTCATGCTTAACTAATGCACAGATAATCATGAGATAATGTATGACTCATGAAGAACTAAACCATGTATTAATGATTACTGCATCAGCAACTAATGAACATTATATATGATTAATAGATTAAGTAATCATTAAATAGTTCCCTTTCAGTCGGTCACGTTCGACGTACGTCGGAACTGACCGACGAATTGGGATCTGTTTTCAGAGACCAATCTACTTCGAGTGTATAGAAACAAGCCAATGAACATTGGCATGCGGTTCACGCATTCCACGCGCCGCCCCGCGTTGCGGGTATAAACACGGCAGTGGAAGTACCACATATCGCTTTCAACTTCGGAGCCGAGCATTTCTATGTTCTTACGAAGAGTGTTTTGTCTACGAGTCATGAGAGAGAGAGAGAGAGAGAGAGAGAGAGAGAGAGAGAGAGAGAGAGGAAAACTGCCTACCTGCTTCCAGTGTCGGTGTTACGGTGCCTTACAGCGGTGGTCGCGAGCAAAGAAGAAAACAAACAGCTGTTCTCACAGCTCGCTGGGCGTTTTCCTTGGAGTGCTCACAGCAGGCTTGCACCTTTGAACTGCTGTGAGCCGCGGCCATTTCCCCTGTGTGCCTCGGCACTTTTCGGAGCGGTTTTTCCTCTACTAAAAGAGCAACACGGTTTGACCCTGCGTCTTTTTCAAAATGTCATTCAAACCGTGTGTTTCTGGATGCGGTTGTTTCCTGTCCCCATTTGACGGCCACGATCTCTCTCACATATAAACATGTGAGATTGCTTTCGTGGGTGATTCATGCTCTCTCAGGAGAGCATGGTCACGTCGGCGCGTTGTTTGTCTCATCTTTCTCTTAAGGGCTTGAGCGTTCAGTGCGCTGTGTGCCGTCGAGTGCCGGCTGACAGCGGGGGTTGCCACGGCAACCCAGCGCGTCACTCGGCACTCTCTAGATGCGCGGTCCAGACTATGAAACCTCAAACGGGGTTGAGTCCCTTTGCTTATTCCCTGATCTAGTTTCTTTTCTGGTGCACCAGAAAAGGGCTACTTTGGCTAATAAGCCTTGGTGACCTGAGGATTACAGTGGGGCATCCCTGCCGGGTACATCTCTTCGGGCCCCCACTCCTCTATCGCATCATGAGCATGCTGAGACTTTGTTCGTGGGTGGTTCATGTTCTTTCATGAGAACATGGCCACGTCGGTGCGTTGTTCGTCCTGCCGATATGAAGTCAGGGTTCTACAGGCCCTACTTCATTGTGCCCAAGAAAGGTAGTGGGTTAAGGTCAATCTTGGACCTGCGCATTCTGAATCGGGCCCTGCACAAGCTCCCGTTCAGAATATTAACGCAGAAACGCATTCCCGAATGCATCCGTCCCTGAGATTGGTTGTAGCGATCAACCTGAAGCCCTTCCGGCTGTCTCACGGCTTCACAAAGTTTTTGTGACACAGGGACATGGTGCTCCGTCACCTCAGCTCACCTCAGAGAAGAGCAAACTCTGCCCCGCGTAGAGGATCTCTTATCTCGGTATGGAGCTGGATTCGGTCAACCGGACTCCGCGCCTCACACCAGAGCGAGTCCGGTCAGTGTTGAACTGCTTGAATACGTTCAAGGGCAGGACAGCAGTCCCACTGAAATCCTTTCAGAGGCTCCTGGGGCGTATGGCATCTGCAGCCGCGGTAACACGCTCAGATTGCTTTATATGAGACCACTTCAACACTGGTTACACGACCGAGTCCCGAGATGGGCGTGGCAGAGTGGCAAGTACCGGGTCTCAGTTACTCTTTACTGTCACTAAACCTTCAACCCGTGCGCGGACCCCTCGTTTCTCCGGGCCAGAGTATCCTTAGAACAGGTGTCCAGGCATACTGTGGTCTCCATGGATGCCTCATACAAGGGCTGGGGGGCCACGTACAACGGGCACGCAGTTTCGGGTCTGTGGACGGGGCCCCAACTGCGTTGGCATATCAATTGCCTAGAGTTCTGGCGGAACGTCTTGCCCTGGCCCGGTTCAAGAAGTCGCTTCGGGGTACACAAGTACTGGTCCATTCGGACAGCACTGCGGCCGTTGCGTACACCAACCAACAGGCTGGTCTACGCTTCCGTTGCATGCTCCGGCTCGCCCGCCATCTCCTCCTGTGGAGTCAGAAGTTTGTGAGGTCACTTCGTGCCATTCACATCCTCGGTGCGCTGAACCAGACAGCCAACAAGCTCTCTCGTCAGCTGACACCTCCGGGCGAATGGCGACTCCACCCCAGAGCGTCCAGCTTATATGGGACCACTTCGGAGCCGCACAGGTAGACCTGTTCGCCTCTCCGGAGTCGATCCATTGCCAGTGGTACCATTAGGCACAGATGCACTGGCGCACAGCTGGCCCCGGGACCTACGCAAATATGCGTTTCCCCCACTGAGTCAGTTCCGACGTACATTGAACGTGACCGACTGAAAGGGAACGTCTCGGTTACGTATGTAACCCTCGTTCCCTGAAGGAGGGAACGGAGACGTACATCCCGTCGCCAGGTGCTGTGCTTCAGCTGAAGGCCCGAGCCACTTCGGCTCCTCAGTTGAAAACGATATGCGGTACTTCCACTGCTGTGTTTATACCCACAACCGCATGCCAATGTTCATTGGCTCGTTTCTATACACTCAAAGTAGATTGGTCTCAGAAAACAGATCCCAATTCGTCGGTCAGTTCCGACGTACGTCTCCGTTCCCTCCTTCAGGGAACGAGGGTTACATACGTAACCGAGACGTTATTAGTACTATTTACTAATTGTTAAGTAATATGTCATTGTGGTTATGGCTTTTGAATTCATTTTAAATCAATTAATAGTCATGTGCCTCAACAAGTAAAGTCATAACATAATGATACCTTTGCAAAACGTTAACTAATGATTAATTAAAGCAGACAATTGAATGTTGAAATACATGGCTTCAACCATTGTGGTAATTAACATATTAATTTACACTATTAGTTAATATAATATGTTTTTAAGGAATTAATACAATATGACACATTTAACTAATAACTATTTAATGATTACTTAATCTATTAATCATATATAATCTTCATTAGTTGCTGATGCAGTAATCATTAATAAATGGTTTAGTTCTTCATGAGTCATACATTAACTCGTGATTATCTCTGCATTAGGAAAGCATGAATTAATGCATATAAGTGCACCCTTATTGTAAAGTTTTACAGTTCAATGTATACAAATCAATAAAGATTTCACCGTAAAAAGACATTTTTAGGAATTACGTTTTTGGAATTATGATAAAAGTCCTTTTTACTTGCTAAAAAAGTATAAACTATTTATTGGGTTAAATGTATTAAAAATAAAATGATGGCAAATATTTCATACATATAATTTTTCTATGTAAAATCATTGTATTTAATTTGGATGGTGTAATGAAATGTCTGCAATGGGTTTCCAGTGGAGACAGCTTTAGTTATTAGAATTGTGATGCACTTTCGTCATGTTACAACGTGTTGCTCCTTTCCAGTGTGATTGATGGAGCGTTATTTTCACTTAAAATCTGTCAGTTACACACTTTTTTTAATTAAAGTTGAAATTACAGACTTGTGGCGTCTACCATATGGTCTTTTCTGAGCATTGCACATTGCAGAATTAGCATCCAAATGGTTTACTATAAGGTTAACATATCCTAGACCATGACATAGTAGGTGGGCTATGTGGACACAGATGACACAGGTCAAAGGCTTGAAATGCCCTCATTTAAACCTATGACCTAAGTGATTCTCCCTGGTTTAAAACACACACACACACACACACACAGGCTCAACCACCCCTGCCCACACAAGCTTAGTCATTTGCAAAGTAGCCATTAAAATCATTTGGCAGAGACCTCACACCATGTCACAAAAGACCCCACACACCATCTCTGGAGCTGTCACACTGAAATATACTCAGTGACCTTAACAGGTGTCCACAGTGGTCCAGGACCCATGTGAGATTCAAATCTGGGCCCGGCTAAATGTCTTTAGGCCAACATGACATGCTGTTCACAATCAATTTTTCTACCGTAATGGAACTTTCAGAGTGAAACAGGATTCCAAACAGTGTTGGGCACGTTACTTTAAAAAAGTAATTAGTTATAGTTACTAGTTACTTCTTACAAATAGTAACTGAGTTAGTAACTGAGTTACATCATTATAAAAGTAACTAATTACCAGGGAAAGTAATTACTGCGTTACTTTTTTTTTGTCAAAAGTTCAAATATGTCAAATAACTTGGATGCCCCCAATTTAAATATGTTAAATGAATGAATTAGACACTAAACATTGTACATTAATGTACACTATTGTAATGTTGCTGTGGGACAATGTGAGAGACACCTATCAAATTCAATATATTGTAAATATTATCAGTAGACCTACTATAGTGTAAATATTATCAGTACTTTACTACTCCTTTGGTAGTGGAGCTCACGTTATCGCCTGGGTTTTTAGCCGCTCATGTTGTGGCTGTGATGATGTGAGGCTTCATTAGATTAGAATTACTGGCCACCGACGTGAAGAGACTCTTTCTTCCTGGGCATAAGTTGCACGTCACATAAACATTCTTACCTTTCACCTCAACGAGGGAAGAGTAGCGCTTATACTTCCAGTTTGCGAAAGCTACCTTTGAAGTCGTTGGACTTGCCATCGCTGACTGTGCATATGCGTGTGCGACTGTGCGTCATAGGTGTGTGTGTGTGTGTGTGTGTGTGTGTGTGTGTGTGTGTGTGTGTGTGGACTCAACCTATCAACCTCAACCTTGTCTCCCACCCACCAATCATCATCAGTTATGTGTACCACGCGCGCGCGCGCACACACACACACACACACACACGTTGCAGGTCCGACTGACAGAGAGCCTGTTCGGATGAAAACCGCTTCAGTGAGCTCAATTATAGTAACGCCGCATTTTTTTTCTCAGTAACGCTAACGGCGTTGCAACATTGGGAAAAGTAATTAATTAGATTACTCCGTTACTGAAAAATTAACGCCGTTAGTAACGCCGTTATACTTAAACGCCGTTACTCCCAACACTGATTCCAAACAAGAAAAATGTAGGATGGAATTGAAAAGATCGGACCCACTTTATATTAGGCTGCCTTAACTACTATGTAGTAAGATTTAAATTAATCATTTGATACAATGCACTTATTGTGTACTTATACTACGGGGCCGTTGAATGCTTGAATCTGATTGGCTGATGAACGTTCTGAGGTGTGCCAGGCAGTTCCAGGCAGCTCTTGACCGCATTACAGTTCCATATCACTTCGCATAGTTAACTGTAATAACAGAAATTTGAATATGACAGACGATTTTCCTAAAGTAAATCTTAATATTTGAAAAATAATGCACACCCGAGGTGTAACGGCCACTCCGCTTCGCGTCGTGACCGCATCACCAACTTGGGTGTGCATTATTATTCTAATAATTGAACGACCCGTTGTCAATTATTCCTTACATATATGCTTTTACATTGTACTTACATTAAAAAAATTACATGCATAACTTTCTGTCATTACATTTATAATTGCACTGTTGACATTTCCCTTACACCTAACCTACCCTTAAACTTACCCATACCACCACACCTGTCCCTAACTTTACCCTTACAGTTACCCATACCACCACACCTGTCCCTAACTTTACCCTTACACTTACCCACACCACCACACCTGCCCCTAACTTTAGCCTTAAACTAACCCATACCACCACACCTGCCCCTAACTTTAGCCTTAAACTTACCCATACCACCATACCTGCCCCTAACTTTAGCCTTAAACTTACCCATACCACCACACCTGCCCCTAACTTTACCCTTAAACTTACCCATACCAACACACCTGTCCCTAACCCTACCCTTAAACTTACCCACACCACCACACCTGCCCCTAATTTTACCCTTACACTTACCCACACCACCACACCTGCCCCTAACTTTAGCCTTAAACTAACCCATACCACCACACCTGCCCCTAACTTTACCCTTAAACTTACCCATACCAACACACCTGTCCCTAACTTTACCCTTAAACTTACCCACACCACCACACTTGCCCCTAATTTTACCCTTAAACTTACCCACACCACCACACTTGCCCCTAATTTTACCCTTAAACTTACCCATACCACCACACCTGCCCCTAACTTTACCCTTAAACTTACCCATACCACCACACCTGTCCCTAACTTTACCCTTAAACTTACCCATACCACCACGCCTGCCCCTAACTTTACCCTTAAACTTACCCATACCACCACGCCTGCCCCTAACTTTACCCTTAAACTTACCCATACCACCACACCTGCCCCTAACCCTACCCTTAAACTTACCCATACCACCACACCTGTCCCTAACTTTACCCTTAAACTTACCCATACCACCACACCTGCCCCTAACTTTACCCTTAAACTTACCCATACCACCACACCTGCCCCTAACCCTACCCTTAAACTTACCCATACCACCACACCTGTCCCTAACTTTACCCTTAAACTTACCCATACCACCACACCTGCCCCTAACTTTACCCTTAAACTTACCCATACCACCACACATGTCCTTAACTTTACCCTTAAACTTACCCATACCACCACACCTGCCCCTAACCCTACCCTTAAACTTACCCATACCACCACACCTGCCCCTAACTTTACCCTTAAACTTACCCATACCACCACACATGTCCTTAACTTTACCCTTAAACTTACCCATACCACCACACCTGCCCCTAACCCTACCCTTAAACTTACCCATACCACCACACCTGCCCCTAACCCTACCCTTAAACTTACCCATACCACCACATCTGCCCCTAACCCTACCCTTAAACTTACCCATACCACCACACCTGCCCCTAACCCTACCCTTAAACTTACCCATACCACCACACCTGCCCCTAACCCTACCCTTAAACTTACCCACACCACCACACCTGCCCCTAACCCTACCCTTAAACTTACCCATTCCACCACACATAAAGTGGGACCAAACAATCTATAAAATTCTCACAAAATGCAGGATATGGGGGAAAATAAATGCCCCTGAGTTTTTTTTATGTTTATAACATGATATAGTTAATCAGTATCACAAGAGAAAGAGTGCTGCTTTCTTGCGTTTGCAAATGTGATATTGATGTTATATTCAATAAATTACAATTGATTTTATAATTCAATAAACGAGAGCAATATTTCACAACTAACATTAGACCCATTATTTCCAGTTCCACAATATTTCAGTTCCAAACAAATCCACTGCAGAGGTGTTGCGTGTCAACACAATAGTGTTTAGTTACTGAATGACTCCACGGTTTTGAACAAATCGGTTGAGTGAATGATTCAATGGATGAATGAATATTTCCTGAACGTATCAGTCATTTTAAATTAATTCGTTGAATGAACAATCCAATGACGCAATGACTTGCTACCACCTACTGGTGGTTTTAGTTTATTAAAGTTTAATTTCTATAATTGTATAATTCTATGTTCGAAGTTTTATTTTTAAAACATTAATCTCATAGCATTATTTATGCACATATAATTTGACCATTATGGTGCATGTACACCAAAATGCGACAATAGCTCCGTTTTAGGGAGTGTCTGTAGCAAATGTTATTAATCTATTTTTTATTGTTTTCAGTTCACAACCATAATCAGCAAGCATACACATGATGGCTGCAGCTGTAAAAAGGTAGTGTTTTTTTCTAAATAGGCAAAGTAAGCGTTTTGTAGTAGGGGACGAGAAAATATATTGTAGCCTATACTCCCACTTTTGCTTTCTCCAAGAAATTATAGAATTTCTTATAATTCTTATTCAATTCTTATGCAGTTGATGCAGAATCCCTAGAAACTGCAGACATGTGAGAGAATATGAGTCTGTACAAATTTCCCACTTTTTTGGATTGGGTTTTTAATGCTTTATTTTACATCTCACATAACAAATTTAATACTAGGAGTCAGGTAGACCAGTTATTACATTTTGACTTCACAAACAAGGAATAACCAGATTTTCTTGTGTTGCTGGATTTTTAGTTTGAAAGTAGGTAAAATTGTCTATTTCAATAAGCTGATTTTTGGTAATTATTATCATGGTGTTCATGTAAAAAGGATCATTGTGTAACACGTAACAAATGTCCAAACATGATTTTGACCATTTCACTTCCGTTTGATGTAACCAAAATCTTCTGTGATGTTTCTACAGGCTTAATGAAGGGTCTGCAATCCTGTTGTGAGGTCTTGTTCAAGACAGATGCATGCATGACATTATGTTATAGCTCCCCCATGTGGTAGGGAATTTGACTTGGAATATTGGCGGTATTTAAAGGGTCATGAATCCCCCTGTTTCAGCAACAGTCAGGTCTCACCACAGTTTATAAAAATGCTATAAAAGTAAGCGTGGTTTAGCGGCGGAGTGGAGGGGGACGAGGGGAGACAGACAGCACATCAGTGGCTTCTGATTAAAAGCATCAAAGCTTCCCACAAATGCATGCTGCAAATAACCATTATGTAACACGCAACACAATATACACATGGTTTTGTAAGCTCACCATTACACAAATACATTTATATCCTGTGACACTTTGTTCTCTATATCGAAAATATATATGAACATATATATGAACACATATATATGCTGTGTTGCATACCTTTGATAACTTTTGAGGCTTATTTTGTGGAGTTTTTATAAGCTGTTTGGTTGGTTAAATGGCCGTGAAGAGCGGTTACACTCTTGCACTCTCACTTACTGTGTGCGATCTCACTGTTTGAAGCACCAGTCAGAGGAAAATGCCTATCAATGCGTGCAGTCATGAATAATTAAGCGCGTGCTGTCATGAATTAAGCAACGCGTCTTCTCATAGGACAAAGACACGCAGTCTCATGAATAATTATGAGACACCGATATGACTCATGGCCGTACTATAGTACGAGAAAACGTCACATCCTTTGACGTTGACATGAAGACGAATTTAAACCAGGAAGTTGAAAATAGAGCAAAAAGGTTTAAAATGAACTAGTTTTCTCCCACAATCAAAACTAACAGATGGTAGCATTGTCTTCCTTGATGTTCAACACACATACTTCTGTTAAAATCTCAGAAAATTTGGTTTAGGGTTTCATGACCCTTTATTTTACATATGCAATAGGCCCTACATATGCAAAGCACTAATATAAAAGATATTATAAAATGCAAATAAATAAATAAAATAAAAGAATCATATAAATATATCATATTAATGTGTTGGACAGTTACAACAAAACTTTAGTCATAAATGAGTAAAATGTAGGAAATATTTTGTGATGTTAAACGTCATGCATTTATTTGCACCTAGCCACGTATCTTAATGTCTGTGCCAATATAGATATTCAACAAAGAATAAAAACTGAGCCAACCAACCACGATTTCTCCTACATATGCACTCATTTATCCTTGAAATATAGGAACATGATTTTTTTTCTTTTTTCAGAAACAGTGAATCTTAAAACAAGAAAATTCTAGGTAAGATTTAAAGAAAGACGACATTAAACCTCTTTTAAAGCATTATTATCATTTAAAATATTAAAACTCCAAGTATATAAGCTGCATGAAGGCAGATTAGCTGAAGAGAGTGAGAGTGTTATCATGAATTAAGACTAAACAAGACATTCACCCTTGTTCTGCAACAAATATGAAATCACTACGTTTTGGATGATATGGCTACTGCTGTGGATGATATGATTTCCATTTCTTTCAGCCAAAATAAGAACCAAGATATAATATACAAAAATATACAAGCACATGCTCTTTGTAGGATAACAAGAGATAGCAACCAATGAGGATGGTGTGCTGTAGTGGTTAGCATGATCCATGCAATATCATCGTGCCTTTGAGCAAGTGTTACTCCAGGAGGATTGTTAGGTGTCCTATAAGTTATTCTGGATAAAAGTGCCCGTTTATGTAAAGTTTTGGCAAGCAGGACAAGGCAGATGGCCGTGAGAATGATAATGCGTGATTTATAATGAGCGTCACCTGCGTGCCGCACCGGCCTCGTATGTCATGGATAAAACATAAACATACACCAGCAGCCATATCACCCTGTAGCCCAAGACTGGTTTCCCACTGAAGCCAAGCAGGGTTGAGCCTGGTCAGTACCTAGATGGGAGACCTCCTGGGAAAAGTAGGTAGCTGCTGGAAGAGGTGTTAGTGACACCATCAGGAGGCGCTCACCCTGTGGTTTGTGAGGGTCCTAACACCCCAGTATAGTGATGGGGACACTATACTGTAACAAGCACCGTCCTTCAGATGAGACGTTAAACCGAGGTCCTGACTCTCTGTGGTAATTAAAAATCCCAGGATGTCCTTCTGAATATAGTAGGGGTGTAACCCCAGCATCCTGGCCAAATTTGCCCATTGGCTTCAATCATGGCCTCCTAATCATCCCCATATACTGATTGGCTTCATCACTCTGTCTCCTCTCCACCAATAAGCTGGTGTGTGGTGAGCGTTCTGGCGCAATATGGCTGCCGTCCCATCATCCAGGTGGATGCTGCACATTGATGGTGGTTGAGGAGATTCCCCCCTTGTATATTTAAAGCGTTTTGAGTACCTAGAAAAGCGCTATATAAATGTAACAAATTATTATTATTATTATTATTATTATTATTGGAGCAATGACAGTGAAAGACAAGAGAGGACTAGGCCGGTGTGTTTTGTTTACGTGTGTGCGGCAGTCGTTAGTTTACTTTCATTTTGTTGTTTGTTTATTTTATGTGATTGAAGTTTTTGAATGTTGCCGGTTCCGCCTTCCTTTTTCCCTGATCCTTTAACTGCATTGTAACCCTGTTTCCCTGTGTTTCAGTTTCATTGGCTCCTATGATCCCTTTCTTCATTGCTTGCTATGGTTTTTGACTAGTGCAGATTGTCTCAGCTGTTAATAATCTTGTTCAGTCTCTGTGTATTTAAACCCTCTGTTCAGTTTATTTCTTGTCTGGTGACTTCAGTGTTAAGGTTGGTTTGTGTTGTTCATGTTTTCTTTTCCTGTGCTTTACAATGCCAGAGTGTTTTATTTGGTTTATTTAGTTTAATAAAGTTTGGCTGCTTCAATTGGATCCTCTACCTGCTTCTTTGTGGAACCAACCCATTACAGTACACCACACCTCAGAAAGGATTCAAAATATGGATCTACCAGCTGTTGTCTCGATCAAAAAAATGCCCAGCTCTAGAGGAATATGTTTGGAAATTATCTGGACTTTGTTGGAAGGTTGAGTTGAACAGTAGCATTAATGGACTGATTTCATGGTGGTTTGGATGAGCCCCTGTATTCTCTGATGCCACAGAGTACAGGGAATTGCACCCTGGAGCAATACATTCTCTATGCCTTTCTGCTCAAAAGGTCCACACTCAGCCTGGGCTCCAGGCCCACATTGGACTCAGAGCCAAGCCAGTCGCCTCTTATGGACAAAACGCCTGAGCCCACCACAGATAAAGAGCCTGAGCCTGCTGTGATGGCAGTGCCAGCAACAACACCTGACCAATGCCTTGTGAGATGTATGGCCTAGTGTGTGAGCCGTCTATATCGTCCGTCATTGTGAGAGTTCCCGTGGAGTTTGAGGGGATGGAAAGGAGCCCTGCCCACACTCCCGCCACTGAGGGTGAGTCGCCGCTGGCAGGTTTTGCCCAGCATCACTCTCCTGCCTCCCCATCCAAAAAAAGTCAGTTTCTCAGCCCCACTTCCACCTCCACCTCCGCTGGTTGCCTTCAGTCCCTCTGTTCCTCCTCTGACTCCTCTTGGTGTGGATTTACCTTGGGTCTACCGGTCTTCAGCTCTGCCCAGTAAAGAGTATCCCCGGCACCACCTCCAGCCGCTGATCCCTTCACTTCACCTCGGCGGGTCCCTCCTCCCTCCCTCGGCTCCAACATGGACCATTGGGCTTTACTGTCCTTTGTCCTCCTTCGTCCCTCCTGCTCTGCCTTGGTCAGAGGTCACCATGCCTGCACCACGGACTTACTAGCAATCTGCTGTGCTCTGTCTCTACACCCCTTCGGCTCCATCTGGCTCTGCCTCCATCTGGCTCTGCCTCGGTTCTCAGTCCCACCGGCTTCGGATGCTCATTGCTGCGGCTCCACCTCAGCCTCCAGGACAATCAGTGTCGCCCAGTCCCATCTGCACCCTGGACTCCATCTCCATCGGCTCCATCAATGTCCATTGTCCCCATGGGGTCGACAGCCAAGCCTCTACCTTGGCTCCCCCTCCATCAACCAGGGCCATCATCCTGGCTGTTCTCTGGGTCTCCATCTGGTTTCTCCTACTCCTGGCTCCACCATCATTGCTGCCTTTTTTTCTCCCACGACCATCGCCTCTTGTCTCCTACCTTTCGCTGGCCCCTCATCCTCCTCAAGAGCCTCAGCCTTTCATCAGTTGAACCTTTATGGCACGAGGACGCCGTAAACTATCGGTGTCTAGTTAATCATCTTGTTCAGTCTCTGTGTATTTAAACCATCTGTTCAGTTTAGTTCTTGTCTGGTGACTTCAATGTTAAGGTTGGTTTGTGTTGCTCCTGTTTTCTTCTCCTGTGCCTTTCTGCGGCATTGTGTTTTGTTTGGTTTATTTAGTTTAATAAGTTTGGCTGCTGCTAATGGATCCTCTAATTGCTTCCTTGTGGAACCAACCCGTGACAACCGTTCAAAAGTGTGGGGTCGGTAAGAGTTTTTGTTTTTTAAAGAAGCCTTATGTTCTCACCTCTTTATTTGATAAAACATTTTGAAAAATTGTTGCAATTACTGTTTTCTATGTGAATATATTGTAAAATGCATTTTATTCCTGTGATTCAAAGCTGAATTGCCAGCATCACTACTCAGCATCACATGATCTGTCAGAAATAATTCTAATATGCTGATGTGCTTCTCAAGAAAGAAAGAAAAACAATGACTTTTATTGACCCCAATCATGTAAATGGTAGGATAGCAATTTTATGGACATGTTTAGCTCTACACAGAATGAAAGTTGTAAAAGGTCACACGAGGACAAGGCTGTGTGTTAAATCTTGTGTCAAAACCTTGAAAAACCTTGTTTATTATTCCAGTGCTATCCTCTAAAGTTAGACTGGACATCTGTTAATCAACCTGTTATCAAGTGTACACAGACAAACAGATGGAAACTTCCAAAGTTAGCGACCAACACATTTGTTCATTTGGAAACTGAAAATTTAGAGCAGGACCGTAAACCGGGGGGCAACTGTCCTGATTCAGAGAGGAAAGTACAGCTTGCAGGTACTGATCAGGGATGCTGTCCACATGTACCATTCTTCAATGGGTATGACAAAGCACAAGGTTCGGCAAAACATGCCTCTCCAATGTGAATGTCAGCCACTGGTACGTTTATATATAAAGGTGTTTATCAAGGTTGTCTATTTCTGCCTCTAGTCTTGCACATTCTCATGCACAGCTGATCGTGTCCCTCGGCTGACAGCGTGAGGAACAGGCGGAACAGAATAGCTTGTTCCTCAGAATGTTCTGTCTTTGGGTTTTTATGAGTGATGACAGCACGTGATGAAGTAATGAAATTAAGTGTTTTAGTCCTCCCTGCAGACCAAAGGGGCAGTCAAGACAAAGTCATACAGATATCTGACTCATAATGTGATCTAATCCAGATATCTAACTTGTAATGTTACATAACATTTACATATAGGGTTAGGATTGTGGTTTGGTTTAGGGTTTAAGTTGTATGTTGTTATGTATACTTTACTGTTACAATAACACTGTAATGTGTCTTATGTTTATTGTTGTTTATTGACTTTCTCAGCATTATTGCAGGTTTTTAAAGACATTTGTCATTGAACAACACAGAATTATTTTGCGGTTACAATAAATGTCAATAGTAATTAACCATAATTTAAACCAAATGATTATTTTGGTCTTTGGTCTTAATTCAAAACAAAGGCGCAGTTTTAGGACGCCACGTTTGAGTGCAGAATCTTGGGACATGTGGTCTTCACCTCACAGCCAGTGGAAAAGAATTGAGATAGGACTCAGGCAGAAATCACGTTCATGGATGTGATTATTAACGTTACTGTAGTATGAAGCAGAGCAGGACCGAGTGTTGTGGAGCTGAGCAAGGCCGCTGGAGACAACAAACGCCTCGCAAGCAGCGGGACTTTTATTATGCCACAGTCGCTGGCACCATCTCCGCTTTTCCGGTCATGAGTATGAGGTAACGCAGCTCTGTTTATCATATTAAACACATCTGAGTGTGTTAAATGATGTTATGGCGTTACTCTGTGCATTCTCTCAGCGGCTGCTATGACACTTGTTCACACTGCAGTGAGAGTAAAGCATTTCTGCAGAATAAAACCGGAAACCGAGGGTAAGGCAGATCTGACACAATCGACAGGCGACTCCCTCACACGTCCCAGTTACTTGGGTAAAAAAGCAATTTTCCCACGATTTACAATTAGTTGGAAAATTTGTGATATTGTAAGTACTCAACTCATCAAAATATATAACACTGGCCTAGTGGTTTTTGGATATTTTCCTGCAAAAATGTTACATAGTGCACCTTTAACTAAAGATATGATAAGTTAATTTAGGATTTTTCACAATTTCATATCTTTCCTATTTCATATCTTACAAAATCTCATCTAATCTGTAGTTGGGAAATCTTAAACCGCTCCATCGGTTCATCCTCTTACCGTTCGGTAATCAACAGTCAGGTCTGTTACCAAGCAACCAACAATGCGCAAACTGCCTCTCAGGTAAACCTACAATCAACATGGAAAAACTTTTAATTTCAGTGCGGCAGTGATTTAAATTTTAATAAGCTCCGTTGAAAAGTTAAAGCCTGTTTTATAAATCGCCTTTTGCAAAAAACAAAACAAAACGTTAGTCACTTGAAGAATGACCAGTAATGCTCCGTGACGGCTCGTTGGTAAATAATGTTTGTTGCAATTCGTCAACTAACTGCAAAATCCTGTGTCGTGGGAGTCTGTAATTATTAATTAAAAGTATTTTATCATCAAAGCACAGCACAGGGTCCTGTATCTCCACCATCAAACGTCGCTGCTCTACGTCTTGTATAATCAATAAATGTACGCCATTCTCGAAAAAGCTTTTTGTACTGTGATTTTTACTGTTGGATTTCAAAAAGGTTTGAAGTTGGGACACCAGTGGGGTTGTCATAAAGTTAAGACAGCTTTTAGGATTTTTTGTCGATTAGGATGCTTCTGTAATACCCGTTTCCTATCAAGGCAAGTCAAGTCACCTTTATTTATATAGCGCTTTTTACAATGCCGACAGGAAAATAATACAACAGAATTTGATTCGGCTGTACAGCCGCTCTGGAGAAAACGGTGATGTCATCCAGCTCAGTTCAATTATCATATAGTGACAATGTGGGCAGATCAGTAATATAGTTTAACATTTTGTGTCCCCTATCCATAGTTAAGATAAGATTATTCACTTAAGAAATGTCATTTTGTAATAGCTTTTGTCCTAAATAAGGTCCTAACTGAAATTGCCATGTTACCAAGCAGACAAGATAGGACTCTAAAGTTAAGATGTTTCTGTAATAAATGTTGATTTCCTAAAAGAGTTTGTAGATTTTCTCGCAGACATATTAGTCAACGTCAAGAAAGCGTTGATTGTCGGAGATTTTAATATTTACGTAGATAATACGAATGATCAGAGGTGGGTAGAGTATCCAAAAACAGTACTCAAGTAAAAGTACTAATCTGGGCTGCGTTTCCCAAAAGCATCGTAAGCCTAAGTTGATCGTAAAAACGATCGTACGAGTGATCTTAATATTAAGGTCTGTTTCCCAAAAGCATCGTAACTTAAGTAGCACTTGAAAATGATCGTAGATCTACGAGTGCTCTGGAGTAATCGTAAAGCTCTAAGTGTATCGTAAGAAGGCAGAGTTATGAGGTCACCTACAGGACAACCGGCAGATTACACCTTTTAACTTTATTCAAGTGCATTGTGATAATACTATAAGGTTTTGATTGAACTTTATTGTACACTTTCTTTTATGAGGGCAGGTAATAAACAAAAAAATTATAAATACACATCTGAATTAAATGACAGCAAAAAGAAAAAAAAAAGAATAAAATAAGTAATGTATGAAATATACTTCAAAGACAATAGAGATAAACTCAAAAAAATCTGTCAATGACTTGCTGACGTGCACGAAAACCAGCCATGTATTGGACATTTCTTGGTTGGCCAGCATGTGGAAACGATTCCATTTAAGGTTATATTTCAGTACTTCGCAAAGGGACAGCGACTCTTAAGTAGCACTTGGAGCGCGTTCTCGCGCGTTCATGTTAAGTACATTTTTGGGACACGCACGTGGAATTGCTGCGAGTGATCGTAACTTCGCTCGTAGAACGCGCTCTTTAGAGCTAAGATACATCGTTATTGGGAAACCCGGCCCTGAATAGTTACTTTAGTGAGAGTAAAAAAGTATCCAATGAAAAAACTACTCAAGTAGCTAGTTACAAGTTACTTCGGATCATATAACCTTTTACTAAAAATAATATAATAAAATGTTAATATTTAGATGGATATTGAATTTAAATGGTTATTATCATAATTGGATATCTTTGCAACAAACACAGAAGAGACAAGCATTATTTCCTGCATCTGTAGCCCAAAAAGCATTGCATATCCTTTGTTTGGTATAATAATAATAATAATAATGTTTTGGATTATTAGACAATGTCTAATAAAGTCGAAATAAAGTGAACCTGCAGAGTTTTGCGTTCAAAGGCATGTAAAGGGAACTGTAGTGTTTTGAGCTGTATGTAAACTCAGGAATAAGCACTGTTTGGCCACTCTAGAGATTAACTCCGGATTAGTTTTTGGTGGGCCAGTTCATTGTCCAAAAGACCTGTGTTCACAAAGTTTGGTTATTCATATTGCACAGTAAACTGTGTTATTTGAACAGTTTTAAAACACATCAGGAACCACTGAAAGTGAAAACTCTTCAAATGTGCTCACACTCATAACTGCTACTGAATATCTGAACACAAACAATGATCAAATACACATTGACAGTTATTCCGTCTGTTCTCAAAAATGCAATCAAATGTATATTTCTGCGTGTAAACTAGTTAACTGTGTCTAAGCAAAGACATTCGTTTTCAAGACGAACCGATCACTGCCACTGCACAATACTCACAAATTACTGCGGCTGGGCGGGTGTTCATTCATCTAATGTATAAATTGGGGTATATGTCCAAATATAACTGGTAATGTCATACTTTGTAGTAGTGGTATCGTGGCGTAATAATATGTTTGGTTGTAAAATGTATTACCCGAATAAACTGAAATCGAAAAGTAGCTTGTTCACAAACTGCATATGCAAATGTTCAACCAATAAAGATGTTAATCGCTGGCAAACAATAGGATTCAATTGACTGTAGGTCCATGGCCACTTCATCCAACACTCTTGATGTTCTTAAATTTCCTGTTACGACTCTGAGTGAGAAACTGCTTTAGATGATTCAGTGCCTGCAGGAAACTGAACAAATCATTCAAACCGATTGGTGAACCAATTCAGACAGTTTAGCCAACTTGTTTAATCAAGACAGAATCGACTCATGTCCCAGAAAAAAAGAGACATTAAACTAAAGTAACGAGAGGAACGCCACCCAGTGTAACAAAGTAAAAGTAAATTTTTTCATTCGAAATGTACTCGAGTTAAAGTAACCACGTTTAAATGTACACATTTTCCACACACAAAAAAGCAAAAATAAATATATAAATAAAAATAAATAACTGTTGTATCTCACAAACGAGTACAAACCTATTGGACTATTCAACTCAATGAAAATGCTGCAGCCTCAATTTCTTTTCTCTTCATTTATTTTTGTCAAACTTCTTGAAATACTGGAGTGATGTGCAGTTACTTGGTGGGAAAATTCCACCAACTGTCCACTTCCTGTGAAGTGATGTATATGAGTCTTCTCTTAGTCTCTATGCCGTTTGCAGTGCCCTTCATACTGAGCATTTCTGGATTTGAATCTCTTTTAAGATGTTGGTGAGTATACCAACATCTTAAGAGAGATTCAAATCCATAAATAATATAAAACTAAGTCCATATGACCAAAATTGGATGACTAGTAATTTCCTGCTACTAAATTCTACAAAAAACAGAGTTTTTAATTATTGGACCACATAGTAACCTAGAATACTGATTGATGGTTATTTTGTCAAGTGCTCGTTTTCAGTGAGGAACCTGTGTGTGCTCTTTGATACCAATCTTTCATTTGAAAGCCACATTTCTAGCATCTGTAAAACCGCATTCTTCCATCTTAAAATAGATCTAAACTACGGATATGCTTTCAATGCAAAATGCTGAAAAGTCAAGGCTAGATTATTGTAATGCTCTACTGGGCGGTTGCCCTGCTCGCTTAATAAATAAACTCCAGCTGGTCCAAAACGCAGCAGCTCGAGTACTTACTAGAACCAGTAAGTATGACCATATTAGCCCAGTTCTGTCAACACTGCATTGGCTCCCTATAAAACATTGTATACATTTTAAAATCTTGATTATTACTTAAAAACCACTAAATGGTTTAGCTCCCCAGTACTTGAGCGAGCTCTTAACGCATTGTAGTCCTTCATGTCTAAAGAGACATTAAACTAAACTAACGAGAGGAACGCTGCACAGTGTAACAAAGTAAAAGTACAGTTTTTTTCATTAGAAATGTACTCGAGTTAAAGTAACCACATTTAAATCTACTCTTAAAAGTACAAATTTTCCCCAAAAAAAATAATATAACAAAAATAAATAAATAAATGTACTTCGTTACTACCCACCTCTGCAAACAATGTGTTAGGGGTTGCATTTACAGATTTACTAAACTCCTTTGGGGTCAGCCAAAAATGTCACAAGACCCACTCATCGTTTTAATCATATACTAGATTTTCTTATATCGCATGGAACCAATATTACTGCTATATATTTCTACCGCAAAGTGATGTCACTGATCACTACCTTGTAACGTGCGTACTGCTGATATTTCCCATATCACCCCATGTTATCGACTTGGTAAGTCAATTATCCCAACCATTATAGATACACAAAATAACCTGCCTAATCTGTCTCAGCTGCTCAGTGTACCCAAACACACAAATGAACTTGAGGAAATAACTAGGAGTAAAGGCACAATCTTCTCTTGTACATTATAAACTGTTGCACAAATCAGATTAAACAAGTTTAAAGAGAAAAGTACTGCACCGTGGTACACCAGTATTACTCACGCTATAAAGAGAGAAACTCACTGTAAAATCCAACAGTGATTCTAACTAACACTTTTTAGTTAACTTTACTTAGTGTCTTAACTTAATTGTAAAAATCTAGTAATCTGTACTATTCCTTGCATACTCAGAAAAAACAAGTTAAGATTAATTGATTCGTTTGAGTGCCATTTTGTCAAGCCAAAAAAAAAAATCCTCACCATTATGGAGATCAGTGTTCACTTTGGTTGGGCACTTGGAACATTTATATTATGAAACTCTCTTTCTGATGCAGTGATGCTTAGGTTGCTTTTAAAAGTTTACCTATCTTCTGACTGAATAATTAACTATAGTTAATGATTTAGTTAGAAATTAATATCATCGTTTAAATTTAACCTATGTAATAATTCCCTTTATGTCATATAATGATCGTTTACAATTTTATTGCTAACACTTACGTCATAAACACCTGTGGAACTATTGATTGTGTTGACATAATTCCTCTATATTTGTAACAATATCTTGCAGATGTTCATGCTTGAGTCACACACTGACGTCAACATTCAGCATGCAAAACACAACAATGGTAACATCTATGGTAGCTACACTAAGGCAAGAGTAAACCTAAATTAAAAGATCAAGTACTCTCTGCAGTTCTTTTTTAGTTACTAGAACTCTTGTCTAAGTGAACTATACTATCTAAGCATTTGTTAACACAAAATACTATTCCTATTTCCCTTTACTTGGTTTTTTTAAGGCAATCGGTTTGCATGCTTTTTTCAAGTAAGTCTAACTAATTACATTTTACAGTGTAGAGCATGAATGGAAACACAATTATTTAGAGGTCTTTAGGATTGTGTGAAAAGACAGCATGTCCTGCTATAAAATAGGCTCTAAAAGTAGCCAGGGCCAAGTATCTCCGCCAACTCATAGAAAATAATAATAATCTAAACATGGCAGCCAAAATGGCCTTTTAAGAGTCTTCATCTCATGTGAGTGAAATAAAAAAAATGTGAACATCACATGAGTCTTCGGAGTCAAATCCTATAACCCCGCCAAAAGCGTGTAAACAGATATTCTATGATAGTCAGTGTATGTCCTTTATCACGGATAAAATAAGATTGTGCTCCGTCTGGCTCGTGCTGTTTTATAGGTGTTAAAGCATGTGGGTTCACAGAGTCTCCACATGACAGTGACAATGTCAGTCGAGCAATGTCTATGGCTGTCATCATCGCAACTGTTTTTGTCCATCATTCTACAGTCCTGTCTGCACTTGCTGCGGTCATAACTCAATGTAGGCTTTAGATCTAAGCTTGGTCATATTAGAGCTTTTAGATTAGTGCAACAACAACTTCTTGTCTCTATTAAGATGTGGATTTTTTTTTTTTTCAGTTAATCAAAGGATCTGACATTCTAGAGCTACATTGAATGATAAATGTATTTTGCTATGTATACTATAAAAATAAACATAGTTTGTTTTCATTGGATGTGTTTATATTTAGTTGCATCTCACAAACGAGTACAAAACTATTGGACTATTCAACTCAATGAAAATGCTGCAGCCTCAATTTATTTTCACTTCATTTATTTTTTGTCAAACTTCTTGCAATACTGGAGTGATGTGCAGTTACTTGGTGGGCAAATTTCTCTCCACTTCCTGTGAAGTGATAGCCTGGATGCCAGACGAACTTAGCCCCGCCCACAATTTTTTTTGCACGGGCAGTTCGGTCTGGACTTGATCCGTAGAGGAGTAATTATGCCTGAACAGAAACTGTTCGGACCAATGAAATTGTCAGGGCGGGCTTTAGACGATGATGGACAGATGATCAACAGTAACGTAATCATCCACGTCACCAAAGGCGCTTGGGTTGAATTTGTTCTAATCCTAAACGGAGAACTTGTTCGTATATGCGTTCACCTTTACTATTTCTCTCAGAAATGATGATCGTGTTGGTAAGTACTCTGTGTATCCTTAAATTATTTTTTTTACAACACCGACAAGGATCGTTTACACTCATCTTCTTCTGACTTATTCTAGCGTGCGTGCGGACAGGGTTGCCAAGTTTTTACAGCAAAACTCGCCCAATTGCTACTCAAAACTAGCTAAAAACAAGCCCAATAGCTTTCAGGGTGGGGGGGGTTCTCCAGAAAAAAAAAAAACTTTGGGGGTAAAATATGTGTTATTTTGGCACGGCTGCTAAATTTCGCATTCCTGGGTCTGTATATCACATAATTGGGGTCGCTTCAACCCGCGGACTTGGCAACACAGTGCAGTTGAGTTCTGTTGACATTTGACAACTAACGTTATGCGCTGCTCCGTTGCTCTGATTGGTTGTAGGTCTATCCAATTGAGGTCTTTCCTGGTTCGGTTTAAACACGCCCCATAATCACAGCCCAACGGAGCAGTATCAGACTCAAATTCTGACTAGAATTGAGTATGACGACGTCAGGCTAGTGAAGTGATGAATATGAGCCTTCCTTTAGTCCCTAGTTTGCAGTGCTCTACATCCATACCAACATCTTAAGAAAAATTCAAATCCATAAATAATATAAAAATAAATCCATATGACAAAAATTGTATGATTAGTAATTTCCTTTCCTTGTGAGTTTTTAATTATTGGACCAACAACCTCCGCATAGTAACCTAGAATACTGGTCAGTTGATAATACCTAGAATATCAAAATCAACTGCAGGCGGTCGATCCTTTTCCTATTCAGCACCTAAACTCTGGAACAGTTTTCCTAGCATTGTTCGGGAAGCAGACACACTCTGCCAGTTTAACTCTAGACTATGGCATACACACAGAACATGATCAATTTCTATTATTCAAATCAGTTAAGTGATTGGCTGCATTAACTAGGTCAGCCGGAACCGGGAGCACTTCCCATAACACCTGATGTGCTTGTTACATCATAAGAAGAATGGCATCTACACTAATATTAGTCTCTCTGTTTATCCCGAGGTTTAATGTAGTCTGCCCAGTGGCGTAACTTTGCTTTGAAAAGTGGTGGGGACACCGCACAATTCGTTTTGCTATGTGTTTATTTAATAACCGAATTTACTTTGGGACTGAGTTCAGAGTTGGAAATACACTTAATTTTCACTTTGATTAGCTACACATGCATCACATTCACAAATTATTCTATACGCAAGATAAATATGGCGAACTTACCATTTTATAGTCAACTCAGCTGCAGCGTATTCATTAATTGCACAATTCTTGTGTGTGAATAGCCGCGTTTCCATTACCCTTAAAATTGAGCAAATTGAAAAACGCCCAATCGAAACGCGTCAACTTCGCAAAAACTCCCATATATCAAAAAAAGTTTTTCACTCGCATGAGGTGGTTTTTCAGGCAATTCGAAAAAGGAAATTCACAAAACTGCAATGGAAACATTTTTCGCATTTACAGGTCACCTGGTACGGCCACGCATTGCTCCCACATAGGGCCTACATATTTTTTTTCACTCAATTATGTCGTAATAACAAGATCTTATGTCACAACATATATTTTCAACGGACAGTGGCGTAACTTTAACCTGGTAATGACAGACCCCGGTGCAGCCATAAATATAATAACTATCCATATAGGCCTACTGTAATTAAGACATGTATTCAAGAAATGTATTAAAACAGAAAGATGCTATAGTTTATACCTAACCTAACCCCACTCTAACCCTACACTCAAAAAAAAAAAAAAAAAAAAAAAAAAAAAAAAGGTTCTATATGGCACCAAAAATGGTGCTTGGCTCGTAATCATAGGGGAACCTTTTTAAGTGCTATATAGCACCAATTTTGGTGCATCACTGGTTCCGCTCTAAGGTGCTATATAGCACCGCTACCATATACAGAACATGTTAAGATATGGTGCTATATAGCACCAAAATTGGTTCCTCTATGATTACGATGAAGAACCATTTTTGGTGCCATATAGAACCTTTTTTTTTAGAGTGTAACCCTTACTCAAAGGCCGTGGAAACAGGCCAGTTACGCACGTCAACCCATTCCCAACGATGTTGGTTTGCTTCTTATTTATTAAATATACAGCCAAATAGGTGATTAAATATTGATCAGAATTAAAATACAATTTATGCAAAACAAATTTCATTTTAAAGAAAGTCTTTCTAGAAAACAAAATATGTCCCCAGACATATGTGCATCTGATTATGTGCCTTACTCATGCTGCTCATTTTTCATAATAAACATATGAAATTAAAATGATAATAATATTTAAAGGTCCTGTTCTTCGTGATCCCATTTTTCAAACTTTAGTTAGTGTGTAATGTTGCTGTTAGAGCATAAATAATACCTGTAAAATTATAAAGCTCAAAGTTCAATGCCAAGCGAGATAATATATTTAACAGAAGTTCCCTTTCAAAGCCTACAGCGAACGGCCGATTAGGACTACATCCCTCTCCTTCCTTCTTTAATAACGTCACTCGAACACTGAGCGCATGCATCTCTGGTAAGAGGCGTGACCTTACCAGGCAACGTGCGATAGGGTGAATAGGGTTCAAAATGCCAGAACAACATGCAGGGTGAGTGCATGATGACAAAATCCTTTTTGGGTAATCTATCCCTGTGAGTTTGCATCTTACTGTACATCTTCACAGCAAATGTCTGTTTATGATATTCTTGCAGATGCAGACAACAAATTTCAAACTGGTTTGATATCTGGTCAATCAGGTTAGCCATCAGGCATGCTCAATTTCAAGCGAGAGAGCAGCGATGAGCGTCAGCCAATGAAATCACCAAACAGCCCAAGATGAGGGAGAAGAACAGGGGAGCCAAGAAAATAAACATGCCATCAAATAGTCAGTTGACTGACTCTTGACTCCAGCTGGTAAATATGTTTTGTGCAAAATCTCTCGCCCGTAAACCTTTACTCCAATCTTGTTTGTTGACATGTTGTCAAGAATCAGTTGGCAGGACATAACCGAAAACATTTTTTGTATGGTTCTTGTAGCATGTTCTTGGCCTAAGTGTACGCAGAGGTTATAGAGGACAAAATCAGTTAGTGACCTCCTTAGTCATAATATTCATAACAGACCTTCAGCAGATATCCTCTTGTTTTAAATATTAACCTTGCACAGCTGCCATTATCTCAGGACCCTGGCAGGAATGTGTTAGGGAGGAGGAGGTGCTAAAAGAAAAGAGATACGGTCCAGATGATCTCCAGGCACTGACCTTGTCAATATTTCTCTAACTGCAATGTGGCACAGTGGATCTCGTAAAACTTTTTTTGCTGTAATCCCTCACCCTACCTGCTGCTTTCAAACAATGGCTAAACTATAAAGCATTCAATCTAAACTCTTCCTCAATCAAATTTGGAATTCCCTTCTTGTCCGATGACCTTTCTGGAAAATAATTATATAATTTACTGCTTCTGAACAATAGTTGCAGTTAGACAAATGTTTTGCTTCTAATATACATTTTTACAGTCTATTTCAAGAACTAATTGTCTGAAGCAAGACATAATGCAGACATTTAAACTCTCAAAGCAATAGTGTATAGTTTACCAGTGTAATACCACAAACTGGTAAACCTAAGAAATGTGCATAATACATCATGGTTGACTTAAGTGTGTAAATCTTGCCGTTGTTTTTGCATTCCCTTAGTTACTCAGAAAAGTTCCCGCTACACTGTAAAAAATAAATCCGTAAAATAACAGAAAAAGTGCTGAAAGCTTATTACCCAGACATTATCTAGTAAAGGTATCAATATTTCCGTTAACCCTATGTAACGAAGTCCACTGAGACAAGTTGAGAACCCAAGTGCAGTCCTTTAATAATAAACTCCAGGTTAGGTTAGGTTAGGTTAGGTTAGGTTAGGTTAGGTTAGGTTAGGTTAGGTTAGGTTAGGTTAGGTTAGGTTAGGTTAGGTTAGGTTAGGTTAGGTTAGGTTAGGTTAGGTTAGGTTAGGCTCCATCAGAAACAAAGACTTACCAACAAGTGGGTTACACATACAATAACAGACAAAGACACATGGCAAACATGAGGGCTTAAATACACACAGACTAATGACAAGACAAGTGACACCTGTGAACCGTGATTAAACAATGAACCAATGACAGAACACAACAAGATCACATGAGGGCATGGGAATCACATGACAAGACCATGAAGTGCATAGCAAGACTAAACATGACTGTGAACATGACAAACTGAAAACATGAAACATGAACCAACACCAGAACACCCTGTGACACCCTAACACACAACGCAATGTGTGTCAAAGTACAAAATTCAAAATACAGGTAAAACATCTTTATAAAATACAGAATACATTCTGTGAAATTATTACAGTACATTGTGTCTTATTTTTACAGATTGTTTTTTTTTGTAGTGAATTTGTAGTGAATTTTTTGTAATGTTTTTGAGGGGCAATCTCATTTGAATTATCAATCATTTTCCCAAATTATGCAGTTATCTTTCATATATGACCCTTTATGTCAGTAGGAAAAGAAATCTTGTTTTAGGTAGCTGTCAAAGGGAATGAAGCTCTAGCGTAAGTTCTGCCAGGAAGATTCAACGTTACGTCACTTATCACATTCAGACCTAACCAATCATGTCCTAATACTCTGTGTATAAAAGATCGGTACTTACACATGTCTGAGTTCGCAGATGCTGACGCATACATTGGTATTATCTAATGGTGTATTAAAATTTAACAGCTGACAGCTGATCGGTTGATTGTAATCCATTATACCTTTCTATCAAAGTTATCTGACATTATCAAGATGAATTTGTTCTGACAAAGTTTAACTCTGAGTTCTTGTCATATTTTATTACCATTTTCTAAACCATAGCGAATAAACTGTGATAATGTGAGAAAATGTTGAAGGTGTCTGAATACATTTTGGTTTGACTATATATTTAGATGTTATGATGAACTATATGCAGGGATGTAAAAATAAATGATGGAAGACATGAAGGAAGGTGCTTTTGAGTACCAACATTTTTGGCATTTTGGGGACAGGGACACGTTTACTTACTGGAGTAGGATTTTTTTCCATCTTTGGTAAGATGTGTGTTAATTAATTATTAGTTGTTAAATGTCTTTCTTATTGGCTTTTTCTAGGGCCCTATGAGCTCCACAATGCAGAAAATGAGGACTTAATCACAGAATTTGTCAAATCTTTGATGAATAAATAAAAAGCAGGTAAGTACACTTACAACAAATCGCGATATAGACTAGTGTCTGGGAATATTAAACAGCAAGAAGACTATTTAAATACAAATTCTGCATGTCTCTGTGTAAATTAATGGTTTCATTTAAGACACACACACACACACTGAAGCATGCATGACGCTCGCAGTGTTTTCAGCCTCGGCCACCTCACTATATGAGGACATGAATGCATGAACTTCCTCTCCAGAGCCGCTCTGAGAGTCACTTCATCAGCATTTTACCATTTATCGTCATACCATAAACACACAGAAACTCAAAGGTCAAGGCAACCCATCAAAATAAAAGTTTGGTTTAACTTGACAGAAATATACATTCACTTGTCTAAGATGACAACAGAGACTGTTGACCTAAGGCCAGCTGTTGACTTGTGGATGCAAACAGCCCATCGCATGCTTAACCAGGGAGAAAGAAGCAGGCCTGCATCATCTATCATATTCAAGAGAAAAGAAGATAGTGAGGAGAGCAGTCAGGAGGAAAGTGATGATGATGGCTTGTGGGATAAGTAAGCTGCGGAAAGTGTGAGAACCAAGCAGCATCTCCAGGTGCTCCCTTAAGAGCCAAAACAAAAAAAGTTATGTTTTTTTAAGAAGGCAGCTGTCTGACTCAGGGATGGTTAACAGGAATATGGCTTCCGTAACATTTGCAACACATTATCAGCTGTTTGATAACGTAGTCATGCCAAAGGCTAGTCATATTAATTACTTTAAGTCAGTAAATTATTTTGAACCAGTGAATATAATATTGATTGTTTCCTTCCAGCAAAATCAGATCCAGTTTAGAAACAAGCCCTGCCTGAGGAATCAGACACCTTGTGTGATGTTACTGATACAGTCGTGCCATCATCAGACTTGTGAATCACCAGATCAGTCATCAGGGAGAAAAAAACTCAACTTTTAAACAAACAGATTGCTCATTAGCCTCAGGTCACAATCCACACTGATGATTTCATAGTGAATACAGTCTCACAATAAACATTTGACTTCCAGAAAGCACTTATCAAGAGGTGCACTTTGTGCTGTGAGTAAACTTGTGTAAAACTCCAGGCAAGTTCTGTGTTATCTTGCAAATATTCTTCTCTATATGGTTTTACCAGCACCCCCAATGAAGCTAAGCGTGGCATTAACCTTCACCCACACATTACTGTCAGCTGATAGACTGGATCTCCGCCAACCAAGCCACTGCAAATGTGCGGCTGCCCATGTAGGCACTTGGACTCAGCCCCACAGAAAGGAAAGCACTGTAAAGAGAGAATTAATTCATTTGTGAATACGAAACCTAAATGTTGTAGATTGTCTCATCAAAACAAGTGAAAAAAATGATGTACATTGTACATCACGCATTGTACATTTTACAAATGAAAACAGATTCAGTGAAAGCAATGCAAGATTCTTTACATGACTTTACATGTAGAACGGTGTCAGATGTGGTCATGCATAATAATGTATTTTTGAAAGTAATTGGTTACATAACAGATATTCGAGTCTGGTAATTGCTCAGGTTCTACGTGCCACCATTCAGGGGTGCTTTTTCCCATATAACGATGTAACTCACTTCATAGTACGATGCAACTAGCAAGTCAAGACTGTTTCCTGATGCCATGTTAATATGGTCACACATCTGTCATTTTAAACAAGTTGGTTATGTTTCACTATTTAACAGCTGAAACAAGCTGTCGTTATTGACGTCACATGTAGGTGGTGGAGTAATAACTTCTTCTAATGAATCAAACATTCAATTCAATGTCAGATTATTATAATTCATTCACACAAGCAGCAGAAAGCTGTTTTCGAATCACATTAGCATGCAGTATGTAACTGCCATACACTTTACTCCCATATACATTCAGTCACCAGCATTCTCCACAACGTAATTTCTCAGAGATGCTGCTGTAATGATCATGTCATCTGAGGACTACCTGACTGTTTTTGTTCCCCTGTCGTTTTGCTTTGTTTGATGTTTGATTAATCGCGGGTTCCCTCTTACATCATACTCCGGGGTTACCTTACCTATTTATGTGCATGCAATTCTGTATATAGTAAGTGCACAAAAACGAAAAGCTCATTCAATAGTCTTTAATTCAATAAATCACAAAACAGGCAGGAGAAACTCAGAAAACACAACCACTAACATTGACGAGACCAGACAAATAACTGAACAAAACAGGGACTATATATACACTAATTAAGGTGATTATGACTAAATAGGAAACTAAGTCAAATGACAGGGCACACAGGCAAACAGGAACAGACCTAAAAAACTATGAAACTAAGGCAAAAGTGGAGCTAGTGTGGACAGAGGACAACGGTGCAGCCGGAGGGAAGGTGGAGTCCGGTGGAGCCGAAGGGGTGGAGGGCAGAGGTGTAACCTGGAAGCCAGGAATCCCATAGTGGAACCTGGGTGATGCCGGACCAAGGCGGAGATGGGGGACGAGGGAGGCCAGTGGAACTGGTGGGATGACGTGCCATGGTGGAGATGAGGGAGCATTGAGCTAAGGCAAAGCCAATGGGTCGGAGGACCGAGGTGGAGCCCGAGGCTTGGTGGCTGGAGGTGGAGACTAGGGACACAGGAAACTCTGGGCTGGACGGAACTAGCAGAGGAAGGAGACCTGGCTCGTGCACCTGGTCAGACATGACCTTGCCCTCAGGCTCCGGGGCGGGGTATGGCTCAGATGGGTCTGTGTGAAGGTTAGGGTTAGGGCACTGGCTCCTTGTCTGTGGTGGGCACAGGCATCTGTTCTGTCCGGCAGGGTGAAGGCTGACTGGGCTCTGGGTCTAGAGTGGGGCTGGTTTTGTCCTCCGCGTGGCTGATGGTGAACACGACTCTATAAATGCAGCAAAATCCAGACAAGGACCGCTCGCAGAGGCTGGAGATGTAGAACATGCAGATCGAGAAGTCTGAATTGTACGTTTGACATGCCAACTCCAAAAAAAATAGCTGGTGTGAGACTCCAGAGTGCGGTCCTTTTGCTCCAGGCATAACAAGAGAACTGTGGGAAGGTCAATGGGGACAAAAGGAAACAAATAGGGGAAAGAAAACGCTGCAAATAATCCTGTTTTAGGTCACATCTTCAGTCAAGGGTAGCTGTACATTATACAATAAGCACACAATGACGAATAGCTCAATCAATACAGTCTTTAATTCAATAATTCACGAAACAGGCAGTAGAAACTCAGCAAAACACAACCACTAACATCAACGAGACCAATATGTGACTTGTGATGGCAAAAGGAGTCAGAAAATGCCCAAGATAATATCAAGCTACAAGCAAAACAAGTGAAATTTTTGATTTTGGTCGATTTTGAGGTTTTCACAAAAATTTGTTCATTAAGCCCTCGTCTAGCGTCTAGCCCTCGTAATGCTCGAATTTGCAATTCAACATCTAAATGTATCTTTATTTGTACATTTCCGGGGAGGAGTATCTTTCTTTTGTCCATGAAAACGATCTCACTCGCACTGACTGGCAGATCCGACACGTGCGCACAAAGGCGCCTCAGACAGTGTGCGATCCTGATATACAATTACAGTATTTCAAAATATTTGTCTTGGCGAGTATTAATGCAAACATTATCTGTTTTGTCTTATGTGAACGTTTGGTTAACTGTTTTGGAAAAACATCTGATGTGTCACATTATATTAGATGTGTGTGGTACAGTAGGTCTTAATATATAGGCTATTTGTTTCATTAATGTTAATCAAAAAATTGTGGTATCATGGAAAAAAAGTTGAATATGTATATTTTTCCTATATATATTTGGTGAAATATTGATTGTGGTTGACTTGGTGTGTTATTACTAGGGATTGTAAGGTATGGTTGCCAGGTTTTGTTTTGGAACCTTCAGAAAACTTTAACTCAATTTGTCTCGAAATTGACAATGCTGACTTCAAACCGGTGTACCCCAGTCATTTTTTGTCCGGGTACGGGTCTTGCTACTGTCAATACATACACGACACACTGCTGTGAGCAAATAAGACATGCTGCTTCTGTACAATAAAAAATACAAGTATTACCCGTAGCAGATCTATACAGGTGGAGCTGGGGATGGAGGAGGTTTCTGAAAGCACACTGCAACTGCTACAGCAAATGCTAACCAAGCTAGTGATACAGCAGGAACCTATGTCAGCTGTGTCCTATAGAGAAACATGTGATTGCAAGCAGATTGAGTAAAGGACTTATCAGCCATCTAGAGTTTCACGACAGAACTTTGTATTTACACTATCACAGCACTGTAAACATGCCTGCTTCTAGACTATGTGTCAAGCTTCTCATCTGCATCTCATGCCTCTACCCAGACATATTAGTCATTCCAAATGAATAATTGATGCTGTTGATGGGGCTTTATTTTACAATGGAGCATCAAAGTCAGATGGCCTCAATGAGTTCGCCAAGTGAGATTCATTGCCAAGTTCCAGTGGGATTTGCACAATGACAATCAAGTCCTTTATTCCACTGATGTCAGTTCCCATTCAAAAAGACAAAGCATATCACACGGTCAGATCATGCTGCTAAATACACTGAGCCATTGACAACAGTGTCATTTTCTTCAGATTATTGAATTACATACACTCACCTAAAGGATTATTAGGAACACCTGTTCAATTTCTCATTAATGCAATTATCTAATCAACCAATCACATGGCAGTTGCTTCAATGCATTTAGGTGTGTGGTCCTGGTCAAGACAATCTCCTGAACTCCAAACTGAATGTCAGAATGGGAAAGAAAGGTGATTTAAGCAATTTTGAGCGTGGCATGGTTGTCGGTGCCAGACGGGCCGGTCTGAGTATTTCACAATCTGCTCAGTTACTGGGATTTTCACGCACAACCATTTCTAGGGTTTACAAAGAATGGTGTGAAAAGGGAAAAACATCCAGTATCCTGTGGGCGAAAATGCCTTGTTGATGCTAGAGGTCAGAGGAGAATGGGCCGACTGATTCAAGCTGATAGAAGAGCAACTTTGACTGAAATAACCACTCGTTACAACCGAGGTATGCAGCAAAGCATTTGTGAAGCCACAGCACGCACAACCTTGAGTCAGATGTGCTACAACAGTAGAAGACCCCACCGGGTACCACTCATCTCCACTACAAATAGGAAAAAGAGGCTACAATTTGCACGAGCTCACCAAAATTGGACAGTTGAAGACTGGAAAAATGTTGCCTGGTCTTATGAGTCTCGATTTCTGTTGAGACATTCAGATGGTAGAGTCAGAATTTGGCGTAAACAGAATGAGAACATGGATCCATCATGCCTTGTTACCACTGTGCAGGCTGGTGGTGGTGGTGTAATGGTGTGGGGGATGTTTTCTTGGCACACTTTAGGCCCCTTAGTGCTAATTGGGTGGCATCATTTAAATGCCACGGCCTACCTGAGCATTGTTTCTGACCATGTCCATCCCTTTATGACCACCATGTACCCATCCTCTGATGGCTACTTCCAGCAGGATAATGCACCATGTCACAAAGCTCGAATAATTTCAAATTGGTTTCTTGAACATGACAATGAGTTCACTGTACTAAAATGGCCCCCAGTCACCAGATCTCAACCCAATAGAGCATCTTTGGGATGGGGTGGAACGGGAGCTTCGTGCCCTGGATGTGCATCCCACAAATCTCCATCAACTGCAAGATGCTATCCTATCAATATGGGCCAACATTTCTAAAGAATGCTTTCAGCACCTTGTTGAATCAATGCCACGTAGAATTAAGGCAGTTCTGAAGGCGAAAGGGGGTCAAGCACAGTATTAGTATGGTGTTCCTAATAATCCTTTAGGTGAGTGTATATGTTACACTTTATTTTGACAGTCCCCTTTAGGTAGTCTGTTGATGTATACTTGCAAAGTCACTTATAGTCAGTATAATGGCTGTTGGGGGGCAATCACAATAAAGTGTCAACAGATATTAAGCAGACAGTCTGCTAATACTCTGACATATGTGAAATATATGTATTGTCAACAGAATGTCAAAGGGAACCATCAAAATAGTGTTACTTTACATTTCCATCTTCAGTGCGTTTAGACTGTGATCCATTTTGATTTCTTATCCAAGTTAATTTCATTGAGGGGTAACAAAATTCAAGAATAATTTAAATATATTATATTTTCCAGTTGATCCATGTATTAATTAAAAAAGTTAATCTTTCTAGTAAATATAAATGCAATAAAATACATTGAGTAATTTCTCACTGGCGATTTCTCTTTTGTGTGGATGGGAATTGGCATTGTGGGAAAATGCTGCAGATGTGTGCACGCCATTGAGCCTTTGGACCTGAACTTGGGAGCGGCTCTTTCTTTGTCTTTATGACATTCTTCAGTTCTTCATTTGTGTTAACAGGGTCCAATATGTTGTGCTTGGGGAAAGAGCTGTAAAAGAATGTCCAATACCAATGTTGTAATACATTACGTATTATTAACATAAGGCATCAGTCGTGTGATACGTTTGTACTGTGGCCAACACAAATACTTTTCTAACAAATCACTAACAATTGTAACCAAGGGCCCTTTCTTCTCAATTTTGTCATGCTGGGTTATAAATGCCAATAACATCAATAACACTAGCATATTCTCCTCTTTGTTCTTCCTTGCCTCAAATGTGGAAAAGATCCTGCTGTGAAGAATCTGCTGGGAAAATATGTTTCCATGTTTCCATACAGTTATGAACGGACATGAACACAACCGTGTGCATCAAGGTCCTATGTTTGTCTTACATAGGGGTTTTTAAACCATGGGAGTTTTATTACCCAGATTTTGTCTGTTTGTTTGTTCGTTTAAATGGTTAGTTCACCCAAAAAAAACGTTATAAAGTAAAGTTTTGGCCGATCACCTTCCGTATTCAATTTATGGGAAAAGTGTTGAAAGTACATCTGCAGTTCAAAATGCTTACGCTATCAGTTACGGTCGTCAGACGTAGCGTAAGCATTTTGAACTGCGAGAGGCACTTTCAACACTTTTTCCACAGAAGGCGATCGGCCGGAACTTTACTTTATAAAGTTTTAAATATGGAGATTGAAAATGATCGATTTAAAATTGCATCGATTTGCTTCAGAAGGCCTTCATTAACCCCCCAGAACTGTCAGGAGCACGTTATATGAGGAACAGGTGCGGTTTTTATGGACTTCAAAAACAGAGCAACAATTACTGCCATTATAAAGCTTGGAAGAGCCAGGACTTTTTTTTAATATAACTCTTGTACATACTCTTGTATTCGTCTGAAAGAAGAATGTCATTTACACCTAGGATGACTTGAGGGTGAGTAAATCATGGGCTAATTTTCATTTTTGGGTGAACTATCCCTTTAAGAGTTACTATCGTTAACTAAAACCATAAAAAAAAGAAAACTTTTTCGTTACTTAAAACAAAATAAATGTAAAAAAAAAAAAAAAGCAAACTTAATTGTTTAATTTTCATTTGGTTTCATTTGAAGTATACTAAAACGAATAAATAATAATAATAAAACCTACACTCACCTAAAGGATTATTAGGAACACCATACTAATACTGTGCTTGACCCCCTTTCGCCTTCAGAACTGCCTTAATTCTACGTGGCATTGATTCAACAAGGTGCTGAAAGCATTCTTTAGAAATGTTGGCCCATATTGATAGGATAGCATCTTGCAGTTGATGGAGATTTGTGGGATGCACATCCAGGGCACGAAGCTCCCGTTCCACCACATCCCAAAGATGCTCTATTGGGTTGAGATCTGGTGACTGTGGGGGCCATTTTAGTACAGTGAACTCATTGTCATGTTCAAGAAACCAATTTGAAATGATTCGAGCTTTGTGACATGGTGCATTATCCTGCTGGAAGTAGCCATCAGAGGATGGGTACATGGTGGTCATAAAGGGATGGACATGGTCAGAAACAATGCTCAGGTAGGCTGTGGCATTTAAACAATGGCCAATTGGCACTAAGGGGCCTAAATTGTGCCAAGAAAACATCCCCCACACCATTACACCACCACCACCAGCCTGCACAGTGGTAACAAGGCATGATGGATCCATGTTCTCATTCTGTTTACGCCAAATTCTGACCATCTGAATGTCTCAACAGAAATTGAGACTCATCAGACCAGGCAACAATTTCCAGTCTTCAACTGTCCACTTTTGGTGAGCTTGTGCAAATTGTAGCCTCTTTTTCCTATTTGTAGTGGAGATGAGTGGTACCCGGTGGGGTCTTCTTTTGTTGTAGCCCATCCGCCTCAAGGTTGTGCGTGTTATGGCTTCACAAATGCTTTGCTGCATACCTCGTACCTGCATACCTGGTTATTTCAGTCAAAGTTGCTCTTCTATCAGCTTGAATCAGTCGGCCCATTCTCCTCTGACCTCTAGCATCAACAAGGCATTTTCGCCCACAGGACTGCCGCATACTGGATGTTTTTCCCTTTTCACACCATTCTTTGTAAACCCTAGAAATGGTTGTGCGTGAAAATCCCAGTAACTGAGCAGATTGTGAAATACTCAGACCGGCCCGTCTGGCACCGACAACCATGCCACACTCAAAATTGCTTAAATACCCTTTCTTTCCCATTCAGTTTGGAGTTCAGGAGATTGTCTTGACCAGGACCACACACCTAAATGCATTGAAGCAACTGCCATGTGATTGGTTGATTAGATAATTGCATTAATGAGAAATTGAACAGGTGTTCCTAATAATCCTTTAGGTGAGTGTATGTAATCCAATAATCTGAAGAAAATGACACTGTTGTCAATGGCTCAGTGTATTTAGCAGCATGATCTGACCGTGTGATATGCTTTGTCTTTTTGAATGGGAACTGACATCAGTGGAATAAAGGACTTGACTGTCATTGTGCAAATCCCACTGGAACTTGGCAATGAATCTCACTTGGCAAACTCATTGAGGCCATCTGACTTTGATGCTCCATTGTAAAATAAAGCCCCATCAACAGCATCAATTATTCATTTGGAATGACTAATATGTTGCATTAATGAGAAATTGAACAGGTGTTCCTAACAATCCTTTAGGTGAGTGTATATAGACATATTTCAAAAAGAATTCTAAAATACAACAAATTGTAACCAAGCTTAATGTTACAGTACAGAAGGGTCAGAGACAAGATGTACAGGTTAGTGAAGTTTATTGTACAATCCAGAATGTGAATACAGAAGTTCAGGTGAGTGGTGTAGAAGTTCTTTGGAGTTTGGTGATGATATCCTGAATGACACAGTCTTTATACTTGCAGGTGATGATCGTTGGAGAAAGGCTTGGATAGCAGGAGACACTGGAGACACACACACGACGAGAGAACACAATGGAGACTTGGAGGTAATAAGGAAGGTAAGTATCGTTAGGGTAGTCCTTGAAGTCAGCATAGAGGTAAGTACCTAATACAAACAAGACCAGACAGTGTGTGTGTGTGTGTGTGTGTGTGTGTGTGTGTGTGTGTGTGTGTGTGTGTGTGTGTGTGTGTGTGTGTGTGTGTGTGTGTGTGTGTGTGTGTGTGTGTGTGTGTGTGTGTGTGTGTGTGTGTGTGTGTGTGTGTGTGTGTGTGTGTGTGTGTGTGTGTGTGTGTGTGTGTGTGTGAGAGTGTCTTTTGTACTGTGGGGGATTGCCGTGTTGATGGGATGCAGGTGTGCATGATTAGGACTCAGGAGAAGGCATGTGCTGTGATTGTATGACGTGGGAGCCTGGCGTGTCTGTGACATTACCCCCCCCCCCCTCCACGGCCCGCTCCTGAGGGCCGAGGACCCCGACGTCGTGGTGCTCTGCCTCTAGGTGCAGGACTGTTGGGATGAGGCATGGAAGGTTTCAAGCAGGTTAGGGTTGAGAATGTCGTTTCTAGGTACCCATGAGCGTTCCTCTGGACGGTAGCCTTCCCAGTCCACTAAGTATTCGAGAAGACCACCACGGCGCTGGGAGTTTGTTCACTTGGGCCCCTTAGTGCCAATTGGGTGGCATCATTTAAATGCCACGGCCTACCTGAGCATTGTTTCTGACCATGTCCATCCCTTTATGACCACCATGTACCCTTGAACTTTGTTCAAGATTTTGTTCACTTGGTAAGTGGTACCATCTTCTTCGGCTATGTGGGAACAGGAACAGAGGGAAAGTGAGGCTTCAACAGGGAGACATGGAACGTGGGATAAATTCTGTATTGTTGGAGTTGACACGTGACCGGGTTGATCTGCTTCATGATGGAAAAGGGGCCAATGAACCTGGGACTGAGCGTCCTGTATTGCAGGCGCAATCTGATGTCCCTGGTGGACAGCCAGAAGGTCGGCTGTCATCTTGCGTCTGCACAGGGCCCGTTGAAGCTGGTGATGTGCAGAGTCCCAGACCCTCTCGCTCTCCCACAACCAGTAGTCGATTGCTGGAATATCCGGCGGTTCCCCGGACCAGGGAAACAATGGGGGTTGGTAACCGAGCATGCACTGGAATGGAATAAGACCGGTGGTTGGCTGACGTAGGGAGTTCTGTGCATACTCGGCCCAACCCAGGAACTGGTTCCAGGAGTCCTGGTTGCCGTGACAGAAGGTACGGAGGAAGCGACCGATCTCCTGAATCTTCCTCTCCGTCTGCCCATTGGTCTGTGGATGGTACCCAGAGGAGAGGCTGACGGTAAATCTAGAAGTGAGAAAAATGCTTTCCATACCCGGGAGATGAATTGAGGTCCTCTTTGGCAGTTTCCATGGCAGTAGGCAGTCCTTTCAACGGAATCAGACGACATGATTTGGAGAATCTATCAATGACTACTAAAATACAGGTACAGCCATTCGAAACGGGTAGGTCTGTGATAAAGTCCACTCCTAGGTGTGACCATGGACAATTGGGAACGGGCAGAGGATGGAGCTTACCGGAGGGAAGATGTCGAGGGCTCTTAGAGATGGCATATTCCTCGCATGGCCTCACGTACCTTCTGACGTCAGATGCCATGTTGGGCCACCAGAAGCGCTCCTTCAGCAGCGACAGGGTTTTATTGACCCCTGGGTGGCCAGTGCCCAATGACATGTGGATGAGGGGAGTGTGCCATGTTCGTGAGATGTATTGCAAACCTGGTGGGCAACCCGGCGGAGTGTTGGTGGAGACATTGGAGGAGGGTAATGTTTCCTCAGAGCAGGTGATGGGACTCACAAACAGCTTCTCTGGAAGAATGGGTTTGGATCTCTTGGAATTCTCTTCAGGGTTATAGAGACGAGAAAGAGCATCCACCTTCACATTCTTAGGTCCTGGATGATAGGAAATGGTAAAGTTGAATCTCATAAAGAACAGTGCCCAACGGGCCTGGCGGGGGTTGAGTCACTTGGCATCTCTCAGATACTCTAGGTTCGTATGGTCAGTAATTACCAGGAAAGGAAATTGTGAACCCTCCAACCAATGCCTCCACTCTTCCAGGGCCATCTTGATGGTGAGAAGCTCCCGGTTACCGATGTCGTAATTAACCCTCGCCGGGTTGAGTTTGCGGGAGAAGAAGGCACATGGGTGGAGTCTACTTGGGATTCCCTGCTGCTGGGAGAGGACTGCTCCCACACCTGTGGTTGAAGCATCTACCTCAACGACGAATGGCCTCGTGGGATTCGGATGCACTAGGAGGGGAGCAGAAGTGAAGGCTTCTTTCTTCCAGGGGGATGGGCACTGTAAATCGCTTTGGATAAAAGCGTCTGCCAAAATGCATAAATACATCCTTACTGAATTGAAGAAAAAAAAACTGACCCCAAACTTTGAACGGTAGTGTATATTGTTCCTTAAGGTCTTCAAAGGCTTGAGTGGAAGTGGCTTTCCAGGACAGAGACTTGGGCTTATTGCGAAGGAGATGAGTAAGAGGGCATAAAATGATACTGTAGTTGTGAATGAAACGGTCGTAGAAGTTGGCAAAAATCTTTGGAATCTCTGGAGTTCTTTGATGGTTGTGGGAGTGGGCCAGTTCCTGATGGCCTCCACCTTCCCCTCGTCCATCTGGATGCCACTGGTGTCGATGTTGTATCCAAGGAACTGCACTGAGGGTTGGTGGAAGGAGCACTTCTCAGCTTTAAGATACAACTGGAACTTTAAGCTTTAAGATACAGATGTTCCAGACAGTGGCACCACGGAGATTTTCCAGCGCTGTTGGGACGAGAGGAAGGGGATATCGAAATTTCATGGTGATCTTGTTGAGGGGAACAGTAATCGATACAGGGCCACAAACCTCTGTCCTTCTTAGCCACAAAAAAAAAAGCAGGAAGCAGCAGGGGAAGTAGACGGGCGGATGTATACTTGGTTGAACGCCTCCTGGATGTATTCCTCCATGGCCTTCTCCTCCAGTTGTGACAGAGGGTATATCTAACCCCAGGGCACTGACTCAACCTGAAGCAGATTGATGGCACAGTACCATGGCTGATGGGGAGGCAGCTTAGAAGGCTCGCTGGGGCAGAGGACATCGCTGAAGGGGGCGTGGCATGGTGGAATTTCCACTGAGCGTTGCTCCACAGGGCTCTCAATGGAGGTGGCACATACTGACATCTTCGTGGAGCGTGGAGTGGAAGGAACAGGGAGAGCAGAGAAACAGTTCGGGAAGCAGCTATCGCCCCACTTACGGACCTCACCGGTCTTCCATGAGATGACTGGGTTATGCTGCTCTAACCATGGGCGCCCTAAGATCAAATCAGCGGTGGACTCCTCCAGAACCAGTAAATGTTGTTGTTCCGTGTGCAGGATACCCACTTGGAGCTGGATGGGACCGGGGACAGAACGAACTTGTCTTCGGCTGAGGGGTTTCCCCGTTACCGAGTGGATCTGGTAGGTAGACAGCGTAGCAGAGGTCTTGAGCCTGAGCTGATGGCAGAGGGCGCCAGAGATGAAGTTACCGGCTGACCCAGAGTCGAGGAAGGCGCAAACTGGAAGGGTAACACCGGCAGCAGTTAGGTTCACAATAAAGGTGAGTGGCTGCATTTTATGAGTAGACGGATAAATGGCACTCACCATCGGATGAGCAGGACAAATGGGGCACTTGGATATGTAGTGCTCCGAGCAACCACAACAGATGCAGAGACTCTGGGTCAGCCACCTCTGCCGTTCAACTTGAGTGAGGCGCGCGTGCTTTAGCTGCATGGGCTCTGATACTGGTTCTGGAGGGCTGACGAACTCTGGTCAGCGGAGAGAAAGAGAGAATAGCGCCTGGCCCTGGTGCTCTTCGAGACATGACTGCATACTAGTGGCGAAGCAGATGGATAGCTAGATGAAGCGTTCAAGCCCAAGGGTATCCTCGTATGCAGCGAGATGCAACCACACACAGGAATCCAGTCCCTGTCGATAGGTGATCAGCAGAGACTGCTTGTTCCATCCGCTGGCGGCAGCCAGTGTCCTGAACTGGAGGGCATACTCATTGACCGACATGTTATTTTGCTAAAAATGATACAATTGCTCACC
Organism: Romanogobio albipinnatus; assembly: GCA_023566225.1. Classification (NCBI taxonomy): domain Eukaryota; kingdom Metazoa; phylum Chordata; class Actinopteri; order Cypriniformes; family Gobionidae; genus Romanogobio; species Romanogobio albipinnatus. The sequence continues at coordinate 6,524,538 of CM042252.1, read as the reverse complement.
AATGGAGGCATTCCAGGCCGGTTTTCCGAAGACCTCTTTGAAATAGGCGATGAAACTGGAAAAAGTCTGAACTATGGGATTATTCTGAGTCCACAGTGTTTCTGCCCAACGCAGTGCTTCGCCATTCAGTTGAGACAGAAAAAAGGCTACCTTGGAACGACCACTGGGGTACATGTGCGGTTGCATCTCCAGGACCAGCGAACACTGAAGAATGGATCCGTTGCAATCCTCTGCCAAACCAGAGAAGGGCGCCGGTTGGGCCATGGGACTGGCATAGACGGGTGGCGAAGGAGAAGTGATGGTGTTGACGGAAGTGATCGCTGGTGGAGGTGCTGGTGGGTTAGATGGTAGTGCTTGACGGACAGCGTCCACAAGTTCTTGAAAGGGATCCGGGGTGCTCATTCTGGTGCTCAGCGGTTGTGGTCCGGTCTTCTGTTACAGTACAGAAGGGTCGGAGACAAGATGTACAGGTTAGTGAAGTTTATTGAACAATACAGAATGTGAAACAATACGTGTGTGTGTGACACTTAAACACAAACTATTTCAATACATATTATATGAATATGGCATTTCAGTGTTAAAATAATATCACAATTTCAATTTCTGCCACATTTATTCTAACATTTAGCCCCATAAAGTTTTTTTTCTTCAAAAGTTAGCATACTTGCTAACCAAGGAGACAACAACATCAGATTGGTTTATTGAATCATTAATACATAACATGAGCAAATACAAAAGGAAACAGAACAAGCACGCCGTTATGACACGCTAGATTCACACAAACAAGCTTTGTTGCTATGTGAACAGTGATGTTGTTGTATGAGGATTCTGAGCATGCTCCTTTAAAAAAACAGACACAAATTGCATCTTTTGATCATTCAGTATTCAATTTGAACTCTATTTTTACTCTGGAATGGACAAATTTGTATACTTGTGTCTTAACATGTATCTGTCATTAATGGCAAGCACTTAAACAATGGGACTATTTGCCCTTACACCCAAAGAATGAGACTATTTGCCCTTACAGCACCTGAGAGCACAGACCATCAGAGATGGACAACACTGGTCTTGCTTTCAATTCATGAATGACAACTTGAATTGGTCGCTCAACACCGGTTGATGAACTGAAATGACAGGAAGAATTCAAAGAAATTTGAGATTCACATATATGAATAGTCCAACACAACCTTACAGATAGGACAATAATTTAAAAATAATTATTATTTATATTTTCCATCTTATTCTCCGCTTCTTTCATTTTATTTGATGGAATAAAAAAGAAAGATCCATCATCACATCATGAGCCTCATTCAAATAGAATTCATTTTTGAGTACTTTATTTTACTGTACTGTGTACTTAAGAAAATACTGGGTAATATAAGGTAACTAGTTTTAGGGGTAAGCTCAGGTGCCTTAGTGCCTAGATATTACCCAGTTATTGTAATTACTGTAATACATAGTATGTTAGGGGAACAGGACTGTAAAATAAAGTGGGTAACACTTTATTTTAAGGCGTCATTGTTACAGTGTAATTTTAAGTACTGAGTAATATTAATGTACTTACTATAGGGTTAGTTGGAGGCAGCGGCGTAGGAACGACTTTGACATTGGGGGGGACATTTTGGCCACTATGAATCAACGTCCATCCCACCACCATAATAGTAACAAACAGTATGGTGACATGATACAACATGTATGTTTTGCTAATGTGATAATGTAACAGGAAAACAACATTCTGCATGTTGAAATGTGTTCACATTCAATTTTGAATCCCATTGCCATTTAACTATAAAATGATGCAATCTTTGTTAAGAGGCTTTTATTCTGTTAGCAGAAAATTAAATACAAATAATTTTTACTATTTTTTACCAGATGGTGCCATTTTGTTCAGGTTTGGCCTATAAATAAAATACTCACTTTATTCCCGTTTTCTGCTTCTGCATATTATAAAGACAATTTGATAAATGATGCAGCTATAACTGTGTGGGTGTGTTATGGATGTCAGAGAGTGGTTTGTATGTGTGTAGTAAAAAAATTCTGTGTGGGTGTGCGTGTGTTTTTTTAATATTTGAGAGAGAAAAACTTAACTACACTACAAATCACAAATCCAAACACTGTGTGTATCAGTGGAGTTTTGCTGGCATCTAATGGGGAAACTGTGGCACTGCGCCCAAACAAACTGACAGAAAGCTAATTTTTTGAGATATCAACCTCAAATTTTGAACTTTTTTTTTATTTATGGCTTTGGTTTTCTAGCAGTTTTAGAGTTTACCATGTTTCATAAAAAATATATGTTATATAAAATATTATTCATAAACTTAAACCTATAACCTTTTTTTTTTTTTTTTTTCACTTTTTAAACTTTTAGTTTGGCTTCAACAATAATCTGCCAAGGGTCGTCTTTAAAATAAGACCAAATTTAAGTTTGTGCTCCCAATATTAATTTTTTATGACAGTTTTTTGACATGGATAGTTTTGTCCTATTTGGACCTATGTGTAACTTTTTAAAATTGATGCAGAAGGGTTAAATGTACTATGTATGTTAACATTTATTCGGTTGGAAGTCAGAGTTCCTGCTACTGAAGTCAACTAGCTTGAATAGGTGCTTGAAAACAATTATTAAGTGGACTCAAGGCTTATGACAAACTACGCATATTGTATTATTTCTGTTTTTTGAATGAGGAATTTGCATTGAACAGGCAGCAACTCAACCTCCATCCCTGCGTTTAATCCATTACAAATATGAATACATTTTAAAACCTCACCTCACACCCTGCACTGCCACCTGCCTCTCCTTTTGTCTCTTCCATGGTTGCATCATGGTTCTCCTAATAAATTAACAATTGTAGCCTATATGATATTTCAAACAAAATAATAGTGGACTTATATATGATCAGTTATGTTTATCTTGGGCTCTTCTGTATGTGGATTGTGGAACATTTATAAAAGGCACAAACTTTCACATATGCATCATTAATTCCTTTTAAGACCTCACCTTACACCCTCCACCTGTTACTTCATCTGTAACTCCATGTGCCACTCCTTCCTCACCTATATATATATATATATATATATATATATATATATATATATATATATATATATATATATATATATATATATATATATATATATATATATATATATATATATATATATATATATATATATATATATATATATATTAAAGTAAATATAGGCTTGGTAAATGATAGGTTATGATGTTGTCCTGTCCTTGTGTAAAATGTGTTATATAATTGCTTACACTAACCTTACTCTTTGTAAAAAATAAAAAAAAACTTCAGTAACGTTATTTCCTGTGATGGTTTTAATTTTCTGGGGTGGTATTATGCTGAAATAGGATGACAGAACATTTTACTTTTGCTAAGGTTAACACAGAAAAATCGGTTGCCAGCTATATTTATCTATGTGGCTAGCTATCTAACGTAGCACCTCTCGCAAAGCACACGTGCCATTCAAAATTCCATTGTGGATTTAATTGTCATATGCCTCATATCTATTCAATTTTTTCAATTCAATTTTAAAAAAGTTTACTAATTTCAACCGCTTGACTGAGACTAATTTACCTCATACAAAGTCGAGTCGTATTCCATTTCAAAGCTTGTGCGCACCGGTAACGTATTTGTATGTTCCTAGTGTAATGTTAACTTCTCTCTGCCAATCAGATGCTCCGAGTCCGACTATAGGTGAAAAGTGAAGAATATGAAGCTGGTGGGCAAATGGTGATTATTCAAATACTGTATAGCATGAAATGGGACCTATCACTCTGGCTTTGACTTGCTGGCAAAACCGAATATCATCTTTGTCGCACTTGCGCTTTCAAAATAAAAGTTCCAAATGTACAGTTTTTGTCCCTGCGGTATAGGCTAATTTTTGGGTGGGACATGCAGCATTTTCAAAAATTGAGGGGGACACGTCCCCTCCGTCCCCCCCGGTTCCTACGCCAATGGTTGGAGGGTTAGTTGCATGTAATTATACATAACTTACTGTTATTACTATAGTAAGAATATGTAACACTATTTAGGCCCTCTGCTATTCTCAATATATATGCTGCCACTTGGTAATATTATAAGAAAACATGGAATTAATTTCCACTGTTATGCTGATGACACTCAATTATATATTTCATCACGACCGGATGAAAACGCTAAATTATCTAAACTGACAGCGTGTGTTGAAGATATTAAATACTGGATGACGTGTAATTTTCTGCTATTAAATTCAGATAAAACGGAGGTATTACTTATTGGTCCAAAAAACTGCCCACAAAACCTCTCACAATACAATTTTACCTTGGAAGGATATCCTGTCACTTTATCCACTACAGTAAAAGACCTGGGTGTTATATTAGACCGCAACCTGACATTCGAAAATCATATTTCATATGTTACAAGAACGGCATTTTTCCACCTTAGAAACATTGCTAAGCTACGTAACATGCTATCTATTCCTGATGCAGAAAAGTTAGTTCATGCATTCATGACCTCGAGATTAGATTACTGTAATGCTTTATTAGCTGGTTGTCCTGCATCCTCAATAAACAAACTACAGTTAGTCCAAAACGCAGCTGCTAGAGTTCTTACTAGGTCAAGAAAATATGATCATATAACACCAATTTTATCATCTCTACACTGGTTACCTATTAAGTTCCGTATCAATTACAAAGTATTGCTACTGACCTATAAAGCCCTAAATGGTTTAGCTCCAGTGTATCTAACGGATCTTCTATCGCCCTATAATCCATCGCGCTCTTTAAGGTCACTAAACTCTAGGCTTCTGGTCATTCCTAAGATATCCAAGTCCACTAAAGGAGGGAGGGCTTTTTCACATTTGGCTCCTAAACTCTGGAATAGTCTTCCTGATATTGTTCGAGGTTCAGACTCGCTGTCCCAGTTTAAAACTAGATTAAAGACGCATCTCTTTAGCCAAGCATTCACATTATAATTACCTTTTATACTACAGTTAAATCGGAACAAAAGCATTAATATAATATTCTGAACAGCAGCTACGCTAATTATTTCCCATCTGCTTTCTGTTGTTATCTCGGGACACTAGTCCCGAGGTAAATAGTTTGTCAGCTCCAGTTTGTATCCAGCCTCTCATGGAGACTTCGGATGCCTCAACACCTGTGATGCGACGACTCCACGCCTGTGAAGAGACGACTCAACGCCAGCGTTGTTATGGCCTAAATTAATACACGATTGATTAACTTTTTCGAACATTATTCTTTAACATTGTCTTTCTAACATTTTTACTGTACATCTATGAAATGCACTTTCTGTAAAGCTGCTTTGAAACAATGTGTATTGTGAAAAGCGCTATACAAATAAATTTGAAATGAATTGAATATGTAACAAAGACATGTTATTTTAAGGAATATTGCAGCGTTTATAAATTATTTATCTGTGCACATTATTATGTTTTTAAATGCATCTGCTTAATCTTTAATCAGAATAACTTCCCCTCCCTTTTGCAGAAACACCTCTTCTCTGATGACGAGTGCGGGGCAACCTGTCACTCACATGAGATGATGACCAATAGCAAACCACAGCCATCCAATCAATTCCCCATGGACAAAATCAAGCCCCGCCTTACATTTACATTTCACTCAGATATACTTCACAATAGGGAAGAAAAGGCTAACTTCCGTTTCATCCCAACTTTAACATACAACTAATCAAATCTGAGGTTTACAAAGTGTTTGTGTATCAGAAAGGCCCCAGTGCAAATATATACATTTATTTATTTATTGTAATGAATGTGGCCCGTTGTGATAAACTTCCACTGTGAATTTCTGTCACGCTCTAAATTTCTACTGTATCCATGAAGAGTATAGGTTGTGTACTGATCTACTCTGCTGTGGATGGAAGAAGACAGTGGCACTAGTTAGTGGTTTTAATGGTGTTTTCCACCCTCTAGTGGTCACTTTTTTGTTTCGCATTTGTCAACCATTTCTTGAGAGATATAAATCTAATTTCTGGTTAACTTATGAAGATTGGGTTCATATGTCAAATAACAATGCCAGATGGATTGATTGACATGTGTCAACCCTTTTTCATCATTACATTATATTACCTGAAAGGTTAGAGACAGAACATCAAAATTACAGTTGCTGATTGTGTGATATAAAAAGAAGAGTTAGAAGTGAACATTTTATTTTAAATGGGCTCAAGTTGTTCCCACAGTGCATGTTTTTCACTATATAAAAGATAATAAAATAATAACTGCATTCTGAGACGTTATGACTGGCAACAGGAAAACTATGATTCTGACATTTTAATATTTGACACTTATTTGTCACCATACTACATTATTGTTCCATTGTTTGATTTTAATTTAGTTCAGTTTGGTGGTGATACTTTATGAAGCCTGTATTTATAATATATTATAAGGAAATTCTTAATGCATTATAATACAGCCTTCATCTGCATTGTTCCCTTAAACTACTCATAGGTAAGTATTATAATGTAATGTAACTGTTGTTATGATTATTTATCAGATGATACAACATATTATAAGCTTGTTTATAAGGCATTATGCATGTATTATAATGCATTGAGAATACCCTTATAATGCATTATAAATTATTCATAGAAAGTGTTACAAAAGGTGTTTTAAACAGGTAGAATTACAGTCTTAATATCTAAAACATGTTTGCCTGTAAGGAAAATCTGTCTTGTTTTTTAACCCTGTAAAGCCTGACATATTAAATAATAAAAAAAATATTATCATATTATTATAACTGACGAAAAAAAACATAATTTGGTTATTATTATTGGTCAAATATTGCACTGCAAAACAGCTTTAAGTTGTCAAAGCTGGCAAATGACCATGGTATAAGCCGGATAATCCACAGCTAGCTGTGCATTAAACCATTTGAATGCACTTTGCGTCGTCCGATTCTTTGTCTCCACGTCGTGCATTAAAATAATTTAATACACCGCTAGCCGTGGGTATAGTTTATTAGACTTTCAGACAAACTCTTTACAAAAAAAATTAATTGAGTTTATGGCTCGTATAGTATGATATAGTGACAATGTGGAGCTCAAATACCTATTCTTTATTCAGAAGCCAAAAATAAGCCATTTGTTGCAGTTGCTGGTATTCATATAAAGTAAGATGAAATTATGATGCTTGCAATGTAAATCAATGAGATCTTTATAACAATCTAGCAACTACTTACATAAAATCATATAAATATCACTTGTCACTCTATATCTCCCAATAATATGTCTTAGCAAGATGATATTTAAAGGTGCAGTGTGTGAATTTTAGCGGGATCTAGTGGTGAGGTTGTGAATTGCAATCACCCAGCGCTCACCCCTCCCTTTCGAAGCACATAGAGAAGCTACGGGGGTCGACACAGGACAAAAATGTTGTCGTCGGAGACAGCAGAGAGTAGCTAGCGTTCTGTAGAGCAGTTTGTCCCTTTAGGGCTACTGTAGAAACATGACGGTGCAAAATGGCGACTTCACTGTAAGGGGACCCGCGGTGTATGTAGATAGAAATGGCTCATTCTAAGTTAATAAAAACATAACGGTACATTATGTAAGGTCTTTATACACCACTGAAAACATAGTTATGTTATATTGCATTTCTGTCAATAGAGCCTCATATATATTACACACTGCACCTTTAAATGCTCAGTTTTATTATCAAAACTGTAGTTTTAAAACAAACTACTATGTAATTATATCAAAAAATAAGTACAATGTACTTATTGTGTTCATATTGTATTGCAAAACACGTTTGCTGATATTGAGGTGGGATACGTGTAAAGTTAGAGACAGGAGTGGTGGTATGGGTAAGTTTAAGGGTAAAGTTAGGGACAGGTGTGGTGGTATGGGTAAGTTTAAGGGTAGGGTTAGGGACAGGTGTGGTGGTATGGGTAAGCTAAGGGTAAAGTTAGGGACAGGAGTGGTGGTATGGGTAAGTTTAAGGGAAAAGTTAGGGACAGGTGTGGTGGTATGGGTAAGTTTAAGGGTAAAGTTAGGGACAGGTGTGGTGGTATGGGTAAGTTTAAGGCTAAAGTTAGGGACAGGTGTGGTGGTATGGGTAAGTTTAAGGGTAAAGTTAGGGACAGGTGTGGTGGTATGGGTAAGTTTAAGGGTAAAGTTAAGGACAGGTGTGGTGGTATGGGTAAGTTTAAGGGTAGGGTTAGGGACAGGTGTGGTGGTATGGGTAAGTTTAAGGGTAAAGTTAGGGACAGATGTGGTGGTATGAGTAAATTTAAGGGTAAAGTTAGGGACAGGTGTGGTGGTATGGGTAAGTTTAAGGGTAAAGTTAGGCACAGGTGTGGTGGTATGGGTAAGTTTAAGGGTAAAGTTAGGGACAGGTGTGGTGGTATGGGTAAGTTTAAGGGTAAAGTTAAGGACAGGTGTGGTGGTATGGGTAAGTTTAAGGGTAGGGTTAGGGACAGGTGTGGTGGTATGGGTAAGTTTAAGGGTAAAGTTAGGGACAGGTGTGGTGATATGGGTAAGTTTAAGGGTAAAGTTAGGGACTGGTGTGGTGGTATGGGTAAGTTTAAGGGTAGGGTTAGGGGCAGGTGTGGTGGCATGGGTAAGTTTAAGGGTAAAGATAGGGACTGGTGTGATGGTATGGGTAAGTTTAAGGGTAAAGTTAGGGACTGGTGTGGTGGTATGGGTAAGTTTAAGGGTAAAGTTAGGGACTGGTGTGGTGGTATGGGTAAGTTTAAGGGTAGGGTTAGAAAAAGGTGTTGTGGTATGGGTAAGTTTAAGGGTAAAGTTTGGGACAGGTGTGGTGGTATGGGTAAGTTTAAGGGTAAAGTTAGGGACAGGTGTGGTGGTATGGGTAAGTTTAAGGGTAGGGTTAGAGGCAGGTGTGGTGGTATGGGTAAGTTTAAGGGTAGGGTTAGGGACAGGAGTGGTGGTATGGGTAAGTTTAAGGGTAAAGTTAGGAACAGGTGTGGTGGTATGGGTAAGTTTAAGGGTAGGGTTAGAGGCAGGTGTGGTGGTATGGGTAAGTTTAAGGGTAAGGTTAGGGACAGGAGTGGTGGTATGGGTAAGTTTAAGGGTAAAGTTAGGGACTGGTGTGGTGGTATGGGTAAGTTTAAGGGTAGGGTTAGAAAAAGGTGTTGTGGTATGGGTAAGTTTAAGGGTAAAGTTTGGGACAGGTGTGGTGGTATGGGTAAGTTTAAGGGTAAAGTTAGGGACAGGTGTGGTGGTATGGGTAAGTTTAAGGGTAGGGTTAGAAACAGGAGTGGTGGTATGGGTAAGTTTAAGGGTAAAGTTAGGGACAGGTGTGGTGGTATGGGTAAGTTTAAGGGTAGGGTTAGGGGCAGGTGTGGTGATATGGGTAAGTTTAAGGGTAGGGTTAGGGACAGGTGTGGTGGTATGGGTAAGTTTAAGGGTAAAGTTAGGAACAGGTGTGGTGGTATGGGTAAGTTTAAGGGTAGGGTTAGAGGCAGGTGTGGTGGTATGGGTAAGTTTAAGGGTAGGGTTAGGGACAGGAGTGGTGGTATGGGTAAGTTTAAGGGTAAAGTTAGGAACAGGTGTGGTGGTATGGGTAAGTTTAAGGGTAGGGTTAGAGGCAGGTGTGGTGGTATGGGTAAGTTTAAGGGTAAGGTTAGGGACAGGAGTGGTGGTATGGGTAAGTTTAAGGGTAAAGTTAGGAACAGGTGTGGTGGTATGGGTAAGTTTAAGGGTAGGGTTAGAGGCAGGTGTGGTGGTATGGGTAAGTTTAAGGGTAGGGTTAGGGACAGGTGTGGTGGTATGGGTAAGTTTAAGCGTAAAGTTAGGGACAGGTGTGGTGGTATGGGTAAGTTTAAGAGTAAAGTTAGGGACATGTGTGGTGGTATGGGTAGGTTTAAGGGTAGGGTTAGGGGCAGGTGTGGTGATATGGGTAAGTTTAAGGGTAGGGTTAGGTGTAAGGGAAGTGTCAACAGTGTAATTATAAATTTAACTTCAGAAATTAATTACAGGTGTAATTATTAATTGCATGCAGGTATTTTTTTTTTAATGTATGTACATGTTAAAACCTGTATGTACACATTAAGTGCATTGTCTCAAATTATTAATTTAAATGTTAGTACATAGTAGTTTTGACTTTTGACATTGAATTTTCTGAACATGATTTATGGATAATCAAGTAAAGGGTTAAGTTGCTACAGTACAGTGAAAGTTCATCTTGAAATACTAACACGAGTCAAAGTTATTATATTTACTTTACAAAAATCATTAAAGATTTCACAGCAAAATGACAACAACAATAAAAAAGCATAATCATCATGAAGGACCACATACAGTCCAAAGAGGCTGATTCTTGCCAAGTCCATCCCATTACTAAAAAGAACATCAAGGCATTTCAATAAAGATTTGTCATGGCAAAAATGTATGCCACACATATCTGAAGCCATATTTTAACAATGTCCCACTTTCCAAAGACCCAAAGGCCAAAGATCATCCCAGCAACGGTTCCTATTGTTTCTCCCCATGAGGACGACTTCACTGCTACAGCTGCAGCTCCTCCCATGGACACACCAGCCGCTCCAGCCGCCCCTAACAAAGCCCCCGCCGTACCACCTACTCCCAGCATCATCTGCGACCCTTGAATTATCATCAAAACAACCACTGCAATTACAGATGCCCCCACAATCACCTTTCCTCCAGCCTCTCGTGCCATTGGACCACCGACTGTTGCACCTAAAGCAACCTGACACACTTCTGACACAAAGAATCCTGCAGAAATTGCCTGCACGGAGGATGTGTGGGTCATCCAGATGCTAACGTTCTCCTTGCTTATGTTTAGTCCCGCCTGGCGCATTTTTACAGACATGCCTGCCACCTCCTGCCCGGCATGAACAGTCAGCACAGCAATGGCAAATGTGGCAAACATTGCCATGCATGCCATTAACATCCAAAAGTTCAAACGCCGTGACCTCATGAGCCAAAACGACATGCTCAACACCAAAACTAACAGGATAACAAAAACAAATCTGTAATCTCCGAACCCAAAGATGCCTAAGCCAGTGGTCACAAATGCAGTCACAGTCATCGGAATGCCAGATAATGCAAGAAATTCTGTGTATTTGACCACCGCTTTGAGCAGCCGTTGTCGAGAAGTCCTCTGTTCAACGCCCTTCCTTTGCTGTCTCTTTATTTCTTCTCTTTCTCTTTGTTGGGCCTCCCAAGCGGCTAGACCTCCCTCTTTCGGTTTCTCCATCTTGCAGGCAATAATCCGCTGTTCCATTTCCATTTCTACCCGCTGTCTTAGATCTACTTCCATAGCGAGTAGCCTCGCCTGTTCTTTCTTGCTAAATTCAGTAAAAAATCCACAGAATTCCCGTTCTGTGCATGTAAACTTCACAAGGATGTACATTAATAGTTTCAAGGCTGTGAAAATCCCCAATGCCCAAAGCAAGCTGACCATCCCGTAGCTCATGCTCAGTTTTTCAATGATGGCTCCTAGTGCTGCACCACTTGAAGTTGTGACAAGGGCCGCGACCAGTCCTGCCGCCGCCCATCCCTCACTCTTCCTCACTCTTAAAAGTAACAAGGCCACAGAAGCGGCTACGATGACCCCCGTTACCACCGCTGTCATTGATGTGATGAGTGCAGTAGTTCCTAGAAGCGAGCCCAGTCCCAGAGCCCCAACGCTCTTGATGCCAGATTTGATGGGTTTCAGTTGGGTTCCTGAGATGATCCCTGTCATAATTTGATTCACTGGTGCCTCCAAGGCTCCCAGCGTACTTCCAGCCACTGCTCCAAGCACAAAGCTAATGGAATACTCCATTACTGGGCTCTTGGTCCCTGGAAAAAAAAGTTAAGAACCAGCTGTTACAAGTTATTATTACATGGCGCCGTGGAATACTTGATTCTGATTGGTCAATCACACCATCCAGCGGTATGTTATTCCCCGATTACAACCGGTAGAAACTGATAACACAAGCTCATCCTGGTAACTTTTTCCGTTGCATTGTACTTGTACATGTAAAATGACAATAAACTTGAATCTAATCTAACTGTCACTGAAGTCAGCGCTATACTCTTGCTAGGAACGTTTCTTCTCCATGGAAGTTTTGTGTTTGGTGAGTTAATAAACTATAAAATTCAAAGCAATATTTTGTGTAATTATTTAATTAAGTCATCCAGGTATCGCGGACTCGCTCTCGTTTCATGCAAACTCAGCTGCTGTCATTTTGTGATGATTGTTTTGTACACTGTAATGGATTATAAGATAACAAACAGGTATGATTTTAAAACAGATTCATCTCAAATCAATATATCTTATATCCCTAGCCTGACGTCATCCTACTCAGATTCTAGTCAGAATATGAGTCTGATTCTGCTCCATGGGCTGTGATTATGAGGCGTGTTTCAACCGAACCAGGAAAGAAAATGCCTCTGTACTCAATTGGATAGACCTACAACCAATAAGAGCAACGGAGTAAGTGACGTATGTTGAGCGACATATAGTTGTCAACAGATCTCAACTGCACGCACGCTGGAAGAAGTAGAAGAAGAAGATGAGTGTAAACGATCTATGCCAGTGTTGTAAAAATAATTTAAGCATACACGTGGTACTTACCAACACGATTATCATTTCTGAGAGAAATGGTAAAGGTGAACGCATATACGAACAAGTTCTCCGTTTAAGATTAGAACGAATTCAACCCAAGCGCTCTTTGGTGATGTGGATGATTACATTACAGCTGATCATCTGTCCATCATCGTATAAAGCCCGCCCAGACAATTTGATTGGTCTGAACAGCTCTGGTTCGAGCATAGTTGCTCCACAACGGATCAAGTCCAGACCGAACTTTCCGACCTCAAATGTTGTGGGCGGGGCTAAATTCGGCTGGCTATCTTCTAATACTGTGTAACAAGTGGTATGACTGTACTTTATCCCTTAAATGCCTTAAATGCAAAAATCTAATTTGAATTTGCCGCTTGCTAGCAACAGCTTTCTCCGCGGAAGTTTAAATAGCTAATAAAATATTTCAACTCAAGTCAAAATTAGTCTAATTATCTACTTATGTGGCAAGTAGCCGTGTAATAAGCAGAATAATGTACATCCAGTCAGTTGTTATCACAGAATAAACCCCTTCAGGGTGATGCAAGACCCCTCCACTTGTACATTACATTATCCCTTACATAACATCAAGTCAATAACACAAAACATGTCGATGTTTTGGGATTTTTTTAACCTCAAAGCTAAAGTGTGTAATTCCAGTGCCACTAGTGTCACTAAACAGAATAATAAAAGCCTTTTTTGAGCAAATGTATCTGCTTTTTGTCCTTTTTTAAAAACTTGGTTATGAAATAGCAACAGATATTTTCTTCCATACCATACTGTGATGTACCTCTGACTTTGTGGTTGATTGAACTTAGGCCCAGTCCACACGTACACAGGTATTTTTATAAACTGAGTTTTTCTCTCAGTTTAAAAAAAAAAAATGCGTCCACATGAAAACGCGTGAAGCGCTGTCAAGAGCATGCCAAACCAACAGGTGGCAATATAACCCTAACCGTAAAGCCATGTTGGCCAATCAAAAGTCTGGAAAAAATTGTATTGCTGGTTTCGGTTCTGACGTAAAAGCCAAAATCTCCGGTTTCACTGTCCACACTGCAACCAGAGTTTCTAAAAATGTTCACAATGGCAGGAATTTTCAAAAAAGTTTGGTTTCAGTGTCCGGATACTGCGTTTGCGTGTGGATGAACGGCCAAACCGCATAGAAAAAGAAGAAAATAGAAAATTTTCATATTGAAAATATCCGTGTTCGTGTGGACAGGGCCTTATTGTACAAAAGAAAATGCTAGCGGTGCTTGGCTATATCCATTGGTTGTTGATTGGCTGCTGGAGGCAGATCTGAATGCAAGCTTGCAGTTGATTGTAAGAAAGGAGCAACGTTTAAGCGGACTAAATGATTGGAGAAGTCCTGCATGCATCACCAGAGAGAAGTCTGATATTTCACTGGAAGATCCAGTTTTGACATTTAGATTAAGAATGACGAGGTCAAAAAAAAAAAAAAAAAAAAAGAACCTATGTACAGATGAATGCTTTACAATAAGATCAATAGCATGCATTTACAAAATAGAAAGGGTGAATTATCATTTTACGCTGACTTTATGTTTTTGTATAAAATATAATTTTATCCGCTAATGGAAATGTTAATAAAGTCTTCACACTTTAACTCATTTTTTAAACATATCATCCAGAGGAAAGAGAGTGGACTGAAACATGTCGAGCCAGTTTACCCAGGTGCCCTACATGATGATGTGTATATATTGTCAACATGCAGGTTGTAGTTAAATATGAATGTGACAACATAGGTTTTAACTTCAGTCAACAAAACTGTTTTCCTTAATACGATTGATGTAACAGTATGTTCTTCCATACTTTTCCATACAATCCAATAATTTTCTGCCCACTGCACTTTACATACACTTTATACACACTTTAATTATGTGACATCCATTGTACCGAATTATCAGTTAATTGTCAGTTCAATTAAAATTTTTGTAAATCAGAAATGCACAAAATATATTTTTTAAACTTTTGCACCTAGTTTTTTAAAATGGTCGTCTTATATTTTCTATCTGTAGAAGAGTATGTGATACTGTAACATGTCCTTATCATTTTTTATATTAATATTTTTTGTCACTATTTAGATATTAGTCCATGTATTCTCAAATAATATGCAGTTTATTGTCATATACACACACATAGTACATATCTAAGAATGAACAAAAAACTGTTTTAGATGCAATTTAGCATATCACACCAGAGGACATTTCAGCTTTCCCAAAGTATTCCATGTAAACTACCCGAATGTATATTTCAGAACTGAACAATTGTAAAGAAAAACAACACTACAGATATTATAATATGTCAACTGTCCAACCAGTCATACATGTATACCCTAACAGTCTTCAATGACAGCTCTGACCACTTAGTTTTATGACTATTTTTCATCATTGTTAAATGTTAATCAGGTTTTGTCTTACCATGCTGTGATGACACCATGGTGATTCAGGCTAACAGGTAAAGTCCTTCCTCTTAAGTGTGCAGATATCACTCGCTCCGGCTCTCTCCTTTCCTTCAGTGCACCGCTCCAGCTGAGACAGCAACTCTGAATGTGTGTGTGGTAGTACCAGACAATTTTGACCTTGTGGGGACATTTTTTGACCCCATGAGGAAAACAGCTTACAAATAATATATATAAAAAAGATATTTTTTATTTAAAAATGCAGAAAGCTCTCTGTAATGGGTAGGATTAGGGGATAAAATATGGAGTTTGTACAGTTATTGTGTCAATGGGAAGTCCCCATAAAACATGGAAGCCCAATCTCATGAATACACTATAAAATGGTACATTATCTTTAAGGTAATGAGAGAGAGAGAGAGAATCTTCTAAATTGTCAAGAGGATATGTATTTATTTAGGCAATTGTTTGTTTGTTTGTTATACAATATGGCATGTCCTTGATGAAGTCTGATTTATTGAAATATTTTCTAAGTATTAATGTCTTAACCCTTCTGAAGTCAAAACAATAGTATCATGTTGTTTAAAAATTAACATAAACTTGTTTTCTTTGCATTTTTCAAGGTCTGAAAATAACTTATTTTTTGTTATTTTGACTGGTTATCATTTTCCAGAGCTGTATAATTTTCCTCATTGTTAATATTATTAATAAAGAAAAAAAAGAATGAACAAATAAAGAAATATAAATATATTACTACATAAATAGGCCTACTGTTTACCGTAAAATAAAATACATAATAATAATAATAATAAACACGTCAATAGCCATATCGCTTTCTTACAACCTTGCATTGTTAGATAATAATTGCATTGTTAAATAAAGTTAAGCCTCTATTTACTCGCAGTTGTCTGTGTGCACCCTGCTATTATGTACCTTTAAATGTTTGTGTATGGGCTTCCTTGATTCCTGGTTCCTCTCAAGAGTCCTCCTTCATATTATCAACTATCTTAAGAAGTTTTTCTTTGCCACGTCGATGTGTGTTTTTTTTAATGGGGGGGGGGGGGGGGGGTTGTCATTTTCTGTAATGTTTTGCAATGTTCGTGACAGGGCTACACGAAGAAAACGTCGAAACTAAATAGACGCGGAACCTTTCCTGAGCGCCTGAGCGTTTCACACGGTCAGTTTAGAGAGTACTCGTAAATATCAGTAAAGATGGCGACGCTCATGAAGAAGCCACATGTCGTTGTTGAAGATGGAAATGGTGAGAAATTACATTTACAGTCAATTTATAATGTAGCACATTTTCCAGGATGTATTATTATTCTTTAATCACACGACTGTTCTTAACTCAAACTGTGTTTAACGGCCTGCCACACAAGTGTCGTTTTACAGTACAAATGTGAACTATACACATAGTTAGAATACACACTCATCCCATTTCCAATATTTAGTCTTGTCAAAATGTCACTGTTTTTTTTTATCTCCATGGATTACATTTGAACCGGCTAGATTTGTACAGTTAAGGGTCATTCGAGCTTTACAACATGTTTCATACAACATGTGACTGCAAAATCGTGTCCTATGATGTTTACATGCAATTCATCTATATATATTTCAAGCATCTAAGCCTGTATAATTTTTTTAAAATCAAACTGTCATTTGTGTTTAACATTTCACTGGTTGTGTCTGACATGTGGTCACTGGCTGTCACAAGCTGTGATGCCATAACTATGTGTGAAATTGCAATTTATTTATTTCTGTGATCTGAATGATCAGAGGAAGAGAGTGGAGTTTCTGATGACAGCATCAGTAATGATGGAGAGAGCGGACCAAGAAGTGATCAGGACGGGTTTGATGTGGGAAGTGATGGAGAAGACAGCGATGGAAAGAGTGAAGAAGAACAGAATGGAGAGGCTGAGGAAAATCCCAACGCTGGATGGGCTGAGGCCATGGCCAAAATCCTGGGGAAAAAAACGCCAGAGAGCAAACCCAGCATCCTCCTGAAGAACAAAGAGCTGGACAAGATCAAAGAGAAGGAGAAGAAAGAGCGTCTTGAAAGAAAGAAAAAGGTGAATTTAAGATAAAATATAAAATGACCTTTTGCAAAGCTGGGCTTTACCAAATCTCACATGAATTTAAAGCTGCAGTCCGTAGCTTTTTGGGGTTAAAAATGATCTAAATATATTTTTGAGCAAGTACACAACCAGCCAGGGTTCAAAACAATCTCTTTACCGGTATTTCGCGATAGTTATCGTTTTATCGCCCAGCCCTACATATAAGAATAAACCATCTAACATGCTTTGAATAATCATACTTCTAAAACTAAATGTGATCTGGTGATTTAAATGATGTTTGCGCTTTGACTTTGAGGAGTTTCATTCCAGCAGCGCGTGCGCTTCAGATGATCAATGCAGTCCGACACAGTTCGAATCACAAGAAACCACTCTCAAACTGTAAATGTTTGAATTCTGCATTTACTCACTCTCATGTTGTTTTTGCGCTTCACGCAATCATTTGAACGTCCGTGTTTACTACAGTTTGCGCATCGAGGTAAATCTGTTCATCATATAAAGCCATCGTGTCTCTTCAGAAGACTTGGATTCGGATTAGACACTCGATTAGTTATTTTTACGATGCCTTTATTAAAATTTTTGGGATCTTTTAAGAGGAATGGACTTTAAATGGAGGGACAGAAATCTCAGGTTTCATAAAGAATATCTTCATTTGAGTTTGGAAGTTAAACAAACAACAGGGTGAGTAAATGATGACAGAATTGACATGTTTGGGTGAATTATACCTTATAAATACAACAAGTTGAGCCTTGGATAAAACAACTCTATATCAAGATTCATATCGTTTACATCAATCATACATATCATCTAGGGATGGAACGATTACGGGTTTCACGATAAACTATGATAAAATGTACTGACGGTTAGTAATATAGTTTAAAAATGAATTATCATTAAAACCGCGCGTAATTATCACGATTTTGAAAACTCGCGGTAAATCCTGTGCAGTCAGTCAGGTGTGCGCAACGCTGTTTTTGAATGAGAAGAACTGGCAGAAGGCAGTGACAACACTCGGGGGATTGTTCAGCTTTCTCAAAGGACCAAATCTGAGGTGTGGTCATATTTTGGCTTTTACAAAAGTCCTGAGGGAAACTTAATCGAAGATGGTCATCCTGTCTGCAGAACATGCCAGAAGAGAGTCGCTGTAATAGGGGGAAACACTTAACATCTGCGAACTCAAGGCAAGTGGACTTTGACCTCAATACCAAAACTACGGCTGGTATTACTACCACTCACACTAGCCACTTTGGCAGTTGAACTTATTATAGTCTTCTCAAAAGCCATCTGTTATAATCGCGTTGCGCATTATAACCAACCACACGTGTTTCTAATAATCAGAGGCGTTCAGATTAGCTGGAGTTTTGTTCAGAGCACGTTCTCACTGAAATCTGCGCTCAAAACGTGCGATGTACGCAGGAGATTCATTCATCATACAGTGATTGACTGTTTTTGTTCAATTTCAGCAGCGGAAATATTTTCAAACAAACACAGCAGAACCACAGCGCATCTGATATGACTGGCATAAAGTCGGCTTGACGTTCGAGATTCGCAAATTTAGGGACCGTCTCTAAAGTTACATACAAGATTTGTATACACGTTTCTAACTTCAATAGCATTTAAAGAAAATGACTTGGTCATAAAACCAGCTGTAAAGTGTTCATCTAGGTGTTAGGTAGGCCTATATGCACACCTTTTGGATTTTTGATATTTAATAAAATAAACTGTCAAACCATATGAAAATATGGATATGCATTATTTCACTAGAATACTGTTTGGGCTTGTACACAAAATATGCTCGATTTAAATGTGTCTGATACAGTGTTAATTTCGTTGACGAATAATTTTCGTCATAATTTTCGTCAACAACCTTTTTTCACTGACGAAAACGAGACGATAACTAAATAAAAACTAGTGTTGGATGACAAAAACTATGATGAAAATCAACTGTCATTTTCGTCAACAAATAAAAACGAGACGAAAATGTTAGGGAGGGACGATTAGGGAAGAGATCCAGTCAGAACTGATGTCCTGTGTAACAGATGCGCTCATTTGAGTTGAACGTGCTGATCTAACCGCTGGAAAACACGGCGCTTGCGCTTCTACAGGCTCATCCCCAATCCAGCGCTCCAGAGCGGCTCACAATCAATGAACATTACCGTACATTTATGCCAGGCAATTGTTTATGAACTAATGCTGATGAATAATGACAATGTTTACTTTACGATGTTTATGGAGTAATATGTTTTAGACGGTTGTAACAATGCATATTTTATCTCCTCATCTGAACTTGAATGAGCTCCTGCAACTGCAACAGAGGCGTAGACATTTCAAAATAAGAGTCCCGGTGTATTTTGAGCTTGTTTATCATTAAAAGTCACGCATTATATATTCGTTTTTGGTTACACAATAAACTGTATTTAATTTCATTCCCATTTAATTCATATTCAGGAGGAAAGACCAGTATTTGACACGCATTCAATAAAGTATCAGGGTTATAATAGTTAACTAAAACCATTTAAAAAAATCTTCATTACTTGAAATTAAATAAATGTTAACTGAAATAAAATAAAAAAATAAACACTTATTTGAAGCTTTAGCTTAACCTGATATGGCCTACTAACTAAAACAGAAATACAAAGTTATAAAAACTATATAGATGTTTAAAAAAAAAAAAAAGTGAATTGAGCTCTTTCGTGTATTTTTAATGTCAAAAACAAAATTATGTCAAAATGTCAGTTCAAGTGACAGTCGGTTATGTAATGCTTAAATGCTTAATATTACAATTGAACTAAACTCATTAGATTTTAGGAGACTAAATCTACTGTAGATTAGACTAAAATCTTATGATATTTAGTCGATTAAAACTAGAGTAAAACTAAAAGCAATTCAGGTGTCTAAAATATGACTAAAACTAAATGGCATTTTAGTCAAAAGACTATGACTAAAACTAAATCAAAATTTGCTGTCAAAATTAACACTGGTCTGATAGAACACTGATGATAATATTGCTTGAGAATGTATTTACAGAGATAATATTAGAGATTATATTTACACCAAATTATTATTTATGCATTATGCGTTGCTATTGACGACGACCATTATAAGGAAGGAGATCCCACTGAATAGAATCTATCTTAAAAAAGTGCATAGAGCTGCTTGATTTATTTGTTGTTTTTTGATTTTCAAATATAAAACATGTTGAAATGTTTTAAGTGTGTGCATCTGTTCTTTTTGAACACTTTCATCTCATTTGAAGAAAACTGTGATAATATTGATAACCGTGATAATTTGGGTCACTGTAATCGTGATGTGAAATTTCCATACCTTTTCATCCCTAATATTATCGCATTTTTATATCGCGATGTATCTATTACCGATGTATCGTTACACCCCTACTTTGATGTGATATGAGCTATGCGATCGCTAGATTCAATCCCTGTTGGTAGCGCAGTTTATTGTAATGCTTTTTTTCTCAGTCGGTCAGAACAAAAGTGGCAGACATGTTGCTTGTTCAGATGACATTTTCTGTTGAAACTTATTATTTTGGTCATGCTTCAAGACGTAGAGTCTGTGATTCTGACGTACAGTATCTGCACTGGTGTGGTGACTGACAGCCACACAAACTCCTCAAACCATTAGATTTATTTAAGATTTTTGTGAACAGCAAGTCTTTCAGGGGTATTTAATTTTAAGCTTTAAATGGCTGGAATGAATTGTAACATTGTAATTTAGCCAAATAACACCGTCAAGTGAAATAAGTGCAACAGAACTCTTACTCACTATGGTACTAAAAACTCTTTAGCTACTGTCACTTCTAAGAATCAGCACGCAAATGAAAATAAATTTCATAAATTTGTTTTGGAGCAAACATATAAATGCTTATAATGCCAACATGGTTTCATGCACAATATGAACTTCTAAACATTTGAAGTAAGATTAAAGTAAGATTTTCTTCATTGCATTGCACATCACATCTGGGCATTTTTTTTGTATAATGGACAGCTGGATAAGAAACGAGCATGGGAGAATATGTGCCGAGAGAAGCCTGATGTGGTTCGAGACCGAGAGCATGAGAGGAACCTGCAAAGAACTGCTACCAGGTGAAACATCATTCAGACCGCTTTCACCAACACTATTGTGATTAGCCACGCAATATATATGACCTCTATTTCCAGTTTAATGAAGTTCATTCTTTCTTTGTGTGATGCCTTTAGAGGTGTGGTGCAGTTGTTCAATGCACTGAAGAAACATCAGAAGAATGTGGATGAAAAGATGAAGGAAGTTGGGGGATCAGAGAGAAAGAAATCCAAAATTCTGTCCTCCGTGTCCAAGAAGGACTTCATTGATGTCCTTAGAGGAGCAGATGCGGCTCACACATCGACCATCAAGAGAGAGAAAGTGGTGAGGTTACTTTGCTTTCTCTCTTTCCTCTTCCTTTTTACATGGGACACTTTCCTTGCTTCAAGTCAGCATGAAGTCAAAATGCACTCCGTTTACCAGTGTTGGTATTGTAAACTAAAACAATCAATTTCATTCAAATATAAATATTAGATGGAAAAAAATAAATGAGGCCTTGATATTTATTTAACTGAATTAAGATTAAGTTGAAGTAATAAAATACTAAAACTGAAATACAAATAAATGAATGTTGCATATAAATATTTTTATATAAAAAACTAGGACTGCGCGATTTGAGGAAAATATCGAATTGCGATTTATTCTGGTTAACATTGCGTTTCGCGATATTATAATTTTTTTGTACAAATGAAATGTGTGTATATAACTTTTTGTTTATATATTGATATGACTAATAATTTTTAATATTTTTATTGCTAAATAAAAGTATTTAACAAAATAATAAATATTAATATTACAATAACATTTTTAACATTATTAAAAATAGAGTATTTAAGAATAAATATAACAATATAATAATAATATTTTACATAACTTAGTTTACAAAAAAAAACTTCTGGGCTACCTGTTAAAAATGCAGACAGCCTATGACTAAAAATCATTAGAAAGGTCTAAGGATTAAAAAAAAATAAAAAAATCAAAGTCTATTTATTACTGACCACAGAGCCGCTCTTCACTAACACACTGGGCATATACATATTTATTTAATAATAAAAAAATGTGCAGCCTAATCGCACATAAGCCAAATCACGATCGTGCAGCCCTAAAAAAACACTCAAGCAAAAATAAAATAAATACATCTTTTGTACTCAGCAATATACATAATGGAAGTAAAATGGGTTGTGAATGCATTTCATGTTCATTTTAAAATAACAGCATTGTCATTCAGTGTAGATTTACGATAATCAAATAATTGACCATTTGCACAAAACAGTTTTTTTTTCTCCTTTTCGTCAAACGGGGTCTCAAAGATCTTCACAGATCATATCCTTAATCACAGGTGTCTGTGGCATTTACTGTAAAGTATTTTTTTTTTACTCACTCTCAAATATTACTGAATATTTAGATTACATATAAAGATTTGTGAGCATCTTTAAGGTCAAGAAATTAATTGTTGTTTTTAGGGATGTCCTGAGTTTTTATTAGGGCCCAAGCCCTGAAAGCGCTAAAAATCTAAGGATTTTTATCTGATTGGTATTGGCTGTCTTAAGCCCGTCGGCTTTTATCATCCGCCACTGTCCAGTGGTGACGTACTTTACACCACTGCAGCTTGCATTGCACTTGATGTAAGGTGTGGATGCAGCTGCTCGGCCGTGAAGCTCTACGCACTGTTCTTGAGCTGATCTGAAGGACACACAAAGTTTGGAGGCCTGTAGCTGTTGACTCTGCAGAAAGTTGGCGACTTCTGGGCACTGTGAACCTCAGCAAACCTCAGCTGTGAACCTGTGATTTTAAGTGGCCTACCACTTCATGGCTGAGTTGCTGTTGTTCCCAATTGCTTCCTCTTTATTATCCCACTGACAGTTGACCGTGGAATATTTAGTAGTGAGGGAATTTCACGAATGGACTTATTGTACTGGTGGCAACCTATCACAGTACCACACTTGAGTTCACTGAGCTCCTGAGAGCGACCCATTCTTTCCCTAATGTTTGTAGTAGCGTCTGCATGCCTAGGGGCTTGATTTTATACACCTGTGGCCATGGAAGTGATTGGAACAATTCAATTCAATGATTTGGAGGGGTGTCCCAATACTTTTGGCAATATAGTGTATGTTTCCATACAAAGATGCAAATTTAACTTGTGTGCAAAATTTGAAAATTGCATAAAACATTTGTGAATAAAGCAGTGTTTCTATCCAGGGAGTCCAAGAGAACAAAATAGTCACTAAATATCACTAAGAAATATGTAAGTTGATGCAGTAGGAGAAAGCACTGTATATAATAATTTCACCTATAATAAATTACTTAAAACGTTATCTTGCTTTCTGAGGCGGGTGCAGTCGTGTAGGACAGTTCTGGGAGTGAATTGCACTTTGACGACAGCCTTTGTTCAGAAATGTTTCCATCATGCTTGTTTTCTTATCGGATAAGAAGTTTATCCCACTCAATTGAGCACATAAGTTTGGTTATGAATATTTTTTGTATTAGTTTCCATCGAGCATTTTTTTTTTTTTTTTTTTTTTTTTTTGCAATATCCCAAAATGAGCATAAAAATAGGTTTTGACTCCAATTAGGGGCACAAACTTCCTTAGTTCTTTTGCTTTTCCTAATTTTACTCATTGTGTCCACTTGGTGGCATTGTTTACATTACAGGCCTAACATAGCAGTGTGTGATTTTATGAGACTGATTCTTACAACTTGTTCTCTTTGATGAAGGTGAAAGTGGAGAATCCATCCTGGAGCGTGTTGAAGGATGATTTCATGATGGGCGCATCCATGAAGGACTGGGATAAGGAGAGTGATGACGAGGATGGAGGAGAAGACGGAGAAGATGACAGCCGTGAGCCTTCTGAAGACTACAGCAGTGAATCAGACTGATCCATGTGCATCGTGTAGTGCATACATACAGGTGTATTTCCAGCCCCTGAAATCTGCCCTGCGCACAGCGAGAGAGGACTCGACATTACCCAGAGTTCTCGGAGGGTGGATTAATGATACTGGAGTAGGGAGAGACACTCGTCTGTGATGTTACCCTGATCTCCTAGTGAAGCTGGGTCTTTTTTGGAGTGCATTGATGAGTGCTGCAGGTTTAGCTAAACCTCAGAGCTCTATTTCTGTATATAGTCATTTATATCAGTGTTTTTTTGCTAATAAATCATTTCTGTCATGATTTCTGTTGGTTTTTATTTTGATACAGTTTATCATGTTGCAGATAAAGTGAGCAGTATGCAGAATCATGGCTGTTAATTTCAAAATATTATTAGACCGATCCAAATACAGTGAATTGACGATTAGAGAACAAGTTTAATGTCACTATTTATTAAGTGTTTATAATGTCACGTTTGCTTTGGTCAAATGTGCAAGTTACTGTGCCTTAAATACAGTGAGGAAAATAAGTATTTGAACACCCTGCTATTTTGCAAGTTCTCCCACGTAGAAATCATGGAGGGGTCTTTGTCATCGTAGGTGCATGTCCACTGTGAGAGACATAATCTAAAAAAAAAAGAAAATCCTGAAATCACAATGTATGATTTTTTAACTTCATTTGTATGATACAGCTGCAAATAAGTATTTGAACACCTGAGAAAATCAATGTTAATATTTGGTACAGTAGCCTTTGTTTGCAATTACAGAGGTCAAACGTTTCCTGTAGTTTTTCAGCAGGTTTGCACTGCAGGAGGGATTTTGGCCCACTCCTCCACACAGATCTTCTCTAGATCAGTCAGGTTTCTGGCCTGTCGCTGAGAAACACGGAGTTTGAGCTCCCTCCAAAGATTCTCTATTGGGTTTAGGTCTGGAGACAGGCTAGGCCACGCCAGAACCTTGATATGCTTCTTACAGAGCCACTCCTTGGTTATCCTGGCTGTGTGCTTCGGGTCATTGTCATGTTGGAAGACCCAGCCTCGACCCATCTTCAGTGCTCTAACTGAGGGAAGGAGGTTGTTCCCCAAAATCTCGCAATACATGGCCCCGGTCATCCTCTCCTTAATACAGTGCAGTCGCCCTGTCCCATGTGCAGAAAAACACCCCCAAAGCATGATGCTACCACCCCCATGCTTCACAGTAGGGATGGTGTTCTTGGGATGGTACTCATCATTCTTCTTCCTCCAAACACGTTTAGTGGAATTATGACAAAAAAGTTCTATTTTGGTCACATCTGACCACATGACTTTCTCCCATGACTCCTCTGGATCATCCAAATGGTCATTGGCAAACTTAAGACGGGCCTTGACATGTGCTGGTTTAAGCAGGGGAACCTTCCGTGCCATGCATGATTTCAAACCATGACGTCTTAGTGTATTACCAACAGTAACCTTGGAAATGGTGGTCCCAGCTCTTTTCAGGTCATTGACCAGCTCCTCCCGTGTAGTTCTGGGCTGATTTCTCACCTTTCTTAGGATCATTGAGACCCCACGAGGTGAGATCTTGCAGCCGCAGTCCGAGGGAGATAGACAGTCATGTTTAGCTTCTTCCATTTGGCTATTTCCCCATAGCCCTTTCCAGCCTTGTGGAGGTGTACAATTTTGTCTCTAGTGTCTTTGGACAGCTATTTGCAGCTGTATCATACAAATAAATAGTTAAAAAATCATATATTGTGAATTTTTTTTTATTTTTTAGATTGTCTCTCACAGTGGACATGCACCTACGATGACAATTTCAGACCCCTCCATGATTTCCAAGTGGGAGAACTTGCAAAATAGCAGGGTGTTGAAATACTTATTTTCCTCACTGTATGTGCTCATTGTCATTCTTTCAACAAGCAAGAGTTCACTTGCACAAAACATGTTGTTCAGCACAACCATGTTTATCCTTGCTGCAAGTAAACTTGGGATTTTCTTTAACCTTGTGTAGTTTTGTTCATGATTTGAGGATGTGATGCCATGCAACTTGGCCTAGCTTCTATCATTTGATGAATTTGTGCACAAGTACTGTATGGTTTGATTATGATGCTGGGACCTTTGACATTAACAACAGAAGCTATGGGGTTTTTTATTTCTTATTTGTGCACCCTCATTCTTCGCGTATAATTTTGATTGGTTTCCGGATCACAGGCTAGAGGAACAAGGAATCGAGGAAGCCTCAATAGTAGTATTGAGAAGCACACTGTTGTTTTGTTTTTAATTCATTGACCAGCAAATTGATGTCCAATCCTGGTCTTTGGAGGCCAAATGTATTGCAGAATTTAACTCCAACTTTACCCTACACACCTGACTGTCCGGCTGTGTCTGAAATCGCCCCCTATACCTCACTAAACAGAACTATTTGAGGAAACAGGCATTTGTAGTGGATTCTCAAACCAAAGTGGACGTAATCAATCAATCAATCAATTTTATTTATATATAGTACACTTAAATCAACCACGGTTGACCAAGGTGCTTCACAGGTTAATACAACAAATAAGTCCCTACTCATACAATAAAAGTACAATAATAAAACATTTATAATATATAGTATCCAATGTATCATGATAATTAAAAGAAAAATAACCAACCTAACTCGAAGGAAATGCCAAAGAAAAGAAATGGGTTTTTAGCAATGATTTATCACAACACAGGTGTGATATGGTCCCTCTTCCTCTTTCCTGTCAAGAGGCGTGCCGCAGCATTCTGGACTAACTGCAGACGCTGAATCGATGACTTATCTAGGCCTACATATAAAGAGTTACAATAATCAAGATGAGAAGTTATAAGGGCATTTATTACCCTTTCTAAATCGTTAGGATGGAGATATGCCTGTACCTTAGCTATAGTTCTCAACTGGAAAAAACACGATCTAACAGTGGTGGATATCTGTTTATCAAGCTTAAATGCACCATCCAACACAACGCCAAGACTCCTCACATTTGAGTGACTGTTCGGAGTCAAAGGGCCAAGATAATTTACATCAAGAAGTTCAGGGTGTCCAAACACTATGATCTCTGTCTTGTCTCCATTTAAACTGAGGAAGTATAAATTGTTTTAATGTCCTTCATACAATCAAACAGGGGCTGCAGTGGTCTCTTTTTTTTTTTACATTCAGGGGCAAATAAATTTGAATGTCGTCTGCATAACAATGGAAAGAGGCATCATACCTCTCAAAGATGGAGGCCAGGGGCAGCATATACAAAGAAAAAAAAATGGGGCCTAAGACAGAACCTTGAGGGACACCGCAGGTTAATGGAGCCATTTCAGATGAATAATCACAGAGGTGGACAGAGACGCTCCTGTCAGTTAGATAGGATTGAAACCACCTTAGTGCAGTACCTTTGATTCCCACACAATTTTCCAACCGTGACAAGAGTATTGAGTGGTCCATAGTGTCAAAGGCTGCAGTAAGGTCTAAAAGCACTAAGACAGCAGAGACTCCTGAGTCAACCATTAAAATCAAGTCATTAAAAACTCTTAAAAGTGCAGTTTCAGTGCTATGACGGGATTTAAAGCCGGACTGGAACTTTTCATAAACATTATTATTGATTAAAAAAGTTTGCAGCTGCATAGAAACTACTTTCTCCAAAACTTTAGATAGGAAAGACAGTTTCGAGATAGGCCTGAAGTTGGAAAGAACAGAGGGATTCAGATTTTCCTTTTTTAGCAGGGGTTGTACAACAGCGTGTTGCGGGATCATGGTCACAGAATGTGGTTACAGAAGATTGAAGAGCAGAAATCTTCTTAACAAAAAATTCTAAAAAAAAGAATGACAGAGATCCAATGTAGGTGTAATAGGAAAAGAGTTGCGAGGATTTGTAATGTTGTTAAACATATTGAACAGAACCTGTGGCTTGTGACGGTTATTTGCGACCAGTTTTTGCCTGTTTTACAGCACTTTGATAATCAGATATATATTGCTGTAAAATTTCATAAGACACTTTGAGTTTATCTTTCTTCCACCTTCGCTCAGCTTGCCGACAAGCACGTCTGATCGCTCGGGTGTTGTCATTTAACCAAGGCTCTGAAGGCACTTTAGTGCGTTTCATCTTCAAAGGAGCTACAGAGTCTAAGATATTTGTGCAGGTTGAATTAAAAAGAGTTATAAGTCCATCAACACCAGTAACATCACCTCCATCCAATTTATAGAGCACCGAGTCTTTGAAAGCAGCAGAGAACTGTGCCCCGGTTTGACTGTTAATTACACGGCGGCAGTGTGAAAAGGGAGATTCAACCACAGAACATGGGACTGTAATCGTAAACAAGACAGGGAAGTGGTCCGAAATACATACATTACGTATTTCATTTATATGAACACACAGAGAGAGAGTCAAGATGGCGCCGAGGATGGCCGCTACGTCGCAAGCTCTGCTGAAACATTGTAGTTTTTTGTTTGTTCTGTTTATAGTTTTTGTGTTTTTTGTCTTGGATGTTGTCTGCCTTACTACGTACGACAGACAGACACTTTTGGACATTGGTTCGGCTATCGCACTCCGAAAACCGGACTTTAAATTCTTCAGTGACGAACCGCCGTTTACAAACACAGCAGCGGAGCTCTTTGTCTGGACGGCCCGACCACGCAAACGCGGCCGGAGAAGGGGAAGCAGAGCCGGCGTACTTATCAGAGTAAGACGCCGCGCAAACCGACCCCCACTTCCCAGTATTTTACTGGCAAATGTTCAGTCTCTGGACAATAAACTCTGCGAGCTGAGAGCACGGATCTCTTTCCAACGAGAGACGAGGGACTGCTGCATTATCTGCCTCACAGAAACTTGGATGTCCGCTGAGATTCCAGATTCGGCCATCGAAACCGCGGGGTTCTCCGTGCATCGAATGGACAGAGAAAAAGATCTCTCCGGGAAAAGCAAAGGCGGGGGTGTATGTTTTATGATTAACCGATCCTGGTGTGATCAGAGGAACGTACATTCTATCAAGTCTTTCTGTTCTCCTGATCTGGAACTTCTCATGGTTCTGTGTCGACCATTCTGGCTACCGAGGGAATTCACCGCGGTCATCATCACAGCTGTGTATATTCCCCCGCAAGCCGACACAGACCGGGCACTAAAGGAACTGTATAGGACAGTGAGTGAGCAGGAAACCGCGCATCCTGAGGCCGCGTTTATTGTGACCGGAGACTTTAACAAAGCCAACTTCAAGCGCATCGCACCCAAATACCACCAACATGTTAACTTCAACACGCGAGGGAACCGCGTCTTAGATCACTGCTACTCCCCCTTCAAGGATTGTTACAAGTCCCTCCCGCGCCCACCATTTGGCAAATCGGATCACGCTTCCATCCTCCTTTTGCCCGCATATAGGCAAAGACTCAAACAGGAAGCACCCGCCCTCAGAACCATCCAGTGCTGGTCGGACCAATCAGATTCTATGCTACAGGACTGTTTTGATCACGCGGACTGGGAGATGTTCCGGTCGGCCTCTGATGACGACATCGAGGTCTACGCTGATAGCGTAACGTGTTTCATCAGGAAGTGCGTAGATGACGTTGTTCCGACCAAAACAATTCGGCTGTACCCTAACCAGAAGCCGTGGCTAAATGGGGATGTTCGCGCGGCACTCAATGCGCGGACCTTCACTTTTAACTCCGGTAACGCGGAGGAGCATAAACAAGCAAGTTATGCCCTCCGGAAAACCATCAGAGCAGCAAAACGGCAGTACAGGGACAAGATTGAAGGACAGTTCAACACCACCGACTCCAGAAGCATGTGGAGGGGAATTAACACCATCACGGACTATAAAGGGAACTCAAACTCCACCGTGAACACCGCTGCCTCTCTCCCGGACGAGCTCAACACCTCGCTTTGCTCGCTTTGAGGGAACTAACACCGCCCTCGCGGAGAGAGCGCTCGCGGCTGAAGATGCAGAGGTTAGTGCACTCTCCGTATCTGTCGCGGATGTAACTCGATCCTTCCGGCGGGTGAACGTCCGTAAAGCTGCGGGTCCAGACAGCATTCCCGGCCGTGTGATCAGAGCGTGCGCGCACCAACTGGCTGGAGTCTTCACGGACATTTTTAACCTGTCCCTCTCCCTGTCTGTGGTCCCCACATGCTTTAAAACGTCCACTATTGTTCCTGTACCTAAGCAATCAAAAACCACCTGCTTAAACGACTGGCGTCCTGTTGCTCTGACCCCCATCATCAGCAAATGCTTTGAAAGACTAGTCAGAAACCACATCTGCTCTGTTCTCCCCCCCTCACTGGACCCACTGCAGTTTGCATACCGCACAAATCGCTCCACTGACGATGCCATTTCATCTACAATACACACTGCTCTCTCCCACCTGGAAAAGAGGAACACGTATGTGAGAATGCTGTTTGTGGACTACAGCTCAGCATTCAACACCATTGTGCCCTCCATACTTGACATGAAACTCCGGGCTCTAGGCTTAAACAGCCTGTTATGCAGCTGGATCCTGGACTTCCTGTCAAACAGACGCCAGGTGGTCAGAATGGGCAGTAACATCTCCTCATCACTGACTCTCAACACTGGAGCCCCTCAGGGCTGCGTTCTCAGCCCACTCCTGTACTCTTTGTACACACATGACTGTGTGGCAACCCACAGCTCCAACACCATCATCAAGTTTGCTGACGATACGACGGTGGTAGGTCTTATCACCGACAATGATGAAACGGCCTACAGAGAGGAGGTGCACACTCTGACACGGTGGTGTCAGGAGCACAACCTCTCCCTCAACGTCAGCAAGACCAAGGAGCTGGTGGTCGACTTCAGGAGGAATGAGAGAGAACACCGCCCCATCACCATCGATGGAGCACCGGTGGAGAGAGTCAGCAGCTTCAAGTTCCTCGGTGTCCACATCACAGAGGAACTCTCATGGTCCGTCCACTCTGAGGCCGTTGTGAAGAAGGCTCATCAGCGCCTTTTCTTCCTGCGACGGCTGAGGAGGTTTGGAATGAACCGCCACATCCTCACACGTTTCTACACCTGCACCATCGAGAGTCTGCTGACTGGCTGCATCACCACCTGGTACGGCAACAGTACCGCCCGCAGCCGCAAGGCCCTGCAAAGGGTAGTGCGCACGGCCAGCTGCATCATCGGAGGTGAGCTTCCCTCCCTCCAGGACATTTACGCCAGGCGGTGTGTGAAGAGAGCTCAGAGGATCTTCAGAGACTCTAGCCACCCGAACCATGGGCTGCTCTCACTGCTGCCATCAGGCAGACGGTACCGCAGCATTAGAACACGCACCAGCCGACTCCAGAACAGCTTCTTCCCACAAGCAATCAGACTACTTAACTCCTGATCCATCAGGATCATAACACACTCTGGACAGAATATCACTCAGCACAACCCACTGTAGATACACACACATTATATACACATTTATTTATCATACAGCATCTATTGCACTTTGGATTTCAATTTTTCAATCTGTGAATAATATTTTATACTATACATTGTATATTATTATTACTATTATAGCTTAATGTATATTGTTTAGTGTATGTTTAGTGTATATTGTTTAAAGTATATGTATATTGTAAGTATGTGTATATTGTTTAAAGCTGTGAGAACTACACTCACATTGTGTAAATTATTTATTGTTTATTGTAGAGTTTACTGTGCTGTGAGTAATTGTGTGCGCATCAGAGGTGTAATCTGATGCTGCTTTAAATGTTGTACATGTCATGTCATGACTACTATGTTGCTCGGAACTGCACCTAAGAATTTCACCTACTGTTGCACTTGTGCATATGTAGAGTGACAAATAAAGTGATTTGATTTGATTTGATTTGATTTGATTTGACAAACCATGGGACAACACAAGGTCTAATGTGTGTCCCTTTTCATGTGTTGGGCCAGACACCGACTGAGTGAGATTAAAAGCATTTAGAAGATTTAAGAAGTCTTTAACCATAGGTTTGTTTTCACAACATACATGTAAGTTAAAATCACTACAAATTATAAAATGATCATAATTTAACCTTAGACCTGCTATAAAATCAGCAAAGTATTGCATAAAATCTTTGATGAATTACAGTGGACGATACACAACTGCACACAGCGTCGGAGAAGGGGCGTTTAGTTTGAATAACTGCAGCTCAAAACTCGAATAGTTGACAGATACAGACAGCCGACACTGGAAGGTGGATTTAAACACAGTGGCAAGTCCTCCACCTTTACCAGTAGTCTGAGGAGAGTTAAAAAATGTACAGTTTGGAGGGAGAAGTTCAGAGAAGGCAGCAGACTCACCAACATGAAGCCAAGTCTCAGTCAGCAGCATAAAGTCCAATTTATGAGATGTAAAAAAAAAAATCATTTAGTTCAAAAGTTTTGCTGGCCAGTGATCTGACATTAATCAATGCCATACGGAGAGTTAAATCCAAAATGTCTGGCTTTGGGGCCCGCCGCAATGCGCGCAGATTAGCCGTTCTCACACCAAGTCGACAATCAGGCCGAAATTTCCTCACCGCCGGGTTTCCCCGCCCGGTGTCAGCCCACGGGGCACCATGTGTCAGGTTGGAGAGAGCCACGACAGGCTGCGACGCAACAGCAATCCGGCTGGGGAAAACGGGTCGAATCCATCGCAGGCGCGGGACCTCCGAGCACCGGCAGCCACAAACAGCAGGGCGACCACAGCCCCCACCGCAAAGGAAACGATGGGGTACATCCGAAGACCTCAGGTAAGCCTTGAGACGAACAAGCACTCCGGCATGCCTTCCACGTCTCCTGTAGCGCTTTTTCCGGGGAAAATCACACGGGACACAGCGCAAGTAGTCTGGGATGTTAAACAACCATGGAGGGAGGCCTCCGGCCTGTTCTCCAAAACGATCTCTAGACAGTCCCACTTTCCGAGCTTCACAGGATACTCGAATGTCGAACAAAGTTTGGCGATCATATACGAGAAGGCTAGTTACATCCCGGCAGCAGAAACACAGAATTAAAACAGCAACAAACAAAGGACAAACGCAGCATGGTGCTGACAGACGGCTTGCCTTACACACTGGCGCCATCTTGCATCTCTTCCATCTTGTTATCGAGTGCACCCTTTCAATCCCATAATGCACCGCAATAACGATTGTACAACTGATGTACACTCAACGGCTGAGAACACCCATAATGCACTGTGAGGGTCCTGCCAAATTAATTCCCACGTCTGACCAAAAGATGGCGCCCTCAGCTGAATCATTCATCCATCCATTTTCCAAACCGCTGGTCCAATGTGGATACAGTGTATTAGCTACCATGCAGGTATAAATTCCTTTTTGATTATTAAATTTAATTTAAAAGTGCTATTTTCCATGGCAGGGTTCAAAATAAATCTTTTCATTACTACTGGAGCTGCCAGTTTCAAATGATTATTAAACATCAAGCACAAACTATGCAAAAGCAGCAGCTGTTATGGCGCACTGTGTCTGAATTCACTCGCTCGCTTTCATTCACTCCTTCAAGTGGACTTTATTAGTGGAGTAATGTAGGGAATAATGAATGAGGGTATAGGCGGCAATTTCGAACACAGCCTAAGTTTCTAAAGGTCCTGAAGACCTTGATTACCTTGGTTCAGATTTGTTTATTAAGGATTGGAGCAAAACTCTGCAGAACAGTGTCACTCCAGGAGCAAGATTGGGCACCCTTGCCTTAAAACAAGCCTGCAGAAGACCATGTGTCTTCCTAATCAAACGTACATGAATCAGCTCACCTAAAACTGGTGTTTCAGAAAAGCACAGGAGGTACAGGAGAAGGGATGGCTCCCGAGTAGGATAGGTTAGGGTTTTTTTTTTTCAGTTCTGCTCCTGTGCTGCGTTCCAGTTGGTTTTTATTATGCCTTTCACTAGCTAACTTCCCTCCATCTCGTTCACTCGGATGTGCGTCATTGCTTGTGTTGAGTGTTCACTACTGGCGGAACCTTGGACTGCACTGGATCGTCCAAAGCCCTCGATCACTTGGAATCCACTTCCAAGTTGATTTATTATTTATGTTTTTCCTTTACGAAATTGTTAAATGCAGCATTCTGTATGTATATAGGTGTGTTTGGGTTGTTTTAAATGTTCTTAAAAATAATTAAAATATATATTTGTTTGTGGTGGGGTAAATTAAACACGATATGCGGTGACGTCACATTCGTGTTGCATTGTGGTATATGGAGCTGCCTGAAGTGTACATATGAAGTAGATTCACTCCCTCGTCTTCAGGATTGCTTGAAAGTTACAAGCAGGTGTTTGATCAGGGTTGGAACTAAACTCAGGAGGACAGTGGACCTCCAGGAGCACAAGAATACTGATTTAGCTTCTTTTAATCTAAAAATATGGGTTCACAGACAGGACTTAGATTAAGCCAGGATTAGGCTTTAGTTCAATTAGAGCATAGCTTTATAAATGTGCCTTAGAAACAAAAACATTACTGGTGTGCATCTTGAGACAAAACAATGGCACTGACATATTTTAAGACATGTCAGTGTAAGTTACGTTCTTACAGAGGGCCTACATCATGCACAGTTAAGCTCCAATTTTCCCCATCACACCAGCCTAGAAGCTTCTAGTAATCCTGAAGATCTTGATTTGCTGGTTCAAGTGTTTGATTAGGTGTAGAGCTGGATAGTGGCTCTCCAGAAGCAAGGTTTTAGTTGACCACAGGGAGACGCTGTTGTCAAAGTAGTGCAGTGCTCTCCCGCTGGTTTGCCACTCTGACCTCTAGGAGAAGCTGGCTCTGTACATGCAATCTGAACTCCTACTGAATTCATGCTTTCCATCATGATGCGGGCCATATGGTGTATTTTATTCTCATGAGCTCATTAGGATTGTTGTAATATAACAGGCCCTTTTAGCAGAAGTGCATTGTCAGCCTCTCTGATTGGAGGGTTGCCAGGGGTTGACCTTTGACCTACAATGGTGCAGCTTCGGCCGGAATGACAGTTGTGCTGATTCTAGACTTTCTCTTTATCGCTCTCAGTCCAGCTATGTGTACACACCCAGTTGAGATATATTTACCCAGTGTCTGAGAGGGTACGCTATCACCCTCAGAGGGTACAGCACTTCATTTTGGCCAGCGTAAAACACCCATTTGTCACGAAAACACTGTGACCTGCCACTCAGGAATGCCCGCCCTCTCCTGGGCATGTTGACAGAGCGCCCTAGAATGGGTCAAGCTCCTCTGTTGCTCATCTTTTGCCCATATCACAAAACCTCTTCCTCATTGCTTTAGCTCGCTTTAGTCACAGCAAGAGATTGTGAGAACAATCAAGTGGACCATGCAGAAAAAAAAAAAAAAAGTTGTGCAATTTCTCTACACTTAATATGATTTGGCTTATTCCTTTACATCCTTACCCTTTTTCTCCCTCACTCTTTTTCTCCCTCACTCTCAGGCAGTCTTACATCTGTCTTTGTTGGTACTGATTTAGTGATAACATCTGGTTTACAGCAGTTGGTAGGGCCGTCGGTGGGGTTCTGAAGGCCTGTCATTCCTGATAGATTACTGGAGTGTGGGCCGGGTACAAAAGGCTTTGGCAAATGATGATTTTTTTAAACATAAGCTCAAGGGATGGAAGAGTAAATCAAGCAGGTGCTTTGAGGGAGCCTGCCCGTTACATGTTCCACACAGAGAATCTGCCTCGGCCCTGTGATCCACCAACTCCCAAAATGGGTTATCAGCTAGATTTTTATGCACTGATGCAACAGCTGGGCCTGCTTTCTCCTTCCTTATCAGTTGCCTGTGTCATAACAGTAGTAATAACATAAGCTACCATTTGTAACTTTTTTTGCACTATACTAAATGAAACAAGATAACAGTACAGATTAAACGGGTGGTTTTATACCAAGACTTCTCTGCCTCATTTCATTGAATTTATAAAGGCTATAAATATAAACGGCACCACACTGCAGAATAATAAAGTCAATATATTATGCCTGAAACCTTAACCTCTTAAGCTCTGGGACCATTTTTGGGAAAAGTGATAAACATCTTATGAGAAATATGTTGTCTGAGAAAATATGAAATATGTTGCACCCCCCCCCCTCCCCCCACCAAAAAAGCCGCTTTTTGATTTTTCCATACCAATATAGAGTGGAA
Source organism: Romanogobio albipinnatus (assembly GCA_023566225.1). Lineage (NCBI taxonomy): Eukaryota > Metazoa > Chordata > Actinopteri > Cypriniformes > Gobionidae > Romanogobio > Romanogobio albipinnatus. The sequence continues at coordinate 6,488,482 of CM042252.1, read as the reverse complement.
TTAATGTATAATATCCCAGTGTCATTCAATTATTTTTCCAGTGTTTGCTGACATATGATGGAAACAGACAAAACTGTCTGCAGGGTGCTAGAACACACAGGGCCTGAGATATACAGGTGCTGGTCATATAATCAAAAAGTTGATTTATTTCACTAATTCCATTCAAAAAGTGAAACTTGTATATTATATTCATTCCTAACACACAGATATATATATCAATACAATATTCAAATTTTCTGAGATACAAATTTGGGATTTTCCTTAGTTGTTATAATCATAAGAATTAAAAAGAAATAAACGTTTGAAATATATCAGTCTGTGTGTAATGACTGAATATAATATATAAGTTTCACTTTTTGAATGGAATTTGTGAAATAAATCAACTTTTTGATGATATTCTAATTATATGACCAGCACCTGTACACTTTCAAAACTGCATTTATAACCAAAAAAATCAAAAACTGTTTGTCTGTTTTTTATATTTAATATGTGTATTATATCACACACAACATATACTATAATGTTTATCACTTTCAGAAGTGTTTTATGTTACTTCAAAGGGTTTCCTGTCAAATGACACCACAATTGGGTACTTAGAGACCACTGTTATATGGGTATGGGAAGCTTTTCAATTTGGGTCGACCAAATCCAGGCGGAAATGGTCTGAGTAATTTAGTGTAAATAAGTTATTTTGTGTAAAACAAATGCTAAAGTGATGCATATCTCCAGAAAGTAGAGACTCTAAGCTTTCAAATGGTACCACATGAGGTCAGAGCTCCTCCACAGACATTTAAAATTTAAAGTACTTGATGATATCATTCCGGACCCTGTACATATCCTACATGAAGACAGTGATATATGATTGATAATGTTTTATCTGCAATCTTAAAATAACACTGTTACCGTGATTTTGTACTATAACTGATCTTTTTTTTGTTCTCTCTGAGAAGCAGAATCTTGAACACACAAGACTTGTAATGTCAAATTACTTTCTGAAGGCATAGTTATGAGCAAACTACTTTTTTAAAAATGTTAATTGAGCCATTAATTAACAATTGAATTCATTATACAATATTTAAAACGGGTCGCACTTTATTTTAAGGTGTCATTGTTACAGTGTAATTCCATATTTAAGTACTGAGTAATATTAATGAACAACATGTACTTGTTAAACACTGAAAAAAAAAAATAAGTAAGATTTTTGCACACATATTTTCAAAGTAAATTACACTTATGAAATTAAGTAAACTCTACTTAACTAAGTTAAGTAAAATGAACAAAGACAATAAGTAATTTTAACTTGGCCAGTAAAAGGTTGAGTAATTTCTACTTAGTTGAAGTTTCCTTTGCAATGCATTTTACTCAAAAAAATATAACATTGAATTAAACCACACTTTTGAAGTGTATGCCTTACTTAGAAATATCTAAGTAAATAACACAATAGATATTGTGTAGACACCATATCTACATAATTGAAGAAACGCAGCATCTGCAGAGACCTTACTATTTGGTACACAATACACAGTAACATTTAATGGATCGTTTTTGAGTTTGAATGTGTCATTTTGAGTAGAAAATTAACTCCAAATGTCACCAAATGGCAAGTTACTAAACCTAACAACAAAGGCAATGATAAAACAGTGTAAACACAGCTGGAAAACAGCGAAAAATCAAACCCCAGTGCATGATGGGAACACCAGTATCAGACAAGTTGAGTAGTTTTACTTAATTTTATAATGTTGATATTTACACTTTAACTTCTACACGCTTGAATTGAGTACTAATATAGAATTGACTTGTCTGAACTGAAATTTTCATGTAGAAATTATATTTGTGTTTTTTCTGTAGTATTTACTTCACCACAAACTATGTTTTTTAATAAGTGTAGGGTTAGGGTTTGTTTGAGGGTTAGTTGCATGTAATTATGCATAATCTACTGTTATTACTGTAAGTACATGTAACATATGTAACAAGGACACTGTAAAATAAAGCGTTACCTTAAAATCGTACAAAAATTACAAAGTTTAATTGCAAGCTTTCAAATGACCCAGTTTATTTATGTATAGCATTACCACTTTATCCTCAATGTCAACCATCTGAAAGACTAACAAAACACTACAGCTTTTAATTAGCTCGTTATATGTAACTCTTTAATTAAGTGATAAATATTTATAGTTTGTTTTGTTGATGTGCCATCTGGGACTAATGGTTACACGAGCGTTTTTGCGCAGCTGAGCACTTTGGCTTCTCGAAATCTCTATGTTGTGGTTTACTTTGACTTTCTATTGGGGAGGTTCAAATGAGAGAGGCCATGCCCCCCAATTCTGGTTGTGCCAGAGCGAAAGTACCCAGTGGGCGTTAGGACCTGGCCGCAGTGCTGAAGCAAACGACACGCTGAGATATTTACACTCAAGTGCTCGGTAAACCCGCGCGCTGACGAATCTCCCGGACTCACCGTGATGACCACAACCACGTGGTGAAGTCAGACCTATATAAATCTCTCTCTCCAGCCGGCTGCCTTCAGATGTGCATGTGTGTGCTGGCACAGGGACCGTTGTTTTCCACCAGAAGGAATGGAGGAGTGCGTAAACTGAAAAGGAACTCGCTTTTACCTGCTCTTACAGTTATTTATCCCATCACTCCGTGCTCTTTTTCTGTTCCGCGACTTTAGGACGCGTGAGACAGGTACAGGCTTCGTTTTCTTCAGCATCTGCTGGTGCCAAACGCGCAAACCTGTGCGCCAGTGGAGAGGCGATGCGACTTGCGGAGTGAGCAGAGGCTTTTCCTGGACCTCCACATCTTCTCATAGAGTGAGGGCGAGTGGGAGGCGTGATTGCGCGGCGGTTTGGAGAGAGTTCGCGGCGCTCTGATGCGGTGGAGGTGCGCGCAAAAAGCCCGCAGGCGACGCGTCTGTCATCAACAACTGCATCAACAGAGTTTTGAGAAGCAGAAACTTTTGATGGCCAAATCAATGGCTGTTTTAGTGCCCCGTGCTTTTGTGCACTTACCATGAAGTGATTTGGAATGAAGATCATAGTTTCTGTCCCGCGTATAACGGATCTGACAGACCATTTCATGTTGGCACCTCGGATGGATTTGCAGGTACAATAAAAAGAGAGAGATAATAGTGCGCAAACGCGCAACGTTTGAAGTTGGATGAAACTATTTTATTGAAATGATTGGGCTTCTGCGTGACTTAATTCATTGATTAGCATTAGCTGGTACAAAGACAAAAGCACAAAATGAACTTGTACGTCTTGAGTCTCCTTCTGACCTTGGATTTAGCCACAGTGGCCGTCAGTTTATCCACATGCAGCACTCTGGACATGGACCAGTTCAAAAAGAAGCGGATCGAGGCCATCCGCGGTCAGATCCTCAGCAAACTCAAGCTGAGCAGTCCTCCTGAGATCTACCCCGAGCCCGAGGAGGTGTCCCGGGACATCATCGCCATCTATAACAGCACACGGGACCTGCTTCAGGAGAAAGCCAACGAGCGCGCGGCCACCTGCGAGAGACAGCGCAGCGAGGAGGAGTACTACGCCAAAGAAGTGCACAAGATAGACATGCAGCCCTTCTACCCTGCCGAGAGTAAGTGTTTCTAACCTGTTTCTGGGGTGGGGAACTTAAAAAGCTTGTAGGTTCAAGCCTCGACATCACTGTGCGTTGGGGGTGTAAGTCCGGTATAGTGTAAATAGGATCTTATGGGCCCCAGTGCAAAAAACACTCTATGGGCTCCCTGCCACCCCCACCCTCCCTCAGCCCAAATGAAAGAATGCAAATAGGAATACATGTAAACAGTGTTATTCATAACAATAATTGTTTGCGATACCCTCAAAGCACCTTTTTTAACCCTAAGTACCAACAATTTAGTGTCTTTTTGGAATTGTATTGACGTGAAATGTAAGAAAATATAATATGTGTGTATGTAGAGAGCATTCAAATTTGAAAATGGCCATTTACTCAGTTATCATTTAACATTGAAACTCGAGGTTTTCGGCTGTCAGGGCACCGCAGATCTACAGGCCCCTCCACCCTCATCGCTGATAGTGGCTCCACTGTTTAAATCACTTTCGATAAAAGAACCAGCTAAATGATTTCACTTCCCGTGCTAAAAAATATAATTTTGCAGGTCATTCCCCCAATCTATAGATAACTAATGTTTTGTGTAGCTCTGGTTTATGGTTTATTATCTTTATTATAAAATTTGTATTGTTATTAGTGCTGTCAAATCGATTAATCGTGATTAATCGCATCCAAAATAAAAGCTTGTGTTTACATAATATATGTGTGTGCACTGTGTATAATTATTATGTATATATAAATACACACTCATTCATATATATATATATATATATATATATATATACAAGAAATATTTGCATGTATATACTGTATATATTTATATAATCTATATTATATATAAATATTTTATATATTAATATAAAAAAATCTAGTATATACATGCATGTGTGTGTATTTATATATATTTAATAATTACACACAGTGCACACACATTATGTAAACACAAGCTTTTATTTTGGATGTGATTAATCACGATTAATCGATTTGACGGCAATAATTGTAAAATGACCTGCTCATTGATGATTATAGCCTGGAGTTAGAGGTGGGCGATATGACCAAAATGTTATATCATGATATGAGTAATTTGTTTTTACGATAACAATGTATATCACCTCATAGTTATTTTTGTTTTAAATAAGGTTTTTATGACATTAATATAATTGATACCATTGAAATGTCATAATATTTGTCACCATTTTCAATATCAATTTCAAAAGTCCTCAAGCTTACTGAATACAAGAAAACTGTGATAAATAAAGAGCAAAGAAACAAATTACAAGCATATAGAAAAACAAACTACAATAGAACAAAGACAAATGAATTAAACCTGAGTAACCTCAAGCATTAGAAATGCTACATAAAATGTATAAAGTAATCAAATGGATAAAAAAAACACACTGCATAGTTTTCACAGTGTAAATATAGATTTATTCTTATTAAAGTTACAAAAGTGATTCAGTCAAGAGCATTGTGAAATTTTGTTGTTTGATTAGCATTAATAATAAAAGGTAAATTTGGACGCTGTCACTTCAAGAGCGGCTGCACGGATCCAATATACCTGTGTTTTCTCAACTATTTACATTAACTTAAAGCTACACTGTGTGATATTTTCCCCCATCTAGCGGTGAAAAGGTATATGACCATCCAGTAAATATTAGTTTCTGTTCCTCCCAATTCCGATTTCGTTTTAACTCCTACGGTGGCCAATTTAGTCCAAGATTAACATGGCTTCCAGTTCGACCGCGTCCATTAGTGTTGATTTGCCTGTTGTGTTGCCGTCTTAATTCTCTTTTTCGCTTCCTCGGCGACTCTGTTACATATCCTCGAGAATAAGAGTGATCCTCCATCAGCAACAGACTTTCAAAAAGGCTTTCAGGTTTTCAAATAGCAGTCTCAAGCAATCCCCCTCTTCACATTCGACACGGTGCCATCGAGTGTTAAAACGCGAAAGGCGAAGCTTGAATTTACGGGTATGTCCCTCTTTGGCTAATGTACTTTCAAGATGGAGGGGCAACATGGCGACCCCCATTCGAACCCCTTACCCGTATGTATTTTCAATGGCATATTATAAACTTATGAGAATACTTTATTACTTGAAAGAAGTAAATATACATTAATGAGCACATATATTTTTGAAAGAACTAAGTGTTTTTAGCTAAGAATAAACTAAAAAAGTTACACAGTGTAGCTTTAAGACATAAATTAAGTGCAAGGACATAGTCACTTAGATACATAAGGTAGGTTTATTTAACCGTTCAAGCCCAATCAGATGGCAAAAAGCACTCAGTTCAGTTTTATGAGCATTGGCTTCATGTCGCGTGTCCCTCAGAGAGCGCTGAGTCTCTCTGACAGCACACGCATATAACAAAATGAGTTGTCTTTCGCTGCTTATTGCGCTTCAGCGGTTTAAAATCCCAATTCCTAAACGCATGCAATGTCACATGAGCATAACTGCAATAGAGACGATAGTCAAGAATCTCTATCGGTTGACAAATCAATCGTGTCTACCTGTATATTGTTGTCTAATGTGAACCTCATGTCAAATGTAAAGTGGGATTATTTTACTTTGCTATACAAGAACTGATTCTTGACTACATTCTAATGACTAGTTTGTCATTTAATTCACATATTAAAGGAATAACCAGGCTCCTCTTTCAAGCACACAGTGGCAGTGCGTCACCCCTTTGAGGGGTTTAAATCCACAGCCTTTCAGTTGCAGCACAGATTTCACCACTAAGCCACAGTCACCACATCACAGGCTATAGCGTGGTCTCCCCCGATCAATATTTGTGCAGCTGTCTGCAGTGAGGACGTCAGCCCTCGTGCACCATCTTTACATTATTTACGCGAATTAGCTGGGCTGAGCAATCATTTGAAAGGATATTTCATGTTCTCATTTAGCAACCAGAATGTTATCCTCATTCCTTCCCTCCATTACACTCACACACACACACACATGCACAGCACGTTTGAATAATGCTTCTCAGTGTACCGAAATACTACCCCACTGTGTCTTGAAAGTCAGTCCTATATAAGCAAATCAATGCTTTTAAATGCCCTTATTGTGCCATTAATTATGTAATCATTTTGAGTTCCCAGATTAAATGTGAGTATACAGCATAAAAAGCCAAATAAATGAGGAGATCTTTTTATGCCCCGAGGTATATTTTGCATTAAATGTTATTCTTGGCTCTGCCGGCTGTATAAATACTCCAAATATGAATAGAGATGGCACAGTGCCAGCCCCAGTCAGTTTACGGGATATAAATAATCCTGTGTCAACGATCAGAGAAACGCTGATTATTTTAGAATTGAACTTTGGCAATCTGCACTTTGGGATTGTGGGTTAGATCACTGTGGCTCTGCTCCAAAACCTGAGCTGCCTATGTAGTTAGCATTTGAAGGCATCATAGGCACGCTCCCTTGGATAAAGTATAATATGCGTAACCTTTTCTAATCGGATTCAACAGTTTGAGTTTAATACACCAAATGTATCCAATCCACTTTGTTCGTTCTGGAAGTGAACTTTTGCCTGCATGGTGATTAGATTCACTGTTTTGGACGTCTGCCTTGAACTTGAGCATGCGAGTACAGAATGGCTTGTCTGGTTTGTGATGTGAGTTGTCTGCGACAGGTTTAAAACAGTATCACATGTGTCCCTAATGGATATTGAAATCCCAGAGTGCATTGCGACAAGCTCAAACGAAGCAAAACAGAAATGTTGATTAGGGTATAACCGGGCTAACCTTAAGGAAAATGTGCTTCCCAATGCTCAATTGAGAATGAGAATTAAGAATGCACAAAAAATATCTTCAAAAAAGTAAATATTATGAAAGCTTGGCAGTAGTAACAATACATATATTTGATTAAATGTTATGATTAACCCTCAAATGCATACCTCAGGTCTTTAGCGACCCGGGATGTCATTCACTCCCCTCTTCCTCATTCATTTTTTTAAAGTTAGGCATCAACCTTCTCAGTATTCCTTAATCAATGAATTATAAACAATATAACAAAAAAAAATAAAAATAAAAGAGTTTTCCCATTTTAATTTTTTTATAAAGAGTTTAGGGTCGCTAACGACGTTGTTTTCTGCACAACAATAATTTAATCTTTGATGACTGAATAAGTGCAATACACCTTTATTCCACAAGGTGGCGATGTCTGATACACAACGATGAAGTGACGTTTCACTCATAGTTACCGCAGGCAGAAAACAGAAGAATAGGAAGAATCATCAGCAAAACTTGAAATGTCTCGGAGATTTACTGAACACAATCAAGTATTATTGTACTGTCACTTGATGGTGGCTGCATCTGGTGAAGAAGCTGTCAGCGATCAAAATATTGACTCTGAACATGTTGAAAATGATAGTGTTGAGGATATGTTGGAGTGATGATGGTATAAAACATCTGCTCAAACTGAACCCTTCCAAGCTCCAAAATGTTATTTTATTCTTCTGTAATCGCTACTCTAATATCAGGAGAGTTTTATACTATTGCGACAAGAAGAGAGCCATCCGTGTGAGATATAGATCCGGGTCGCTAAAGACCTGAGTATGTAATAATGATTGGCGAAACAGTCATGGATTTAGGGGTTAATATAATACTTTTTAATTACAAATACTGTATGGTGATTACCTCTAAGGTGGACACCCAACTTAATAAATTATATTTAACATCTGAATCTGACTATATATCATGATATCACATGGAAAATTCTGCCAGCTTTTTATTATCATGTTAATGATTGTGCCTATTTGTGCTTTTTACCCCAAATACCAAACTTTTACATATTCATCAGTTCAATCAAAATGTTGATTTAACTACCTTGAACAAAACTGTAAATCATTAACAAGACCTCTCAAAACATATGTTTAGCTATTGTATAGATTCTCATTTGCTAAATAAAACATTTAAAAAAATTAGGTCCCACTTTATATTAGGCGGCCTTAACTACTATGTACAGGTGTGGTGGTATGGGTAAGTTTAAGGGTAGGGTTAGGGACAGGTGTGGTGGTATGGGTAAGTTTAAGGGTAAAGTTAGGGGCAGGTGTGGTGGTATGGGTAAGTTTAAGGGTAGGGTTAGGGACAGGTGTGGTGGTATGGGTAAGTTTAAATGTAAGGTTAGGGACAGGTGTGGTGGTATGGGTAAGTTTAAGGGTAAAGTTAGGGACAGGTGTGGTGGTATGGGTAAGTTTAAGGGTAAAGTTAGGGACAGGTGTGGTGGTATGGGTAAGTTTAAGGGTAGGGTTAGGGCCAGGTGTGGTGGTATGGGTAAGTTTAAATGTAAGGTTAGGGACAGGTGTGGTGGTATGGGTAAGTTTAAGGGTAGGGTTAGGGACAGGTGTGGTGGTATGGGTAAGTTTAAGGGTAGGGTTAGGGACAGGTGTGGTGGTATGGGTAAGTTTAAGGGTAAAGTTAGGGACAGGTGTGGTGGTATGGGTAAGTTTAAGGGTAAAGTTAGGGGCAGGTGTGGTGGTATGGGTAAGTTTAAATGTAAGGTTAGGGACAGGTGTGGTGGTATGGGTAAGTTTAAGGGTAAAGTTAGGGACAGGTGTGGTGGTATGGGTAAGTTTAAGGGTAAAGTTAGGGGCAGGTGTGGTGGTATGGGTAAGTTTAAGGCTAAAGTTAGGGGCAGGTGTGGTGGTATGGGTAAGTTTAAGGGTAAAGTTAGGGGCAGGTGTGGTGGTATGGGTAAGTTTAAATGTAAGGTTAGGGACAGGTGTGGTGGTATGGGTAAGTTTAAGGGTAGAGTTAGGGACATGTGTGGTGGTATGGGTAAGTTTAAATGTAAGGTTAGGGACAGGTGTGGTGGTATGGGTAAGTTTAAGGGTAGGGTTAGGGACAGGGGTGGTGGTATGGGTAAGTTTAAGGGTAAAGTTAGGGACAGGTGTGGTGGTAGCCTATGAGTAAGTTTAAGGGAAGGGTCAACAGTGTAATTATAAATGTAAGTACAGAAATTAATTACAGATGTAATTACATGCAGGTAATTTTTGCAAGTACAATGTAAAAACATGTATGTACACAATAAGTGCATTGTATCAAATTGTTAATTTAAATGTTAGTACATAATAGTTAAGGCCACCTAATATAAAGTAGGCCCAAATAATAATAAGATCAATTTAACGTGGTATGATTGCATCAAGAATAAGCCAAATTTCCATGTGCATCATAAAACAAGAGTTTTTGTGCAATCTAGTGGTTTAGAGGAGAATATAATCAAATGCCCCTTTTACCACAGTGTGAATTTAGCCCTGTCGTGCCCTTTAAATATGATTAAAAGTATGTGAAAAGTAAAAGAAATGGACAAATCCAGTCTAATTAAAAAGGAACAAATGTACCAAATATTTCTGTGCTATGTATTTTATTTAAAGTTTAACAATGTTAGCTTAGCAACAAGCTAACATGCTATCAACATGTTAACTTTACAGAAATCAATTGTGAGTCAAGCATCCCGTGCACTTCCTGTGAGGAGTGCTATTTGTAGTCACTGATTAGGTTGAGCGTTCCAAATCGGTCAGTTGTGAGATTCCATTTCAGTCCAGAATCCTTAGAAGGCAGCTGCCTATGAAGATAGTGCAGATTCTGGAACTGAGCCAATGTGTGGCAAAGAAACAAAGAGCAAATAGAAAAGAAAGAAGAATATATAGGACATGGTTAACTTTTTCCTGGACTCGGAATGAAGTGTCTTGTGTCAGAATAATGTGTTGGCTAATAAACACATACAGGCTATCGGCCTTATTTGGTTGGGCGCCAGGAAGCGCTCGCAGGCAGCGCCGCAGGGCACAACGGCACTGGAAGCCACACAAATATGTGAGAGAGAAAGAGAGAGATATAGAGTGGGGCTCATGCGGAGACAGAGCGCTGGCAGAGCCCACACAGCACTATTTAAACTAGAGAGCAGTGTGCGTATACTCCGCACCGTGCCACATGCTCCATGGAAAATTCCACCATGAGACCCACTGTTGCTGGGGTGTGGAGCTGGAGTCACTGGAGAGGTTCTCCCCTCTCCCCCACCTCCAGCCGATCTCATGTGCTCTTAAAAATAAAGGTTCTTCAGTGGCTCTTGGGTTCAGCGAAGAACTCTCTTCTGATCAAGAGTTGGCTGGATGGTTTTGTGGAGTTTAAAGGGGGCCTACATTTTCAACTTTTTTGTTGCATTTTGAGCATGAAAAATGCCTGCAAAGCTCCAAAGCACAAAATCCCTCCAGCGGGAGTTATTCTCCATATCAGTGTCACTGTTTCTGAACTCCCTGAAACGCCTCATTGTAGTCTTGAGTTTTCTTCCGGGAATGAACACGTCACAATATTCCTCATTTAAATAATTAATATGCAGAATTAAGGGGCGGGGCCTGGTTGAGTTAATGTGTAGCGTGCTGAAACTGGCGGTTATGGTAAGGGGTGGGACATTTCCCAAACATGTTGGAAGCGCTTGACCAATAACAAAAGACTGATCAAGCTGACCAATCAGAGCACATTGTGCTTTTCAGAAGGAGGGGCTTCAAAGAGACAGGAACTAAACAGGGCGTTACAGACAGACTGGGAAGAGAGGAGCTGCAACAATGGAGAATATGGGAATATAATGTGTTTTTTTGAACATTCAAACATGAAAATCAGTAGAGCCCCCCCCAAAAAAAGGCACGATATGGCCTCTTTAAAAAGTTAATGTGGTGCATTCTAGTATCTTCAGAACAACAAAAGCCTACTGGTATGGGGGTTCATTAAAGGTGCACTGTGTGAATTGTAGCGGCATCTAGTGGTGAGGTTGTGAATTGCACCCGCCCACTGTTCACCCCTCCTTTTCGAAGCACATAGAGAAGCTACGGTGGCCGACACAGGACAAAATGTTGTCGTCGGAGCGAGCAGAGCACTCTGTAGAGCAGCTTGTCCGTTTAGGGCTACTGTAGAAATGGCGGCGTAAAATGGCAACTTCACTGTAAGGGGACCCGCGGTGTATGGAGATAGAAATGACTCATTCTTTATACACCACTGAAAGCATAGTTATGTATATTATATTGCATTTCTGTCAATAGATCCTCATATATACTACACACTGCACCTTTAAAGCAACACAATAAAATGCTACACTTTTAGAAATAAAGGTTATTTATTTGCATTGATGAAGACCCTTTAACATCCACGGAACATTTATATTCTACAAAACATTCTTCTAAGTGGAAAATGGTTCTTTAGATTATTAAAATGTTCTTCACACTAAAGCCGCGTTTCCACCGCGGGAATTTTCCCCAGGAACTAGGGACTTTGGGGTGGTACTCTGTGTGTTTTGACCACAGGAACCAGGGTCTAAATAAAGTTCTGGATAAAGATTTCCCCCTCAAAGCGGCCCTGCTTGTGAGGTAGTACTTTTTCAAAGTTCAGGAACTTTCGTGGGTGGGACTTGGGTGCTGAACATGCTGATTGGTTGACTTCACGCAGCATTTTATTCCATCCATCCATCTTCTTCCGCTTTATCCGGGGCCGGGTCGCGGGGGCAGCAGTCTAAGCAGAGATGCCCAGACTTCCCTCTCCCTAGACACTTCCTCCAGCTCTTCAGGGGGGACACCGAGGCGTTCCCAGGCCAGCCGGGAGACATAGTCCCTCCAGCGTGTCCTTGGTCTTCCCCGGGGCCTCCTCCCGGTTGGACATGCCCGAAACACCTTCCCGGGAAGGCGTTCAGGAGGCATCCGGAACAGATGCCAGAGCCACCTCAGCTGTCCCCTCTCGATGTGGAGGAGCAGCGGCTCTACTCCGAGTTCCTCCCGAGTGACTGAGCTTCTCACCCTATCTCTAAGGGAGCGCCCAGCCACCCTGCGGAGAAAGCTCATTTTGGCCGCCTGTATCCGGGATCTTTTCCTTTCGGTCATGACCCAAAGCTCATGACCATAGGTGAGAGTAGGAACGTAGATTGAACGGTAAATCGAGAGCTTCGCCTTACGGCTTAGCTCTTTCTTCACCACGACAGACCGGTACATCGACCGCATTACTGCAGAAGCTGCACCGATCCGTCTGTCAATCTCCCGTTCCATCCTCCCCTCACTCGTGAACAAGACCCCCAGATACTTGAACTCCTCCACTTGGGGCAGGAACTCTCCACCAACCTGAAGTGGGCAAGCCACCCTTTTCCGACTGAGGACCATGGCCTCGGATTTGGAGGTGCTGATCCCCATCCCAGCCGCTTCACGCTCGGCTGCAAACCGTCCCAGTGCATGCTGAAGGTCCTGGTTAGAAGGGGCCAACACGACAACGTCATCCGCAAAGAGCAGAGACGAAACCGTGTGGTCCCCAAACCTGACACCCTCCGGCCCAGCATTTTATTTCAACCTAAAAATCTGTTGCGGTGCATGCAGTAAGAGTTATTTGCTATCTGAATCAACAATGGATTTTAAAAAAAATATGACTGATTATCAGACGACTAGGTTCAGGCTTTATTAATCTTATATTCCAGTGGGAACTGGAAAGTCAAGCGCAGTCCTACGTCACTGGACTAATCTTCACGGTACTTTAGACCGCGATGGAAACGCAGACAGCAACAGGTCTGGGGGAAAAAGAGTTCCTGGGACAAATTGTTCCGGGTAATTTCGGTAGAAACGGTTAAAAAATGGTTCTTTGGGGAACCAAAAATGGTTATTCTATGGAATTTGATGCATACTAGGGTTATTTGAAAAGTACCTTAAGCTACACTACTGTTTAAAAGTTCAGAGTCGGTTAAAATATTTTAATGTTTTTGAAAGTAGTCTCTTCTGCTCAACAAGGCTGCATTTATTTGATCAAAAATACATAAAAATTATATTGTGGAATATTATTGCAATTTAAAATAATTGTTTGAATATATTTTAAAAATGTAATTTAGTCCTGTGATCAAAAGCAAATCACTCTAATATGAGGATTTGCTGCTCAACAAACATTTATTATTATTAACAATGTTGAAAACAGTGGTGCTGCTTGATATCATTTTTAAATAGAAAGTTTAAAAGAACAGCATTTATTTTAAATTGAATTTTGTTGTAACAATGTAAAAGCTGTTAATCACTTTTGATTCAATTCTTTTTTTCTTCTAAATCAGACTGACCTCAAATTTTGAACAGTAATGTATGTCCTTGCATTGATGGAGTTCTTGGAGTGTAAAATGGTTCTCCAATGAAACCAGGCTCTAAAACCCATTTTGGTCCTATTTGGGATCTTTATTTTTAACAGTATTTTTATTCACCAAAAAAAGCACACATTTCTAGTTTACTGCTTTATTATTAGCAAGAATGTTGCTCATTCATCATTCACACAGTGAAGTTTCCAACAGTAAACACACACACACACACAACGCCAGTTATTTACAGCCACTCTCGTGATACATGGATTATTCTGCTCCGTTATTTAAGAAACAAACCGACTCGTTCAAATAGCGTCCATCCTGCAGGAACGTGCATTAAATCTAATGTCCCATACAGCTCAACAGGTCCGTATGTTTTCACTGTGGTATTAAATGTCCATGCATGCATAAATGCTAACATACCGTGGCCCCACCAGTCTGTTTTTAAACGCAGGTCTCTTGGAGCCCAGTACAGAGCTCCCTTGTGACTGTACGCGCAGGAACACAAGGCCGCCTCTGTGCAGCGGGACCAGGCTCTAGGAAATGGTTTATGTTGCAGCCGTTTTATGACTTTGTGTGGTTTATGCTGTTCAAGAGTATATGACTTAGTATATATGTGCTTTGAGTGCTTGCTGAAGTATGCTCTCTGTTTGCGCTGGATATCAGCACCATATTTTTTTGCCACTAACACACCTAACCTGTTAAAAAAAATGACAGTGAGTCATTGAGCAAAAACAGCTGGACGTGGCTGTTAAACTTCTTAGCGTTATCTCCTCTGAGCAACTAAAATAGCACTCGTGATTACACTGTTAAACTAACTTTCATGCAATTAATAACTAGCCAAACAAAAGCAATATCTTTTGCATGAACCCAACTGACAGGGAACATTCTCAGAAAGTTATAGCAATATTCTCTCACAGTTCCAGTAATGTTAACAGAAAATGTATCTGCTATTGTCAAAACATTAGCACAAAAATTGTTTGTACACTTTTTATATTGAAACTGAAACTTTTAAATTAGATGTTCATCTAACATTTTGGTAACACTTTATTTTGATAGTCCACTTTAGACATTCAACTAACTATAAGTAACTACATCGGGTGAATCTCATTAACTCTTTCCCCGGCAGCATTTAAAAAAAGTAGCCAGCCACGCCAACGTGGCGTGGTCTGATTCAGAACAATGATCAAAAACCAAAGTCCCTTTAAGACAAGTCATTTCTCTCGGCGGCCATCTTTGAAACGCCTCTCGGTCATACAAGTGCAGCTGTTAACTCTTTGAATGGGGAAACATCAAATTCTCCAAAACTGTTCACCAAGCTTACGATTTCACTTCATATTTGAAATCACCAATGAAATCTGACAACAACTGTCTCATAAATTGACTCATAAATCTGACAACTCATGTTTCTAAATATTCAAATATTGACAACAAATTTTCTCAGCCTGAGAGAAACGAATGCTCATGTGCAATCCTAAGTGCGCGTCTCAGAACACTTGCCTGTTTCTATAGCAACCAAAGGGCAGCTGCAGTGATGCAATGACTTTACTAATCAATGATTGGCTCTTTCATTTAAAAGGCGGGGCTTATTTGCCATATTGGGCGTTGCGCTTTCTCCCATTCATAAGTAATCGGAATGCACGTCTTCATATAAAGTCTTTGTCAAAACACAGATGGAGTAGATGGAGTCCATTAACACCCCCAACGCTTCACAGTCCTATAGCTCGTCCTTAGTCGGCATTTCATTCAGTAACATTAGGCAGTTTTGATTTATATGCTGTTTAATGTTGATGCTTGCATTATTTTACATATGTATCTGCTTACATATGATATTGCTTGTTTCTGCTTTTTCTTTGCATGCGTTTTGATCTGGAGATTTTGTACTCTTTCAGAAGATGTGTAATAGCGCCCCCTACCGAATAACATGGAAACCCGGAAAATTCCATCAGTGGCGGGGAGGCGTATTCTCACAAATAACGGGAAATGTTGTGCTTGGCTGGGAAAGAGTTAATATGCAACTACATGTCAAATAACTCATTAGAATATTAGTAGACTGTTAGGTTAGGGTTAAGGTCCGTTCACAACAATAACGATAACTATATTAGTGTCCACACCAAAAGATGATATTGTTCTGTTTATTCTTAGCACACAATGCAGTTCTGTCGCTTTAAATGCTCAAGCTTTTGATTGATTCTGATTGGCTGTCAAATGTTTTATCATTCATCAGCTGAAAAAAAAAAAAAATTTCAATGATATTGTTCCTCTGTGCTGTAATTGTTATAGTTGTGGTGTGGACTATGCTCTTAGTTTATATTTAGAATATATTTATCATTATTGATGCAGTTATCCTTGGTGTGAATGGGCCTTTAGGTTTCAGGTTATTAGAATAAGTTTTGACATGTAGTTGCAAAGTTACTTATAGTCAGTATAATGTCTGTTGGGGAGCATCAAAATAAAGAGTTAGCAGATATTAAGCAGACAGTCTGATAATACTCTAATGACTGCTAGTTGACATGCAGATGCAAAGTTACTTATGTTAATAGAATGGAGTAAAGTGGACTATCAAAATAAAGTGTTATACAGTACTTGATACTTTTGAATGTTCTCTGAACACCATCTTCATATAAAGTTTTTGCCAAAACACAGATGGACACAGTTGCATTCAGCAACATTCCCATAATGTTTGCAAAATGTCAAAATTGAATATTCCCTTAACATTCACACAGCCAAGAAAAAAAGTGTTTAAAGCAATTAAAATGCTGGACGTCTTAATGGGAACTTTGGCTAAACATTTTTAGAAAATAGTTTTGTTAGCTGGGGATATCATTCATGCTCCCATTTATTTGTAATAGCTTAAATCTACATTTTCATAAAATTAATTAGATAAATTGAGCTTTGCAGTTCTACATTGACCTGATCATTGCTTTAGTTTGAACTCAGTATTTGGCATTGAAGAAATAAACTATTTTGAACTCTTACACTCTTTTAATGATTGTTCAGCACAGTAATCGTCGAGAAAACCTTTCCATTTTTCATATAGACAGCTTCATAAGATTTATTATAGAACATTAATCATTACAGGAGTTTGTACAAATGTTTGATTCGTGTTTATTTAATCACCTTCCGGACAAAAATGCAGCCTCACATGAGTGAAGGTACTGAACTATAGCAGGATACCTGCAACGGTGTAGTTCACTGAGTAAATATACGTTGTCTCCTGTACATTACACATGCTAACATAAACCTAAATGTTCCTCAAAATGAAGAATGACTGCAGTCAGTGCCAGACGGCTCACTTTCTACCCTGTGGGTAAAATCACTGAGAATGCCAAAGGATCCAGATCATACGCTCATTTTCACTAATATATCATTATGCTCAACATATCAGCCGTTCTTGTACAACCAATGAAGGAATGTTTGTGAAATCACTTCATGAGAATGTATATTAAGTAATGATTTGTTGAGAGTTATATAATGTACCGATGCACTTTGATGAAGTTATTATGAAGTGTTACCCAATCCTCTGTGACAGTGAGGTTTTGTCTCTAAGCAAACATGCAGTCATGAAAAGGTTTGCAAACACCCTAAATTTAAACCCGCATTGAAACACTATTGCTTTTGTTGCTATTTCTGCTCGTCTGAGGTCAGCCGTTTTGTTAGTTTAAGAGTAAAATAATTTGTGCCTTTTAACACAGTTGTAGACAGAAGTTGCTCTTTTATCTCTGAGCAAATTACAGGGTGTGCAAACTAATTTGTTACATATGGCAAACGGAGCTGAGCTAATTTTACCCAAATAACGAAATATTCCATATCCGTCCTGCTGTATAAACACGCACACAAGTTGATAATAAATGAATCATAGATAGATGAGAAAGTAAATAGTAGCTAAAAGATCTTATCATTTGAAACCTGACACGTACTTTAGAAAAGTAAAGTCTTGTACCATCATCTTTCTTTAAAATAAAAAAAACACTTGCTTTTTGATCATTCGCAGTGACATTCAATCCAAAATGCAGGGCCCTCTGTGCGTATGCAGTAATGCTTGTTTAGAAAGTTGAAGTTGTTCTTTAGTGTGTTTGGAGTGCATGGGTGTAAGAAGTGTGTCAGCATTTGTGTATGTTCCAGAAGAGGCCGGTGCGTGTGCATGATGGATTGTGTTTAGTGACTCTGAGAGATCTCCCAGCGCCTCTCCCTCTGTAAATAAACACAGGCGTGCGGACAGGCCATCCCAAAAACAATCCAACACACCAGAGCGTGTGGGCCAAGGGCGGGCGCTTGAACCTCCACTGCTCTGCCTGTCACAGCCACTCATGTCAGCACTTCTGGGGCCTGCGTGGCTGTTTTTCCCAGCTGATTTGAGTGATATTGATGGATACAAAAGGATTTTGAGCTAGAGAAACTCGCAGGGAGAAAGTGTGCATGACATTGCACAGCCAGCCAATCAGAGCATGGGTAACACTTTATTTTGATGGTCCACTTAATTCCCGGTACACATTGTAGGATTTTGGGCTGTCCCAGATGAAAGATGACCAATCGTGACCATTTCTGTGGTCATGGTCCTATGTCGTACAGTGAGAGAGGTTCAAAGGCGGCTGTTATTGCAAAGATCATTTTCTGACAGTGCCAGAAATTTTGCATGATCATCTCACCATGTGTTTCCTATGTCTACTGACTAACCAATAAATATGCAGCGTGAAACAGCATATTGATCAACGCGACATGGCACTAAAACTTAAAACTTCTCAGCTCAAGCTCCATTTGCAAAATTGGCAAGCCAAGTTATCCCTAGCCATGACCTCTTTCGCGTCCTCCTCTTTTTTTCAGCGGACATAAAAAACACCATTTCCAAAGTGTGATTCATCTCGCTCTATTTGTTTGCCACTAGCACACGCTGATGATGTTTTTTTCTTCTAAACTAACTTGCGTCATAGCCTACGATTCAATAGGTGTCATCATCGTACAGTCATACGTGTCGTATCCAAGTTCATTAGATCCATGTCATACAGTGTGATTTGTAATGATCTTTTATTACTGCCAAAATCACACAGTCTGTAGCAGGCTTTAGGTATTAGTAGACTGTCAGCCTAAAGCTGCAGTCCGTAACGTTTTTGGTTAAAAATGATTCCAAATCCATTTTTGAGCAAGTACACAATAGGACTGTTTACATGAGGCGTTATCTAAACCGATTTGATGTTTACTACATGTGCTGATGCTTTCAATCGGAATCATTTTGTGACATGCGCACACAGTTTGTCTGCCGCATCAGATTCGTAACGTTGCCAATTATAATAACTCCGACGTTCGTGGATCAATAGTTCTGTGTTGGTCATTTTTATATTTATTTTTCTGTGGGCGGACATGCAGTAGTTTAACCTAATTTATGTCCTATACAATGGCTATTTCAACAGCTGTAAATGATTTATTTTGAAAAACACAAAATTAACAATAAAATGCACCCAAATTATTAATAAAAACATATGGATATAGGCTATGGTGAAACATGAATGAAAGCCTGCAAGACGTGCCCGCATCATTAGGCCTACTAGTAGGCTAGATACTAAACCCATAAATAACGTTATTTCAGATGATTAAGGAAAAATACCATAATCACAGAGGTAGGCTATAAATATTAACAAAAGTAATGAAAGTTTTTAAATAAACTTTTCATTTTAAATAATAACATCCGGACTGAAAGAGGCACGTTTTGTCCCTTTTTTGCTTCCCTTGCTTGTCTTCCTCTTCATGTTCCTATTCTTCTTTATCGTTATTTCCATTGATGGATCTTAAGAGGAATCCCAGGTCTTTTGATATTTTGTATTATTATTTATTAAAATAAAATGTACACCAAGAAATGCTCTCACAATTTACTCATCTTTTCGCATCCGATCAGCTGTTACCAGCGCGTGCATGAGTAAAGAAGCTTCAAGCTTTCATGGCGTTCTCACGCAAGTTTCATCTGAAACACACACGAGAACTGGTGTCTCTGTCTTCTAGTCTTGTTTGTTTCTCATTGCTATTAACATATATTATGTTATTGTTTGTATACTGTTGTGAGCATTCAAAAAATAAAAACCGACAGCATCCAACATCCGCATGACCAGAGTTTCTCGGCGCGCTCACGTCACGCTTCAAGTTACGTCAAGCGTGAACTCAACCCTCTCATTCACGCAGATGACTGCTGATCGGAAGCGATAGTCTACCGTTTAAATTTTTTTAAATATTGTTATTTTTCTTACAAACACTTATCGTTTCACTTCAGAAGACATTGATTCATCCATTGGGATCGTATGGATTACTGTAGTTATTGCTGTATGTGCTGTTTGATGCTTGAACTTTTAGGAACCCAAATGAGTTTTCATTAGCAGAGATTATTTATTTTTCTGTGTTCATATGAAGAAATAAAGTCGTATGTACATCTCGGATGGCATGAGGGTGAAAGACGAGTAAACGGTGAGGACATTTCTGCGTGCACTGTATTTTCAGTGTAGTTACATAATAGGATAGCTAGAGACATGGGATTCCTTCTTAAGTTTCATCTGTGGCAAGGACGAAAAAGTAGAGGAACAAGACGAGGATAAAGCCAAGCAAGAGAAACGAAGAAGTGTTCTAAATCTGTTTTAAAAAACTTTTATTTTTAAATAAAGGTTTCTGAGTGATATCAGATTGTGTAAGTGTTTATATTGCACTTACCCTGTAACTACATGAAACCAGATGGGAACAAACACCACTTTAATTTACAGCCCGCAGATTCATACTTACCCTGTAACTACACGAAACAAGAGGGGAACAAACACCACTTTAATTTACAGCCCGCAGATTCATACTTACCCTGTAACTACATGGATAATTACCCCTTAATTAAAAAATACTTACAGTATAAATAATGTGTTCTTTTTCCTGATAGTTACCCCTTTATTCCCTCAATATTACATATTGTTCCCTTATACCTATACGTACTTACTTTATAGTTACACTATAATTACCGAAAATTATGCTGTAAATTCTCTTTACTTACACAAATTTTTATATTAGTCCCAGGACAGGACTTGAAAACAGGACATGTCCTGGGAAAACAGGACGTTTGTTCACCCTAAGTTAGTTGACATGGATTTTTTTCCAGGTTTGGATGAACCAGGTGTCCACCATTTTGAATTTTGTCATAAATTGCAATATCTTTAAAAAAATTTGAGATATCTTCACACAATTTGGTGTGTGTGGCGAGGTTGGCGAGCGAGAGACGTGGGAGGGGCAAGCGGCACGTAAGATAAACACCTGTCTCTTGTTGCAGTAATACGGTTTGTTGTTATGGGAAGAAGGAGGCGGGGTACGGCGAACGTTTAACAGACTTTAATAAATAATAAACAAAATGAAAGTAAAGGCGCCAGCCCCTCATGGACGACTGCCGCGCACACACATGCATAACAAAACGTTAAAAAAGCACAACGTAAAGTCGAGGCCTCTCTCGCTCCTCCCACGTCTTTCGCTCGCCAACCGCGTCACTGTATGGATCATCATCAGCATGTCCTGAAGGTACCTGAGAAGTTTAAGCACAGTGCATTTATACACGACCCCTTCATTTTGAGTTGATTCTCACTTGAACTATGGAACTTCGGCAGCTGTGTGAACACATGTCTGCCCAGTGACAAGATGAGCAACAGGCACCTGACCAAGAGATGGTGGGTTTGAATCCCGTTTGGGACAACTTTATAAAATTGTTTGTAATGTTGAGTCATTTCAATTCCTTTATTATCCGGAGAAGCGTTGTACTAATCTTTCTTACACTTAGATTAGAAATAAGTCATTCTGTGTTCGTTATCATATGAAGTTTTGAGTTCATCCTCACCTGTACAATATTGTTTCCATGATCATATTATTTCTGCTGTTTTTACTCTTCTGGCTCTGCACTGCTGTTGCTGCTGCTTCAGGGGCTTAGCCCTGTATCGCTGCTTGCAGCTATAATTATTATACGAATACTCTAATAAAAGTTAGTTGACATGTAGTTGCAAAGTTACTTATAGTTAGTAGAATGTCTAAAGGGGACAGTCAAAATAAAGTGTTCCAATCCCACAAAAGTATATTGCATACACAAATTGAAAGCACTTTATCATAATGGCAAGCTCTAATCTGTCTAATCTAGGAGTTTAGGCAACTTCCAAGAGTAAAATGTGTGGTAACACTTTATAATAACTACACACTATGAAGCATTAGTTGAGTATTAGTAAATAGTTAATTCCTCATTTGTAAAGCATTAATAGACATTAACAGGCAGTTTATAAATACAGCTATAAATGCTTTATTCTTGATTTATAAGCATATCTATAATGTGTTTAATAATTGTATTTTCATACTTTATAAATTATCAATTTATAATTAGTAAATTAAGTATTACATTATTTACAAACCAGTTATTTAGGAGTTGTCAGTGGTTCATCAGATTATTTATAAAGTGTAAGTAAAGGATTAATAATAATTCATCTAAATGTACATTTATACATCTTATTATTTAGACATACAGTAATAGTTGCTCAGTGTGTTAATAAATACTTTATTAACATGTATTCCTACTGTAATTCATGATTGATTCAGGTAGTTATAAAACCTTTAGTAGTTGTCAGTTAACTATTTTTGTGAGCTCATCTAAAGTGAGGACTATTTATTCCTCGTAAAGCTTTTACAGAGCTTTATTATTCCCTTAGACCGCCAGAAAACATAACTGCAGTCAAATGAAACTAAGCCTGAAACTGCAATCTGATATAAAAATACAAATATGTAAAGTGTAAACATTGCTGAATACAAATGTACCAGTGGATTACACTGGATTACAAGAGTGCCAAAATACAACAAATCAAATTTAGATAAAACAATAATAATATAATAAAATTTTTCGCATTGTCAAAACAGTACCAGAGAACAGCCGTGCAGAGGAGAACTGAGCCTTTCAATCTCCTTTGTAAAAGCTTTACGAGGCATAAATAGTGCTCACTTTAGATGAGCTCACAGAAATAGTTAACTGACAACTACTAAATGTTTTATAACTACCTGAATTAATCATGAATTACAGTAGGAATACATGTTAATAAAGCATTTATTAACACACTAAGTAACTATTACTATATGTATAAATAATAAGATGTTTATTAATAATTTACTTACACTTTCTAAATGATCATATGGACCACTGACAACTCCTAAATAACTGGTTTGTAAATAATGTAATACTTCATTTAGAAATGATAAATTGATCATGTATAAAGTATGAAAATATAATTATTAAACACACTATAGATATGCTTATAAATCAAGAATAAAGCATGTATAGCTGTATTTATAAACTGCTTAGTAATGTCGATTAATGCTTTATAAACAATGAATTAACTATTTACTAATGCTTAACTAATGCTTCATCGCGTGTAGTTATTATAAAGTGTTACCGAGTTTTCTGAGCCATTATTTCAATTGTAAAGTGTCTTATGCTCAGCAAAGGCTGCATTTATTAAAACAAAAAAATATGGGTAAACATAATACTGTTTTATATTTTAATGTGTCACATGATCCTTCAGAAATTCTAATATGCTGCTCAAGAAACATTTATGATAATTATCAATGTTGAAAACTTGATTAATATTTTTTTTCAGGATTCTTTGATGGATAGAAAGTTCAATAGAACAACATCTATATATCTTGTACATATTTTGCAACAATATAAATGTCTTTACTGTTACTTTTGATCAATTTAATGCATCCTTACTGACTCCAGACTCTTGAATGTCAGTGTATTTTTTCTCCACACAGCAACCTATTATTGTGGTATAATCTATTTCCATAGTCTATATATCATTTAAATGGACCCCTAAATTGAAGATTAAAAAAACAAACTACAGCTGGTTGTTTTACACATCAGTCAGTCTTTTCTTGTCAATGTGGGCGGTTCTTTACCAGAATGAGCTGCGATGTGGACCAGACATTTGCAATTTAGTCAAAAGTTGGTCTGGCTGAGTGCGATTATCCACCAGCTATTTATTTACGGACGTCTACTTTTGCACATTTCTTTGGGTTCCCCTCAGATGTGAGTGTGAGCTGTTGATATACTGAAAGCTTGGGGAGAAATGTACCGAGTTGGACCCGAGCATTAGGAGTAGACTGAGTGCAGATTTACCGCCTGTGTGTTTATACAGAACATCCTGATCACAAAACCCTCAGTTTCCTCATAGCTGCCTTGAGAGATTTGGTTTTGGTCCACTAAACATCTCTTGGTGAGATTCTCGAGTGGGGTTATTGTCGAAAAAGGGGGACTCTGTACTTACGCAAGACCTGGACCCTCTTCTGCTTCTACTAGGGAGTTAGCGACAGCCAAGCTGTATTGCGTAACAGGGAAAGAGTGAAAGGGAGTGAGAAAGAGTTTGAGAAAAAAGGATGAGAGAGTGAGAGAGAGAGAGATTGTGAAAGAATAACAACTGCTCTTCCAACGCTTTTATACTGTTTACAGGCAGAGCGCAGGTCTCATGTAATACAATACTCTAACACGAGCTCAGCACAGTGTGGGAATGAAATCTGGGGCCCTTCTACGTGTCCAGGGCCTCTAAAGAAGCGAGAAAGGAAGATCGAGATGCTCTGGGATGTTAGGAAGGAGAGGACGGACAGATGGCCGCAGGAACAGAGTTACTTTCCATGCATACTGAGTTACGAATCTTTTTTTTTTGTACGCACTGAATGTGAATATTCAACCACATACTTGACATTTTAACATGCTTAAATGTGGAGCAGGCCAATGCGATTTAGTGGTGGTAACAAAAACTACATGGAAAAGTTTGCAACTTGTATATTATCAGTAATATTTCAAGATGAACTGGACTGGACTGAAGCACCGTAGGTTTACTTGATTATCCATACATCATTTTTAGAAAAAACATGTTAAAATGTGAGTATCTAAAATGATCCATCAGGCTTCTGAGAAAGGTTTATTTGTTCATCTCTCAGTCACCGTTACATGATTTATATGTTTTGCCCCCACAATAAAAACTGCAGAGTTTTGATCATAAAACTAACCACCTTACTAATACATAGTATTGCGAGATCTATAGTGACAAAGTGATATCTATAAGCATTTTATGTCAGTAGTCTGTTGTACTGTTATAATTATGACCATCTCATTGATTTACGTTACAAGATATCAGGATTTCATTGCACCAAATTGCATATTTTTGCTCAGATTGAACCTCTGGAAAAAGCTGAGCTGTTTTTTCTCGAATAGTATGAGCTCCATATTCTCACTATATCATACTATATGAGCCATAAAAGCCTGATATATCAAATATCATCCTCAACAACAACACTTTTTTTTTTAATTTTTTTTTTTTATATTTAATCTGAAGGTTCAATCAAATTTCAAAAATGCTTTTTTTCCCCCTGACTATTATTTCATATGTCAGGCTTTACAGGGTTAAAGGGATAGTTCACCCAAAAATGAGAATTCTGTCATCATTTACTCACCCTCATGATGATCCAAACCTGCATACATTTCTTTGTTCTGCTGAACACAAAGGAAGATATTTTGAAGAATGTTTGTAACCAAGCAGATAGAGCAACCATTGACTACCTTAGCAGGGAAAAAAATACAATGGCAGTCAATGGTTGCTCTATCTGCTTTGTAACAAACATTCTTCAAAATATCTTATTTTGTGTTCAGCAGAACAAAGAAACTCATACAGGTTTGGAACAACTTGAGGGTGAGTAAATGATGACAGAATTTTCATTTTTGGGTGAACTATCCCTTTAAGGATTTGAACTGTCAAATGTTAAATGTCATCCAGAACCATTTGTGCTAGAAATATGATTCCTCAAACCATGCAGATTGTTGACGAGAGGTGTGCTATACATTCAGGCACCCAAGTCATATACACAGAGACTTGAGAATGGACTATTTTGGTCAGTAAACAACCACTTATAACACTCTGGCAACCATTAAGAAATAAAAAATTATACTACGGAGCTGTTGAATGCTTGAATCTGATTGGTTGACGAACGTTCTAAGGTGCGCAATTATTCTCAGGGAAACGCACAGCTAAAGTAGTTCCAGGCAGATCACGCATTACAGTTCCAAATCACTCCACCAAATGATTGCAGTTATTTCCAAGGTCCTTACAGCCGACAACAGCAAAATAACCAAAACCCACAATGACACTGAACAAGCAAATAAAAATTATTTTCTAGAAAATTACGATTTTTTTCTGTAATAACTTTGACAACGATGACATTTCTCACTAGTCACGTAATAACGGCGCTGTTCTTGAAGCAGATAAACTTACAGTTTCGCTATTAGTAGAGACGCTGCTGCTGTTGAGAGACACAGACTCAGGTAATTCACACATAACTGCATTAATGCAGTGAGAGGTGCCTTTTTAAATTGTTTTCTATTGGCAGTGAACGGTTTGCATGCTGTATTTTCACCGGGATGCCTCGCGTTTTAGCCGCCTGCTGCGCCTCGTGTTTTTGTAGGAGCGCTCTTAAGCGGCTCAAGTTGAAAACAAAATCAACTCTAAGCAGAAAAGTGCCCCGACGTCATTGCGTTTTTTTTTCCATTGTCCAATCGAATAAATGGAGAGGCGGGCCTTTCGTTGTTGAGATGTTACCTTGATTAGACTGACAGGACAGTTGCTCTTTTCAAAATTAAAAAACTTCAACCAAAAAAGGCAGTGTGGTGCGCCTTGCATTTTCAAACCTGAAAAACACGTTCTGTCTGATCGGGGCTTTACTCTGCCATTAATGGCTCAAGCCTCCTTTACTAGATCAAAAATTACATTTTGGAATTAGCAAATGAGGCTTGGGATTTAACACACAAGAGCGTTTTAGGGCTAAAAGCCTGACACATTTATTGAAATATATAATTTGAACAATATTGTTTTGAGTTGTGGTAACCGTAGTATAAGCGGAATAATTGACTCCGGGCTGTTGAATTACTGAAAAATAATGCACACCCGAGGTGGTAATGTGTCGTGGCCCTCGGATGTGCATACATCATAAAAACAATTACTAGTTATCTATTACTCTTAGAAAAAAATCTTTCTGCAAATCTTGTACCTTTATGGTTTTTGCTTCAAACTGATGTGAGAACCATTGAGCCTCATTCACATAAAACAATACACTAATTTAAAATTTGTAAGACAGTTTTTCTTCACAAACCCCGTATGCGAGGAGGTGTGATATCTAATGAATAATGATGAGTATCACCTGAGAGGACAAAAGAACATAATATCCCACATAATGAGCTGCATAATGAGCTGCATAATGATGTGCCTAATTCAGGTGTGTGACTGAGAGCAACAGGACATTTATTATATTGTACTTATCTAGTAAATGCATCTTGATTTAAGAATGTTTAAATATTTAGACTAGAAACAAAACAAAAATGACTAAGATCATTTTTTGATATGCCAGTGCAAATTGCTTTCAGTTAAGGATGCATATTACTACTCTAATTGTATTGCCCCAGAGACAAGCTGTTTTACCCCTAAAGGTACAATATTTGTACATTTCTGACAGTTCAGCATGCATATTGGCAATCACACACAACACCTTAGCTTTGCTGCAGCAACTTTTGCATGGCAAGAACTAATCACATTTTCTTCAGAAAAAAAGAGAACGCTTTAATTTAAACATTTTTTATTTTTTTATTGCGGATTCAAATGCAAGTGGCAATATATATTCTTCCAGCTCACTGTCTATCATTTTTCTGTGTGTGAGTTTTGGACGGTTGTTCAGAAGGAGTCCTGCGAGGACTAAGCAGGCTTCATGGAAGGGCCTTCAAAAGTATGGGGTATTTTTAGTTCCCAGGGATTATGAACAGAGTTGTTTTCAATTTGCTATTGGCAGGTGAGCGTCAGGGCGGAGGGAAGAACTCTTCCATCTCACATTCCCTCTCTTTATTTCTCTCTCTGTTTTCCCTCTCAGTCACTTTTCTCCCTCCCACTCTTTCTCAGTCTTTCATTTCTTTCCCAGCATTCCCTTCTCTTCCCACTCCCACTCATCTGCCCTTGCTGCTTAATCTGGCTTCCGTTCGGCCTCTCAAGGCTTCGGCTCTCCGCAGCAGTTTCTTGGAAGCTACTTTGGCTGCTTCCACACAGTGTTCGAGATCGGAAAAACAGTGTTTACTAACAGGTGCGAGTCGTGCGACTCTCCAAATGTCCTGTTCATACAACAGCAGACAGGAAGAGAAAAACGTCTGCATGAACAGGTCACCGAAGTCAATTTCCAAGTTGAGTAATTTTTGATTTGTGGAATGCAGGTAACCTTACTAAATGTCTTGACTTTTTATTGCATTTCGTTTTTATCTCTAAAAAGCAGCTCCCAATGCTTTCATCCGCTGCAGTCAGAGATCTGGCTTGCTGGCTTGTTTTCTCTCTCTTTCTCTTCTGCACAAGCACTTAACAGGAGTTTTGTCTAGCTTTATGACTGCACAGTACCACTATATTGTGCCAGTTTTCACTATATTGTGCCAGAGAATTGCTTATTGCCATATTTATGTCAAAGACGTAACAGAAAACTAGCTGTCATGCAGCACACATGTATATATCAACCAAACCCTGAAAATGCATGGTAGATGCTTGGGTTATAGTATGCTGTTGTCAGTCTCTGGGTTTGAACAGAATTTGATGTGGTGCTTTAAACAAAACTGACTACTGTATTCTGCGGCTGTGTGATTTTTAACATTGGACACTAAGTTACTCACTATTTAAGTAGCTAAACTACAGTTAAGTAGTTAGCTTTACTAAAAGCGACTAATACAAAGCAGCTAACATCATTTAAGTTATGTATGGAGGTGGGCAATATCAAATCTATTTCAAGGGGTAATATATTTTTATAATGAAAAAATTACATAATTTTGTTGTTTTTTCTCCAATCTCCATTTTTAGAAAGCTAGAAGAAAACGATTCACACACATTTCTGTTCAAAGGTTTGGGGTCAGAAAAATATTTTTTGAACAAAGCCTCTTCTGCTCACCAATTCTGCATTATATAATAAAAAAAAAAACTGTTTTGTATGTGAATATATTGTAAAAAGTAATTTATTCCTGTGATCAAAGCTGATTTTTCAGCATCATTACTCCAGTCTTCAGTGTCACATGATCCTTCAGAAATCATTTAAATATGGCAATCTGATGCTCAAAAAACATTGATCTCATTATCAATGTTCAAATAAATAACAGTTGTGCTGCTTCATATTTTTATGGAAACTGTGACACTGAATTATTTGATGAAATTCAAAAGAACAGCATTTATTTGAAACAGAAAGTATATAAAATAAAATAAAATATTAGCACAAAAAAAAACATTATTTAT
Organism: Romanogobio albipinnatus; assembly: GCA_023566225.1. Classification (NCBI taxonomy): domain Eukaryota; kingdom Metazoa; phylum Chordata; class Actinopteri; order Cypriniformes; family Gobionidae; genus Romanogobio; species Romanogobio albipinnatus. The sequence continues at coordinate 6,459,479 of CM042252.1, read as the reverse complement.
ACTTTGCATATAACAAACACTCTAAAAAGGGCTGGGTTAAAAACATCCCATTAGGCAACCCAGTGCTGGGTAAATATTGGACAGAACACATGCTAGGTTATAATAACCCACCCAGTGTCAGCTCATATTGACCAAAAGCTGGGTTAATTTTAATTTTCATAAATATTTTTTCTTGCACACTGACTCTCCAAAAAGGCTGGGTTGGTTCAAGTATGTTGGGTCAAGTATGGACAAACCCAACCGTTGGTTTAATATTTTTAATAACATTTTTAAACCCAATGGTTGGGTTTGTCCATATTTGACCCAAACATGGTTTGAAACATTTAGTGGAATGTAATTGACAAAAAAACAACAACTTGAAACTACAGACAGTACAGTAGGCTAATTATTGGTTACACAAGTGAATACAAACCTTAAAGTTTTTCTGGAAAATCACCTCAGGACAGGAGACAAAATGATCTGGTTTTATCAAGTTGGACAACACGCAGTGAGTTACTATAACCCAGCAGGCTGGGTAGTTTGAGGAGCTGCATAATTTCCACTATCAGTGAAACTTAAAGCTGCACTATGTAACTTTTCCGTCCGCTAGAGGTTGCCTGTCCAAAACAAAGGCGTAGTTTGAGGACGCCAGGTTTGAGGGCAGAATCTTGGGACATGTGGTCTTCACCTCACAGCCGGTGGAAAAGAATCGGAATAGGACTCGGGCAGAAATCATGTTGATGGATGTGATTATTAATGTTACTGTAGTATGAAGCAGAGCAGGACCGAGTGTTGTGGAGCTGAGCAAGGCAGCTGGAGCGATTGTTAATAAAAGTGAATGCGACACACGTCTCGCGAGCAGCGGGACTTTTATTATGCACAGTCGCCAGCGCCACTTCCGCTTTTCCGGTCATGAGTATGAGGTAACGCAGCTCTGTTTATCATATTAGACACATCTGAGTGTGTTATGACGTTACCCTGTGCATTCTCTCAGCGGCTGCTATGACACTTGTTCACACTGCAGTGAGAGTAAAGCGTTTCTGCAAAATAAAACCAAGGGGAACGCAGATATGACACCATCGACAGGCGACTCCCTCACACGTCCCGGTTCCTCGGATAAAATAGCAGTTTCTCACAATTTTTTCAAATAGTTGGAAACATTTGGGATATTGTAAGTTCTCAACTGAACAAAATATATAACACTGGCCTAGTGGTTTTTGGATATTTTACTGAAAATTTTTACTTTAACCCAGCAGTGGGTTACACAAAACTACCCAACGCTATGCAAATAACCCAACAAAATGACCCAACAGGCAGAATCCAGCAGATTGGGTTAAAAAATTACCTAGCGATTTTTAGAGAAGTTTTCAAAAATGGAAGTTTTGAACCTTCTGAAATAATGTTTTCATAATTAAAGGGAACATATTTTTGTTAGCTGCATGTAGCATTTTAACATGCTTTGCTTCACTGAATGGAAAAAAGTAGCTCATTATTGGAAAGGCAACAATGTCTTGAAAACAGTTTAACTACTGTCATGTTATTGAACTGTTGTTCTAGCTAGTACTAGAGTCACTACTGTCTTGGTTACTCCTGAACAACACTTCTCAGCAGCAGCTACAGTGTGAGGTTCACCTCGCAGCCTCCGGTCAGCCTGCGCTCTCCTGTTTCCTCTCTCTCTTACCCTCACAGGACAGGACAGGGCGAGAGCAGCGCGTCCTGCTGAGGGAACGGGGGAATCCGAGAGCATGTCTTACAGAAGTGAGAAATGCTCGAAAGTAGGTCAAATGCTTTCCCTCCGCTCTCCTTCCCGGAGTTTTAGCACAGTGCTACCAGTATTTGGTCTCAGTTTCCATTTTCAAATGGTAAAAGTGACTCGGAGGTTGCAAACGGTTGCATCCGGCAATTTCGCAAACTCATAAATCAGGATCAAGTCTTTTGAATGTGAACAAACGTTTGAATATTTTCCTCATAATTCACTGCTTGTAAAAACTGAGAAAATGAATATATCCCCATAAATAAGGCCCTTAATGTCATAGTTTTATTGAAGCCACATGTCGTGCCATAGGTCTCCACGGTAACTAAAACTTATACCTTTGAAAATAATATAAACACTATTCTGTGTGTTAAACATAAGTAAGCATCTGTGTTTGTTTTGTAATATTTAAGGCTCACAAAGGCATTTTTTGTTGGAAAGCTCGTCTTTTGCTTGCTCAGCTCTTTAAAGGAATAGTTTGCTCTTAAAAAAATGGCATAGTCCACTTTAGACATTTACAGACTATGAGTAACTTTGCATGTACATGTCAACTTATTCTACTAATACTAATGAGAGTTAGTTGACATGTACATGCAAAGGTACTAGTTAGTAGAATGTCTAACCAAAGTGTAACCAAAACCTCTAGAGTCATGGTAAATGGGACAGATTTTGCGTTTCTGAGTGAGTTAGTTCACCCAAAAAATGAAAATTCTGTCATCAAATTCTTCCCCTCATTGAGTTTTGATCTCACACATCAATCAAGTGTCAAAATATTGGTGGAGGGACAGGAATGTTTCAGATTTCATACATATCATCATTTGTTCGTCAATGATGAACAAAAGTCTTATTGGTCAACTGTGTGACCTTTTTCAGCTGTTCTCCTCTGGCCACTGTCTGTCACATGTTTATGATGGCCACCATACTCTGCTGAAGCAACATGATGTGGCATACATAAAAAAAAATGCTGTATATACAATGCATCTGGTATAACGCTGATTTTCTCTTCATCACGGCACCTGTTAGTGGGTGGGATATATTAGGCTGAAAATGAACATTGTCCTCAAAGTTGATGTGTTGGAAGCAGGAAAAACGGGCAAGCGTAAGGATTTGAGGGCCACATTGTGATGGCTAGACGACTGGGTCAGAGCATCTCCAAAACTGCAGCTCCTGTGGGGTGTTCCCGGTCTGCAGTGGTCAGTGTCTATCAAAAGTGCTCCAAAGAAGGAACAGTGGAGAACTGGCCACAGGGTCATGGGCGGCCGAGGCTCATTGATGCACGTGGGGAGTGAAGGCTGGCCCGTGTGGTCCGGCCAAACAGACAAGCTACTGGAGCTCAAATTGCTCAAAAAGTTAATGCTGGTTCTGATAGAAAGTTTGTTGCGTATGGGGCGGCATAGCCGCAGATCAGTCAGGGTGCCCATGCTGACGCCTGTCCACCGCCAAAAGCGCCAACAGTGGCACGTGGGCATCAGAACTGGACCACGGAGCAATGGAAGAAGGTGGCCTGGTCTGATGAATCACATTTTCTTTTACATCAAGTGGATGGCCGGGTGCGCTTACCTGGGGAACACATGGCACCAGGATGCACTATGAGAAGAAGGCAAGCTGGTGGAGGCCGTTTGATGCTCTGGGCAATGTTAATACGCCTGATAATATACAGCATTATCTCTAATATACAGAGATAATGCGCCTGACACAAAGCCTCCACTTGGCCTCCAAATTTCCCAGATCTCAATCCAATCGAGCATCTGTGGGATATGCTGAACAAACAAGTCCGATCCATAGAGGCCCCACCTCACAACTTACAGGACTTAAAGGATCTGCTGCTAACATCTTGGTTCCAGATACCACAGCACACCTTCAGGGGTCTAGTGGAGTCCATGCCTCGATGGGTAAGGGCTGTTTTAGCAAAAAGGGGGCCCAACACAATATTAGGTCATAATGTTAGGCCTGATCGATGTATGTAGTTTATATGATAACTTAAGTTACCTCTAGTTTTAATAATTTAAATAGGCTTTTGATATTTGGGCAAATAATATTGTCAAGTTTTTTTTTTTTTTAGAGTGCTGAAAGTCAAATGGTGACTGTGAAACATGGACCACCTCATATTATTTTTATGGTGAAATGTTTACACGTCCAGTTTGAAGCAGGCATTAGGGTGATTAAGGGTCTAAATACAACATTTTCTTGGCTTTCTTGGGTTTCCGGTAGAATGACACCAAAATGATGTGTTTATAGACCACTGTATGTGAGTATGGGAAGCTTTTCAATTTGGGTAAGCCAAATCAAGGCGGAAATCCCCAAAAATGGTATCAGAGCTAAGGAGGGTAAGTGAATGTGAATTGTTTGATAACTGTACCTCATTAAATTGCAATGTGATTATTATTATTATTATTATTATAATCCCACTCTCAGAGCTATCAGGCCCGAGGAATTTAAGTTGTTAATTGATAAGAAAATACTTTATTTTGGTTTGGATTAAGGTCAAAAGTAAATTAAATTCACTTAGATAATGCTCAGATTGTATGTCTTTAATGTTGTGCCAATTTTCCCTCTGGTATCAACTATCAACATTTTTCAGGGTAACGCATCTTTAAAGGACAACTCCGGTGAAAAATGAACCTAGGGTTAATTAACACATGGTTACCGAGTAGATCGTTCTCTGGGATGCGTTTTCATGAAAATCGAATGTAAAGAGTTTTATCTCTAAAAACAGATTAGCTTATAACGCTAGTATATGGGGCATAGAATAAGTCAAATTAAATCGCTAGTTATTTCCACTAACAAGGCTCAAAATAGCCTCACACTAACACGGTAGCATAATGAGGGTCCCTACATGCAAACCGAAGTATTGAGAAATGTGTAAGTGTACAAACAGTTTAATAAGAAGATACTTCATAAAGACAGTACATTACGCGTATACAGACACGAGCCATCTTGGAAAACAGTCGAGCCACGGTTGAATAATCCACCATCTCTTTAGTGTGTATCCTTTGGAAGCACTAGTCTCTGTTGCGTATTTTTATTTATTTATTTTCTCGGTTGTGTTCAGTGCTTTCTTCCGGAAACAACAGACCATATGAGAATCCAAGTCACAGTTCATCACTTAGCACAGCGTTCGTGGCGAGACTTGTCGAGACTGTTTTCCAAGATGGCTCCTGTCTGTATATACGCGTAATGTACTGTCTTTATAAAGTATCTTAAAGTGTCTATAAAGTATCTAGTAGCGATTAAATTTTTACTTATTCTATGCCCCATATACTAGCGTTATAAGCTAATCCGTTTTTAGAGCTAAAACTCTTTACATTCGATTTTCATGAAAACGCATCCCAGAGAACGATCTACTCGGTAACCATGTGTTAATTACCCCTAGGTTCATTTTTCACCGGAGTTGTCCTTTAAGTTATAGTAACGCAAAGTTATAGTTAACACTATAATGTAAATATAACATATATTTGGGTCCCACTTCATATTATGTGTCTTAAACGCCTATGTACTAATTGTGCAATTGTGTACATACATTTTCACATTGTATTTATATTTTTAAAAAATACCTTCATGTAATTACATCTGTAATTAGTGTATAATTGCACTGTTGACCCTTCCTCTACTCGTACAACCGAACCTGACCCTTACTTTTCCAGTATCCAGTAGTTTTATTTTCTGATGTAAGTGCATAGTAGTTAAAGACACAGATATTTGTTGTTATCCTAGCCAAATAGCTTTCCCTCCGACTGTTGTATTTCTCTGCGGACTGTAGTTAAAGCTCTTCACGGGTCACCGAGGAAGAGTTCTGGCCACTAATGAGCCCCGTGACAGACGACCTGAAACATCTGTAGTAAATGATGAGTGGGGCGTTTTACTGTAACGTAGACAGAAGGTGAAAGTGTACGCTCAAGTGCTAGTGTGTGTCGGAGGCGTAGTGCTGTATGTGTAATTTGATTCAAACGCTAGCTCTTTCCCTGTCAACCACACATCTGACAGCGTTTTCCAGCCACAGAGGGAGATTGTCCGCTCAGCAACAGGAGTTATTTTGAGACTGAAGGAAGGACAGCCGTGTCATCGAGCAGACAAGCTCGCTAATCTATCTGTTTCATTAAAGCCTGGAGGAAATCCAGCACACAGGAAGTAGGCCTGGGGTCAGTGGGGGAGCAAAGGACACTGGGAGGTATTTCCTGGCACAGGTGTTTGATCAGTGAGCGTTCAGGGGTGCAGATCAGTAACCGGGATCCAGTCTTCATGTCTATTTAACTACTTAATGCCTTCAAGATGTATATTCCACACAGGGTAAACAGCTTATTCACAGGCAGGGCTTACGGCTTCAGCGTTTAAAACGAACATGATGTCATGGCTTCACAGATGTGCGTACGAGGGTTCAGTTAAGGTTTATATATTGGAAACTGTGCAGAAGCGTCAGATAAGTGTTTTTAGATAACTGGACAACTGGTGGCCGCCACAGTGAAGCTCTGTAAAGTCTTTCCTCTCAGGAAGGAAGCTCTTCTGAGATCAAGCCACTCTGCATATTTTTTGGCGCACATCACAAGTGGTCCTCACTCACGAAGACTTCCTGAGTTTAAGATCCAAGTGTTTGCAATGGCAAAACTGACGAGTGATTTATGGGGATGTAAAAAAAGGGCTATTTGTTATTATTAATGTGTGTGTGTGTGTGTGTGTGTGTGCGTGTGCTTTATATCAGGTTCAACCAGTTCAGTTTCGGCAGCAGATCTGACTAATCTTTTCCAACGTTATCTCTTTTTATTGAAAAACTGTTCAATTATTTTATATTACATCATTTTTGTGTGTTTGGTAACGAGGTGCTATCAACGAGTTTTTGTAAGCCAGTAAAATTCCTTAGATGGGAATATTAAGCCCTTGCGAGATATTTTCATTCTTGCACGATCAAAAAGAAAATACGCCCAGCTGAGAGTGTCAGTTTCACTTTTTACAGTGCCTATAAAGTCAGGTCACACAGTAGTAGCCAAAAGTCAGGTCTGGCCTAGGAAAATTGACCTCTTCACCTCTTATGCAAATATTATAAAAAATCTGTTTTTTGATAATATTTGTAAGCACATTGCATAGTTGTGCTTGGAGTCAGTTGCTTTATTTGTGATAATAGCGCAACGAAACATGCCAAATTGTGCTGGCATAATTTTTGGCCAGGCTGTCATACAAAGAAAAACAAGAGAGAACCAACGGAATATTAATAACTGATTAAGATGAATGCTTTTGTTGGATTCGTGTTTTCCTATGCTTTTTTTAAACAGAAAAATAAAACCTGTTGCTGTAGTTTGCCTTTTTTGGCAAGTTTAGTGTTTGTTCTTCCCTCATATTTAAAATATTTTAAAAATATACAATATTTGACTCATTACCTAGGATCATTACAAACAAAAATCATCACTTTTGGCCACTTTAAATGCTGCGCTCATAATAATATTTAGGCCTACATTTAAGATTTATGTATTTGAATTGCATATAAAATGTCCAACTATTTGGTTTACACAGTTTTAACATAAAGAAAGAAATACATTTAATGTGATGCATATTTTTCAGTCATACATAAATGAAACTGTATTAGTAATAAACTGAATGTGTTTTAAATATTATATTATGGGTCGGATTTACTAACAGCTTGCTCCAGCAATCGAAGAATGAGAATTGAATTGAGAATGGCTTTTAAACAGAATTGCAATTCAAATGTGAATGTAAGGAAGTAGAATTAGAATTAAAATGAAGAAATTCATAAGACAAACTGTTTTAACTGAAGCAGTTTGTCAAGACTGAATGTTGGAATGACAATGTTGTTTGAAAGTTTTGAAAAATGCTTAAGAAGCCTTGAAGTTTGAAGGTTTAGACCGTAGTGTTTAAAATCCCACCTTTAGAAATGTATATTTTAAACATTTTATCATATTTAATTACCCTTTGTTCACCAGAGTTAGCCTGATGTCGTCATACTCAGATTCTAGTCAGAATATGAGTCTGATTCTGCTCCATTGGGCTGTGATTAAGAGGCGTTTTTCAACAGAACCAGGGCTGCATTCAGCCCCGACAAAACGTTGCAAAACGTTTTTTAAACGGAAACGGTGGTGCGTTGAACACCCTGTTCTGATGACGCAAGAGTTGTAACTATGGCAGCTGAGAAGGCCATTCTTTGTGTTCTTTTTGAGGAATTTTCGGAGCCTGATGAAATCGATATAAATACATGTTTAATACTGCAAAATACATGCAATCACTGCCCTTGCCGTCCAGAATAAAAGACAACATCCCAATCCCATTTATTTATCTTTTTTATCTCCTGGTAATCAATTCTAATTTAAATCATTTTATTTCTAGTTCTTACTTTTTTAATAGCTTGTATTTTCTTTCTCACTTTATGTCAAGCAATTACCATATATATATATATATATTACTATAAAACTCTTACAACAATCAAGTCTTCTAATACCTTCAATTGTTGTGAATACTGAGCTGCAGCGGACACATTTGTAAACATCTTTACTTGGACACCCATTTTGCGAGCTGTCTCTTTAATACCGCGTGGTTTATAGACATGTTCTGCTGATTGGGCTGACATATTTGACACACCCACCAAACAAGAAAAAACGCATCTCAAACCCGTTACACACCGTTTCCAGGAAACATGACGTTCAACCGGAAACCGTAGCAAAACGTTGCGCACCGGTTTGAGCTTTGAACGTGCCCCAGGAAAGAAAATGCATCTGCACTCAATTGGATAGACCAACAACCAATCAGAGCAATGGAGTAAGTGACACATGTTGAGCGACGCATAGTTGTCAACAGAACTCAACTGCACGCACGCTGGAAGAAGTAGAAGAAAATGATCTTTGCCGGTGTTGTAAAAATAATTTAAGAATACACGGGGTACTTACCAACACGATCATCATTTCTGAGAGAAATGGTAAAGGTGAATGCATATACGAACAAGTTCTTTGTTTAGGATTAGAACAAATTCAACCCAAACGCTCTTTGTGACGTGGATGATTACGTTACAGTCCATCATCGTATAAAGCCCGCCCAGACAATTTGATTGGTCCAAACAGCTCTGGTTCGAGCATAGTTGCTCCACAACGGATCAAGTCCAGACTGAACTTCCCGACCTCAAATGTTGTGGGTGGGGCTAAGTTCGGCTGGCATCCAGGCTACATTTGCTCCCTTTCAGAAGCAAACTTTATGTGAGGAGAGTATTTAAATGAATCATGCTAGGTGATTTACTAAGGTTTGTCCTCATCAATTTACTGGTGTTTTACACCATTATTTACTGCCCCAAAAGTCTTAAACCAGACACTAATTTGCGCTGTTCTTGGTAGATTGTGTTGGTCATTATGGAAATGATCCGGCTGTGTCTGTGTTCTTTAATTTATATGTCGTCAGTAGATCCCGTGCTGAACTTTCCACTCCCATCGAAGCTTCTTTTGGAATTGCGCTCGCAATTTGGCCTGTTTAGTAAATCTGGCCCTATATATCATCAATAAATCCAGTTTGTTTCAATTTCATAACTGAATATTGTTTGTTCCACATTGCTATCCACATTGGAACTATGTTCATACTAGCAGTTTGAATAGGGCATTTTGAAAATATGATTATTTATATAAAATCAAATAGATGCAAATAGTTAATAATAAACTATGACAGGCCAAGTGTGCCGCACAAGTCCTGAAAACTGAAGCCAAAGCGTCTCGATCGCCCCCAGGTGGCTGGATGCAGTATAGTTTATAAACCCAGCCCTCTTGATGCTATAGACCAGGGGTCTCCAAACTCGGTCCTGGAGGGCCGCTGTCCTGCAGAGTTTAGTTCCAGCCCCAATTAAACACACCTGAACCAGCTAATCAGTGTCTTACAAGGGCCAAGTTAGACACTGATTAGCTGGTTCAGGTGTGTTTAATTGGGGTTGGAACTAAACTCTGCAGTACAGCGGCCCTCCAGGACCGAGTTTGGAGACCCCTGCTATAGACAAACTAAACAATCAAATTACAGTTCAAATACATTTCCAAAATATGATTTATGTCATTGAGATGGTGGTCCAGTGGGTTAAACCATGGAACTGATATGCAGAAGGTTGCTGGTTCGATCCCAGCGGTCACCACCAGTGTGTCCTTGAGCAAGACACTTTACTCCATGTTGCTCCAGGGGGATTGCCCCTGTAATAAGGGCACTGTAAGTCGCTTTGGATAAAAGCGTCTGCCAAATGCGTAAATGTAAATGTAGGTAGTTTTATTACACTCATGTAAGTTCAAGTGTTTTTTTTTTTTATAAGTTATATGGAAGTATATGGAAGATGGTGGTCTAGTGGGTTAAACCACTGAACTGATATGCAGAAGGTTGCTGGTTCGATCCCAGCGGTCACCACCACCAGTGTGTCCTTGAGCAAGGCACTTTACTCCATGTTGCTCAAGGGCGATAAAAGTATAAGTTTGTAAAATAAAAAGTGCACTTTAAGTCACTTTGGATAAAAGTGTCTTCCAAAAACATAAATATAAGTTTGGTTTTAGTTAGTTATTTGATGCTATAAAAACGGTGTGGGGGGGGGGGGGGGGGGGGGTGTCATCATGATTGACAGCTGTGATTGACAGCTTCAATGAGCAGTTGAGGCACCAACTGACTTTTTTTAGGATTTTCAGGAGGAGATTGGAGCTTTAACTTTAATTTCTACATTTCCATTACTGTTTATTTCACACCTTCATAATGAGCTGTTCTGCAGGGAACTTTACTAAACAATTCTGCGGGAGTGTGGGCGGGACCTTGATATCGTGGCTCACTTCATGCTCACTACTGAGCAGACTCGAGACTCAAGACTACAATGGTGAGAATGTGGAGGTGCGTCGTCCATGGACCAGGCACATTCTCAATCTGGCATACTCTGATCTGATTGGTTGGCTGACTTTTCAGGAAGAACTAATCCCTGAATGTTCTCAAGTTTAGGTCAGTTGCATCTTCTCTTTGAAAGAGTTTGATGTTGGAGACACTTAGGAAAAATTAAACCACATGTCCACGGGCAGCACTATATATATTCTGCTTTGTTTATGCGCAATAATCAATACTTATCACTTTTGGATATTTCTATACACATTCTAATATTTTCTGTGTTTTCACTGTAATTATAACACAGTCTCTCTGTGTATGTTAATGTGGTTCTGACGAGTTTGTTCAGACCACAGCGGCACCACATGCAACTAATCATTTCGATGTCACGTCCATGTAAATCAGCGGTTACGGAGTCTCTGCTACTGAATCTCTGTAAATCAGCGGTTTGCTTCCTGCATCAGCCCATATTCCCCAGTGGATTGGAAAGTGACAGGAAGCTTGTGGTGTACAGAGATTAGAAGTATCATTATACGTATGTGCGCACTCACTCGTGTGTGAACTCAGAAGAGTGTGCGGTGTGGTTTCCAGTGAACCCTGCTCAAAGCGTCCAGTGTAGAACCAGCACAGCAGAGCCTTTCATGGAGTCAAGATGTAAATACTGCGCCTTATGCTGGCTCATTGTAAGTGTGACTTTGTCTGTTGATGGAGGGAGAAAGCTTTAGAGAAGTGCACTAATCTTGGCCCTTCTGTCCAGCTGGTCAAGAGAAGAGTTTGAGTTGGCTCCCACATGAATGTGATCATGCTTACAAGGATTTATGAGAACTGACTCATTTTTGCAATAAGATAAAATGGGTAACACTTTATAATACTGTTCCGTCATTAATGAATAACTACACAGGAACAAATGAGTAATGCATTATTAACACTCTAGTAACTACTGTTAAGTTACAAGAAACTCTGAATTAGTAAGTAATAGCGCTCAGTTGAATGTGGTAGTTCACTCTTAGTTAATCAGTAACTACTTTTTACAACTACTAAGCAGATTCATAATTAACATGAATAATGCATAATATATCATTCTAAAGTGAAGGCCGTAGTAACCCACTAGTAATGACTCAAGTATAACCATATCCTTCTAAAGGAACTACTAATTATTTGGATCGGTATTCTAAAGTGAAAAACATAACTCTCTAGTAATTACTGAAGTCATTGTAAACTTTTGAGGTTTTTGTATGTTTTTGGTAGTGGTGGGCCGTTATCGGCGTTAACGTGCTGTGTTAACGCGAGACTCTTATCGGGCGATAAAAAAAATATCGCCGTTAATCTATTCTCAAAGTTGGGTTGGGAGCTGGGTCTATACTACGCAAGCTATGATGACTTTCACCTTGATATTTTAGCGCGGATGTACACCTAGCCGAATTGCACTGTAGGGGGCAAGAGAACGAGTTTTCGAACCTGTGTGTATGCCTACTAGTGTTGTCAAAAATATCCATATTTCGCTATGTATCGATACTGAAATATCTGAAACGATACAATACTAATTTTCTACAGCATCGATATCCTCTCCGACCGACGGGTGTTCTGCTGGACTTTTGTTAGTATTGGTGTGACCGGTCTGAATTTCGCGCGGGGTTGTACATAACGTTAATTCTACTAATTCCCGCAGATTTCGCGCTCGCATCTGAAGCACACACACACATACCGTAATAAAGCCGCCTCTGACATACAAGTGCAAAAATGTGCTCCTTTTTCCAGCTTATTAATGGTCAAATACACTCAAAAATGTCTTAATGCCCATCTTGGTGAGTTTTAACAACACAGTCGTAACCAGCTCACAGGAACAGTGTTTGGATATGCGTGCCTCCGGTCTTAAAGGGACAGAAGTTATTTATTATTCAAACTACAAAAAGACAAACGATCACTTACGAGCACACATATTCTGAATGCCTTCGGCAGAATTCAAATGAGCCATTTTAATCTAGATTAATCTAGATTTAAAAAATGAATCTACGCCCACCACTAGTTTTTGGATAGTAATGGCTTCTGACGGATTTGGTAACACTTGAGTAATTACTAGTGGGTTACCATGATCTTCACTTTAGAATACTGATACAAATAATTAGTAATTACTTTAGAAGGATGTAGCAACACTTCAGTTATTACTATCCAAAACTTTACAAAAACCTTAAAAGCTTACAATGATCAGTCATTACTAGGTCGTTATCATGTTTTTCACTTTCGAATACTGATTCAAATAATTAATAATTCCTTCCGAAGGATTTGGTAATACTTGAGTCATTACTAATGACTCAATCACAAAATCACAAAACAAAATGCACACAAGTGTGTCCCTGCTCTTAATATATAATCATTGATGAACATCTTTGATTTTAATGAGGAAAAAAACCTTTACGAAACTCTCCTCCGGATTCACAAACACTTCGTATACCACGGATTCGGGAGTTAAACGTGTATATTAATGAATTCCAAACATTTGTAAATAGGAAGCGCGTGCACGTTCATTCATAATTAACATAATCCCCGCCCATGAGTTACAACTGCGCAAATTACGTGTCCAAGAACGCTGTGGAATCTTCTGGACTTCCTTCTGGTTTGGCTCCAGTATATTGCAGACATGCTAAAGAGACCTATCGGCCATATGCCTGGCAATAAATATTCAATTATCTGGGTGTGTCTGGGTAAAAAGTGACAGTGACGAGCGCTGTTACCCAAAGTTGAACAGTTGGAAAAAAAGACAGGGCAAACTCGTGAAATATTATTATGGTGCATAGATAGTGCATCAAAATGCAATGTCATCAGTTTGCCTAAATTAGAACACAGACCGCTAAAATGTTTTACGCACCATTTACACGGGGTAGGGAGCAGGTGTACATTTCTTTCGTACCAACTAACATTTTGAAAATACGAAGATTTTCGTGAATCCGAAAATTTACGTCAGAGCGGCTTTAGGAACGATTTACACACAAATTCGTTCTGCTCGTGTTTCATGAATGAGGCCCATTTTTTGCAAATAGTCCCAAAATGATTATTTATTAGACCTAAATTACACCTAAAATTTCATTCACTGTTCTGTTTCTTTATTCTTTATAAAAATTTAAAAAATTGTTCCCCCCTTTTGTTCAGGAAATGGTTACGGCCTTGCTATGACCTTCCCTTTAGAATTAATATATTATGCATTATTCACATTTATTATGAATCTGTATATAGTAGTTCCTACTCTGGGAGGTATGAAAAAATTGTAGTTATTGATAAACTAATAGTGAACTATCTATTAGTATCTACTAGTATCTACTATCTACTAACTATATATTCAACTTAGCGCTATTGCTTACTAGTTAATTAGAGTTTCTTGTTAGTTAATAGTAGTTACTAGAGTGTTAATAATGTGTTACTCATTTGTTCCTGTGTAGTTATTCATTAATGATGGAACAGTATTATAAAGTGTTACCATAAAATGCAGAAGCCATCAGAACAGAGCTTTCCTTTAAAGTCCTGATTATTCTTAGCAGCTGCCAAATGTTTTCTTCTGTCCGTCTCATGTGGACGGACGTCCTGCTTGCGTAGGCTTATTAAACAAACCTTTGAGCCTCTGTGATCCCTGGCTTCTGTGCAACGCTCAGGGTCCGTTTAGTGCTTCAGGCCTCATCATACACCGCCTGACAGCGTCACACACATGGTTTCTCTCTGTATTACTGCTTATATGTGCGTTGTGGTGGGTTAACCCTCTCGACTCAGACTCCCACATGGGATAACTTCGAGCAAACTGAGTATAGCGCTCCGTGTCACATGACATCACGCTGCCGTAATTCATGCGGTGTCACGACGGCCTGCTGCCGTATCCCTCACATGTTAGCTTACCCAGTTGTGCATGTGGCTTTGGTTGTCTTTGTTAATTTGTTGAGCTACTGTGCCGAGTGTCGCTCTCATCTCGCCGTTCCACACATGGTTCTCGGCACACGCGGTGTGTACGGAGCCTGTCAAAGCACATGACATTCACACATGGTTTTGAGTACTGCATGAATGTTGGGCTACTGGGTTCACTCGGAAACCATATGGAGCGGGTCTGTACCCCAGCTGACCCTCGCGTGACAGCTCGGCCCGAGAGGTGTGTCCCGCCATTGTTTCATCACACTTTGAGTGTACACACTACATCACTGCACAACACGCACGAGGGCTCGCACGTAAACAGTGACATCATCGCAGCACTGTGCATGGCCTCTACAAGACTCTGCCTTGCTTTTTTAAATAGTTAAAACAGTAAAAAGTTTTAAATAGTCTAAACACCTTGAGAGTCATGAGCTGTGGGAGCAATATGCAGACCCTTGTGAAAAATAAGTATACTTTAGCATGCTTTTTATGAATATGAATTGTATTGTATTATTAAATTCTACAATTTTTTCTACAAACAAAAACTCTACACCCTTGCCTCATTTATTATACGTGGAGTCATGAATATGCGAATTATCCCCGCCTCCACTCACTCACACCAGCTCAGAGATCCACTCGCTCAACTTTACTCGAGTTACTGTAGTAAACGCTGACTGTATTTGGTTCTGTGCCGTTTTAAGGAGAAAAAACTCATCAATGGTGTTGACTGATGAATTTAAGACCACATAAAAAACCACATAGACACATTTTTTTTTTTTTTACAAAAAATGTTTTACTGTAAAATTACTATAAAAAAGCTGTGTTCCAAATTTGAAGTTGATATCAGAAAAATTGAAGTTCCCATGAGATTTTATTTAGGCGCTGTACCAAAAATAGCCACCGGATGTCTTCCACATTCCATAGATTTTTTTTAAAATGCATTTTTCTGTAACAAATTACTAAATTTCTGTCCAAAAATCACGTCTATCACAAAACATTCACCAAATATGGAATCTTGAGACTCAGACCTTTCCGACAATATGTGTTTTGCCAAGATTAGAAACTCAGATGTATCTAATATGATAAACAGAGCTGCGTTACCTCATACTCATGACCAGTAAAGCGGGAGTGGCGACTGTGGCGTAATAAAAGTCCCACCTATGTCAAAATAAAAGTTCCGCTGCTCGTGAGGCGTATGTTCCGCTCTTCTTATTAACAATCGCTTCAGCTGCCTTGATCAGCTCCACAACACTCGGTCCTGCTCTGCTTCATACTACAGTAACATTAATAATCACATCCATGAACGTGATTTCTGCCCGAGTCCAATCCCGATTCTTTTCCACCGGCTGTGAGGTGAAGACCACGTCCCAAGATTCTGCGGCGTCATCAAACTACGCCTTTGTTTTGAATAGGCAACCTCTAGTGGACCAAAAAGTTACATAGTGCAGCTTTAATTATAAAGTAGTTAAAATACATTTTGTAATATGAAACATGACACCGCCCACTAGGCGAGGAGCTTGTTAAAAGAATTTAGAGTACCGTTTCCATGGTAGCGCAACGTCCGATTTCAAAACGGTTTTCACAGGATGAGTTCTGAGTTCGTAGGCTTTCGAATGATAGCTAATTTATGATAATTACTATACGAAAAAAAGGCGATCAAAAAAAGAAACGGCAAGTAACACACTGAATTAAACAACATTTTGAAGTAGAAAGTGTGAAATAGTATTTTCTTGTAAAATGTTCTCCAGTAATCTGTTTTATTTACAACTTCACAAAATCAATTTCTACAGTGTAATAACTTCTATTGTCTTCTATTAAGGATCTATGGTAAAATAAATATACAGTACTAATGTTATGTATTGAAATATGTTTATAATTATACATTTGTAATGATGCATTTCCAATTTAGTACATACAAATTATAAATATAAACGGTAACACTTTATTTTGAGGGTTCACTTTACACATTCTACTAACTATAAGTAACTACATGTCAACTAGTAGTCATTTGAGTATTAGTAGACTGTCTGCTTAATATCTGCTAACGCTTTATTTTGATGCTCCCCAACAGATGGTTAAGTAACTTTGCACATGCCAATTTATTACTGTTAGGATTCTTTTCATGTTTGCCCTGTTTTGTGTTTAGGACTCTTATGTTGAAGTGTAGGCTATTCCTTGTTCCCATTGCTGTGTTCAAAATCTGTTCCTGGAGTTCCCTAGTATATGTTACCTTGTTTTATTTTGGTTCCTTCTTTAATAAACTTTATTTGCATTTGGATCCAATCATCTTTTGTTTTTTGAGTTTACGTTACAATTTCAAACCCGAACTCTAACCCTAACCTAACAGTCTAACACAGTCTTTTAATACTCTAATGAGAGTTAGTTGACATGTAGTTGCATGTAGTTGTTACTTATAATGTTGTTGTTACCAAAATCCCTTTCAAGGAAAGTCTATTCACTTGGCGGCCATATTTGCAATGCCTCCGGGCAGCTATTTCAGGCATCCGAGATCAAGTCCTATCTCTTCCTATCTTGGGATCTCAAAATTTGCTTGCCGAACTCACAATTAAGTAACACATTTCAAATCAGTAACAAAATCTAACATGAACTGTCCCATAAATGTTGTTTCCTATTATCAAATAGCGTTAAAAAGCGCCAATGCGCATGTGCAGTCCAAAGTGTAAGTCTTCAGGAACCAGAATTTCTAACGGCAGCTGCAGTGACGCAATGACTTTAGTAATCAGCGATTGGCTCTTTTACTTTAGAAGGCGGGACTATTCCACCATATTGCGCATTGCAGTTTCTCTCATTTATAAGTAATAGGAGTGAACCGTCTTTCTATGTCTATAGTCTTTGTTGTGACTTATAGTAAAGTAAAGTAAAATGTCTAAAGTGGACCATCGAAATAAAGTGCTACCATATTAACTTTAAAAATAATATTGAATAACACTCTACAGATAAAATTATAATCAACTACTTAAGTACATCTGCTGTAGTATGTTAGTCAACATATCAAAATAAGTGTACTTCTTTAAAAACTGACTTCAGTATTAAAATATAATGAATTCAAATGTACTTTGAAGTAAAAATTTGACATTAATACAAAGTGTACTCAAGTAAACATAGTGCGTTTTTTAAATATACTTTTAAGATTTGAAAAACACTACAAGTGCACATTCAGTGCAATTAAGCACACTTCTTTTAGCCTGACAAGCCAGACCCACATCAAGATGTTGGGTCTGGGAACAAACCATTGGCAGGGCTCAATCCGAGGGGCGGGATAAACGGCTGTCTTTCAAATTCCCTCTGCACGCAATAGGATAGCGCTACAACCAACCAGAGCAATGAAGAAGTTGACTTAGTTGATAGATTAAACTTTTGCCCTATCCGGTCGGCAAAACTCCCAACACATCTACCTTTTAAGAATGACTTCAGTGCCGTTCTTTGCTCAAAGAAAAGCTTAACTCCAAGTCTCCCAGAGTTGTGGCCAAAGCCGATAAGAAAGACCACTGTTCGCCAGCAGCAGCAGCAGCCATCTTCTTTGTTTTCAAGTAGCAGGGAATTCAAGTGGAACCGTCGCATCTCTGCCGTCAATATGTTAAGCCCGCCCACTGACTCTATACACAATGTGATTGGCCTGACTAGAATTTGTTTTTTAGAGCTCACAAGCCAACGAAGAGTTGCTAGACGCCCTGGCTGCAAATTACATTTGCTGCCATAGGGTGCGTCTAGATTTCTAGACTACACTACTTTTTCACAAGAGGAGGTTCCTGGATCTGCTTCCCTGGCGAGTCAGTTTCTGCCAATGTGCTACTACTGTATAAATACAAAAGTACTTAAACCATGGTGTAAAAGACAAAGAAATACTGGCAAAGGGATTGGGTTCTTTACATATTGTTCCTCCACACATGCAGGTACATAAAGAAAGTGTGTTAGCAGGTCAGTAACGGTGCCACTGTTTGTTCCAGATGTCATCTCTCCAACACATTACAACCCGTATTTCAGGCGGCTAAGGTTTGACGTGAGCTCCATGGAGAAAAACGCCTCAAACTTGGTGAAGGCTGAGCTCAGGATCTTCAGGCTGCAGAACCCAAAGGCCCGTGTGTCTGAGCAGCGGATTGAGCTTTACCAGGTACGTTCTGCATTCTAGCATTTTGTTTGATTTCATGCACTCATTCAACTCCCTGAACAACTGTCATGACAACAAACTTGTCTGAACAATTCCTTGCATGCAAACTTTGGCTTGGGTTTTTACATTGGAGAATTATTAATTTATAAAGATTACCATTACAGTTTCTTCATTGTGAGATCAGAATGGATGTATTACTTTTTGTTTTTAACTTTTATGCCCCCCAAAAAATATCAAAATGAATTTCAGAAGTAATTTCAGAAAACATGATTATCCTAGAAGAAGTGTGTTCAAGTCATTGTACATAAGATTTGCAATTTAATGTATTTTGCAACACTATGTATCCTTTGTTCCCTTTCGTTCAGTCACTATGACGCAACGTTAGTGACTAACGAATGGGGGACCCCGATTCGTTAGTCACTAACGTTTCGTCTCCGTTCCCTCCTCAGGGAACGAGGGTTACATCCGTAACCGAGACGTTTCTTCTTGCCAGTCATCCACCATGTTTGTTTACTCTAAAGCAGGGGTGTCCAAAGTCGGTCCTGGGGGGCCACTGTCCTGCAGAGTTTAGCTCCAACTTGCCTCAACACACAAGTTTCTAGTATCCCTAAAAAGACCTTGATTCGCTGGTTCAGATGTGTTTAATTGGGGTTGGAGCTCAACTTTGCAGGACAGTGGCCCTCCAGGATCAGGATTGGACATCCCTGCTCTAAAGTTACGTTTGACCGTGAGAGATTTTCCGTGTTCACAGACGGGACTCACAACCTTATAAAATTATTAATATCTTTTAGTGTTGCCCAGCCTTTAGGCATAAGAGATATAACCAGTTTAGATGGAAAATATCTCAAGCTGACTAGCTAAAGACTTTTCTGTAGCTTTAGCCATTAATAGACACAGAACTTCCTTGAAAATAAATTCCTGCACAGCGCTACAACAACCATAATGAAATGAGCCTTACCTTCACAATAGATAACGCTTTACAATGAACTCTACATATGGCAATTTATCTGTTCAATAAAATACCTTACTTGCCTGTTGAGTAATAAAAACTCCATCTCTGCATTGCTTTCAAATACCTCAGTTCTTGCCATCTCCGAAAAAACAAGCTAATGTTGATTCTTGTTGTATTACGAGCTCTGTCGCATTCTCTTTTTGCCAGCAGACTCTCCTCTGTTTAGCGTTTGTTTCAAACATGTGATTCCCTAGAAGTTGGAGATTTAGCGGCTCCATGTCAAACGCGTCAAAGTAGCCGGAGTAATTTTTCAGGAGAAAGAGGCAAACTATATGTCATCTATAGCAGTTTACCTCAATTTAATCACTTTAATCTTATTAATATTTGAACTGTTTTTTTATAAACTACAATTAGATGGAATGGAGAGCAAATGGAGACTTGAAAATTTAGAGATTTCAATAAGAACTCAAACATTTCTCATCAAATAGGCTACTTCCAAAACCAAATGATCTGAGCTGTGCCATCCACATTATATCCCTATACTCTTTATTTATGTACGTTAACTATGGAATCTTGTTTCCGACAAAGAATAAAAAATAAGGTAATTATGACTTTTTATCTCACAATTGTGAGTTTATAACTTGTATTTCTTACTTTATTTCGTGCAATTGTGACTTTTTCCGCAATTGCGAGTTAATTATCGCGATTTAAACTTTTTCTCAGAAACGTGCTATAAACTCGCAGTTGCGAGAAAAGTCTTGCAAAAAAAGTATTTTATTCCTTGGAAACAAGCTTCCATATTCAACACTGGTTTCATATGTGAATTTTTATTTTTGCTAAAGGAATTCTAGGAAATTAACTGAAAAAATTGCCACTTGGATATCTCTAGTACATTTCACAAATAATGACAAAGAATCTGCAAGTAAAGCATTGAATTAAACGTAAAATATTGAAGTGGAAGGTCTGAAATAGCTAAATAATTTTCTTGTAAAACTTGTAAATCTTTGTTTTATAAAGCGTACAGATTAAATAAATAAATACTAATCAAGTCTTCTGAGCTATGAATGAGCCTGTGAACCATACCAGAGTTAATTGTAACCAATGCCACTTTTCAAATGGACTCAAGTTCAGAAAACCGTTTTCACACCAACAAAGTGAACCAAACTCTGACGTCAAACAGCCTTGTGTACGCAGTGTGAAAGCGCCCACACATGCACTTTTTAACCTCTCTTCTCCTCCTTCTCTTTCCTCGTATGTTCGTTTATTTATCTTAAGGGTGCTGTAGAGCTCCGGCCCATCGATCAGCGGGGTTTTATGTGTGTGTGGAGAGAAGTGAGTGTGGAATGCTGTTTGGTGATTTAGAGTTCCGAGGGTCTCGAGGGCCAAATAAAATCCCAGTGCTGTCGAGGTCTGTGCTCCCCACCTCCCACCTGCCTCTCCATTTAACCTCGCTCCCCTCCTCTCTGTTCATGTGTCAGGTCTGTCATGACAGGTGCCGTAAACACTGTCCCACTAACACAGAGATGGTGAATGTGTTAGGGAGGTTTTAAAAGGAGTTTGTGAGGAAGGGAGAGGTTGATCCTGTTCCATTTTTATTACTCATGTTAATGATCCTGTTGTAGCTGGTCAGGAAAATACAGCCATTATAATTAAAGTGACCTTTAATATAGTGCACAGTAATACATTTAATATTGTTATATAGTTATATATATCTACATATTGCATTGAATAATACAAGATGGGAGTCAAAACAGTCAATCTAATCACCATACAGGCAAAAGTTCACTTCAACAATAGACTGATGTCTGAAGTTTACCCTTAAATTTACCCACACCACCACACCTGTCCCTAACTTTACCCTTAAACTTACCCATACCACCACACCTGCCCCTAACTTTACTCTTAAACTTACCCATACCACCACACCTGTCAATAACTCTACCCTTAAACTTACCCATACCACCACACCTGCCCCTAACTTTACCCTTAAACTTACCCATACCACCACACCTGTCCCTAACTTTACCCTTAAACTTACCCATACCACCACACCTGTCCCTAACTTTACCCTTAAACTTACCCATACCACCACACCTGTCCCTAACTCTACCCTTAAACTTACCCATACCACCACTCCTGTCCCTAACTTTACCCTTAAACTTACCCATACCGCCACACCTGTCCCTAACTTTACCCTTAAACTTACCCATACCCCCACACCTGTCAATAACTCTACCCTTAAACTTACCCATACCGCCACACCTGTCCCAAACTTTACCCTTAAACTTACCCATACCACCACACCTGCCCCTAACCCTACCCTTAAACTTACCCATACCACCACACCTGTCCCTAACTTTACCCTTAAACTTACGCATACCACCACACCTGTCCCTAACTTTACCCTTAAACTTACCCATACCACCACACCTGTCCCTAACTTTACCCTTAAACTTACCCATACCACCACACCTGTCCCTAACTCTACCCTTAAACTTACCCATACCACCACACCTGTCCCTAACTTCAGTCTTAAACTTACCCATACCACCACACCTTTCCCTAACTTTACCCTTAAACTTACCCATACCACGACACCTGTCCCTAACTTCACTCTTAAACTTACCCATACCACCACACCTGTCCCTAACTTTACCCTTAAACCTACCCATACCACCACACCTGTCCCTAACTTTACCCTTAAACTTACCCATACCACCACACCTGTCCCTAACTCTACCCTTAAACTTACCCATACCACCACACCTGTCCCTAACTTTACCCTTAAACTTACCCATACCACCACACCTGTCCCTAACTTTACCCTTAAACTTACCCATACCACCACACCTGTCCCTAACTCTACCCTTAAACTTACCCATACCACCACACCTGTCCCTAACTTTACTCTTAAACTTACCCATACCACCACACCTGTGCCTAACTTTACTCTTAAACTTACCCATACCACCACAACTGTCCCTAACTTTACCCTTAAACTTACCCATACCACCACACCTGCCCCTAACTTTACTCTTAAACTTACCCATACCACCACACCATCCCCTAACTTTACTCTTAAACTTACCCATCCCACCACACCTGTCCCTAACTTTACCCTTAAACTTACCCATACCACCACACCTGTCCCTAACTTCACTCTTAAACTTACCAATACCACCACACCTGTCCCTAACTTTACCCTTAAACTTACCCATACCACCACACCTGTCCCTAACTTCACTCTTAAACTTACCCATACCACCACACCTGTCCCTAACTTCACTCTTAAACTTAACCATACCACCACACCTGCCCCTAACATTACCCTTAAACTTACCCATACCACCACACCTGTCCCTAACGTTAACCTTAAACTTACCCATACCACCACACCTGCCCCTAACTTTACCCTTAAACTTACCCATACCACCACACCTGTCCCTAACTTTACTCTTAAACTTACCCATACCACCACACCTGCCCCTAACTTTACTCTTAAACTTACCCATACCACCACACCTGCCCCTAACCCTACCCTTAAACTTACCCATACCACCACACCTGTCCCTAACTTTACACATATCCCACCTCAATATCAGCAAAAGTGTTTTGAAATACAATATGAACACAATAAGTACAATGTACTAATTTTTAAAAAATGTTAGTACATAGTAGTACATAGCCACCTATTATAAATTGGGACCTAAAAATCTTACTGTAGTGTATTTTAGAGTAAATTAATAGATCCCTCGTATCTTAGTAATTCACTTCTGCTGTTAAACCAATCAAGTGTTATTGCAGTTTAGCATGGAGATTTATCTCCATATCAACAGTTGTGTAACTAGATTCCAAACCGGCCCAAAAGCCCCTCGACTGGTTTATGAACAGCAGACCCCTGTAGCTCCAGTCTAAGGATCCTACAATTAGTATCTCCATTTTGGCCTCCGTCTGAGCCTCTCCATCCCACGTTCACCTCCACGGCCTGATGGAAGGAAGCTGAGCCGTTGCAGCGTTACAGCTGAAGCAGTGTTTTACGCATTAAGAGCTGCGCTGTCCAATGTAAACACGCCGCCACGGAGGACAGAGGAATAACAGTGCACCCTGTCCAGCATCTGTTTCCGCCACCACAGCCTCTCCAAGCATTTCCCAGACCTGGCTAATCAATCAGGGAGCTTCCAATGGGAGGAAGGGAACTGCTGTTGAGGCACTGGACAGGGTACCGTTTCACGGGGTGAACGAGGGCTGGCACATCGATGACAGCGCTTGCGGTCTGTGGTTGAACCAATGCTGATGCGTTTCCTGTTTCTTTAGATTTTAGGTCATAAAGAGCTCACATCACCCACCCAGCGTTACATTGACAGCAAGGTGGTGCGCACCCGTATGGAGGGGGAGTGGCTGTCGTTCGACGTGACGGAGGCCGTCAGTGAGTGGCTGCTGCACAGAGGTAACTTCTAATGAAACCAAAATATAAGATTAATGGTATTTTTCTCCAAAACATTGACAAAAACTTGATGACTCATCTTGTACTCAAGGGTGTGTCCCTTGTGAAAAGGAAGTGTGCTTAATTGCATTGAATGTGCACTTTTAGTGTACTAGAATATTGGTAATATGGTTAACACTTTAGTTTAGGGTCCAATTCCCAGTATTTACTAATTGCTTATTACACTCTAAAAAATGCTGGGTTAAAAACTGAAAATGGACTAACCCAGCAGTTGGGTTGTTTTAACCCAGCGATTGGGTTGTTTTAAGCAAACATTTAACCCAACCACTGGGTTAAAACGACCCATTCACTGGGTTAAAACCACCCAATTGCTGGGTTAGTCCATTTTCAACCCAACTTGGGTTGTTTTTAACCAAGCATTTTTTAGAGTGTAGCTTGCATATTACTAGGATATTGGCTGTTATTAGCACTTATAAAGCACATATTAATATCTTATTCTGCATGACCATATTCTACATCCCTTAATCCTACCCAATGCTTAAACTTAACAACTACCTTACTAACTATTAATAAGCAGTAATTAGGGGTTTATTGAGGCAAAAGTTTTAGTTAATAGTGAGAACTGGACCTTAATCTAAAGTGTGAACGTATAATATGAATTGAAATAAAAGGCAACTTAAAGAGTATCACTTTCATGACTGTTTCTCAACTTATGTACACTTTCAAAAAGTGCACTTTGTAATATCAAATTAATAATTTTACTTAAAGTACATTTTACATTTAACAAAACTACATTAAAGAAGTGCACTTATTTTGATGTGTTCATTAACATAAACTCTAAAAAATGCTGGGTTAAAAATAACCCAAGTTGGGTTGAAAATGGACTAACCCAGCATTTGGGTTGTTTTAACCCAGCGGTTGGGTTAAATGTTTGCTTAAAACAACCCAATTGCTGGGTTAAAACAACCCAATCGCTGGGTTAGTCCATTTTCAACCCAACTTGGGATATTTTTAACCCAGCATTTTTTAGAGTGTGCACATGTAAAGTACTTTATTATCATTTTAATCATAGTGTTTTATTTCATATTACATTTAAAGTTAATGTTTAGGCTAAATGGACTAAATTGCAACTTCATCATTCCAAATGTGTAAATACAAATAGATTTAAATATACAACATGCAAGTTTTAATAGAAATTACATAATATTTTACAGTGACAGTATATTTTAGTTTACCATAAATGCTTGTCAGTACATTCACTTTAACCACATTTCAAAGACGATAAAAAATAATTATGAAATCACATAAAAAGATGTACTTAAGTCCTACTTAATTGGGTCAAAAAGCACTCATAAGTTCAGCTAATTGCACACTGTAAACCCGAATAAATTGGCAAAACTAAAGAAAATTGCCTCTATTTTATTAAGTCAAGAAATTAAGAACTTGCAGATTTTTATTTTATAATCATACATTTTAATTGCTCTGAACTTGAGATATTTGAGTAAGCCAATTCATACGTTTAACTTAAAAATATCATGTAATCTTAGTAGTGCAAACTTGACTACCTTTAACTAGCTAATTCAATAAATGCTATCTTGCTAATTGGTTACACAGTGCATTGGTAACATTAGCATTGCATAGCACTTGCTGAATGAGGACAGCAATAGAATACATTTAACATATATCTGTTCTCAAACTAAGTTCATGCTCCACTCGTCACCGTGATGGAAACCCTACAATAAAACAACATAGCAGAAACTCTTCTAAACATAGAAAAACTAGCCTCAATTCTAGTCAGAATTTGAGTCTGATGCTGCTCCGTTGGGCTGTGATTATGGGGCGTGTTTAAACCGAACCAGGAAAGACCTCAATTGGATAGACCTACAACCAATCAGAGCAACGGAGCGACGCATAACGTTAGTTGTCAAATGTCAACAGAACTCAACTGCACTGTGTTGCCAAGTCCACGGGTTGAAGCGACCCCAATTATGTGATATACAGACACAGGAATGCGAAATTTAGCAGGCAGTCCAGCCAAAATAACACATATTTTACCCCCCAAATGCCATTTTTCCCGGATATATGAACATATGCATATATGAACAAGTTCTCCGTTTAGGATTAGAACAAATTCAACCCAAGCGCCTTTGATGACGTGGATGATTACGTTACTGTTTATCATCTGTCCATCATCGTCTAAAGCCCGCCCTGACAATTTCATTGGTCCGAACAGTTTCTGTTCGGGCATAATTACTTCTCTATGGATCAAGTCCAGACCGAACTGCCCGTGCAAATTTTTTTGTGGGCGGGGCTAAGTTCGTCTGGCATCCAGGCTATAGAAAAACATTAAACACTACTAAATCTGCCACTTAACATTAATCTTGCACAAAAAAACTTAATATAAAACTTAATTTTGGCATTTACTGTCTCTTTTGAGTGTCATGGCAAAGCATGCAGGGACGTAGAAATTCCAGCCCAGTTTTGGTTAGGTTTAAGTTTGTCTAAATTAAAAGAAACAAGTTCATAAAACTCAAAACAATGAAACAATTCAGATGACTTAAAAGTGTCTGTTTTCAGAACTCAAAAGTAAAATAAAGTTCTAAATACTCATAAAAGTTCATTTGAGTGAACTAATTTGTTTAATTTGAGTTGGCTCTACTCAAACCAATTAATTATTTTGAGTGTTAGGGTTTACAGTGATATAATATGAAAGGCCGCTTAAAGAGTACACTTTCATGACTATTTCTCAACTTATGTGCACTTTCAAAAAGTGCACATTGTAATATCAAATTAATAGTTTTACTATTTAAGTACATTTTACATTTTAACTTGAAGCAAAACAACATTAAAAAGTGCACTTATTTTGATGTGATCACTAACATACACATATAAAGTACTTTATTATCACTTAAATCGTAGTGTTTACATTTAAAGTTCATGTTTAAATGCACTAAATTGCAACTTCATCATTCCAAATGTGTAATTACAAATATATTTAAATATGTGACATGCCAGTTTCAATAGAAATTACATGAAAGTATATTTTATTTGACCATAAATGCTTGTCAGTACATTCACTTTAACCACATTTCAAAGACAATAGAAATAATTAAGTCCTTCTTAATATGGTCACTTTTAAGTTCAACTAATTGCATTTTATGCTAAAGTGTACTTCTTTTTCACAAGGATTCCAAGATTTCCCTGTGTCAAATCACAGTTTTACACTTGTCAGGTTGGTTAGGGCGGGTAAAAAGTAAGTAGTTACCATGTTTCAGTGAACTAGCATGACTACCTGAGATTGGTTTGACCTGGTTTTCTAGCAGGAAGAACATAAGAGTTCTATTTGAGATGGAAAATGGCATTTTTAGAAAAGCTGCTACAGTTGAAAACACTGAAGCAAAATATATAAATATCCATCTTAAAACAAATGTTGTGGAGAATCTAATGTGCCTGAGACTTCTGCTCAGTACTGTAGATTTCTGTGTTCATAATTAAAAACACAATCACACTGGGTATGATTTCCGTTGAAACAGCTTTTACTCATACATTTCTAGTAAATTTCACAAATAATTGCAAAGAAATGGTAACACATTGAGTTAAACATGACATTTTGTAGTAGAAAGTGTGAAATAGTATTTCCTTGTAAAAATGTATTTTAATTAGCTTAAAAGAAAATCAAATCCTTCATGCATGCAAAGTTTAGTGCGTTTTCACCATAGCTTTTCAAAGTGCAAGAGAACAGCAGTAATAACAGGCCAGAGCATGAAGGTGTAGGATCATCGTCAGCCTACATGACCTCATAACAGCTCGAGCCCAGCGGTTCTCCATCACATTACGCTGGAGAGCGATAGACATCCGCGCAGCACAGATATTCAGCATTACTAGAGTGGCTATGATGAATGCTGGAGCTGAGAGACAGCAGTGACGGTGTGTGACTCCTGAGGGATCATGGGAGTGGGCTCACTCACATCAGGGGCCGGATCCAGAGATGAGCTCATTTATCTGCTGTAGATTATCTGACCTTGCTGTGCAAGTGTTTTTTGGTGTGTTTTTTCACTGTTTTTTCTCTCCCACCAGACAGAAACAATGGATTCAAGATCAGCCTGCACTGTCCCTGCTGCACATTTGTGCCGTCAAATAATTACATCATCCCCAACAAGAGTGAGGAGCTGGAGACACGCTTTGCAGGTGGCTTTGGGTGGGGGTGCGAGTCAGTTAGTGTGCGTGTGTGTGTGCATTTGTGTGTGTATATATCTTGGAAAAAAATAAGAGAAAAATGGAAATAAATGTTTGTCAGAAAGGAGTGGGTCTGATTGAGGCCTGAATCCCCCCGAATAAATTCAAACCAAAAGGGTGCTTAAAAAGTACACTAGCAGTCCAAAGTCTTGACACACCTACTCATTCTAGATTATGCCTATTTGTCACATTTTAGAATAATAATCATAGTCATCAAAACTATGAAACAACTCAACTGAAGTCATGGGAATTATGTAGTGACCAAAAAATGTGACGCAAATGAAAACTAGCTTGTATTTGAACTTCTTTAAAGATACCACCCTTTGTCTAGATTCCAGATTCGAGTCAGATACTGCTTTTTTAAACTGTATTGAACAAGTTTTTATGTTTGCTAGGCACATGTCGATTCTTCTCCTTGACTATCTGGTCCTATTAAAAAAAAGAGTATGTTTTGGCAGTGCTTTTAAAATATATTTCATTAACCTAAAAGGTTAAAAAGTCAGATCATGTTTTAAGGAGTTTAAATGCACCTCTTAGTGATTATTAATATCATCTAATGTTCCTGAAATACCACATATGTTATGTGCATTAAAGTGTGTATTATATGCATTTGGCAGATTTTATCCAAAGTAAAAAAAAATTCTAAGGTTTTTTTTTTAATATACTCGTAACTTAAATTGATTTAATGTTAATCAAAAATACTTGTTTTCGCAAAGACACAAGCCAAAAACTTACTTAATGTAGGTTAATATATATATATATATACATGTCAGGGCTGTCAAACGAATAATCGCATCCAAAATAAGATCAGCAGATCCTTTAAGTCCTGTAAGTTCTGAGGTGGGGCCTCCATGGATCGGACTTGTTTGTTCAGCACATCCCACAGATGCTCGATTGGATTGAGATCTGGGGAATTTGGAGGCCAAGTCAGCACTTCAAACTCGTTGTTGTGCTCCTCAAACCATTCCTGAACCATTTTTGCTTTGTGGCGGCGCATAATCTGCTGAAAGAGCCACAGCCACCAGGGAATACCGTTTCCATGAAAGGCTGTACATGGTGTCAACAATGCTTAGGTAGGTGGTACGTGTCAAAGTAACGTCCACATGGATGGCAGGACCCAAGGTTTTCCAGCAGAACATTGCCCAAAGCATCACTGCCTCCGCCGCCACGGTTTCTTCCCATAATGCATCCTGGTGCCATGTGTTCCCCAGGTAAGCGATGCACACGCACGCGGCCATCCTCGTGATGTAAAAGAAAACGTGAATCATCAGACCAGGCCACCTTCTTCCATTGCTCCGTGGTCCAGTTCTGATGCCCACGTGCCACTGTTGGCGCTTTCAGTGGTGGACAGGGGTCAGCATGGGCACCCTGACTGGTCTGCGGCTATGCCGCCCCATACGCAACAAACTGTGATGCACTGTGAATTCTGACACCTTTCTATCAGAACCAGCATCAGCTTCTTGAGCAGCTTATTTGAGCTCCAGTAGCTCGTCTGTTTGATCAGACCACACGGGCCAGCCTTCGCTCTCCACGTGCATCAATGAGCCTGTGGCCGGTTCTCCACTGTTCCTTCCTTGGAGCACTTTTGATAGATACTGACCGGGAACACCCCACAAGAGCTGCAGTTTTGGAGATGCTCTGACCCATTTGTCTAGCCATCACGATTTGGCCTTTGTCAAACTCGTTCAAATCCTTATGCTTGCCCATTTTTCCTGCTTCTAACACATCAACTTTGAGGACAAAATGTTCACTTGCTGCCTAATATAGCCCACCCACTAACAGGTGCCGTGATGAAGAGATCATCAGTGTTATTCACTTCACCTGTCAGTGGTCATAATGTTATGCCTGATCGGTGCATATATCTATGGCTTTTTACCACTTCATTTTACCATAAACAAAAGCTAAATTAGCTATAATATGGCAGTAGAATTTTCACTTTTTTTTAAGTCCTTATTGGAGATGTCTTTTTGAAGTATGCATCATAGTTTTTGTATGTACCTACTAACAAAAAAACAACAACAGAAAAATGTGTTCTGCACATCCACAGAGAAAGTAATATTAACCAAAATTGTTAATTTTAATTGTTTCTATGGAGCGTATTAACAAAACAGGTTTAAACCGGAAACCATCATTTTAAATTAGAGCAATATAAACATGCACTTTAAATATATGATTCAGTCAGTTTATACAATTTACTAGTTCATGCATTCCCTGGGAGTCGAACCCATGACCTTCCTAGCTCCACGCTCTACTGATTGAGCTGCAGGAATGCCCTTATAATTTGTCAAATTTCTGCCCGGTTCACAGGTATAGATGACAGCTTTGTGCACGGAGGGGATCTGAAGATGCTTAAAAATCGCCGTCACAGCGGCCAGTCTCCACACCTGCTGCTGATGCTGCTTCCATCATACCGTCTGGAGTCCCAACACAAGAGCCACCGACAGAAACGAGCTCTCGATGCAGCCTTCTGCTCCAGGTAGGACTTTTTCCCACAGTCTGTATCTGAACCACAACGGAATGTCTAAAGCAGCACCGTGCTTCTGGTGTCTCTATAGATCCTCATCTGTCGTTAGTTAAAAACAGCCAGACGTCAGTCCAGGATTATGCAAGCGGTGGGCCACATATCAAAGCAGACTGGACCACCTATCGATGCAGACTGAACTTAATCAATGAACTGGAAAACTGTTCACTGTTAGATTAAAGCTAATGTGGCTTGATTTTCTTTTAATAAAAATCATCTGTATTCTCTCTTATCCAGCCCATTGCTGTCACGATCACATTATACCAATGTGCTGTTAATTTTATACTTCCTGACATATCCGTGATAACATTCAGTATTAACAAGCTGAGAAACTATCAGACATTTCTGTCCAAATCAAAAACAGAAAAAAATCGACATTGAAAAAGTGGACTGATCTGATTATCAGCGTTGGCCAGAATTCAGAATTTTGAAAAATCACTTGAAAGAACCATTTTCTTTCCTGTGTTTACAAATTTCCTATTGGAATAGAGGGTTTGGGTGGGACGTCCCAAAGGACTCATCCTTTTCCTTTTTTTCTTTCTTTCTTTTCTTTTATAGCCAGTAGACATTAAACACATCGCAGCTGTGAACCATGTGATCCTACTTTCTAGTCAGTTGTAGGTTATATTGGGGGAGGGACATTCTCATTCTAGAACACATTTGACTGGTCTGAAAACTTTATAGTGTAGGATGAGTCATCAAGATTTCAAATGTGTTAAATGTTTGTGAATTAGAATTGGATTAGCCACAGTGAAATTGCATTCATCCAATACTTGTTTTTGCAATATGTTTTAAATATTTTAAATATGATAGAAGAACAAAATACTAAACTTGGTTAAGGTATTTATCTGACAAAATTATTTGAAGAAAAAAAAAAGGCCTACAGCTACAGGTTTTATTTTGCTATGCAAGAAAAACATAGAAAACAAAAAGCTCACAGGAAAAAGTATACATTGACTACGGCATAATCAGTTATTAATATTTCGTTGGTTCTGTTTTTGCATGTGTTCATCATTTTTTGTATGACAGCCTGGCCAAAATTTACGCCAGCACAATTTCATTGCGTTTTTAGCAAGCACAACTACACAATATGATGACAAAATCTTTTTAATAATATTTGAATAAAAGGGTAAAGATGTCAATTTTCCTAGGCCGGACATCACTTTTGGCCCCTACTGTATGCTGTGTATGGAAAATATCAAATGAATTATTAAAAACTATGTTTAGAGTAGTTATATGATTTTCTTTAAATCTTATTCCATTTAAAAAAAAAAGAATTGGACAAAATACATGTTAATGGCTACAAGTAGCTTATTGAACACAAAACGTTTGACTGGTACTATATTTATAGCATCTGAGCAGAAATTTGCGAACAAAAGCTTTATTGATGTGACACTAGGCTATTTTACACTTTATAATCTGTCCAAAACAGGCCAAAGAAATCTTGTCTAAACAGTCTTACGTCTATGACCTTTTATGTTGCAGCAGGATTCATATTTAAACAGTCTTTTTGCGGTTTAATATTCACAAAAACTAACAGAATAAATTTACCTCACAATCCTCGACTGGATCAGTTACTCTTAGAAATAGACAGCTTTTCTTCTGTGGTAAATTATTCCAGGATTATTCCTCACCGCGTCTCAAACAATGTAAAGTACATGCACGAATCTTGGTGTGCTTATTTGAGTTGATGTGGGTGTTGTCTCTGTTAGCATGGATCGCGTCATTATTTTAATCTCAAAAGAATGTGCACTCCGTGGGCGTGGCCGCATTAACACTAATGAAGAGGCACTCGAATGATTGACATCTCTCTCTTTTCAAACAGATTACATAAAAACAGAATATTTGTTTTCGATTTGCATTATATAAAACCTGACATTTCAGCGTTTCTTTAGACATATGTCTCATGTTTGTGTGACAAGTATTAACTAAGTTACAGTTCATTTTCTGAAGACTATCTGAATGAACGTCATTGAGAGAGAGGCTGCAGATCATGCATCATGTTTGTATTCTTTATTTTGCAAAAAGCACAACATTTTGTTTTTATTGTGAGTACACACAAATAAAAGTAGAAATTTAACAGATTATAATGATGTATAACACTTGCCGACTTCAGTGAGTTAAGTTCAAGAACTGAGCTGAAATTTAAAGGCTTTACCAGCCTCATTTCGTTCTGAATGCTGGACATTTAGCATATACCACTATTGTACATGTGTTACAATTGCATATGTAGAACAAAAAAGCTACATTTGCTGTCAATGGTAGAAAATGTGTTAATGTAAAACTAGTCATGTGAACATATGCATAGAGCTATAGAGAAAGCTGCAGCCTTTATTTCCGTCAAAAAAGAAAACAATTTCTCATTTCAAGCTTATCATTGATTATTTACTGTATATTTTAGACAATATACAAAAAAGTGCAGCAACAATGTGCCAATAAAGATTTTTTGCATGCCAAACTTCTCTGGCCCTCAAGCCATTGGGTTAAACATCACTTCTGTTTATCATCCCACAGAAATGTGCAGGACAACTGCTGTTTACGCTCTCTCTATATCGACTTCAAGAAGGATCTGGGCTGGAGGTGGATCCATGAACCGAAAGGTTATAACGCCAACTTCTGTGCAGGAGCCTGTCCGTATCTGTGGAGCGCAGACACTCAGCACAGCAATGTAAGACAGGTTTCGGCTGTTTTTGCTAGAGATGCACCGATTGACTGGCCAGGGACCGAATCAGACGATTCTCTGCATGCTCGGCCCGGACCGGTGACTGGCCGGTCAGTCTCACGTCTTTCCGATTATGAACCAGTCTGTTTTGTTGCCAGCAGCAAAGGCAATAATGTCAGCTGCGCATTTTCGCTCTCTTCTCTCCGACGGAGAAGTGACACACACTGCCTCCTCTCGCTCACTCGATTCATTCCCTCCGATTGAATAATGCTTGTATTGGGCATAATTTTATTAAATCCCGCAGGTTCCGCACTCACACCAAAAGCACAAGCTCCTCTGATCTATATAAGTAGTGCACACATAAAGCCGCCTCTCAAACAGCTTGTGAGTCGCAAGTACCAAAATGAGTGGGTTACTGCGCTTCAACAGTCAAAAGGCACACAAAATTACGTCAAAATGCCGTCTTGGCAAGTATAGTTTTGGAATGTAAATAGTTGAGAGAAAACACATTGTGTAACAGTATATTGGATCCATATCTAAACTCTTAAAGTGACAGTAGCCTTATAAACCTGCTGCCATCTGTCATGTTAATCAAAGAGCAATAAACAAAAAGAAAGTCACTCGCTGCTCTTGAATGAATTACTTTAACTGTAAACATTAATCTGTATTTAATTTTAGACTATCCAGTGTTAATTTACATTTGATTACTTTCATTTCTGTAGTATTTCTTACCTGAATAATAACTTTTAAAAAGGCAAAGCTGTGTTTATTTCATATCTCTCTTTATTATATACCAATTATTTGTGCTGTTGTTTGCAATTTTACTTTTTACTTGTGTTTTTTTATGAAAATAAAATTTTGCATTGAAGAAAAGCAGATTTTTGTATGTATATGCTGTCAATTGTAGTTCTTCGAAAAAAATCGTTACCGGCAGGTCATATTTGCAAATAATCAGAAATTGAAATTGGCCATGAAACTTGCAATCGGTGCATCTTTAGTTTTTGCAACCTTGCAACTGGTTAGGACAAAAAACTGTGTTTATTATCTTGTGCCTGGTTGAAATGAGCTGGTATGATTGTAGATGTAAAGTTACTAGGTGCTGAAGACGACAGATGAATTATAAATAGTTTGAATAACTGCATTTTATGTCCCGTTTCAGATCCTTGGCCTCTATAACACCATTAATCCAGAAGCGTCTGCATCTCCTTGCTGTGTGTCTCAGGATCTGGAACCCCTCACAATCCTTTACTACATCGGAAAAAACCCCAAAATTGAGCAGCTCTCCAACATGATTGTCAAGTCCTGCAAGTGCAGCTAGGAACCGATCGACTCCATTTCCAAGAACACACATTCACACAAACAAACAAACACACAATAATGTAAACCCAATCACAAACATGCTGGGCAGGGTGTCAAGGTACATCAGAGTAATCCTACAGAATAGTTCCTACAAGAAGTACAGACCATCAAAAACTCTCAAAAACCAAGATGATATGTAAAAACACACATCTGAATGGTGTGTGGATGTGCGATCTTGTCGGCATGTGTCACATCACCCACTCATCACTCTATGGATGTGAGTTTGGCAAACACTGGAAGTATGTTATAGGTGTCTATATGTGAAGCAAGCGGAAGAAAAACCCCTTGTTCCATTTATTTCAAACAAACACTTCTTTCTGTTTTTTTTGTTTTGTTTGGTCATTGTTGTTGTTGATTTTGTTTCCCCTCATTAATTCAGATATTGTTTGCTTGACTATTTGATAATATTTAAAACCCATGATATTGTTCACCAGTACCGGTGAAGAGCTGGAAACTTCTGGCAAGCATTTGTCGCAAACTGTGTAGCTGTCGCAAATGAACTCCAAGTCTGGCGCGAATAAACCGTTTTTGAAAGGGAGTAGAGCTGGCGACTGAAAGATGCAGTATTTTTAAAGTTAACGCACGCCTCAGAAAGACATAGTTTTACCACCTTACATGGTGTAAAAAAGGCCAAGACCAACAAGTCATGTTGCTCCAAGCAGCAAAGAAGTTTCGTTCCATTGCGAACAGTCATTTGGGTCAGAAACATTCTCTACTCATTGGCCAACACATTGCAAGCAAAACCATTGCACATTGTACATTCTTGTCTTATTGTGGCAGCAACAAATCAAATTCAAATTTCCATCAAATGTCTATGCCATTAAGCCAAATGTGTTATGATGCAGATAGTTAGATGCTAAACATGTCTACATTGCTAGGCAAGATTCTCTTCAAACGTTGTTCCAGCACGACAGCAATTGATCAGAAGTAGAAAAGTGACTAGAAGTTTATGCTAGGTGTTTCTGAGAAGAATGACCATGACTTTTAGATACTCACCATGCAGAGCTATACCAGAGCATATAATGGCTGGTTAAACTGGAATACGGGTGGTTAGTGAATAACACGCTGGTTTTGTGCTGAAATACGGCACGCAAAAGTGGCAACTACGTGAATTCACCCCTTGGTCCCTTATTACAGAGTGGGTGCAACTATGACGTCAGCAACTCAAACAGTGTTGAAAGGAAGTGATGTCATCAGAATGGTACAGAGACTGATAGGTCATTCACAATAGGTATGTTTACATGCACTAATGTTCGTCATTCGAATGAATCAAATCCGATTTCATCTTCTGAAAGTGCCTTAAGCGTTGCAGTCCAATCCACATATTCGTTTACATTCGTGTTCCAAACAAAACTTCACGTGACCAGACTTACTGCGAGTAAAATTGTCTTTTTTTTTGCCTTGATGACGTCTAAAAAGAAAGCTGACAGAAGACCTCTTGTAAATATTAACCAGTTGGGAAGACTCTCGCATGTAAATGCAGCTATTGATGTGGGAAGAGTTGTGTCGGTAAAGTCAGATTTTGATGAAAGGATTTGAAGAATGTGTAGTAATGGACAGGTCGTGTAAGTGAGAGACAGTAAACCCCGGGTCATCCTTTTGAACGTGTTGCGCAGAGGCCAGCTTGACAAATGCACTGCAGCATCCGCGGACGCTGACGTCCATAACGTTTTCATGGAGAAATGTTTTATACACATCTCAAAGTGTCTTCCTGAATTTGTGATTTTTGTTTTCTCTCAGAGAAAGTGATCCTTTGTTATGAAGAATTGCACTGACTATTTTATTTCTACTTTTTTTAATTATTATTTGTAACTATTGTTTGCTGGTTTTTATTCGTAGTTATAGCTTCACCCACATAACATGAGCTGAGGATGTGAGTGGCTTCCAAGTGGAGGTTCACCTTTTAAGTCCTTATCTTAACCAGAATTAGAGAAACTGGTGGCAGATCAGTTTAAAAGAGAAACATCCACTCATGCCCAGGATTTTTAGGTGACACTTATTTTATTTGTATTAGGGCAAGAATGCCAGTGGACTTCCTGCAGACACAGGAAGCGGAAGGAGACACCAGCATTGTCACACTAGAGCTGTTTATTGTTATTGTTGTCTATGATGATGATGATGATGTCGATATTGTTGACCCACTATGATGTATTGTAACACATTACTGTTGTGGTGCTCTAGTGGTAAATAAATTATTTAAGTGACAAGGGATGGTGTGTGTGTGTTTTGATGATATGAATTTGTTTAAGTGTTCTGTTCAGACGAGTTAAATTAATTAAATATATATATATATATATATATATATATATATATATATATATATATATATATATATATATATATATATATATATATATATATATATATATATATATATATATATATATATATATATAAATATATAATATCTTAACCCAGCTGACTGCCCAGTTGGTTCAGTGTACAGGTGCTGGTCATATAATTAGAATATCATGAAAAAGTTGATTTATTTCACTTTAATTTAATTTAATTCCATTCAACAAGTGAAACTTGTATATTATATTCATTCATTACACACAGACTGATATATTTCAAATGTTTTATTTCTTTTTATTTTGATGATTATAACGACAACTAAGGAAAATCCCAAATTCAGTATCTCAGAAAATTTGAATATTACTTAAGACCAATACAAAGGTGACTGGTGATTATTTAAACTATCAAAAATACAGTAAAAACAGTACTATTGTCAAATATTATTACAATTTAATATAACTTTTTATGTAATTTATTCCTGTGATCAAAGCTGTATTTTAGCATGTATTTTCAGCATTTTCAGCATCAGAAATCATTCTAATATGCTGATTTGATGCTCAAGAAACATAAGAATCAGATTATTATCAATGCTAAAAACAGTTGTGCTGCTTAATATGCTCTTATTTAGGATTCTTTGATGAATACACAGTTCAAATGGACAGTGTAACTCAATGTTACATTTTACACACACACACACATATATATATACACACTCACCTAAAGGATTATTAGGAACACCGGTTCAATTTCTCATTAATGCAATTATCTAATCAACCAATCACATGGCAGTTGCTTCAATGCATTTAGGGGTGTGGTCCTGGTCAAGACAATCTCCTGAACTCCAAACTGAATGTCAGAATGGGAAAGAAAGGTGATTTAAGCAATTTTGAGCGTGGCATGGTTGTTGGTGCCAGACGGGCCGGTCTGAGTATTTCACAATCTGCTCAGTTACTGGGATTTTCACGAACAACCATTTCTAGGGTTTACAAAGAATGGTGTGAAAAGGGAAAAACATCCAGTATACGGCAGTCCTGTGGGCGAAAATGTCTTGTTGATGCTAGAGGTCAGAGAAGAATGGGCTGACTGATTCAAGCTGATAGAAGAGCAACTTTGACTGAAATGACCACTCGTTACAACCGAGGTATGCAGCAAAGCATTTGTGAAGCCACAACACGCACAACCTTGAGGCGGATGGGCTACAACAGCAGAAGACCCCACCGGGTACCACTCATCTCCACTACAAATAGGAAAAAGAGGCTACAATTTACACGAGCTCACCAAAATTGGACAGTTGAAGACTGGAAAAATTTTGCCTGATCTGATGAGTCTCGATTTCTGTTGAGACATTCAGATGGTAGAGTCAGAATTTGTCGTAAACAGAATGAGAACATGGATCCATCATGCCTTGTTACCACTGTGCAGGCTGGTGGTGGTGGTGTAATGGTGGGGGGGGATGTTTTCTTGGCACACTTTAGGCCCCTTAGTGCCAATTGGGCATCGTTTAAATGCCACGGCCTACCTGAGCATTGTTTCTGACCATGTCCATCCCTTTATGACCACCATGTACCCATCCTCTGATGGCTACTTCTAGCAGGATAATGCACCATGTCACAAAGCTCGAATCATTTCAAATTGGTTTCTTGAACATGACAATGAGTTCACTGTACTAAAATGGCCCCCACAGTCACCAGGGGCCTTATTTATAAACGTTGCGTACGCACAAAAGAAGGCGTACGCCGCTCTCTACGCAATAATTGGTATTTATAAAAAGCGAACTTGACGGGAAAATGTGCAGTCCTTCACGCAAGCTCTGACCCAGGCGTACGCACAAAAACGGGTGAAATGAGAAATGGCGACACCGTCGGCAGATGGAAGAAACACGTGAAAGTGTGTGAAAGACCGTTGACTGTAGACCATTGTGTAAAAGAAATGGCAATACTGCCTCTTATATATAACATGAAGACTTCACAAAGCAAATCTTACAATTAACAGCCTACACGAACACCCGTTTGATCGATCTGCAGTGCAAAACAAACAAAATCAAACGAAAATTACAACAGAAATGCAAATTAACACATATTTGCAAAAAGAAAAGTGAAATATGTTCTGCAATAATATTGGCATATTTTGCAATTCATTCATAATATGGTAAACAGAACGAAATAGCTAATGTACAAAACTGATATTCTCGTCAATGTATCCATCTGGCGGAGCAGCTATAGATGCAATTAGATAGACAGACAGATAGATAGATAATTAGGGAGAGAGATAGATAGATAGATAGATGGATGGATGGATGGATGGATGTATTAATTGTCCACTGGGGAAAGTTGTTTTCATAGTAAAATTTCTTCATCAGCTTCATCAGGAATCATGGTATTCATGCATATGCCTTTACTTTTAGTTTTGATACAATAACGTATGACGTATGTCTCAACCATTCAGAAAGCTGCAAGACATTACATTTGCACTGAACTATTTCCCATTTCCACGTAGATTATAACCGACATCTGTAGCTTGTCAGATGCAATTAAATGGATGGAAATAAAATGCCCTATCACAATGCGTAATGACGCACAATGGCTGATCTTGCGCTCTTAGAAGATGTGTCAAATGGAAGGATTCGGAGTGAACGCATCTTCACACAGCAAGAAGACTTGCTGGCAAACGAGGACACACTCTGGCGATGGAGCGCTAGACGCTTTTTTGCCTCGACTTTGATGTCCGACCATTTCTTTTTTATTTCGGCCATGATCCGAGGTTGTGAGGCTACAGCATTTACGCCGTCTGCAACCTTTTGCCACTCAAGTGCCTTTTTGGCATTAGTAATGCCCACAATGTGCCCTCCAAAACTAAATTGTTATCCTCTTTTCAACCTTGCCAACGATAAATTCTACTTCACATTGAGTGAAGTTACATTTTTTTTATTTCCTCTCTGTGTTTGCCATGATTTTGCAATCGATGAATATTAACTTGTGGGCGTTTCACGGACTATTTATGGGCAACTATGGGCGTGACATGAAGCCGCAAAAGCTGCGCTACATTTAGAATTGATTGTGATTTATTAAGGGAAAACTGCGTAGGATGTGCGTGCGCACGGTTTTATAAATCCGAATATTTCTGTGCGTACGCACGTCCTATGTTTCATCCGTACGCCACTTCTGACGCAAATCCTACGCAAAGTTTTATAAATGAGGCCCCAGATCTCAACCCAATTGAGCATCTTTGGGATGTGGTTGAACAGGAGCTTCGTGCCCTGGATGTGCATCCCACAAATCTCCATCAACTGCAAGATGCTATCCTATCAATATGGACCAACATTTCTAAAGAATGCTTTCGGCACCTTGTTGAATCAATGCCACGTAGAATTAAGGCAGTTCTGAAGGCGAAAGGGGGTCAAACACAGTATTAGTATGGTGTTCCTAATAATCCTTTAGGTGAGTGTATATATATCAGTGGTGGGCCGTCAGGGCCAGCAAGGCCTTCTCTGCTGGCCTAATCATTATCAGAATCACAGACTTCAATTTTAATATATTTTTTCCATGAATGTGTGTTAAATTATTCCCAATAGTCTATTTTATTAACTTCATTGCTTTTCTCTTGGTTGCGCTGCTTCCAGTAGTGTTTGTTTATTTCAGAGCTTTTATCCAATCATATTTCAGTCATCATGTGTTGCTAGGTCGGAGAAATCTGCCTTGAGGCCTTCAGAATCAATATTGTGGGCGCCGCTAGCTTAAATGAATGGCTGTGCGCTTTAACCAATCAGATAATCACTCCGATTTAATCAGCCAATCAGATTTCGAGTTGGCGATAGCGGGGCCATCTAGCTGGCGTACAATAACGTCGGCATTTTCACGTCCTTTGATTGGATGATCAGAGAGTGTACTAGTAGCCTAGTCAGTAACTAGCTAACCGAGGATGGGTAATAGCAGTAAATTTACTGCACACATTGGCATGTTTTGTGTAATAATCATAGCCTATTTCGGTGAGTAAGTTAAGCTATAATGAATTTTATTTACATTTTTTATATCCTACAGTCAACCCTGGGCTGGCTAATCCGTGCCCCGTTTTTTTCCATGATGAATGTGATTTATTTTTTCTTGTAAATTTATGATCGATTTTTTTAATTATTATTATTTTCGTTATTAATATATTATTTACAACATTTTCATACTATACATATATATATATGAACATGACACTGCCTTATGATGAAACCCTAAACATTTCATCTCCATTTACTCCATTTGTTTATTTAACTTGCATATGCTGTGAGCGTGAGCAAGCCGACATAAACTACAGTACAAACCCTTGAGCTTATTCTAAAGATGCTCTGATACTGTATATCCTCCCAGTGGCCCTCAAACTCTGGAGGCTTGCCAGGCTAATTAGCCAAGAGTTTGTGGTTCCTTATTTAGGAGTGAGATTCGAGCAGCAGAAAGCTCTGGAGACTGTCAATCTGGAATTAGGTTTGGATTGATTAAGACTCAACTAAACATTCTACAGATAAATGCTCTGCAAACGTATGATGTCACATATATAGGCTGTGTGAAAATTGCTGGTTTTTACCAAGTTCTTTGGACTGGCGTCTACTTTTTTTTTCTTTTCTTTTTTCTCGGATGCCATCTTGGTACTTCACAAGTAGTGCAAACTGACATAGGACACAATTGTAAAAATGTGTTTTGTTATTTTTACTAAATAGATAAAAAAATATTCCACTGTGTGTGGGACTGTTTCTGGGTAAAAATACTGATAATAAGCCAGATTATTTGCAAAGCTGTATATATTGCAAATCTATCCAGCTAAATATCTAATTACATGCTCTTGTCCTGGGGTTTCTCAATGGATAGAAGATATGACTCCATGTCTTACCTTATAGATGACTTATTTTATGAAAAACAAACTTTTGGTTTGTTTGGAAAGTGTTTGACTTTTTAGAAAACCATATTGGTAACTCTTTTATTGACTTGTATAAACAGTTAAAGTTAATTGTCAGCAGGGTTGGGAAGGTTACTTTTAAAATGTATTTCACTACAGATTACAAAATACATGCTTTAAAAAGTAATTTGTAATGTATTTAATTCGATTACACAAGTTTTTGTAAATACTTTAGAATACTTTGGAATACTAATAATAAGGTATGTAACACAAAGGGACCTTATGGGCCGAAGTCCTCTCTGGACTCTGGTCAGGGACAGGAGTCCTCTCTGGACTCGGGACACAAGCTGGAGTCCCTGGACCCGTGGCGCGAGCTGGAGTCCTCTCTGGACTCGGGTCACAAGCTGGAGTCCTCTCTGGACTCTGGACGGGAGACAAATTCCTCTCTGGATGAGGGAATGCATGAAGAACGACAGGATGAAATGGTGAAGGCGGCACCTTATGGACGTAATACGGCCTAGGGACATTATCACCTTGACCAGTCCAGGGGCAAAAATCCAGGTAGGAGGAGGCGAATGACAAGGCCTGCAAGTCTCCTACACCTTTTAATGAGGTAATGGCAATAAGAAAAACCACCTTGAGAGTCAGAATCTTCACAGAGGCTGACTCTAAGGGTTCGAAGAGAGCATCTGACAACCCTTCCAATACACTAGAGAGATCCTAGGAGGAATCATGTGGTGTGTAAACAAATGAAAACATGAGAAGCGGAAGTCAGTCCAGCTGCGAGATGCTCTTGAAGAAGCTCCAGTACTGAACCAACTGGGCCCTCAGCTGGGTTAAGATGACGTTGCTCACACCATGATGAGAAAAGACGCCATTTAAGAGCATACAGCTTTCTAGTAGAGAGAGCCCTAGCATTTTGAATTGTATCAATACAATTGGTAGAGAGACCAGAATCTATTAACTGGTACCCCTCAGGGGCCAGACCCACAGTTTCCAGATCTCCTGTTGGGATTAAAATATTGTCCTCCAAGCCTGGGACAGAAGGTCCCTCCTGGTTGGAATCTCCCATGGACAGCCTTCCATGAGAGACACCAGGTCTGCAAAACATTCTTGGGCCGGCCAGAACGGGGATAACCAGAATCAACCGCAACCCCTACTGACGGACCCTCGCCAGAACTCCTGGGAGCAGAGCGATCGCGGGAAAGGCATGCAGACGCAACCTCAGCCACATCTGTATCATGGCATGGAGAGAGAACCAAAGGGGACAGTGGGTTGACTTCTCGGAGGCAAGCAAGTCGACTTATGCCTGGCTGAACGTCTTCCATATGGACTCCACTGATTGAGGGTGGAGTTGCCTCAACAGGATGTCAACTCACAATTTGAAGTGTCCCGGGATCTAAACTGCTCTCAGAATC
Organism: Romanogobio albipinnatus; assembly: GCA_023566225.1. Taxonomy (NCBI): domain Eukaryota; kingdom Metazoa; phylum Chordata; class Actinopteri; order Cypriniformes; family Gobionidae; genus Romanogobio; species Romanogobio albipinnatus. The sequence continues at coordinate 6,416,145 of CM042252.1, read as the reverse complement.
TGCTGTGCCATCCTGAGCAGGGGGTGCAAATGCAACCTGCCATGGTGATTTATATAGGCGACTACCTGAAATTAATTTTACACTTTCATTTAAAGTGAGGGATGGAACTACATCAGTATCCTGAAACTGCTTAAGGGCAGGAAGCAACTGAGATGAATGAATGTTTTTAATGAGCAGAGACAGGGGCAGAAACCCCACCAGGAACTGCCACTCCCCAAAACACCAGTGGTGGCAGGGGTTTCTGGAAGGTTCCTGGAAGGGAATGAGGGAGAGAGGTGGCTAGATGTAGAGGGATCACTCTCTCTCTCTCTCACTTTAGGGGGTGTCTGGAACATCTTTTTCTCTGCACACTTTGCTGCTAAGACAGTCCTGGGGCCAGGTGTGCCCCTTGCAGGCTGAGACTGTGTGCGCCGCCCGAACCCCTAAACCCTATAGCTGCAACACTGGCCTTCTGTTCCTCCCTCCTGAGCTGGGCGCAGGATGGGAGGTTCATCCCTCGCCAGCCTGCTGGACCTGGCGAGGGATGAAATGCCGGAGCACCTCAGATTGTTTCTTAGCAGCCTGAAACTTGTTGACGACTGTACTGACTGTGCAGAAAAATTTGTTCCCCTATCCCGAAAGGTTGAGCCACTCTGTAGCCACCAAAGCAGCCATAGAACAGCGGATAGCACTGGCCGTCTGCTAAGTGGCGCAGAGAGACAAATGTGTGGCTCCGAAAAGCTCTTTTGTGTAAACTACAAAAATGCAAATTTGTCAAATAAATGAATAGCAGGATACAGCTGTTTTGTGAACGGGGATTGTTTTGACTACATTGTCATCTGTACGTGAAAAACGCAAAGGAATAACTTTTCATTTTTAGTATATCATTGTCACATAAACGTACCCTAATACTGTTTCCTTGAGGTTGACTTATAATGTTAGTCAGTTTTTGTGCCAAAAACATCCTTATTTAAGACACTGTTCCCATAAGACTTCTACGTAAATGCTCTCCTCACATGTAAAACGAGCAACAGAGCTTCATTACTTTCACAAACAGTCTTTGGGTTTGATTCATAAAACAATCAGTCCTTCAAGTCCCAGTTTAAGGTCCTTTCTTAGTCCTGTTCCACTGTCTACTCTATAGATTAAAGGGTAACTTCAGTGATTTAGCATTAAGCTTTGTATTTAAACTGGGTCATTTATGCAGTAGAAATGTGAAATTGTTTTTGAATTTGGTGCCTTCTAGACTGAGAAAAGACAGAAAATGTATTTTTGTCTCATGTGGATGAAAGACAACAACTCCCAGAATGCACTTGCTTCGCTGCCCTACAAGGCCACTATGTACACCGTCATTTTGATCTTCGTAGTAATACAATCATTTCATTCAGTTAGAGAATAAACACTACAATTAAAAACTGAACGTGTCTTTTCAATAAAGTGTGAGAGAGCCGAACGAAAGTCACGGCACAGACGCAGCAGTGTCAGATTTCATTTCTCACGAGAAGAGCTGAGCAGAGCTGAGGTAAGCGCCAGTCTGGCACGTTTTCAGACCGCATATGGAAGCTTAACTATCACAGGAATTCATTGAAAAGTTGAAACACTCACTTTACTCTGCACCGCTCCATTATTATGATTGTCTGTGCGGCCGTCTGTGTCTTAGATTCTGTGCGTGAGATCTCTTCCCTGTGGGCGGGTTGATAACATGCGGAACAGCTCCATCTAGTGGCTGTAGTCTTTGCCTCTGGCCAAAAAATCCTTCAATGACGCAAAATGGCGATATTTGCGGAGGAATTTTTCCAGAAATAAAATGCATAATTCTCTCGTCTCAGGGGGATATGAGGGGGGAAAGTACCATAATTGGAATATACTACCGGGTTTCTACTTATACAAAGCCTAATGCTAAATCACTGAAGTTACCCTTTAATTAAGGCAAACATTTTGGGACAACCTTTTTTTGGGCAGATTATTTTCAATAAATGCCCTTCTTAGATTAGGGAGGACATTTGTGGTTCTAAAAGTCACAGTGCGTTTTTATACTGCAATTAAGTTTTTTTTAAAGACCAAGGAAATATTGATTCCTCATGCTATAAATTTTGTTTGCTAATAAGCTGACTTTCACTCGTCCCAGCAGGGTGTGCGAACACAGAACTGATGTGCAACAAGCTCAGCTGTGGCTTTGTGTTTGTTTTGGACTCTCACATGAATCTTTAGTCCAAGGTCCCTTTCTTTAACCCTCAGAGCCCGACGGCATCGCCCACGACGTCACACGGCACCTCCGATAAAAATCTATATTATTTCATGAAACTTTTATCGATTTTCTTACCGTTTTTTCCAGCAGAAAGCTAACGAGCTAGCCATCACGGGGGTGTCTTTGGTGTCTTTGTAGCCTTTACAGAAGGTTTTCTATCCAGCCTGGAACATGTGCATCTTTTTGGAGTTGTTCAGCAATAAATCAAAACGCTTACATCCAAGATATATCCACTTGATGTCCATAATTTATACATTTTCCGTCATTTTTGCCGCTAGCGCGATGCTAGCTGCCATTTTGGATGAGGGTTTGACCAATGACAGGCTGATCCGTCATCCACGTTGGTGTGCGTCATTACGCATGAACCACAGCTCTGTTATTGTGGAGAGATACAGACGCACGGCTAGTATTGAGGAGATAGAGAGAGAGACGTGCTGCAGTTTTGAGTAGTTTTGTGGACAAAGTTTGAGGAGAAAGTTTGAGGAGAAGTTCCTGATAGGAACTGTTTTGAGGCTTGGCACCAGTAAATATCCAAAATCCAAAGAGGCCAAAAGCGCCTGGACTTTTTTTGGAAAAAGGTAAATAGTTTTGGTTCTGTATAAGTTATCATGTTTATTCCTGAGTTCCAGGACTCCAAAGACTTGAACAAACAGTTTTCCAGAGGAAATATGCTTAGCTTTTATTTATTTGTGTGTGTTTTCAATAAATATTTGAGGGATTCAATTTCCGTTTTATGTTTTCATTTGTCTTTATGGTCCCATAACTTATTTTACATTCAGGTGACATCAATGCAACACAAATATACTGACAGTGCAACTTGTCTTGAAAAAAAAGAGGTGTGTCAATTGTCTGTGCACAACAGGGTTGATGTTTTACAAGCTTTTTTAGTAAATAACACCAGGCGGAAAATTTATTGTAAAAATACCCTTAGGTCTCTGAGGGTTAAATGTGGCTTACTTAGTTAGCTGGATGTTTCAAGATAACCTGGCACAAAGAAGCATAAACCAATATTTTCCATTCCTTTTGAAGCAAACTTAAATTGACCAAGCTAAATAAGTAGGCCTAAAGCCAAACATACTTTATACTAGTACGCAAATGCAGCTAGAAATGGTTCGCTGATACTATGCAAGTACAGTGCTGTTGTACATTCTCGAAGGTCACAAATCGAATTTCTTTCAAATGTATGTGCCATTAAACAACTTGCTCAGCAGGATTCTCTTCAAACTGTTTCTCCATGCCAACCCAAAAGTGAGCTCAGTTGTATTGAATGTGCACTTATTGTGTACTTCAAATCTTAAAAGTATATTAAAAAAAAACTGTACTTGCAGATAATATTATTTCAATAAAAGCCCACTTAAGTGTACTTACACCTTCATGACTGGTGTTTTTATACACATTTGCACTTTGTAATCTTGTCAAATTAAAGTTTTACCTTCCAGTACATTTTAAATCATTATGTCTTAACAATATTTTGCCATCCTTTAAAGAAGTACACTTTCCCATTCAGTCGGTCACTCTCGACGCCACGTCGGAGAACCGACGAATAGGAATCTCGCTCGCTAGAGCCAATCTACTTTGAGTGTAACTAAACAAGCCAATGCACATTGGCATGCAATGATTGCACCAGGTGCTCATGCCACGCCGTGCGGGTATAAATGAGACACAGGTGATTGCATCAAATCAACCTTTTGTTTCGGAGCCGAGTGGTAGATGGTAACGCCAGATATCACTCACTACTTCGCAGTCCTGACTGAAGACGGAAGCCACCTTTCAGAAGCGATCTCTTCAGTCGGTGTTGGTGCATCAATTCTCTTTGTTGTTTGTCAGAGCAATCACAAAGGCTGTTCTCACAGCTGGTTCGGTGCACTAGGTGGAGAGCGCTGAAAAGCCGTTCTTACGGCTGGTAAGAGAGCGCCTTCGTGTGAGAGAGCACGCACGTCAGGCTGCACTCACCCCCTGACTGTGTAGCCACGACCCCGCCCCCTGCGTGCTTAAGCACCAAGGAGAGCGTCCTTCTGAAAGAGCTTACACAGAAAGAGCTTGCGTCTTTTTCAAGATGACATTCTTTCTGTGTGTTTCTGGATGCGGTGGTTACCTGTCACCGAGGGATGGTCACCAGCGCTGTATCTCGTGTTTGGGCGTTCAGCACGCTGAGGCAGCGCTGGTGGATGACTCATATTCTCACTGCGGGAACATGACCATCTCAGAGTTGCGGTCTAGACTCCATCTTGCAAGGGGTGGAGTCCCTGTGCCTCTGCCTCGATCTAACCCTCCACAGAGGGTTACTTCAGGCAGTAGCGCGGGTGATCTGAGGGTTACGCTGAGCGCGCTTCCCCCAGGGAACCAACCCCTGGGGAACCCTCATCCCTCTCGCACTTCGCAGCCAGTAGAGCTGCCGTTGGAACGCGGAGGGCCATCCACGAGGTGTGCACCATCCGTATCCTTCGGGGCTCCTCTCGAGGACCAGATGTCCATTGCTGCATCGGAGGGAGGGTCAGATATTTCGGGAGATGACGTGTCGGCGCAGGAGACTCCTTTGGGAAGATTCGCTGTGCCCGATACTGATCCAGAAATGATGGTCATGCTTTCCCGGGCCGCCGAGAGAGTTGGGCTCGTGTGGAACCCTCCACCGTGTCCCGAACCCTCAAGGCTGGACGATTGGTTTCTCGGGGTGGCCCATGCTGGTTCTCAGCGCCCCACCCCAGTTCCTTTCTTCCCGGAGGTGCACGAGGAGCTCACTAGGTCGTGGACGGCACCTTTTACTGCCCGAAACCGGCCCTGTGGATCCTCCTCCCTCACCACCCTCAATGGCGGACCTGCAAAGGGATACACGCAGGTTCCTCCCGTGGAACGGGCCGTTGCTATGCAACTGAGCCCTAACTCCACATCCAGGGGGAACCCGTGTCTCCCCTCCCGGGCCTGTAGGTACGCATCCGATCTGATCGGAAAGGCCTACCAGGCTTGTGGAGAGGCAGGCTCCGCCTTACACGCTATGGCGTTGTTGCAGGTTCATCAGGCCCAGGCACTGAAGAACCTGCACTGCGGGATTGTGGCACGGTCTCTGCGAGCCTGGATAGAGCTCCCTAGTCCGTCTCGCTTGCTCATTCGGACCATCAGGCTCGGCTATACGATCCAGTTCGCCCGGCGCCCCCCCAGGTTCAAGGGCGTCCGCTTCACCTCGGTGAATGCCGCAGATGCCCATGTCCTGCGTGCGGAGATAGCTGTCCTACTGGCGAAGGACGCGATAGAGCCGGTCCCTCCAGCCGATATGAAGACCGGCTTCTAAAGCCCATACTTCATTGTACCCAAGAAAACCGGTGGGTTACGGCCAATCTTGGACCTGCGAGTCCTGAATCGGAGCATCCACAAGCTACCGTTCAAGATGCGCACGCAGAAACGCATTTTCGAATGCATCCGTCCTCAAGATTGGTTCACAGCGATCGACCTGAAGGACGCGTACTTTCATGTCTCGATTCTTCCTCAACACAGGCCGTTTCTGCGCTTTGCATTCGAGGGTTGAGCATATCAGTACAGAGTCCTGCCCTTCGGGCTGTCCCTGTCCCCCCATGTCTTTACGAAAGTCACGGAGGGGGCTCTTGTGCCCATGAGAGAACAGGGCGTTCGCATCCTCAACTATCTCGACAACTGGCTCATTCTAGCACAGTCCAGGAATCAGTTGTGCGAACACAGGGACCTGGTGCTCAGACACCTCAGCCAGTTGGGTCTTTGGGTCAACTGGGAAAAGAGTAAACTCGCCCCCGTGCAGAGGATCTCTTTTCTCGGTATGGAGTTGGATTCGGTCGAACGGACAGCGCGCCTCACGGAGAAGCGTGTCCAGTCGATGCTGAACTGCCTGAACACATTTCAAGGCAAGATGGTGGTTCCACTGAAACAGTTTCAGAGGCTCCTGGGGCATATGGCAGCTGCTGCGGCAGTAACACCGCTCGGCCTGCTTCATATGAGACCGCTTCAGCATTGGCTACACGGCCGAGTCCCGAGATGGGCGTGGCAACGGCGTGAGCATCACACCGGCCTGCCGTCAGTCCTTCAGTTCATGGTCAGACCCCTCATTCCTTCGGGCCGGAGTGCCCCTGGAACAGGTGTCCAGGCACGCTGTGGTTTTCACGGATGCCTCTGCCATGGGCTGGGGAGCCATGTACAACGGGCATGCAGTGTCAGGGATTTGGACGGGCCCGCACCTGCATTGGCATATCAATTGCCTCGAGTTGCTAGCAGTGCATCTTGCTCTGAGCCGCCCCAAAGCGCGGTTACAGGGCAAAGATGTACTGGTCCGCACGGACAACACTGCGACCGTTGCGTATATCAACCGACAAGGTGGTCTGCGCTCCCATCGCATGTCGCATCTCGCGCGCCATCTCCTCCTCTGGAGTCAGAAGTGTCTGAGGTCGCTTCGGGCCATTCATGTCCCAGGTGTGCACAATCGAGCTTTCACGAGCTGCGCTACCAGGCGAGTGGCGACTCCACCCTCAGGTGGTTCAGCTGATTTTTGACAGTTCGGGGTGGCACAGGTCGTCCTGTTTGCCTCCCCAGAAACGTCCCACTGCCAGTGGTTCTATTCGCTGACCGAGGGTACACTCGGCACAGATGCCCTTGCGCACAGCTGGCCCCAGGGGCTGCGCACATATGTGTTTCCCCCAGTGAGCCTACTTGCACAGACTCTGTGCAAGGTCAGGGAGGACGAGGAGCAGGTCCTGCTGGTGGCGCCGTACTGGCCCAACCGGACCTGGTTCCCAGAACTTATGCTCCTCGCGACAGCCCCTCCTTGGCCGATTCCTCTGAGGAAGGACCTTCTGACTCAGAGACGGGGCACCCTTTGGCACCCGCTTCCAGACCTGTGGAAGCTACATGTCTGGCCCCTGGACGGGACGCGGAGGTTCTAGGTGACTTACCCCAAGAGGTAGTTAACACCATCACTTCGGCACGAGCACCGTCTACAAGACAGGCTTACGCCTTGAAGTGGAACCTGTTCATCGAGTGGTGTTCTTCTCGCCGAGAAGACCCCCAAAGGTGTTCGATCGTGTCTGTGCTTTCCTTCCTGCAACAGGGTTTGGAGCGTAGGTTGTCGCCCTCCACCCTCAAGGTTTATGTTGCTGCAATATCTGCCTATCACGACCATGTAGAAGGTAAGACGGTTGGGAAGCACGACCTGGTCGTCAGGTTCCTTAAGGGGGCGAGGAGGATTTAACCGTCTTTAACCGTTCCACTTCCAGGTCCTCCATACCCTCTTAGGATCTTGCTCTGGTGCTCCGAGCACTTCAGAATGCCCCATTTGCAATCCTTGAGAACCGGTATTGGGCTCGTGTTATATGAGTGACCCTGCGGTGATCCCATATATCTTTCCACGGTCGCTCCTACGGGAAGCCTGTGTCTTTCCCTTGGGAGAGCCTTCCCGTCAGTGGGACTGAGCCCCCTCCTCCGTTGCGGGCTACGGCTCAGCATTGTACTCCACATAACTCCTTTGGGCTACGATGTGGGCTCCGCAGCGTTCCCTTCTCTAGGGCACGCCTCCCTACAGTTTTATCCAATAATCACTGAGCGGGTCATGCGGAACAGCAGTGATGGACTTCCCACACAGGGCACTAAATGGGGGCAGAGGCCATGGCGCTTTGGTAGGGATTCCTATTCATCGGTACTCCGACGTGGCGTCGAGAGTGACCGACTGAATGGGAACGTCTCGGTTACGTATGTAACCCTCGTTCCCTGAAGGAGGGAACGGAGACGCCACGTCCCGTCGCCATGTCCTCTGTAGCCTACCCTGCTGCGGTGCCTGTCTACCTACTCGGCTCCTCAGGAAAAGGTTGATTTGATGCAATCACCTGTGTCTCATTTATACCCACACGGCGTGGCATGAGCACCTGGTGCAATCATTGCGTGCCAATGTGCATTGGCTCGTTTAGTTACACTCGAAGTAGATTGGCTCTCGCGAGCGAGATTCCTATTCGTCGGTACTCCGACATGGCGTCTCCGTTCCCTCCTTCAGGGAACGAGGGTTACATACATAACCGAGACGATAGTGTTGACTAAAATCACATGTAAAGTAATTGATTAAAATTTAAACTGTATTTTGTTGTATGATATTACATTTAAAGTTAACATACAAAGATGCACTTAAGTCTTACTTAAGTAAGTGTATTATTTCTGTAATAAGTGCTATTTTTAAAAGTATGCTAAAGTGTACTTTATGGGAGTATAGTTGCTGATACACAAATGCCTGAGATTGACATACTTGTATTACTTTATGAATTGAACAATGCACAAAAATTAAGCTTGCATAGCTAAAAACATTTACATTCCCATGCTTTTACATAGAGTAGGTTTCAAGTGTTCATCATATTGGAAGAACAAGACCTAATGAGATTGAAATTTAAATAATTTTACTTTGTTCTCACACTCACTTGTTGGAAACAAAAACACTTTTTCCTTTCATCACTTTCTCTCTCGGGAACTCCTTGCTCTCTACTTTCATTCCGTCAAGTGTTCATATGCAGGCACACACACACACACACACACACACACAAAGCTCTTGTAATTCAGCAGGAGAGGTTTGAGGTGAAAGGGGCTCCGGTCCCTTGGGATCTGAATGATTTGAGGATTCAGTGACTCAGCCGCAGCTGGCTGCACACAACAATGTGAAATTAGCGAGAAGCATTTTCAGCGGTGATGTCAGCACTAAACCATGCAGGGACCCCATTAGCACACAGAGGAATTTTGGGACTACTTGTCAAAGGCTGTTTGTGTGTCCATTCATGCAGAGAGAAAAAAATAAGAGGAAAGCAACGTTCCTCTTGTCTCAAATGTTTGTATGAAAATGCAAAGAATTCCTTTGATGCCGTGTTGACATCTGTCTCTAGTGCTCTTGGCCTGTCTCATGTGTGTCAGCAGTAATTGCCCTGCAGACAGAGGCTTGTATTGCATCTGTAATTACACAGGAAAGCCTGCTCCTTTGAGCTGCGGATTAGTAACTCTTTGTGTTAGCATTGAAAGGGGGCATGAAGGCAGTACGAGTGAAGCATCGCACAGAATCAGTACAAAGTATTCCACCACCCACCCTTCCCTTGAGTTTGACAGGCGTCTTGGAGATGTCATGATAGAGAGAGGCAGGAAGAGATCTGTGGACATTCAATCCCTGCAGCGCCGGTCTGCCTGGCGACGGGGCCAGACTCCGGGCCCCCCACTGAACTACGGACCCCCGTAACCCTCGCACACATATACGGTCATATCGTATACAGCCTAAATCGTGGGAGGAATGAGGACAAACACAGTTGAAGAAGGGTGAGAATGTATTTATAGCACATACTCGAGGCTAAGTGAGGAGATGGGGTGGTCTGTATCAATCCCTCTGGGAAAAAAGGCGATGTGCTGCAGTCATTAGTTCCTTTTTCACAAAGCCGGTGCTCAGTTTCCACATCAGAAAAAGCAGTTATAAACTATAAAACCTGGCTCTGCAACAGGAGATGCTCTAGATGCTCCTGAACACTCATGTTAGATATATTTATTCCAAACGTGTATGCATTTCTTTGTTTTGAGGAATGCAATTGAAGCTATCTTGAAGAATGTCTTAGTTTTTTTTTTTTTTGTACAATGGACAAAATGTTGTTTGGACCCCAACATTCTTCAAAATATTTTCAACAGTTTGCACAGGCTTAGACGTAATTATCAATTTTGGGTGGACTACACCATTAAAGGTCCCGTTCTTCGTGATCCCACTGTTCAAACTTTAGTTAGTGTGTAATGTTGCTGTTAGAGCATAAATAATACCTGTAAAATTATAAAGCTCAAAGTTCAATGCCAAGCGAGATATTTTATTTAACAGAAGTTCCCTTCCAAAGCCTACAGCGAACGGCCGGTTTGGACTACATCCTGGTACTTCCTTCATTAATTATGTCAGTCAGTAGAACAGTAGAACAGACTAACCTCCGCCCACAAGAATACACGAAAAAGGGGGCGTGGTCTTGTTGCTGTCCGACGTGGAGAAGAGGACGGTCGCGTGGAGAAAAGGAAGTGGTGCGTTTGAGTGTGTTTGTCGCCATGTCGTCGAGACGCTGTTATTTTCATCCCGGAGTCAAATCACTTTTGTTTGGCTTTCCCAGGGACGCTGTAGAGATCATTAAGCGCATATATCTCCCGTTAAGAGGCGTGACCTTTCCATGCAAGTTACGTGCGCTAAGCTGCTGTCGAATCACAACACAGGAACCGTGCCATGTGCGCTAAGCTGCGGTCAAATCACAACACGGGAACCGCTGGCACAATCAGAACTCGTTACGTATTTCTGAAGGAGGGACTTCATAGAACAAGGAAGTCATCAGCCGTTTTTAGGACAGTGAAAACAGCGGTACACAGATAAGCAAATTGTGTGAAAAATACTGTGTTTTTTTACACGCGAAACATGAACACATGTTATATTGCACACTGTAAACACAATCAAAGCTTCAAAAAAACACGAAGAACGGGACCTTTAAGACAACACTAAATGCATGAAGTGGACTATTAACACTTTGGGAACCTAACAAAAGCCATTACCGATCTATTTACTAATCAGTAACAATTTACAATAAGGTCTTATTAGTTAATTAGCTAACATAAACTAACAATAAGCAATATATTTTTAAAGCATTTAATCATCTTTGTTAAAGGTGCCCTAGAATGATTTGAAACAACATTTTAAATTGTTCTCTGGTATCTACATAGAGGGTATATGGCTTATTTAAGGTCAATAATTGTCCAGATATGGTTTTACAGGTCCATTTACAACTCTAGAAATCATCCCCAGGATGAAATGGTCTGTTTTTGCCTTATTTGGAAGGGTCATGAATATTAATGCAGAGTTCTGCTCTGATTGGCTGTTTCACTGCGGCTCAATGATAGCAGACACAACTTTACTGACCGTCTTGACGATGGAGAGATTAGGCATTCAACCTTATATATATCAATCAGTATATAATCATACTTCAGTTGTCAAAAATATAAATAAATAAATATCAAATTACTATCGTTTCAACTTAAATGGTGGAGGTGTTGACGTTAGCTAGAAGGATCGAGCGATCTATGTGTAAGCATTAGACATACTATTTAGTTATGTAAGCCACTGGATTATCCTATTCTTACTTTATAGCATCTTGCGTTGGATATAGACAACAACAGGAATATTATCGTTAATGTTGTCTCTCTAAGAAACTTTCGATTTAATCAGAAATGGTTTAGACAGTCAAGAAGTGGATAAAATCACTTACTGGTTGCAGGTATATGGTTGGAATTGCCCCTTTCTTCAGAGTCAGACGCTGAGCAAAGCCGGCTTGATATTGTCTCAGGTTTGAAAACTGTCCGTGGTGAAATGGGCCGAGCAAACTAACAACTCTGAATTAAATTGTTGCGATATCCGATTATAAATAAACATCAGCCATGCCTGTTGACATGTTTTATCTGTGGGAAGAGTATGAAACGTCTTCACATCCCCTGCACAGCCTGGAACATAACATTGGTGTCCATGATCTGACATGTTCTCTATCCTCGCGTGACGCTTGTTTACCTGCAGAGATGATTCGGCTGCGCAGTTTCGCCAGATAGTGAACATGTGCTTGCTTATGAAAATGTTGGGGGGCGTACATATTAATGATCCCGTGTATTGCATCACTGCTGGCGTTACGTTGAGATTTGCCTATTTTTCCGTGGTGTTTTTCACAAACGAGATTTACATGTGAAGGAGGAGGCAATGGTGTTTGAGACTCACTGTATGTGATTTACATGCACTGAACTCCTGTTATTTAACTATGGCAAGGTTCATTCGATTTTTCATTCTAGGGCACCTTTAAAGTAAAAATATAGTTGTGCATTGTTTGTTCACAGTGCATTAACTTTTGAGTTTAAAAGTGGGTTATACTTTATTTCGAAAGTCCATTTTAGTTATTGTACTAACTATAAGTACATTTGCAACTACTCTAGTGGACAAAAGTGATGTCCAGCCTAGGAAAATTTAGATATCTTAAAAAATGTGTTAAAGATTTTATAAGCATATTGCGTAGTTGTGCTTGGAGTCCATTTTTTTTATTTGTGATAACGCAATGAACATGCCCAGACATTTTTTTGTCCAGGCTGTCATTCAAAGACATTATGAACATATGTAAAAACAAGAGAGAAACAATGAAATATTAATAACTGATTATGTTGTAGTCAATGCATGTGTCACAATTCACCTGTCAACTCTACACTAAAGTTCCCATCATCCTCCCTGGCTCCCACCTGCACTCACTCCATAATCACCCACACTTGCCAGCATTCACCCTCATCTGCTCCACACTACAAAAACCTGCACCACACACGTTATCATGGTTTGGTCTAGAAGTTGTGACTAGAAGTTGTGGATATTCCTTACCTGAGATACCTACCTCCTTCTCCAATCCTGCCTGTCTCCAGTCTTAAACGATTGCAGAATGAGCATACTTCTCTGATGATTGATCTGTAGACCTCCCTCACTCAAAATGGCCCTCCAGTTGAGAAGCATGCTGAGGATTTCCTGGAGCTGGCTTCCACAGTTTACCTGGTGGATGATATGCTAATTTTTATTTTCCATGTAAGTTTGGACAAACCTTTGTGTTCTAGGATGGAATGGGATGTGCATAACTGCACATTAGAGCAATATATTCTCTATGCTCTCCTACTCAGCAGGACCACTCCTGAAAGACCACTCATTCTTCCTGTGATCCACAAGTCCTCTCCAGAGCCCGCTCCCTCCTGTGAGCTAACTCTAAAATTTGCTCCAGTCCTAGAATCAGTTCGAGAATTTTCCCCAGTCCAAGAGTTTGTTCCAGAGTCTCACAAGCCCACTCACTCTCAAGAGCCAAGCTCAGTCAAGAGTCCGCTCCAGAGTGCATATTCAGACTGTAAAACCTAATGAATGTGTGCGGGGAGGATCAGCCTGCCACAGCACAAACATCTTGCAATGGTGCACCTTTAGCTAGCACCTTAGAAGCACCACTCCTAGTACAATGATCCCTGATACCTAGAGGCGAAACCATACTGTGAGCCTCATAGACAAAGGCTAAATCTCCTACCCTTTTTAATCAAGTTAAAGCTAATAACCTTGAGAGTCAGAAACTTCTCTGATGCTGACTCCAGAGGCTCGAATGGAGCCTCTGATAACCCTTCAAGGACTTTAGAAAGATCCCAGGAAGGAACATGGTCTGCAGATAGGCCTCAGCTGTCTGGCACCACAAAGAAAGCGAGATATCAGGGCATGCCTCCTCACAGAGACTATGGGTCTATGTGGTCATAGCAAGCAGACATAGTAGCCATGCACACTTTAAGAGTAGCGAGGATAAACCATCCGAAAGGTGCCAGTAAAAACTCCAGCACTGAACCTCTGAACCAGGCAGTAGACTGGGTTAGATTGGTGCCTTGCACACCATGTCTCGAAGAGACCACTTCAGGGCATACAGTTTCCTAGTGGTGGGAGCTCTAGCATTCAAAATGGTTTCAACAACCTCAGTTGAGAGACTTGAATCTATGAGCTGGTACCCCTTAGGGGCCAGACCCATGGATTCCATGTCTTGGGCAGGGGATGAAAGATTGTGCCCCAAGCCTGGGAAAGAAGGTCTCTCCTGGTTGGAACCTCCCATGGAGAGCCTTACAGGAGATACATTAGGTCCAAGAACCATACTCGGTTTGGTCAGAATGGAACCACTTGCAATATGCAACCTCTGTCCTCACAACCTCTGGCTAGAACTCTGGGGAGCAGAACGATTGTGGGAAAGATGTGCAGGCATAGCCTCTGTCACACCTGTACCATAGCATCCAGCCCTAATTAAGCTGGAGGTATGGGGGAGAACCATAGAGAACAGTGGGTTGATTCCTCTAAGGGAACAGATCTACATCCACTTTGCCGAATCTGCCAGATTTGCACCACTACTTTTGGGTGAAGCCTCCATTCCCCGGGCCTCAGCCCCTGCCTCGACAGAATGTCTGCTCCCACATTAATGTGCCCTGGAATGTAAACTGTACTCAGAGACAACAGTGTGCCTTGAACACAGAGCAGAATCTAATACATCAAGTCAGTCTACAACACCACATGGTAACCCCTCAGTTCCGGGAAAAAGTACTTCAGAGCAAGAAATACAGCCTTTACCTCCAGGCAATTTATATGCCTAGAGAGATGTCCTTGGGCTGGGCGACTATCCAGGATCGCTCCCCAACCCATGAGGGAGGCATCTGTTGTTACCGACTTCCAGGGACAAAATTCCCCCAACGTGGATCCCGAGGTCAGAAACCAGGGACTGTTCCACACAGTAAGTGTTGTAGAGATTTTTGACTGCCAGGATTTAATTAGTAATTAGATAAGTAAACCCCCCTAGGTGCCAGTCAGAGCACAATTTTATATAAGGATGAGGATACAGGTGAGCAGGTTTAGGTGATGTATTAATAAAAAAAAAATACTTAAAAAAAAACCTCCTAACATACAGAACGAGACTTGCCACACACACACAAAAACAAATGGTATCCTGAAGACAAGGAAGCTGGTGACATTCGTTTCAACTATTTATGGTCTCGGTGATGCGCTGACACTACGTCACCTGACCATGCTTTTAGCCAATCAAGACTTCAGTTTCCCACACATACTTCAGATACAGGCTCACACAGAAGTGTTACCATAGCAAAAACATCATGACACAGCGTTGAGTTCCACAAACAAAACAAAAAATGGACGTCTAAAGAACGTTAATTTTCATAACTTAATGGGAACATTAGCACAACGTTCTTAGCCGTGTTGGGCAAAGTTTCAAGCTACTTGTAAGTTAAAGTAGTTGTTACATTCAAGCTACTTTCTATGCATTCAAGCTACCCTTCTAAAAAAGTAGTTAGCTACACTACAAATTACTATCAAAAAGTAGCTAGCTACATTGAAACTACTTCATTAATTTTTTACAATGACATTGTTACAAATAACTGAATAATTGTTAATAAAGAATGTTATAAGTACAATAAGTATACCACATGTAAGCATGTGGGGTTTAATGCAACATAATGCAATGCAATTATGATTTCAACGAGTATGGGGTGAATTCAGGTTGATTGGGACACTATCCCCCCAATAATTTCAATGGCAAAAATTGTCTGAATCATTTTGTAAACTACCCAATACATGCGATACTCAAATATAGCCTATATCTCAAACTGGCTGTCAAAGTGCAAAATTCCTACAAATTAACATTGTGCACAAACAAAATGTATATAACTTTAATTAAATAGTCAGGAGTCAGGATTAGTCTAAAAGTGCAGGTTAAACTCACTGCGCATGCAGTGATGGAGCGTGCAGCATTTTGAACAGAACCGCTCTGAGACGCCAGTCATGAGCTGCTCGCGTGAACAGTGCACTTTGCTTGCCTATTTCTTTTCGTTTTGAAAAAGTAGTTGAAAAGTAGACATTTCAAGCTTTCTATACACATATTTCTCATGTCTATGAGTTTCAGTTCATTTATGAGAGACATACAATGCAAGTGATCACTCCGGCGCCTCCATGTCATGATTATATTGTCTGCTATAGCCTATTTGCTTCTTATTTATTAAATCCAGGCAATTGGCTGATGAAACATTGATTAAAATTAAGATACAATTTATACAAAATGAAATTCGCTTTAAAGAAAGGCTTTCTACAAAACAAAACTTAACGAAGTGATCAAAATCATTTCTGACCCACTCCATGTCTCCCGACATATTGCACATCTTATGATGTGTCCTTTATTACTCATGCCATTCACTTTTCATAATCAACATAGATTAAATTAAAAATAACATTCAAATATTTAAACATAAATATGAAACAAAATACATTTTTAATGGCTACAAGTAAAATTGAACAATTTGAGCAAATGCTGTTTAACCGGTGAGCGGTTCATGAGTGGAGCATTCACTTGGGCCATGAGCGATTGAGTGGAGTGCGGTGGCATAGAGTGGAATATTGAGCTGAGTGTCACACCGCTCCGCTTCGCTCATTACAGGCTCGTAACTCATCAGAACCCAAAACGGAATGTAGCTTTTGGTCGTGCTACACCGCTACTTGCTGGATAAAGTAGTTAGGTACTGGAAAAGCTACTCTGTTTTAAAAGTAACTGAGCTACTGACAAGCTATGAAAAATCTAGTTAAGCTAGTAGGGTACAACGGGGCTAAAGTCTCCACAGGGTAAAAGGCTCCTTTAGACTTTATTTTCCTCTAAACTACTAGATGGTACAAAAACTTGCCTCAGCAATTTCCAAAACAACGGCTTTTCAAGATGCACCAAGCTGATTCGATTTGATCTAATATTTGATGTTTTTAAAAATGTTGTATATTTAAGTATCAAATAAGAATCGCTAAAATTATTGAATATATTTTGAGACAAAGATCTCGTTAATGATTTTCAGTTTTGTTCAAGGTAATTAAAGCAATAGTTTTTCAATAGCGGAATTTTTTTTAAAGTATGGTATTTGGGGTAAAAGGCACCCCTGCTGTTGAGGCGAAAGGCACCATATTTAACATGATAATAAACAGCCGCTGACTTTTCCATTTGTTGACATGACATGGTTCGATTCAGATTGTAAATATCATATATTAAGTTGGGTGTCCACCTGAGAGATAATCACCATATTTATAATGAAACCATCATTTTTTTAAAATATGATAATAATCATATCATATAATAAAATATAATTTAGTGTTACTACTGTAAATCTATATTAAATTATTATGGGATCTCCTTCAATGTTCTATATTTTTTAAATATATTTCTATACTAACATATTTTAATGACAGTATATTTATTGAACAAAATTTTTTTTTTTATTAGAAATTATTAAAAACATAATATTTTAGCTAAAGTATTTGTATCAATACTGTGTGCCTTTTGCCCCATGCTGGTGAGCCTTTTACCCCATGTGTGGGGTAATTGGCCCCCCTTGCCACCTCATACATTTATAAGACTTTTAAACTAAATAAACAACTTACATGATTTATTTTCACACAAAATCTGTTGCTCCATAATTGTTCAATACAAACTTTTTTTTTTCTGTAATCATACACTATGGGAGTAATGAAAAGCACATTTTTCTTAAAGGTCCCGTATTCGTGATCCCATTGTTCAAACTTTAGTTAGTGTGTAATGTTGCTGTTAGAGCATAAATAATACCTGTAAAATTATAAAGCTCAAAGTTCAATGCCAAGCGAGATATTTTATTTAACAGAAGTTCCCTTTCAAAGCCTACAGCGAACGGCTGGCTTGGACTACATCCTGGTACTTCCTTCATTAATTACGTCAGTCAGTAGAACAGACTAACCTCCGCCCACAAGAATACGCAAAAAAGGGGGCGTGGTCTTGTTGCTGTCCCACGTGGAGAAGAGGACGGTCACGTGGAGAAAAGGAAGTGCTGTGTTTCAGTGTGTTTGTCGCCATGTCGTCGAGACGCTGTTATTTTCATCCCGGAGTCAAATCACCTTTGTTTGGCTTTCCCAGGGACGCTGTAGAGATCATTAAGCGCATAGCCGCATACATCTCTCGTTAAGAGGCGTGACCTTTCCGTACAACGTGCGCTAAGCTGCTGTCGAATCACAACACAGGAACCGCTGGCACAATCAGAACTCGTTACGTATTTCTGAAGGAGGGACTTCATAGAACAAGGAACTCATCAGCCGTTTTTAGGACAGTGAAAACAGCGGTATACAGATAAGTAAATTGTGTGAAAAATACTGTGTTTTTTTACACGCGAAACATGAACACATGTTCTATTGCACACTGTAAACACAATCAAAGCTTCAAAAAAACACGAAGAACGGGACCTTTAAGGAGCAACAGAACATATTTTTGTCTGCAGAGACACTAGTCAGAAGTAGAAACACCACAATATAGGTTCCAAATCAAATTTTTGCATGTTCATGTCATCCCAGCAATCACAAAGCTACTAGGCTGCAAAATTTTAACTGTCACTTAACCCTAGTTTGCACAACTCTAATCATATTAATCACACACATAATGATGAAAAATGCAGTCTAGATTAGAAAACCACCAAAACTGTGATGACTTCTGAAAGTATAATCATCATTGTGAGATTATCCGTACAGTGCTACACATTGACATATGATAGCTCTGCTTTCTTGAATACTCTAAGAGGTGTATTAGATGCATTTCAGTGTGGGAACTCAATGTCTCTCTCTGCTGCTGTGAGAAACCTTGCCTGCCGCTGAGTGGGGGGAAGTTTAGGATCCCTGTGGAGCATTCCAGCTTTACATATAAAATATGACCCACCACTGTATAAAATAACAATTAAAACTCAGCGGCCCCTGGAAGTAACCCAGCTTCCCACTGAAGGTGCAGAGAAGCTCAATGTGTTTGGGATGTATGCTGATCATTCATGTTAGTTCTACTAATAGTATTCTGGACTTATTTTTAAAAGGAGGCTGACATCTGCAAGACCGCTTACCATCACAAAATACTCTATAACAGTTGAGGACTCCACATCAATCAGCTGACTTAATGTGCAACAATAGGTTAAACCTTTTTGTGTATAAAACTAGCAATCTGAATGATTTATTACACCTTGGTTACTCGGAAACCCCTATTTAAGATCCATTGATTTGTATGAGTACCATTTTGTGATGCACCCCAACGTTTATATCTGAACATTTTGAATTTAGTTCAACTGGTCAAACTGAGGTAGTAACACTCACATTTCCTAGTTACCTATACAAACAAGTTACCCATGAAATGCTGTAGTAAGCTTTGTCAACTCAAAAGTGATGAACTACTTGCAAATGATCTCAGGTTTTCTAAGTAAAGACAATGATGTTCATGATGATTGCCTCCAGATCAGAGATCATCTTCCAGATGTCGCTGAACTGCCACTAAGATGAATGGGAATGCTAACAGTTACTTCTCTCTTCAAGTGTATGTGGACTCTTCACCTGCATTAAATCATCTCATCACTTTATGAACATTTATCTAACTAAGGCTAAGTACTGTCGGCTGCTAGTATAAGTCTCTCCTCTGACTGTGATGAGCAGGTTTATTTGGACCGTCCCAGGTGAGACATTCCTCATAGCTGTGTCGGTCAGCACATAAGCAACCAGTGTGTTTCATCACCTCATGAGAATGAAGCTCTGTGTGAGAGAAAGGTTTCATTCAGTTTAATTTGTTTCTCAAACTTACTGGTCAGTATTAGTTTGCTCCTGGCCCAGATAGTGCACCAACAGAAAGTTTAGTGAAGCTGGTCAACCTGCATGGTCTTTCTGGTGATGCTGGTTTTCCAAGGTCAAGCTAGTTAAGCAGCCTGCTAGTTATGCTGGTGATCAGTTAAACTAGTCTCTTTAGTATGGATACCCTTGAGAAAAAAGTGTGCTTGATTTTATTGAATGCACACTTTTAGTCTACTTCAAATATTAAAGAATATTAAAAAAAACCTGTACTTATATTAATAAAATTAAATGGCTTAATGAGTGTACTTTCTTACCGCTTAAAGGTTCAGTGTGTAGTATTTATGAGGATCTATTGACAGAAATGCAATATAATATACATAACTATGTTTTCAGTGGAGTATAAAGACCTTACATAATGTACCGTTATGTTTTTATTACCTTAGAATGAGCCATTTCTATCTCCATACTTCCCTTACAGTGAAGTCGCCATTTTGCACTGTCATGTTTCTACAGTAGCCCTAAACGGACAAACTGCTCTACAGAGCGCTAGTCACTCTCTGCTGTCTCCAACGACGACATTTTTGTCCTGTGTCGGCCACCGTAGCTTCTCTATGTGCTCCGAAAGGGAGCGTTTTATGCAATTAAGTACACTTTTAAAAGTGCCCTTTGTTTATCATGTCAAATTAAAAGTTTTACCCTAAAGGTAACCCTTTTATTATGTTTTAATAAAAATATTTGTAATGCTTTAAAGTAGTGGTGGGCCGTTATCGGCGTTAACGTGCTGCGTTAACGCGAGACTCTTATCGGGCGATAAAAAAAATATCGCCGTTAATCTATTCTCAAAGTTGGGTTGGGAGCTGGGTCTATACTACGCAAGCTATGATGACTTTCACCTTGATATTTTAGCGTGGATGTACACCTAGCCAAATTGCACTGTAGGGGGCAAGAGAACGAGTCTTTGAACCTGTGTGTATGCCTACTAGTGTTGTCAAAAATATAGATATTTCGCTATGTATTGATATACAATACTAATTTTCTACAGTATCGCTATCAGCTGCGCTCTCCTCTCCGACCGACAGCGAGTGACACGCATCCGCCTCCTCTCATTCAGTCCGGTTAATCCTCTGAACATGGCGAACGGGTGTTCTGCTGGACTATTGTTAGTATTGGTGTGACCGGTCTGAATTTCGTGTGGGGTTGCACATGACGTTAATTCTACTAATTCCCGCAGATTTCACGCTCGCATCTGAAGCGCACACACACATACCGTAATAAAGCCGCCTCTGACATACAAGTGCAAAAATTAGATCCTTTTTCCAGCTTATTAATGCTCAAATACACTCAAAAATGTCTCAATGCCCATCTTGGTGAGTTTTAACGTAAACACAGTCGTAACCAGCTCACAGGAACAGTGTTTGGGATCCATGTGTGCGTCAGGTCTTAAAGGGACAGAAGTTATTTATTATTCAAACTACAAAAAGACAAACGATCACTTACGAGCACACATATTCTGAATGCCTTCGGCAGAATTCAAATGAGCCATTTTAATCTAGATTAATCTAGATAAAAAAAATTAATCTATGCCCACCACTTTAAAGATTTATACATGTTTTTATGTGTTGACAAACATACTAAAGCACATGTACAGTACTTGATTTTAACAAGTGTTTTTAACCACTTGATTTTAACCATTTGATATTTATATAAAATTATATTTAATCAGGCAATCACATGGCAGCAACTAGAGATCAAGGTGGTCTGCTGAAGTTCATACTGAGCATCAGAATGGGGAAGAAAGGTGATTTAAGTGACTTTGAATGTGTCATAGTTGTTGGTGCCAGACAGGCTGGTCTAAGTATGTCAGACAGCTGATCTACTGAGATTTTCATGCACAACCATCTCTAGGGTTTACAGAGAATGGTCAGGGTATGCAGAAAAGCAACTCTGAATGCACAATACGGTTGATCCAATAGAGCACCTTTGGGATGTGGTGGAACTGTTCATTAAGTCTGTTCATTGTCAGTTCTACATCATGTTTTACTGATTGTTCTACTTCAGTTTCTTAGTGAAGAGTGTTTTATTTCTAGTTCTTTTGTGAATAACCCTTTTTCTACAGCACTTCATTGCGACCACGCGTGATAGAGAACTGCATCTACATGAATCTAACAGCAGTGAAAATCCTCGTCCTCTTGCAGGGGAACCAGTTTTTCCAATGCAGAGACCAGTGCGTGCCTGCCTGGAGATGGACCTCAAGGGACATTTAAGGGGTATGTGGACTGGGTACTCCTCTGCAATGGTTCCCCTTTTACCATCAGGGTGCCAGCCTCAGCCATCGTTTCCATGAGAGAAATTCCTGAGTCTGTTCCAGTGAGAGAAATTCCTGAGTCTGTTCCAGTGAGAGAAATTCCTGAGTCTGTTCCAGTGAGAGAAATTCCTGAGTCTGTTCCTGTGAGAGAAATTCCTGAGTCAATTCCAGTGAGAGAAGTTCCAGAGTCAGTTCCAGTGAGAGAAATTCCCCAGTCCGTTCCAGTAAAGGAAGTTACCCAGTTGGTTCCAGTGAAGGAAATTCCATTCCAGTGAGGGAAATTCCAGAGCTAAGCCCAGAGAGTGCAGCACTGGCCATAATGGCTCTAGCATTGTGTGTCTGGGCCACACACTCATCTGCTTCAGCCCCTGAACCCAGTCCAGTGATGACTCTGGACCCTGAGGCAAGGCCACGGAGGCTGTTCTACCCTGGTCCTCTGAACTGCATGCACCTCCCCGGCTCCGCGAATTGCCTGCACCTCCTGGCTCCTGTATTACCCGTGTCACCCTGGAGGCATCCTAGCCTGTCTACAACTCCCTGGTCACCTGCCACGACTCCAGGATGCCCACCCTCCCTTTTTGGCATGAGGTTTCACCTTCTGTGAGGGGAGAGTTATGCCATGGTTAGGCTGTTTTGATTTAGTTTTTATTGTGTTCAGTTTCTGTTTGCCAGTTAGACTCAGGGTGCGTCTAAATCAGCTCCCTAGTTCAGTAGTCAGGGCACTGATCAGGGAGTCAGCCCATTGACTGATCCGTGCCCTGACTACTGAACTAGGGAGCTGATTGAGACGCACCCTCAGTTTTCCCATGTTTCATTGCTTAATATCTTTCACCTGCTGTCTCCTCGTTAGTTCTCCCATGTGTTTTGCTGCGTCCCAATTTGCATACTATCCGTACTAAATAGTATTCGAAAAAAGAATTAGTCCCAAATCATAGTATGTTGAAAAGAGTATTCCAAAGATTCCCGGATGGTCTACTATTTCCGGTCATAATTCGAAATGCAGATCGATGCGCACTCTAACGGCTGATATTGCCCACAACCCATTGCGAGATGGACAAGGATTTGATCAGAACTACAAACGCAGATAAAAAGTGTTAAAAAACTACAAACCTGACAGCTAAGTAGAGAGGATTAGATAAAGGGGTTTGAGTGAGTAATTATCAGTATTTAACCTGACGAAAAGATATATTTATTCAATGTTAGCCACATTATATTTCACCTGCAGCAGCATTGTGAACTTTTGTAATGATACGTTTGGCCATTAACTTTGCAAACACATGAGAGGAGTCTCTGCATTAAAGACCCATTGTCACATGTCTGTCCTGTCTTGTGAAGCACATGTGGTGTGTTGTTGTTTTGGGCTGTGCTCATGTCTCTGTCTGATCCCTCCCCCTTGTTATCTGATTAGTGTTTGATTTCTTCCACCTGTTCCCTCCTGATTTCTTCCCCTTTATATGGTTCCTATGTGCTCATAGTCTTTGTGGTTACGTTGTATATGTTATGTCTACGTCTCCCTTCCCGGTGTTCAGCTCCCTGACTTTTTGGTTTGTTGTTCATTTCAGTATGTTATGTTTAGTATTATGTTATGTTTTCCCCTTGTGGGTTTTTGTTTTGTGTTTCTGTTTATTTTGTTAAATAAAACCTTTTCCCTGCATTTGAGTCCTCACCTCAGTTTTCCGTCAGCGTAACATAACAGAACGTAACCACCAATTGAGGACTCAGCAGGAGGATTTTGTTTTTTTTTGTTTCCCATTTTTTGCTATGGAGTCAGCAGGGGGCGGATGTAAGAGAGTTTGCCTGCCAATTCCTTATTGAGGTGCATCATTTGAGCCTCAATGAGTTGGAGAAAGCGGAGGTCTTCAATCTCTGTCTGGATATGCCCCTCAGTCCAGAGGAGATTAGGAGAATGGGAGGTCTTGGGTTCCGGGAGTTTGTCGACCGTCTGGACCCTAGTCCTCCACTGACCTCCACGACTGTTCCGGTGGTCCCAGTCCCGGTGGTCCCAGTCCCGGTGGTCCCAGTCCCGGTGGTCCCAGTTCCGGTGGACCCAAAACGGAGGAGGAGGAGAAAGGTTCCCTCCATGCCTGCTCCTGTGGTCCGTGTTCCGGTGGATCCTGTTCCGGTGGATCGTGTCCTGGTGGATCGTGTCCCGGTGGTCCCTGTTCCGGTGAGCCCTGAGCCGGAGCCAGTGTCTGTTCCTGAGCCGGAGCCAGTGTCTGTTCCTGAGCCGGAGCCAGTGTCTGTTCCTGAGCCGGAGCCAGTGTCTGTTCCTGAGCCGGAGCCAGTGTCTGTTCCTGAGCCGGAGCCGGAGCCAGTGTCTGTGTCTGTGTCTGTGTCTGTTCCAGTTCCTGAGCCGGAGCCGGAGCCAGTGTCTGTGTCTGTTCCAGTTCCTGAGCCGGTGATGTCTGTTCCTGAGCCAGAGGCGTCTGTTCCTGAGGCCTCGGTGACCGCAACACTGGCCATTATGTGGTGTGTGTGGGCCACGCACACACTTGGACCGGTGGTGTCTGTTCCTGGGCCGGTGGTGTCTGTTCCTGAACCGGTGGTGCCAGTTCACGAGCCGGTGGTGCCAGTTCCAGTGCCCGAGCTGGTGGTGTCAGTTCCAGTGCCTGAGCCGGTGTTGTCTGTTCCAGTGCCTGAGCCGGTGGTGTCTGTTCCAGTGCCTGAGCCGGTGGTGTCTGTTCCAGTGCCTGAGCCGGTGGTGTCTGTTCCAGTGCCGTGGCCGCCCGAGGGAGAGTCTCCACCCTGGCCGCCAGATGAGCTGTCATCACCACCATGGCCGCCTGAAGGGTTGTCTGCTCCGCCCTGGCCACCAGATGGACTGTCCTCTCCGCCCTGGCCGCCAGATGGACTGTCGTCTCCGCCCTGGCCGCCAGACGGACCGTCGTCTCCGCCCTGGCCGCCAGATGAACTGTCAACTCCGCCATGGCCGCCTGAAGGGTCGTCTGCTCCGCCCTGGCCACCAGATGGACTGTCGTTTCCGCCCTGGCCAGATGGACTGTCATCTCCGTCCTGGCCGCCAGATGGACTGTCGTCTCCGCCCTGGCCGCCCGATGGACTGTCGTCTCCGCCCTGGCCGCCAGATGAACTGTCATCTCCGCCATGGCCGCCTGAAGGGTCGTCTGCTCCGCCCTGGCGTCCTGAACTCCGCGGGCCGCCCTGGCCGCCTGAACTCCGCTGGCCGCCTGAACTCCGATGGCCGCCTGAACTCCGCGGGCCGCCTGAACTCCGCGGGCCGCCTGAACTCCGCGGGCCGCCTGAACTCCGCGGGCCGCCCTGGCCGCCTGAACTCCGATGGCCGCCTGAACTCCGCGGGCCGTCCCGGCCGCCTGAACTCCGCGGGCCGTCCCGGCCGCCTGAATTCCGCGGGCCGCTCCGGCCGCCTGAACTTTTTGTTTCCCCCTTCCCTCTCTGGTCTGTCTTCCCCCGTCCCTCTCTGGTCTGTCTCCCCCGTCCCTCTCTGGTCTGTCTCCCCCGTCCCTCTCTGGTCTGTCTCCCCCGTCCCTCTCTGGTCTGTCTCCCCCGTCCCGCCCTGGTCTGTCCCTCCCGCCCCGCCCTGGTCTGTCCCGCCCTGGTCTGTCCCTCCCGTCCCGCCCTGGTCTGTCCCTCCCGCCCCGCCCTGGTTTGTCCAGGGCGGGGCGGGAGGGGGTAATGTCACATGTCTGTCCTGTCTTGTGAAGCACATGTGGTGTGTTGTTGTTTTGGGCTGTGCTCATGTCTCTGTCTGATCCCTCCCCCTTGTTATCTGATTAGTGTTTGATTTCTTCCACCTGTTCCCTCCTGATTTCTTCCCCTTTATATGGTTCCTATGTGCTCATAGTCTTTGTGGTTACGTTGTATATGTTATGTCTACGTCTCCCTTCCCGGTGTTCAGCTCCCTGACTTTTTGGTTTGTTGTTCGTTTCAGTATGTTATGTTTAGTATTATGTTATGTTTTCCCCTTGTGGGTTTTTGTTTTGTGTTTCTGTTTATTTTGTTAAATAAAACCTTTTCCCTGCATTTGAGTCCTCACCTCAGTTTTCCGTCAGCGTAACGTAACACCCATGAATGGCAGATCAACGTGCTACTACATTTCTCTCCGATATGGTAGGAAATTAAATTGAATGTGGAGGATTTTAACTGTGACGATGATTGACAGGGCAGTTTAAATGGTGACGGGACGCACCATACTAAGCAAGTCCGTTAAAGATGACGAAGTAGTATGTCCCAAAGCTTGCATACTCTTCTGCTACACACTCAAAAGTATGTACTTTTTCTTCACAAAAAGAGTACATACTTTTAGGACGTAGTATAAGTAGGCGAATTGGGACTCAGCATTTGATTCATTTATCCTGTTCACCTGTGTCTAGTTAATTATCCCATTAGCTCTCTTTTGTTTTTTTGGGTCGGTGTATTTAAGCCCTGTGTTTCAGTCTGTTCATTGTCAGTTCTATGTCACATTTTACTGGTTGTTCTATATCAGTTTCTTAGTAAAGAGTGTTTTGTTTCTAGTTCTTTTGTGAATTTTGTTTCTCTGCTGCACTTAGATACTGCATTCATCCTTCATTGCAACCACATGTGATACTAGCAAGGTGTACCTAATAAAGTGGCCAGTGAGTGCTCATATATATGTATATAGTTAGACACGTCTCCTAACAGGAGAAAGCGTTTGAGCACATCTATCAGTTCCTGTGGATGAGATGTATGGGTGGAGGGCATCGAGGTCAGAGCAAGGTAACAGTAACCATCACTCCTTTAACCCTGTTTTACCTTGTCTGTGTAAGGAAGCAATTAAACAGCATTCAATCTTTGGTGGTGATGAATGCTCTGTACTCAGGTACCAGTAGGGATCCGAGTGTGAACTGAGGAACCCACTCAGCTTGTGGTCACGAACGCTGCTCTGTGCTTCCAAAGATTAATGGCGTATAATGGGTCGCACCCAGCTTGCTGAGATTAATAGCACGTAATGACTCGCGCCAGCCTCCAAGATTAATGGCACATAATGGTTTGCATTGCTGGGCGTAATCGAGCTGTCAGGGGTGGCTTTGAGCAATTGCAGAGCCAACATCATTTTTCATATGTCCCTAAAAAGCTCTGATAATTCCCAAGTTTGCCAGGCCTCCGGGGAACTGGTGCAACTCTGCTGTGTCTCAAGAGTTTCAAGACCTTCAGCTTTTCCTGGTGTGTGCTTGAGTGTGTGCTGTTAATCTTGCACATATTTGTGACTGGAGTTTTAGGACACCCACTCTGACATATTGTCTCTGTTCACTCTTAAAAACAAAGGTTCCAAATAAGGGTTTAATGATGCCATAGAAGAACTATTTTTAATTTCCCATAGATAGTTTCAGTGAACAGTTCTTAAAAGAACATTTGAATAATAATCTACATAACTTTTTTACACTATAAAGAACCTTTGTGGAATGAAATCATTTTAAGGATGTTAAAGGTTAACCATCAAGGTTAATAAACCTTTATTTTTAAGAGTGTAAGTCCCCAAGTGCATTTTAGACACCATCCATGCAGTTAAATCAGGCCTCTGAAAAGCCGATAACATCTTTTGTGTGCATGAAATACAGGCTACAAAAGCAAACAGAGGATGTCTCGCTTTTTTGCCATTTTGTGGAAAACACGGATGCAGAAAAAGGGTGCTGGCTGCAAATGACTTCCCAAGTAACTGATTCCGCTCCTTGATCTCCTTGCATCCGCTCCACACAAATAGAAAGCCAATTATATCTGCCATGAGTCTGCTGTTTACCAAAGGTTTATCTCCATCCCATAAACTATAGTTTGGCTCGCGTTCAACAGCTCTGGCTGTTACATATTTGGGAATCAGCTGAACGACTTTTAAGAGAGACTGCGGACAATCCGGCCCGGCTGGCTGGCATTACGAGCTCCAACACGCAAGCTCAAACAAAGACGAAAGACACAACCCTGCACATCAAATACGCCAATGCATTCGTGGAGGTTCATGCAATTACAGCGTGCAGAAACACCGAAACTACATGCATGCACATGCTTGACACACTCTAGTCCACAATTTATTCGGTGAGGTCAAGCACATGAAAAAAGAACTGAACCCTAGAGCCTCCATGTGAAATGCGATTTTAATTGAATAAAGCATTTCTTGATTTGCAGCCAGGAAACCCAACTGTCCCTGTCCATCAGTCCGACGGGTTTAATCGAGGTTAAACCTGCCAACCCGTCCGCGAGCATGTGTGTGGGGCGAGTGCTCTCTGAAGCAGCCCTCCCTCTTATACTAAACAATGTGCTGCCTTTCTCTCAGCCAACATGGATACACTATAGTGGGTGTCTCAATGCCACAGGCTGTGTGCACTGATACCACACTAATGCCCTACAAGAGCAAAACAGACCACTGCACAAGCTTAGAGCACTGGTGGTCTCGTAACTCAGCACACACACAGACAAATACACACTCCTTCAATGTGTTTATCAAATCAGCCAGTAATCTTACATCTGAGGTCAGATCTTTTGGAGCATGACAGGGCCAGGTTAGTTTTGTTTTTGTGTTTTTTTTTTTCAGTATCAAAGTTTTGTCCATTGAATTTGCTTATTAGTGGTGCTTAATAAGGCAAAAATCACTATTACTACGCTTGTGGAAATGATATACACTTAGCATACTTTAAAAAAGAGTACTTATCACAGAAATAATATACTTAATATACTTAAGAATATACTTAAGTACAAACTGAATGTTATGTTTTTGGACATTTAATTGCATATGGTTACACTTTAGATTAGATTAGATTAGATTAGATTCAACTTTATTGTCATTACACAAGTACAAGTACAAGGCAACGAAATGCAAACTTTATTTGGTAACACTTATTTTATAGTGTCCTTGTTACACGTACTTACATAGTAATAACAGTAATATGCATTATTACATGCAACTAACCCTCAACCTAATCCTACCCTAACCTAACCCTATAGTAAGTACATGTTAAATACATAGTAAATACACCCAAGATGGCGGTGCGAGTACTTCGCGAGGCTCGGGGTCTCTCCAGATTCTGCAATTTTGCGGTAATTTTCTTGCTCATCTCGGGTCTGTTCATGCAGAACAGTTGTGCCTTTACATCGTACACCCGTTGTGAGATTTTGGATATTGGTTTGCAAATTTCCGACAGTTTTATGGACAATCTTCAACTCCTTCCTGAGATCGCTAGGACACCCGAGGCTATGCACTCTACCCGGCCGGGCGGAAGTGCTCGCAGGCGGCATCGAGATTGTAAACAAAGGCGGGGGAAGCGTAGAGGACTAAGAGCTAAGCTAAGGCTAACACCACACCGGCTCTCTTTACCCAGCATTTTCCTTGCCAATGTACGGTCGCTAGTGAACAAAATGGAGGAGATTCGACTGTGATGTCCTAAACTTCACGGAAACCTGGTTAAACAGCGGAATACCGGACACCGCTATTGAGCTAGCGGGACGCCACACACTCCGGGCGGATAGAACATTAGATGGCTCCGGTAAGACCAGAGGTGGTGGATTGTGCATTTACATTAACAAAGCTTGGTGCACAAACCCTGCTATTGTTGGGAGTAATTGTTCAGCTAACCTTGAGTTTCTGTGCTACCTCAGTGTCAGTGCTACCCAAGTTTCACCAGCATGTTTCCTGTCACACCAGAGGAAACAAAACCTTAGACCATGTTTACACAAACATGGCTAGAGCTTACGTTGCAACACCCCTCCCCCACCCGGGACAGTCAGATCACCTTTCTTTGTTCCTCACCCCCAAATATGCACCCCTCATCAAACGTGTGAAGCCATCAGTGAAGACTATCAAGGTGTGGCCTGCAGGGGTAGATTCCACACTCCAGGAAAGATTTCTACACACAGACTGGAGTATGTTTGCTTCTCAGGCCACCAGTGGCGCTCACACTGACTTTGAATCCTACACCTCCTCTGTATTGGATCATATCAATACCACCATTGACAGTGTTACAACCCAGAAACAGATCACCACATACCCAAATCAGAAGCCTTGGATGAACAAGGAAGTGCGACTCCTGTTGAAGTCACGCAACACTGCCTTCAGATCAGGAGATGCACAAGCCTACAGCACATCCAGAGCAAACCTGAAGAGGGGCATCAAAAAGGCCAAGCACTGCTACAAGCTAAAGATAGAGGGACACTTTTCCAACTCTGGCATGTGGCAGGGCATTCAGGCCATCAGTGACTACAAACCCACCCACTCCACCCCCGCAGCCACTGATGTCAACTTCCTAAACAAGCTAAATTACTTTTATGCTCGCTTTGAAAGAGACAACAGAGAAACTGCTACCAAGCTCAAACCCTCAGCTGACCACCCACCAATCACACTCTCCTCCACAGATGTCTGCAAGGCACTGAGCCGGATCAGTGCGCACAAGGCTGCTGGACCAGACAACATCCCTAGACGTGTTCTCAGGGCATGTGCGGAGCAGCTCGCTCGGGTTTTTACAGACATTTTCAACCTGTCTCTTGCCCAAGCAGATGTACCAACATGCTTTAAACGCACTTCCATTGTGCCAGTGCCGAAACACTCTATCCCGAGGTGCCCTAATGACTACCGCCCTGTAGCACTCACACCCATCGTTATGAAGTGCTTTGAGCGGCTGGTCCTGGAACATCTAAAAGACTCTCTACCATCCACATTGGACTCACACCAGTTTGCCTACCGCAGCAATAGGAGCACAGAGGATGGAGTTTCCATGGCACTGCACTCTGTGCTCGCTCATCTGGACAATAAGAACACGTATGCATGCATGCTGTTTGTTGACTTCAGCTCAGCATTCAACACTGTCATCCCAACCAAGTTAATAGCCAAACTTGGAGACCTGGGCATCAACACCTCAATGTGTAACTGGATTTTGGACTTCCTAACTGACAGACCCCAGAATGTTCGATCAGGATTCATCTGCTCCACGTCCATCACACTTAACACTGGTGTACCACAGGGCTGTGTGCTAAGTCCGTTTCTCTACTCCCTCTTCACCTCCGACTGCAAGCCTGTGTATGGATCTAATTCCATCGTCAAGTTTGCGGACGACACTACGGTGATTGGGCTCATCAGCAACAACGATGAGACTGCCTATAGGGAGGAGATCCAGCACCTAGCCACATGGTGCACTGAAAATAACCTGCTCCTCAACACCACCAAAACGAAGGAGCTCATCGTGGACTTCAGGAAAGAGTCAAGAGGCACACACGACACCATCCACATCAATGGATTGGCTGTTGAGCGCGTCTCCAGTTTCAAGTTCCTGGGGATCCACATCTCGGCGGACATGTCGTGGACAACCAACACCTCCAGCCTGGTCAAGAAGGCTCACCAGCGCCTTTTCTTCCTGAGGACACTGAGGAAGAATCAGCTCTCCTCGGCTATCCTGGTGAACTTCTATCGCTGCGCAATAGAAAGCATCCTGACCAACTGTGTTGCAGTATGGTATGGGAGCTGCTCTGTTGCAGAGCGCAAGGCACTGCAGTGGGTGGTGAAAACTGCCCAGCGCATCACAGGGACTCCACTACCTGCCATCGAGCACATCCAGAGGAAACGCTGTCTGCATCGAGCTCGCAGCATCCTTAAGGACTCCTCTCACCCAGCTCACAGACTGTTTTCTCTCCTGCCCTCTGGCAGCCGTCTCAGGTGCCTCCGGACCAGGACCAGCAGACTAAAGAACAGTTTTTTTCCCCAGAGCTGTCTGCCAACTCTCCTACCTCACATCTGCCTTCACTTTGTTATTTGCACTACTGGAAAAACTGTTTACTTATGCATCTTGCACTACCATACCTTAACTGGATTATGCTCATTTGCACTGCCGACTGTATTCACAGTACCAACTGTTTACATTTGCACCGTACTTGTAACTGTAATATGCAATCACTTCCACTGCACTTTATACTTTTTTTCGGATAGCTTCTGTCCATTCTTCATTGCACAACCTTAATCCACTGCTATATTCCTCATCTTAGCCTAACATATCATTGTATACCTCTATCTGTAAAATTCTGTTTATAGTAATAGCCATCTGTATATTATATTATACTCATAGTACATATTCACCTGTAAATATATATTCAGTACATATCCATGTCCTGCACTTGTTCATCCATTGTATATCATGCACTTATGCAACCATTGTATATCCTGCACTTGCTGCTATTGCACTTCTGGTTAGACCTAAACTGCATTTCGTTGCCTTGGACATGTACTTGTGTAATGACTATAAAGTTGAATCTAATCTAAATCTAATGTTGTTAATTAATATTACTCAGTGCTTAAATATATAATTACACTGTAACAATGACACCTTAAAATAAAGTGTGACCCTTTAGTTTAAGATGAAATACTTACATTGTACTTACTCAAATTTGTACTGAGTATTATTATTTAACTACATGTACTTACTATAGAGTTATGTTAGGATTAGTTACTTGTAACTATGCATAATTTACGGCTATTACTAGAGTAAGTAGATGCAGCAACGTATAACTACTTCACCTTAAAATAGTGTTACTTTGCATGTTACTTCATTATATGAAAATGTACATTCAATTAGCTGTACTTATGAGCTGTTTTTATATCCGAAAACCATAAGTAGGATTAAAGTACATATTTATATATAATTTCATAATTATTTATATTGTCAAGTGCGCCAAATGTTCTTAAGAGCATTTATGGTAAACTACAATATACTCAAAATCAATTATATGAATCAATCCATTCTCCAAACTGCTTGTCCTATGTATACTGGAATCTATCAGCAGGATAACGCCCTGGAAGGATGGCCAGTCCATTGCAGAACTAATGCTGCCTACATCGCAAATTCCCTACTTCCCACTTCTGAAGTCATAATTACGAGTTATTCACATGTTCAATCACACTGCCCAACTGTAGCCAGAGTCCTAGACTGAGGTCCTCTTCCCTGCTGCTCCCTGTCTCTTTTGTACCATATTATATTTAAAAAGCCCATGTAAAACTCTACTTTGCATCAACAATTCTGCGACACTAGATATTCTAGATTAAAGGTCCCAAAATATGGTGCATTCATGTAAACACACACACACACACACACACACACACACACACACACACACACACACACCACAAAACTTGTATAGATACACACACACACAATGATAATGTTATTATTCTGCACTCAGAATTTTTCACTGTTATGCTTGGTGGTAAATATTATTGAATACTTCCACATTAGCACATATTCTCCGTTTCCGCCCTAGTCTTACAACTCTCACGCTGTGAAACTGGCCGACTCCAGCGCTGACAGACGTTAGTGGTGCATCCTGGGTGGTTTGCTGAGGGTGTAGTACCTGCTGGCTGCCTTCACCGACTGCTGAAGCTGACACTATCTCTCCTCGCAATGATGTACGGTACCTGTATGTCTCGCTGGGTGGTTTGAGACGGTGAACTCCCGAACACCCCCTCAGGCTGCAGTGACTGACAGGGATAGAACGCCTCCTGGGCACAGGTGTGAGGGATGGGGGATGCGCTATTGAATGTGAGGCTGGCAGGATCGTGTAAAGAAAGCAAGGTAATGCTTTCACAGGACTGAGATAAAGAAAGAAAGGAGGAACTCTTCTAAACAGCTCATGACTTCACACAGGCTGACTCCTGAGCCATGACTGACACTACAGACGCCTCTCTCATCCATTCTCCCCTTTCAGCTAAATTCTATTTTGTGTAACAGTAGCTTTCAAATGATGATGAGGAGGAATGACAAAACACCCTTAAAGGGATAGTTTACCCCAAAATATAAGGTCTGTCATCATTTACCCTCATGTTGTCCTAATCCAGTATGACTTACTTTCTTTCATGGACCACAAAGTAGAATTTTTGTAAAAAAAAAAAAATAGAAGCTTAAAGTGTTAACTGCAGTTGTTAACATGAACTAAGCTATGTTTCCATGCAAAGTCACTGTGGCGAGCGAGAGCCGTGAGAGCGACGCAAGGCCGGTGAGTGATTTGATGATGAGTGCCAGCTGCGCACACCTGTCTCAGATCTCACAGAGGAGTGACAGGAGCATAAAACGAGGAGAGGACCAGGCCTGGAATTTATGTTGTGTTTACATTTTGTTATGTGTGCGCTTTTACTTTCTGTTTGTTTATTTATTTATTAAAGTATTTTGAATGTTCGCCAGTTCCCGCATCCTTCTTCCCTGAACAAAGAACTGCGTTACTTTGGTCCCGAAACCCAGGAGGAAGGAGAGACATGCTGTCAGAGAGCCCTCGCTGCTGAAGGGGATCGCGGTGCTGAGGAGGTCGGGAGGCGCGGAAGAGAGAAGACCGTAGTGGCTGCCCGAGGCGGTGGTGCTGGTGTGAGTGAAGGGTCGAGGTGGGAAGCGGAGGACTTGCCGGCGTTTGCCGTGGGCCGGAGCCTGCTCCTATCCGCTATGATGGGGAGGAGCAGGGAGCACGGGAATCGCTGCCGGCTGCCCTCAACCGGAGGAGCTACCGCCGGCCGCCAGGGGGCGGAGGAGGATCGAGCCGTCCACCGAGCATCCAGTACCATCGCATGGCACCACGAGGAAGAGCCTCTTGGCAGTGTGTCAAGAATTTTTTTTTTCTCTCTCCCCTCTCTCGTCTTTGTCACTCCTTGTGCTTCCGTCTCCTTTTCTCTCATCTCGTCTGTCCTTACCCACATGTGCTTCGGCCGCCGAGACTGGCCCCCGGGGGGGGGGAGTAGAGCACAGTCTCATGGGTACCCCCGGCCTGTGAGGGGTGATGGGGTATGTGGCGAGCGAGAGCCGTGAGAGCAACGATCTCGGATCTCATGGAGGAGTGACGGAAGCATAAAACGAGGAGTGATGACAGTGAAGGACGAGAGAGGACCAGGCCTGGAGTTTACGTTGTGTTTTGTTTTGTTTACGTTTTGTTATATGTGTGTGCGGCAGTCCTCCGTGAGAGGCTGCCGCTTTTACTTTCAGTTTGTTTGTTTTATTTATTAAAGTCTTGTTGAATGTCTTTTAAAGAAAAATTAAAAGCTCGTCTTCACTGAATGAGGTAGTGTCCATGTTTTCTCAGCTGTCGCCGGTATGTTGGAGCTCTGAAACGTCACATACGTCGCAAATTCGTGTTGCGGCTGATGTGAATGGTTTTGAAGCAAACTATTCGCACGCAAAATATTCGCTTTTCCGCTTCACTTTTCCGTCACGCATCCGGTGTGAAAGGGCCTTAAAAATGTAGCAGAAATTTTAGAGAGAGTTCCACATGTAATACTTAATTCATATGCAAAGATGTTAGCCAATCATATGTGGCCATTTACACTGAAGTCTCACAGCAGCCAATCACAGCAGTGGGCGTTTACACTGAAGTCTCACAGCAGCCAATCACAGCAGTGGGCGTTTACACTGAAGTCTCACAGCAGACACGACCCTTCAAACAGAGTGTCCAAATTAAACATCTAACGTTGTTGAGAAGTAAATGGACATTTCGAATTTGTTTGTTACTCAGATTTTTGTCCATTTAGTTTCATTGTTGTCTAGGAGAAACAATTGAGCTATTAAAGATAACTATTTTCTTTCCTGTGGGAATTTAAGAGCTCTGTGTGTTTTACCGGAGGGTTAAACAGAAAGGCCGCTGGTCTGACAGAGGGCATCTGATGTTCTTCACTCCAGCAGGGAAAGCCCCTCTCCACCATATCTTATCCAAACACAGCGAGCTCCGTGCGATTCTCTGTGTCTGCGGCCAGTTTATAGACAGACTGTGTGTGGGAGGCAGACAGAACAGAGAGAAGCCGAGTGTGTGATGGACTGTATGTAGGGGTGTGTGTTTGAGCAGGGCTGGTGTGTGTCTGCTGCACTGTCAGCAAGTGCTGATGCTTTCCTGTGTGAAGGTCTAAGCACGTCCTGTCATTGGCCAGTGAGTCAGAGTGGCATGGGAACATCTCTTTCTCATACCCATTGTATGCCAAATTCAAACACACAGAAGCTTCTGAAGGCCCTCTTTTCCAGTGCTCTTTCTAATCCACAGGTGTCCAATCCTACTCCTGAAGGGCTAATGTTCTGCAGAATTAATCTCAATCTTGCCCCAAAGCACCTGCCTGCAAGCGTATAGTTTCTGAAAGACCTTGATTAGCTGATTCAGGTGGTTTTAAGGCTGGAACTAAACATTGCAGGAAGGTGGCCCTCCAGGAGCAGGATTGGACCACTCAAAAAATATTTAGCCCTAAATTTAAAATGAATGTATTTGAATTGCATATAACATTTCCATTCATTTGGATCAATGTGATGCATATTTGTCATTCATACATAAATTAAATAGGTCAGATTTCTGCACTAAAAAAGAAATCATTGCATAAGTTATTATTAACTATTTGCATCTTTTTATTTTATTTAAAATGCATTCATTCAAATAGCAGAGAATCAGCATAAATCATAAATCTGTGAAAACAATTAAATGTATTCATGTAAAAAGTATGAACATGATTAAAATTGGCTTGCTGCAAAACAAGCAATATTCAGCTAAAATGTATGAGATTGAGACAAATTGGCTGGCAATTTTATATGCAATTCAAATACAAAAATCTTACATTTAGACCTAAATAATTTTTAAAGTGCACCCCTTTTCTAATCTGATCAGATGTAATAAAAAGTACCACAAAAGTACTAGAAAAATAGTCAATAGCCACATTTCCAACGAAATTTCCAATAACAATTTGTCCCAGGAATTCTTTTCCCCAGACCTGTTGCTGTCTGCTGTTGTTCCCACTGGATTTCTTCCTCTGCATATAAGCTTAATAAAGCCTAAACCTCATCGTTGGTCCATCGCTCGTATTTTTTAAACTCCATTGTTGATTCGAATAGCAAACTTTTACTGCATGCACCACGACTAGGGTTGGGTACCGTTCACATTTTAACCAGTATCAGTACCGGTACCCAACGGTACCTTTTTTCAGTACTTTAGGGATGTTTACATCAATAAATAAAAGCTTTAGCATAAGTTCTGCCGGGAAGACTTAATTGTCACGTCGCTTCAACTTTTTATCTATCCAATCACATTCTAATACTTGGGTATAAAAGATCGGTACTTACTCATGTCTGAGTTCGCAGATGCTGACACTCCAATTCACCGCCATCCTCCCCACCACCTCCAAGTCAAATCCTTCCCTACATCCACCAGGATGGTCCCTTCCATACCTCACGGGGGGGTCGGCTGCGCCTCTGCCTTCGTCTTCAGGCAGGATATGCAGAGTCCGGACCCTCAGATTGCGAGCTACGGACTGGGCCTATGCCAAAGTACTTTATTGCTTGCAGGGTTGTTAATAAACGGATAATTGTCACAGTATTTATTCTCTCGAGTCTTTCTGGTAGAACTGTAAAGAAACTGTAAGTCGTTTATAGAAGTGTTATTGACATTATGCCAGAGCTGCGTTGTCTGTGATGTTTGATTACTGTAATATTTACTAGTAAATAGTAGGCTACTAGGTACTTAATTTAATTCATAAAAACAACCATATTATAATTTTTTCTTTTTCATTTCATTTCTATGAAAAGATTTCCCACAAATGATGTGTTATGTATTTTCTGGTAATCAAATGAAGACATAAGACAGTAATTTAATTTATCTTTTAATTTAATTAAACTTTTTTTTGTCAAACAAAGTGCTGCACAAAAGTGCTAATTTTATATGGTTAAAATTAAAACATGAAGAAAATTTGTATTTATTACTTAAAAAATAAAATGTTGATAATTTATTATTATTATTATATTAGTGTTAGTATTATTATTACATTGAGACGTATCTAAATTCTACTGTACAACAGTGATGTATTTGTCAAGTTAGCCGAACTTTTATTTTGACGGGTTGCCGTGAAGACCTTTGAGTTTCTGTGTGTTTCTCCACCATCTTTATTTATGGGGGTTTCTCCACCATAGTGGAGATGGTGGTCTAGTGGGTTAAACCACTGAACTGATATGCAGAAGGTTGCTGGTTCGATCCCAGCAGTCGCCACCAGTGTGTCCTTGAGCAAGGCACTTTACTCCACGTCGCTCCAGGGTGATTGTCCCTGTAATACGGGTACTGTAAGTCGCTTTGGATAAAAGCGTCTGCCAAATGCATAAATGTAAATGTTATGACATGACGGTAGTTTTTCTCAAATGAAACGGTAAAATGCTCATGAAGTGACTCTTTGGCTCTGGAGATGATGTCATGTGTTCATGTTCTCCTATGAGAGGCAGAGATGGAAACATGCGACCGTCACGCGCGATTCTGAGTGTGTGTGTGAGGTAAACCCATAGACTTTAAACCGCACGGATGCGGCATTCATTCGCACGCATGATTCTTATTTAAATGGTCTTTTTGCGGTTTAATATTCACAGACACTATATCACAATATGCGTTCTCAGGTACCGAAATTTGGTACCGATTGATTTAATGTGAATCGGTACTCGGTAGTACCAAAGTAATTTGGTCGGTGCCCTTAAAACCCCAACCCAACCCTAACAGACTATGGTGAAATAAAATGCTGCGTGAACTCAACCAATCAGCATGTTCAGCGCCCAAATCTCACCCCCTGAAAGTTCAAGAACTTAGAAAAAGCACTACCTCGTGAGCAGGGCCTTTCTGGACGCATTTCACTGTGACCAAAAATTATGCTAGAGTAAGCAATGTGTAAAATTTGTTCTGCTGAAATTTCAAGAGGAGCCTTGTTGCTGGTTTATCAACTGCAAACCTAAACTTTTTTTTGGTTTTGGTTTTCGGGTAGATGAAAACTTTAAAGGGGTCATGAACTGGCTTTTTAAAAAATGTTATACTGTTGTCTGAGGTCAACTTATGACGTTTGCTTGGTTTTTACATTCAAAAACATCATAATGAATATGAGCCTAGCTTTGAAACGCTCAGTTTTTATGGGAGTGCTGCATTGAAGACTTGGAAGTAAATGTCCAATGCTATGATTGGATAACAATTTTGCATATTATAATGCGCTTCGGCTCCCTTACACGTGAGGAATTGTTTTGAAAACTTCCAATGTGGAGAAACGGCAACCGGAATGATTCGCCCTCAGGGCTCGCAAAATGTCTTTATCAAACAAACACAATAACACACACACACACGTGTGCGTGCACCCACAAGCCAAGTACGTGCATCAGCAAAACTTCACCTAAGACAAATCAGCATGTTCAAAACTTCCGCGATTGTACTTTTCCTTCAAATTACCAGTCAAGAAAGGAATGTTATTTTCACTATATAAGATGTCCAAGTCTGATCCCGAATCGCAGGACAATGAACGAACAACACCTCAAATAAAAAGGATACTCCAGCCTGTGACAGCGTGGAAGTTATGTTTTGTTAGACATGTATATAATCGGTAACACTTTACAATAAGGTTGTATTAGTAAACATTAGTTAATGCATTAATTAGCATAACCATGAACAACACCTCTGTTCAGCATTAGTTAATCTTTGTTAAAGGTCCCATGGCATGAAATTTTCATTTTATGAGGTTTTTCAACTTTAATATGAGTTCCCCTAGCCTGAATATTGTCCCCAAGTGGCTAGAAAATTTGATCGGTGTAAACCAAGTTCTGGCTGTCTCTCTCTGCCTTTGAGAAAATGACAGCTCAGACGAGCTGATCTTGAATTTTCCTGTTATGATGTCATAAAAGGAACGGTTACCTCCCTTTCCTCCGCCCAGAGAATTTGGCACGCCCATGTGAGCGCCATATTTGTCCTCGAGAGATCATGGCTTGTGAACGAGTGAATGCTGGCAGTTTCTCAGTGTTTGGATGTACAAATGAAAACAGAAGTATTTTTTCAGTTCCTTCTGATCTGTGATCAGTGATTTCTGATTTGTAGTTAATTATTCAAGTTCACACAGAACTTTATTATTCATGCACACACTGCGGCTTCTCTCTCTCTCTCCCGACAGAATGGTGTTTTCGTGTTTTCTATCTTGTGAGTCAGTGTTTTTGTACGTCCTCGTTGCGTCTCTCTGTTCTAAAATGTGCATACAGTCATGAGTTTCTGCTCAACATCGGCAAAGCCACATCTTTAGAGATAAACCTCACGCATGCCGAAGCTCGGGTTGCACTGACCGGTCGGCCTTCAACATCACAGACCCCCAGTACTGCATCTGGCCCACAGCGTAGGCGCCTTACGCGGTGCGGGATTAAGCAGAAGGGGGGTAAGCGTGAGGCAAGCTATCCCCACAATAAAATGGATTACATTCGATTACTGCTGTTGTGTTGTGTATTTGTTTGCACTGACGCTTTTCATATGATAGGAAAATAACTAAAAATAATGCTATAATCAACACTTACTCGTAACTCGTTCATCTCGACAGCTGTAATGGTACATTACATGTGTTACAAAGTTAATAGAATAAGGAGGAAGACGGACTCGGCTTGACTGGGACTCGTGTTTATTCAGAACTCTCAGATACAAACACAATAAACTCG
This sequence comes from Romanogobio albipinnatus, assembly GCA_023566225.1. Lineage (NCBI taxonomy): Eukaryota > Metazoa > Chordata > Actinopteri > Cypriniformes > Gobionidae > Romanogobio > Romanogobio albipinnatus. Next base: position 6,376,042 of record CM042252.1, on the reverse strand, counting down.
CGCTGACAGCGCTCTCACAACTCAGTAGTTACTATAAATAACTTTGTTAGCAATCGCTCCTTTTCTGGTCCGTGATGTCTGGTTCGCGAAGAATCTTTCTTTTGAACTGGTTCTTTTTAGTGAACCAGTTAAACCAGTTCACTGAATCGGACTGAATCGTTCTAAACAGTTCGCGTCTCGAGTCAGCGCTGATCCATAATTTACTTAAGTTACTAACTTTCTGACATGAGTGACAGTCCCTCCAACTAGAAATAAACTAATAACCTGAAGTATATGCTAGTATCTACAACAGTTCACTGAACTGAGACGTGCTGAGAGAACTGATGAGAAGTCCATCCGTCTCTCTGGTAGGCTCGTGCCGTAGACCTCGTTAAACCACGCCCCCCCGCTACAAGATCTGATATTCATTTCAAATGCAAAGATGTCAACCAATCACAACAGTGGGCGTTTTTACTGAAGTCTCACAGCAGACACGCCCCTTGAAACAGGGCATTCAAGCCAGAGGGCAAACATCAGTATAGAAAAAAATGCCTTTTATTTCTAAATTATGACATTTTATGATGTAAAAATCATACTAACAATATAAGTACACCTCAGGAAACATTATAAAATAATAGAAAAATGCCATGCCATGGGACCTTTAACGTTAGTTAAAGGGGTGGTAAACCACGATTTCACTTTTCTAACTTTAGCTATTGTGTAATGTTTCTGTTTGAGCATAAACAACATCTGCAAAGTTACAACGTTCAAAATTTAAAGCAAAGGGAGATATTTGCTTTTAAAGAAATCAATTTGTAAGGACTACAGCAAACGGTCGGTAGGGACTACTACACATTCCTCCAGGGTCTCTGACATCACCAGCCCCAATATTTACATAAACCCCTCCTCCGAGAGTATGATATAAGCGGAAGCGTTGTTGTGGTTAGTAGGCTGGAGTGTTGTTGCCGCAATGCAGAAGAAACGCTGTTATTTCCATCCGGATTGCAGGTCCACTTTGTTCAGCCTTCCTAGGGACGGGGGTGCGTTGCAGTGCTTTTAACACACAACAACATGTTATATGCATATGTGTATGAGACAGAGGGGAAAAGGTCGCATTTGCAGCAGATATATGCTGCCCATCATAAATCAAAGCACGAGACAGACAGGGGTTGGAGGAGAAGACCGGAAAATGTGACATAATGGGCAATATTCGTCTCTATTTGCAATACACGAGCAAAGATTCAGCTGCGCGAGACAAACAGTGTGAATGCACAGTGGGCGCGTGCGGTCCCGCTGCACATTTCACGGAGGAAAGCTTCCACAATCTTCGCGAGTTCAATGCAGGATTCTCACAACGGCTTGTCCTGAAAGATGGATTTAAAAACAGAAGCTGTTTACAGGGCACAACCTGTAAGTATGATTTATTTTTCGTCTATGTGTTTTCCTGTAATAGTTTGTATTGTTAATTGTACGCTGTAGCAAGGAAGTAAACAGATGACAACGCTGTTTGGCTCTGCAAACCAGTTTGTTAAATGCTCATTCATAGCCTACTTAACGTTATCCCACGTTACAAACTTTTTTTAAAATCTCAACAGCGAACTTGGCATTAGTGTAAATTATTCTTTGATTAGAGCTTTTATGTATTGTTTATCTACAGGCATGCTAAACATGGTTCTGTGTTTGATTTGGCTACTAGTAAAGCCAATGTTTAGTGTTTGTTTTGGGTTAATAGTTCTTGCGACAGATATTTGGCTATAATCGTTCTAAAAATCACTATCACTCACCCTGCTAAAATCCATGTTGTAGTTATTTATCGTCCCCAAGGTCAACTGGGTAACTTCTTGGAGGAATTGGATATTTTACTCTCTCACTTCCCTGAGGATGGCACTCCTCTGGTACTGCTCGGTGACTTCAACATTCACCTTGATAAACCCCAGGCTGCAGACTTCACCACTCTTCTGACCTCATTTGACCTTAAGCGAGTATCTACTACAGCTACTCACAAATCAGGTAACCATCTGGATCTTATCTACACACGCTACTGCTCCACAAACGACACTTTAGTTACTCCATTGCACACCTCAGATCCCTTTCTTATCACTCTTAACCTCCTACTAACTCCTGACACAACACACACTGCTCCACTGATCACCTTTCGGCGTAATCTACGCTCACTCTCTCCCTCGCGTCTATCTACTATGGTTTCCTCCTCACTCCCTCCACCTGCTCAGTTCTCAGCACTGGACACTAACAGCGCTACTGACACTCTTTGCTCCACTCTAACATCTTGCTTAGACAACTTCTGTCCCGTTTCATCCAGGCCAGCCCGCACCACTCCCTCTGCCCCCTGGCTGTCTGATGTTCTCCGCGAACATCGCTCTGGGCTCCGGGTGGCAGAGAGGAAGTGGCGCAAAACTAAAAACACTACTGACCTGGCCCTGTATCAGTCTCTTCTTGCTTCTTTCTCTACTAATGTCTCCACTGCTAAAACTACATACTACCACAACAGAATCAACAACTGCTCTGACTCTCGTGTGCACTTTTCAGAACGTTCTCTTCGCTCCTCTGTCCCCCCGTCCCCCCTCCTTCATCAGCTCTTACTGCTGACGACTTTGCATCATTTTTCACAAAAAAAAACCTCCTCCATCAGCAGCCAATTCTCCACACCACAAACCGACACGCACATCTCAACAACCATCACACATATGCTCCCCTCTTTCTCTCTTCTCTCTGAGCTCGAGCGAGTTGTTTTTAACCAGCTCTCTACGTTTCTTGAACAGAACAACCTCCTGGATATCAACCAATCAGGCTTCAAAAGTGGCCACTCAACTGAGACTGCCCTGCTCTCGGTTACGGGAGACAGGCAAAAGCGGCTTCCAAATCCACAGTACTTATCTTACTGGATTTGTCTGCTGCTTTTGACACAGTTAACCACCAGATCCTCCTGGCAACTCTCATGAAGATGGGCATCTCAGGAACTGCTATGCCGACGACACTCAACTCTACTTCTCATTTCAACCAGATGATCCCACGGTTGGTGTTCGTATCGCTGCCTGCCTAACATACATTTCTGCCTGGATGAAGGAGCATCACCTGCAACTCAACCTTGCAAAGACTGAACTGCTTGTGGTCTCAGCCAACCCAGCACTTCATCATAATCTCTCCATTCAGCTAGGATCTGCAACCATTACTCCGTCCAGGACAGCCAGGAATCTTGGAGTTGTGATTGATGATCAGCTAAAATTCACTGACCACATTACTGCAACAACCCGGTCCTGCAGATTTGCATTATACAACATTAGGAAGATTAGACCCTTCCTATCAGAGCAGACCACACAACTCCTGGTCCAAGCTCTTGTTCTCTCCAGACTGGACTACTGTAATGCTCTTCTAGCGGGTCTTCCGGCATGCACTATCAAACCCTTGCAACTGATCCAGAACGCAGCGGCGAGGGTGGTCTTTAACGAGCCAAAGAGAGCGCACGTCACGCCTCTCTTCATCAGTCTGCACTGGCTGCCAATAGCCGCTCGCATCAAATTCAAGACACTGGTACTCGCCTTCAAAGCAACCACTGGCTCTGCACCAATATACCTAAACTCGCTTGTTCAGACTTACACACCCTCCAGGAGCTTACGTTCTGCCAGTGAACGACGCCTTGTGGTGCGATTCCAAAGAGGCATGAAATCAGCCGACTCTGTAGCCATTTTCAAAAAACAGCTAAAGACACGTCTTTTCCAGCAGCACCTGACCAATCAAGAATAGCACTTAACATTCTATTCATTTTCTGTCTGTCTAATTTATTTAAAAAATAAAAATAAAAAATTGTCCTGTGTGTTCTGTGTTAGATTAACTGAGACTTGCTCGATCATCTTCACTAAAATTGTCTGGGTCTGATTCGGGCTCAAATTGGTATGGTTTTATTGATGCCATTGTTTCTAACACTACCCAAAGCACAGTCTACCGGTAAAGGTAAGGGGCGTGACGTTTCGGACAAACGTGCACTAGGCGGTTTGCGAATCACAACACATTGGGCCAGCTAACCAATCTGAGCCCATTGCATATTTTTGAGGGATTGGCTTAATACAACCCGGAAACCATCAGACCGTTTTTACAAGGAGTGACAGAGCAGTGTAGAATAAAGGTAAAATTTATGAAAAATAATGCAATTTTTTAAAAACGAAGCATGAACACATATTACAGTGCACCCCACAAACACAATCAAGCCTTCGAAAGAATGTGTTTTACCACCCCTTTAATAAAAATACAGCTGTTCATGGTTTGTTCACGGTGCATTAACTAATGTTAACAATATTTTAATAATGCATTAGTAAATGTTGAAATTAACATTAACAAAGATAAATAAATGCTTTAAAAGCGCAGTTCATTATTAGTTCATGTTAACTAATATAGTTAACTAATGTTAACTACTGAACCTTATTGTAAAGTGTTACCACATAATCAGTAGATACCAAACGTAACAATGCAATACTATAACAAATAAAAAAAAAACGTTTTTTTACTCACATACCGGTAATTGTATTGCATCATTCCTGTCAGATCCAGAAGCCACTACAGCATCGTTGTTTTAATCTCATCCTGTCTGCAAATCCATTCTCTTGTTTACAAATGAATCCACAGTGAGTGTTTCAATGTTTGAAACATACCATAAGCTTTATTGCTTGGAAGTTCGATCCGGTTTAGCTCCACATAGGCCTATGTGATTTATCTAACATGTCACGTCGTTACATGCGCTAGGTGGTGGGCGGGGCTACAGAATTAGGCATTGGTCTTGAGGCAGCGTTTCACTTCTCTCTGACGTTACAGGTAAGAACATTTGCAGATTGATCGTATGATGAGCCAGCTGTCAATAAGAGCTTTTCTTGACTAACAAGGATGTTTTCAGCTCTGATCTCAGGATATTCTTATGTTACGATGACCTTTTATATATATATATATATATATATATATATATATATATATATATATATATATATATATATATATATATATATATATACGTTTGATATCTACTGATTATGTGGTAACACAATATATATATAAAAGCTCATGGGAAAGTTGATTTCTCAGTTCATGACCCCTTTAAATCCCGATAAAAAACGATTTACAATACTGGTTTTTGACTGAAAAGCTTTCCATCAAATGAAACTCAACTGAAATTGCCTGCATCTGCATTCAGATAAAAAAAAAATACCAACAAAATCTCATGGTAATTCGTAACTATTTTATGCTTTTGTGAATTGGTGGCCAATTAGTTTGAACTGGGGGAACATCTGGAACATCTCATTTGAAGGTTTTTGTACAAATTGCTTAAGCCCCACTGATGGTTTTCACGTGACTCACATCGCACAAATCCCCACCTCGTAAAATAGTTACGTTTTCCTGTGAGATCGGGTTGAAAATGGTATGTTGAAGTGCAATGCCAGGTATGACGTCATTGACAACAATTGTTGTGTTCTAACCTGAATGCAATGGCTCAGTTTCAATATGTGGCAAAGCTAAGCTGTGCTGGTCCACCAGTTAGACCAGCACCAAACCAGCTTTGACTAGCCTTCACCCCGAAGGGGAAATCATGCTGGACTTTTCAGTAAGGTCGTGTTACTCTGGAAGCAGGAAACCAGGGTTGTAGGTTATCTCTCGGCAGTGTAGAAGATGTTAGACAGCCTGCTACTTTGACACACAGTTGTTTCTCATTACCCCGTTTTCTCCTCTTGTTTCTTCCCAGTCTCTGTGACCTGAGATTCCCTCCAAGACACATTTTTGACTTTATCTGATGTCATCTCCCAGCCAGCTGTTAACTGATAACATTAACCTGGACTCCACTGAATGGGATCCCACTCTTCAGCTGTGACATGCCAAAGCCTTTATGAAAATCTCTCACGTAAGCGTCGCGCACCAACAGTTTGGAAAATGGCCGACTATCATGCATCGTGAGTTTAGATGCACGGCGAATGGCAATTAAGCCACTCGACTGACAAGCATGTCCTCTTGACCCTCCCACAAAAGGCTGCTCTAAATCGCTCATTCCTACATTCCCACACAATTTAAAACACACATCTGCAACCAAACACAAGTGAACCAGGGATGAACCCTGTAACTTCAGAGGCAGTTCCTGGCCTTCCCAGTCAGCTCTCATCTCACTTTTCCGGAGCATTATGAAAATGGGGAAAGAATGTGAAAAATTCACAGCATTTTGGCCAAAGAGAATAATCTCCCAGGTATGACGGGGGTGGAGGACAGCCGAAGTGAACCGCTGTGGAGGAATCCGCAATATGCACATTCTTAAGTGGGTGTAAGAGGTGCCGTAACTCATGAAGTGCATTGTCTCTGAGACTGGAGGCGGTGGGTAGATGTTGTGATCAGAATCAAAGGATGAAACATTGTGTTCTGGTGATGAGAGACACAGCGAGAGCCGATGAGCAGGAGAGAGCAGATCCCTTTAGATCAGGGGTTGTCAATCGTGTTCCTCACGCTCCCTATGCATTTTGTGTGCATCTTTTATCTGATCAGAACAGTGGCGGAACTAGACTGGGTGGCCGGGGGATGGCCAAGGCTACTTTAGGGGGTCCATCGAACGTGAAAGTGTGTAATCATGTGTAATACTTATGTGTTACAAATACAATTGTTTTCATTGTTTTGACAGATCTAACATGTATTCTAATAAATAAGCAACCACAATAGTAGATAGCAGTGAAGTTTCACAATTATCAATACCAACTGATATCCCACAGCAATAACTACAATATTTAAAACATTGTTGAATACAAGTGAACAGTGCTAAGAATTAAGTTGCAGGTCTAACGGTAGCCCTAATTCAGGTACAGAAACTGAATCATCACAAATAAAAATAAAACATTTCATAATATTCACTGTATAAATGAAATATAGATGAATGCATGTTTAAGCTACAGAAGCCAAGATCAGTGGGGGAGTTTTTTTTCTTTCTTTTGTTCCTTGATTAACTTTAATGACAGATGGAAGGACATAGGCTATAGGTTGATGCGGTCACTTTAAGAGCAAATGCACATTATTGAATCTAATTCATAGACACTCATCCTATTTCACTTGTCAACTGCTTACATTTGGTCAAGACATAGCCGACTGTGTTTACTATGATACTCGCTATTTTTGGCATACCTTTATGTATATTGTCCATTCCAGTATTGATGAAGCGCCATATGCTGCGCACTCATGTTTAAACCGGCGATGCAAAACAGTGAATCTAATCACCATACAGGCAAAAAAGTTCACTTCAAGAATGAAAAAAGGGGCGTATTTCCATAAACACAGACTTTGCTGAAAAATGTCTATAGCCTACACACTCCTCCAGTCTGTGGTGAAGTCATTGAGACAAATTGTGTCGTTTAATGGAAAACTATTTGAATGGCGCAGCAGGATTTTGAACAACTCTGCGCTTATGCCACGACCCCAATCGGTTAGGCAAATAACTTTAATATTCTCTTAATATTCAACGTTAATAGCTAAATGGAAATGGTGAAATGGACATAGCAATCTAAATTTTGGGGTGGCACCCAGGGTGGCCAATCAGATGTCAGGGGTCACCCTGGACACTCCTCTGGCTCCGCCACTGGATCAGAGGTTCGTTCAATTCCACCGTGTGCCCTTCACAGGGCCCTCCGCCATCATAAGTGAGATTTCAATCCGAAAGGAGCATATGTGTTCAGTTCAAAGGGCACTGATAACTGCATAAATAATAAGGGAACATTGATACATCACTTCACGAGAAAAGGGGTGGGAAATTTACACGTCGCTGCGTTTCACTCCAGGACTTGAAGAGTTAGAATAAAATAAAGGTGGTAAAAAAAGTTGAGGCTTCAGGTTATTTGAGTTAAATTAGCCCCATTTGTGGTGTTCTCGCATGTAAATTGCAACTAGTGAAAATCTCATTATTATGGTCAAATAAATTATTACATAATTACATCATTTATTTTCACTTTAAACATCGCAACTGACATTTATCACACAGTTTAGCAGTTTTAATGCATGAAAATTTATATTAAATTAATAATAACAACTTATTGTGTACTTTGATTTATTATATAGGCTTCACATGCATACTAAATGAAAAGATGATAATGTTTAATGTATTTATTTACGGAAGTATATTATATTAGACCTCAAACTTGAGTGCAGTAACGTGATGCAGCGCAAATCCACAGATCAATGTTCCGAAGAGAAGTGAACTTCAAGTAGTAGGGAGTAGTGAACACTGCGTAGGGACCCTGTCAATCGGAACACAGTTCACGGAATTCAGGAGTTTTATCAGAGTTATCAGGGATCTTTTTTTTTTTTTACGAAAACATGTATGGACCATCAGCAACAGCACAATAGTTGCTATTGATATAAATCTGTTTACAGTTGCTCATGAAGCCTCTGGAGCTGAAACACGATTATGGTAAGGGGAGTTACATTTTCAACACGCTGTAAGTGGTTGACCAATCACAAAAGACTGTGGCTGGCTGACCAATCAGAGCAGGCTGGGCCTTTTGGAAAAAGAGACAGGAACTAAAATGTGTTTCTGAAAGTGGTTCTGCAGAAATGTACTGTACATAATGAGAAAAAGTATGTGTTTTTTTTACTTTAAACCTCTGGTGCTCTTCGGTCACTTTTGACAGAACAAAAGTGTTACTTCGTCAGAATGGTACAAAACTGGGTAACAGTTGTGTGTGTATATATATACATATACATATACATACAGTGAGGAAAATAAGTATTTGAACACCCTGCTATTTTGCAAGTTCTCCCACTTAGAAATCATGGAGGGGTCTGAAATTGTCATCGTAGGTGCATGTCCACTGTGAGAGACATAATCTAAAATAAAAACAATCCAAAAAATCACAATGTATGATTTTTTAACTATTTATTTGTATGATACAGCTGCAAATAAGTATTTGAACACCTGAGAAAATCAATGTTAATATTTGGTGCAGTAGCCTTTGTTTGCAATTACAGAGGTCAAACGTTTCCTGTAGTTTTTCAGCAGGTTTGCACTGCAGGAGGGATTTTGGCCCACTCCTCCACACAGATCTTCTCTAGATCAGTCAGGTTTCTGGCCTGTCGCTGAGAAACACGGAGTTTGAGCTCCTCCAAAGATTCTCTATTGGGTTTAGGTCTGGAGACTGGCTAGGCCACGCCAGAACCTTGATATGCTTCTTACAGAGCCACTCCTTGGTTATCCTGGCTGTGTGCTTCGGGTCATTGTCATGTTGGAAGACCCAGCCTCGACCCATCTTCAATGCTCTAACTGAGGGAAGGAGGTTGTTCCCCAAAATCTGGCAATACATGGCCCCGGTCATCCTCTCCTTAATACAGTGCAGTCGCCCTGTCCCATGTGCAGAAAAACACCCCCAAAGCATGATGCTACCACCCCCATGCTTCACAGTAGGGATGGTGTTCTTGGGATGGTACTCATCATTCTTCTTCCTCCAAACACGTTTAGTGGAATTATGACCAAAAAGTTATATTTTGGTCTCATCTGACCACATGACTTTCTCCCATGACTCCTCTGGATCATCCAAATGGTCATTGGCAAACTTAAGACGGGCCTTGACATGTGCTGGTTTAAGCAGGGGAACCTTCCGTGCCATGCATGATTTCAAACCATGTCGTCTTAGTGTATTACCAACAGTAACCTTGGAAACGGTGGTCCCAGCTCTTTTCAGGTCATTGACCAGCTCCTCCCGTGTAGTTCTGGGCTGATTTCTCACCTTTCTTAGGATCATTGAGACCCCATGAGGTGAGATCTTGCATATATATATATATATATATATATATATATATATATATATATATATATATATATATATATATATATATATATATATATATATATATATATAGTGTTGGTTCCCCTTTTGCTGGCAAAACCCTGAAGTTGTGCTGTGGTATCTGGCACCAAGATCTTAGCAGCAGATCCTTTAAGTCCTGTAAGTTGTGAGGTGGGGCCTCCATGGATCGGACTTGTTTGTTCAGCACATCCCACAGATGCTCGATTGGATTGAGATCTGGGGAATTTGGAGGCCAAGTCAGCACCTCAAACTCGTTGTTGTGCTCCTCAAACCATTCCTGAAGCATTTTTGCTTTGTGGCGGCGCATTATCTGCTGAAAGAGCCACAGCCACCAGGGAATACCGTTTCCATGAAAGGCTGTACATGGTCTCAACAATGCTTAGGTAGGTGGTACGTGTCAAAGTAACGTCCATATGGATGGCAGGACCCAAGGTTTCCCAGCAGAACATTACCAAAAACATCCCATAGTGCATCCTGGTGCCATGTGTTCCCCAGGTAAGTGACACACATACCCGGCCATCCATGTGATGTAAAAGATAACGTGATTCATAAGACCAAGCCACCTTCTTCCATTGCTCCGTGGTCCAGTTCTGATGCTCATGTGCCACTGTTGACACTGTAATTTTGGAGATGCTCTGACCCACACTCTAAAAAATGCTGGATTAAAAATAACCCAAGTTGGGTTGAAAATGGACTAACCCAGCAATTGGGTTGTTTTAACCCAGCGGTTGGGTTAAATGTTTGCTTAAAACAACATAATTGCTGGGTTAGTACATTTTCAACCCAACTTGGGTTATTTTTAACCCAGCATTTTTTAGAGTGCATTCGTCTAGCCATCACAATTTGGCCCTTGTCAAATTCGCTCAAATCCTTATGCTTGCCTATTTTTCCTGCTTCTAACGTATCAACATTGTGGACAAAATGTTCACTTGCTGCATAATATATCCCACCCACTAACAGGTGCTGTGATGAAGAGATCATCAGTGTTATTCACTTCACCTGTCAGTGGTCATAATGTTATACCTGATCGGTGTATATAAATTATTGAAATTTAAGTTCAATATTCAAAATAAACACAAAATATATTCAAAATAATGTTTATTATTATTCATAATAATAATCAGACTGGTCGGCAGGAAGTAATGAACACCTGCATCTGATTATTTTCTCAATTGGATTCAAGTTAAGTTGCTGTTTGAGACTCTTTATGTTGGACCTTTTGATAAGCTGCCTGTTTTGAAGAAAATCCTGTGTTTCAGTTTATTTCCCTGGAGATCTGTGTATCTGTTATTGATGTACTGTTATCCAATGTCCAGTCTACCAGTTACCTGTGATACACATCTGTTGTTATCATCCAGTCCGCCAGATTCTGTATCCAACCTGTATCCAGCCTACTTCACTCCTGTGTTATTAACTGTATACTCACCTGCATATTTACCTGTCTGGTACCACTGCTATAAATACACTCCTGCACTTGGGCACTAGTTTATGGATCATATGAACAAAGCTTTAAGATTCTGAAATCAGGTTGGATTCGTTCCGATTAACAAAGTATTGCATGTCATCATACCTAATAAGAGGGATCTAGATTTATGCAATAAAAATTGTGTGTGTGTGTGTGTGTGTGTGTGTGTGTGTGTGTGTGTGTGTGTGTGTATGTGTATATATGTCAATGTACAGTCCTTCCAGAAAAATGCGGCTTTTTTTTGTGATTGTTGCGGGCAAAAATCCTTGATTATGCGGCATGTTTTCTTAAAAAATGCGATGAAAAATGCGGGATATTTATGCAATTTTATGCAATGAAATTGCGGGAACTTGCAAAAACTGCGGTTTGATGAAAAAGAGAAAAAAAGCACTACATCACAGAAAGTGCTGGGAATATTTAAGTTCGCATCTTGTTTTATTGAAGACCTTAATAAACACACGGCTCAAATTTACAAAACATTGAGTCAAACAAGTTCTGTAGCTTTACAAAAGGAATATGCTACAACTTCTGAAAAATTAATAAATAACTTCCTGTTTTACAGAGGTAGCTATACAAAAAAAGACATTTGATATAACGACTAAATAACGACTTATATAGTGATGACCGATTTCAAAACACAGCATCATGATGCTATGAATCAGCGAGTCGATTCATGATTCGGATCGTGTGTCAAACTGCTGAAATACGTGACTTTGGCGATCCAAACCGCTGAATCGACTCACTGATTCATAACGCTCCAAACCGCTGAATCGACTCACTGATTCATAACGCTCCAAACCGCTGAATCGACTCACTGATTCATAACGCTCCAAACCGCTGAATCGACTCACTGATTCATAACGCTCCAAACCGCTGAATCGACTCACTGATTCATAACGCTCCAAACCGCTGAATCGACTCACTGATTCATAACGCTCCAAACCGCTGAATCGACTCATTGATTCATAACGCTTCAAAGCTTCATGATGCTGTGTTTTGAAATCGGTCAACACACCCGGAAACTGCTTTGCGCGGTCTTTTGCTGTTATTTCTGTTGGCAAATGGGAGTTTGCGCTTCATCATGGTTTCACCGATATCTATGGTTTCACCACGGGGTTTGTAGCTTTTCGATGACATTCACGTCGGGTAATTACGTCACTTCAAAACGTTCCCATGGCAATAGGTGGAAATGGCGGCTCTTGTGTGAAGTAAACAAACATTTTTCAACTTTCTGCTAATATATATATGATTTTTTATGCAACGAAAATGCGGGGATTATGAAATCATGCTAGCCCCGCAAAGTTTGTACGCGGAAATAGGCAATTTATGCGGCGAAAGTGCGGTGTATTTGAAAAAATGCGGCCCCCGCATAAATATGCGGACTTTGGCTGATTATGCGTTAAATCGCATAATCGCGTTTTTCTGGAGGGACTGAATGTAGCCTGAATGAATTGAAAACTTTACATGCCGTCTTCCTACATCCTAGGTTCATTATATTTTTTGACATACCTTTTCAGCAGGAAAAACGTGCAAAAATTCCAGACTCTGTACTGCCAACCTGTCCCTGCAAGGTTTGATTGTGGGTGTCTGATATCATTCAGCTGTGCGTAGATTCGACAGTCATGATTTTACTGTGGTAAAACACTTGTTTGTTTCTGTCTCTGTGAATCTCAGGGCTCAATCTAATCCTGGGTCTCTAGCATGTTTACTTTGCAGCTCAAAGATTCATCCGGGGTCACAACATAACATAACACACAAATCAACCCTGCGCTGCCCTAGAACAATAAAGCCTTGTTTTATTAACGGCCATTTCCTGTCGGAAGTCTGAGATTCTCATCTACTTAAACCTTAACAGTTTGCTGACATAGCTAGTCACTGCAAAGTCTCTCATGGCCCGGTCTTTAGCCATAATTTCTGAGAGAAGGCCTCATCTCAGGCCAGATGTTCCCCAGTTCAAATCTCTATAGCTAAAATGTATATAGACAATTTGTTGCATTAAATTACTAGAGTGTTGTGCATTTTTATTAGGTAACGATTTATTTTGGTAGTCCACTTTAGACATTCTCCTAACTATAAGTTACTTTGCAACTACATGTCAATTTCTGCTTAATATCTGCAAACACTTTATTTATTTTAACAGACATTCTGACTATAAGTAGGCTACCTTTGCAAGTGCATTTCAACTTTTTCTACTAACTAAAATGAACAGTCTACTAATGAGCAGGATTCTAATGAGAGAATTAGAGAATTAACTGACGTAGTTGCAAAGTTTAATCATTTTTAGGGCTGTTAATTAATTGAATTGATATTTTTGTCCTATAGATGAAAATATCTAAACGTCTTTTAAAAGTTCTGTGTTACACAATGTCTTTTTTTACTGAAAACCGAAACATAAATACTGATTAAAAAACGTCTTTTTTGCGGTGCACAGACAAAGGGCCGTGTTACTCCACGCTATTTGTGAGCTATTTTCTCTTCAGACAGACAGGAGCTGTATAGAGCCGAGAAAAGGAAGGGAATCCCGCATAACAGAGAGGATCTGAAAGAGGATCTGTCTGTAGCGTGTGAAGCCGGTGGATCCATGTGCCAAATCTGAGAGGCCGTCGCCTCTTCTAAACGAGCTGTCCGACGTGCAGGCACCTGCTGCCGTCCCACCCAGCCGCCCTAACACACGCACACTGTCTCCCTTACGCCTTGGCAGCCATCTGATCCTTTAGTTGCACATAATCCTGGACAGACTGCTTCTTTTTTTCCTACACAAATGGATAAAACCATTACATAAGTAGTCACACTGCTTTCTGTCAAACAGTTATTTTGCATGAAATATGTACATATGCTATAATTGGTGCACTACAGATATGTGCTTTGACATGCTCAGAACCAGTGTGGGCCTTATAATGTGTTTTTTTTAAGCTGCCTTTAGAGAATGATGTACATTTTTGTTGTTTATTTGTGTATTATTTAGCATGCATCAGGGGCCCGTTTCAATTATAGAGGTTCAACCAACTCTGAATTTAAACTTGAACTTGAGTTGACTTACCCTGCAGACAAGTTCACAAGTCCCTGCGGCCCAAGTCAAGTCCCAAGTCTTTGAGGTCCAAGTCAAGTTTCAAGTCTTTGAGGTCCAAGTCAAGTTTCAAGTCTCTGAGGTCCAAGTCAAGTCCCAAGTCTTTGAGGTCCAAGTCAAGTCCCAACTCTTTGAGGTCCAAGTCAAGTTTCAAGTCTCTGAGGTCCAAGTCAAGTTTCAAGTCTCTGAGGTCCAAGTCAAGTTTCAAGTCTCTGAGGTCCAAGTCAAGTTTCAAGTCTCTGAGGTCCAAGTCAAGTCCCAACTCTTTGAGGTCCAAGTCAAGTTTCAAGTCTCTGAGGTCCAAGTCTTTATTCTATTTTTTGCAATATTACTTTTCAGCTAGTTGTTATAATTAACAGTGAATTGAACTATCAAATCTTTACTTTAAAATTTTACTTTAAAACTGCATAATAAAGCACACAAAATACTACCCTAAAGGGTTAGTTCACCCAAAAAGGAAAATTATGTCATTAATTGCTTACCCTCATGTCGTTCGACACCCGTAAGACCTCCGTTCATCTTCGGAACACAAATTAAGATATTTTAGTTGAAATCCGATGGCTCTCACTCACAGAATGTAAATGTGCACGGCCGCTGACGTTCGGCTCGGGACAAATAACGGAGCGGTGCGGAGGAAAGTGAGCGTTTCAACTTTTCAATGAATTCCTATGAAAGTTTAGCGTCCACATGCGATCTGATAACGCGCCAGACTGGACACGCGCCGAGAATGATGCCGCGCTTACCTCAGCTCTGCTCAGCTCTTCTCATGATGAATGAAATCTGACTCCTGCTGCGTCTGTGATGTGACTTTCATTCGGCTCACTCACACTTTATTGAAAAGACACGTTCAGTTTATAATTGTAGTGTCTATTCTCTAACTGAACGAAATGATTTTAATACTATGAATATCAAAACGATGGTGGGGCGGTGCCGCAGTGGGCAAGTGATATTCAATAGCCGTGGCTTTGGGAGTGGCCTCGTAGGGCAGCGAAGCAAGGGCATTCTGGGAGTTGTTGTCTTTCATCCACATGAGACAAAAATACATTTTCTGTCTTTTCTCGGTCTAGAAGGCACCAAATTAAAAAATAATTTCACATTTCTACGACATAAATGACACAGTTTAAATACACATTCATCCTCCTAGCGCTAAAGTGTTCCTTTAAGCATAAAAGGTTAACGGATGTAGGTGTCATGACTGTACAAACATTTGATATATTAATAAATATATAATTCAGTGTCTATTTCAGTGTGCAGCAGCTTTGCCCCCATAGTCTAATGCTCTTTTCACATAATTAAATGTTCTCTGATCTCACCTGCTACATTTATTAATTAGGGTAATGAAATTAACATTTGACTTGGTAACACTTTACAATAAGGTTGTATTAGTTAACATTAGTTGATGTATTAGTTAACATGAACTAACCATGAACAACACCTCTGTTCAGCATTAGTTAATTTTAGTTAA
This sequence comes from Romanogobio albipinnatus, assembly GCA_023566225.1. Classification (NCBI taxonomy): domain Eukaryota; kingdom Metazoa; phylum Chordata; class Actinopteri; order Cypriniformes; family Gobionidae; genus Romanogobio; species Romanogobio albipinnatus. The sequence continues at coordinate 6,360,239 of CM042252.1, read as the reverse complement.
TAAAAATCCAGCTGTTCATGGTTTGTTCGTGTTAGTTCACAGTGCATTAACTAATGTTAACAATATTTTAATAAAGTATTAGTAAATGTTGAAATTAACATTAACAAAGATAAAAAAATTCTTTAAAAATGCAGTTCATTATTAGTTCATGTTAACTATTAACTAATGTTAACTAATGAACCTTATTGTAAAGTGTTACCGACGACTTCTACTCAGCCAACAGCAAGAAGGCAGAGGCTCGCAAAACACCAGCACCACTGACAGATGAAGAGAAGATGGAGGAAGAATATTAAAATCCAACAGGAAAAAGAATAAAGTATTTGTAGGAAATAAAGATGACCATATAAATTGTGAGTAATTCGGCATATATCTCAGACTACCCTTCCATCTGGCATCCTTCCCTTCCATAATCTGTTTTTGGAAAGTGTTTCGGATGATGGGAATATACGAATATTCAACCACTGGAAATCCTAAAGGAAATTCTAATTATTAGGTTACTTCTAGAGGTTTATCAAGTGACCGTCAGGATCCTGTATAAAAGGTCATGTCATTTTTGTCACTTTGACCGTGTCCTCATGATGAAAATACGTGCAATAAATGAATGTTCCTGCACTGCAAAGAATGCTTTTCTTACTTTGTATTTTTGTCTTGTTGAATCCAGTCAAAATATCGAAAGATACTTAAATCAAGATGCACTGGCAGATAATTTTCCTTGTTTTAAGTAAAATGCGCTTACTTTAGATTTTAGATTTAATTTATAATTTTTGGATATTTGTGACAAAAATACTCAGTAAGAAAAGGAGAACTGGCACCCCGACTGAGCCTGGTTTCTCCCAAGGTTTATTTCTGTCCATTATGCCTCTGATGGAGTTTTGGTTCCTTGCCACTTTGGCTTGGCTTGCTCATTTGGGGACATTACATTTTCAACCAAATATCCAAATAAATTGAATTACTAAACTAAATTAAATACATCACCTAAATTACTGATCTGCCCACATTGTCACTGTATGATAATTGAAATGAGCTGATGACATCACCGTTTTCTCCAGAGCGGATGTACAGCTGCTTTGAAACAATCTGCATTGTAAAAAGTGCTATATAAATAAAGTTGACTTGACTTACAGTGTGAATGAACGAATTAAGTATTTAAACACCACTGATGGTTTAAAAATGAGGAGGAGACCAAAAGAAACTCTGGGTTTACCACAGAAAACCTGCTCCAGACCAGGTTAGGTTCACAGAGTAAGTTACCCTGGTAACTGACTGAGTATAATAACCCACATAGCCCACAAAACAACAATGGCAGCCCCTTCGGATGTGGTGTTTATGAAACAAATATACAAATAACGTAAAATAAAAGGTATAACAGCTTCTCTTTCCATATGTGCCGTTTTTTCTCCTCCATTTCCCTCAAATAAGCAAGAAGTAAGCACCTTTGGCGATAGAAATGATTGTAAATAAGCATAAGCCCTGTACAGTCCGTCATGCTTTGTTTACATCTAGCTACCACAATTCCTTGCTCTCAGGCATTTTGGCGTGACTTTACCTGGAACGCTACAAAGTTGTGAGTCGTGGTATGAAGTTGTAACTTACGGGCTCAAAAACCTGCCTGGAACGCAGCATTAAGTGCGACTCGAGTCCAAGTCGCAGACTCGAGTTTCCATCTCTGTTACCCTGAGATGGGAAACTCTGAGTTTTGGGTTTCAGAACAGCTAAATTGAGTTAGTTCAATCAACTTAATCTCAGAAAAACCCAGAGTTTCCCTCATTTCAGGGGTAGCATAGGCCTACTCAGAGTTTTCACTTAACCTCCTTTCTGAAACGGGCCCCAGCTTTAACATTTGAATTCTGTGTTTGTTAGTGTGTGATTATGTGTGCATGATTTAGCTGTGTTTGACAGCTGTAACATAATTGATGTTTTATTAACAAATTTTGGGAGGAGCACGTTCAGATAATTAAACCTAATTAAACACAAGTGGAGCACGTTCAGATAATCTACAGCAGATTTACCTCCATTCGTTGACACTTTTTTAGCATCTTGGCTCACCCGTTTGCTACCATGTCACAACTTGTCTTCGACTGATGGCGAAACCAACTCCCCTTGGGACCTTCTGCCACAATCTGCCGGCCCCAGGTCCACTCCTCCACCGCCTGACTCCGCACCCGAGCTCCAGGCTTCTTCGCGCGGCCACCGGCCTGCCCGATCAGCCTCACAGTCACCAAGACACCAAGACCAACCCTTGCCTCCACCGGCGAGATGCCCAACTTCCTCTCTGGCGTCCTCCTATAGCTTGACCGTCCCGGCGATTACACCTATCGGGAAGTGGACAGTTTTAGAATTGAGGCAAGTGCTGGCTAATTCCGAACTACAGTTCTCACGGAAGATGAACAAAGCAGAACTGTACGACCTCTACGTCAGTTTACAGACAGCCTACCTCTCTCCCAAGTCCACTCCAGCTCCCAAGACGGCCAACAGGCAGAGCAAAGCCTGCTGGGCTCAAAATTCGCCTCGCTCGACACCAACATCTCCCTTCCGTACAAGATCTGGCTCGATTCGAGTGACGAGCCACAGCAACAGGCCTTCAGAGAGCCTGGGCCGTGCCCCGACTCCACCGTTGTAAGACCTCACCTGCATTCAGCCGAGACCCAACCTTGCAGCATGGCTTCTCCCGCTGCAGCGCTTTTCAGCCGGGCCCGCCAGCCTCCCCTCAGCATCTCAGTTTTTTCATCCCGCTGTTCCTAACCCTCTTCAATTTCAGTGGCCTCCAGCTCCCATCGCAGACGCTAGTGCGAGCTTGCTAGCAGCCCAAACTCAAAACTATCAACAGTTCCCTCTCCGACTTTCTCTAACACCTCCCGTTTTCAGTGGCCTGCAGCTCAAGCAAGCGCAAGGCCGTCCCTACCTAGAGCACAGGCCTACATGTCTCTCATATGCATCCTCCTTTTCCTCCTCATTCTTTCATCAATTTTCCCTTACAAGCCCCAGAGGTAGTCCTGGCTCCTCTCTCTTCCCCCGGACAGCAGGCTAAATATGCATAACCTTTACTCTATTTAATTTGATGTAAGTGTGAACTTGTGAAATGCTCTATGCTTCAGTGTTTAAGCATGATAGCATGGGAAGATTTCCTCTCCCTGCCAGTCTAACTACAACTTTAGCGCATTTCTGTTCCAAAACAGTAAGCTGCCTTGTTGTGTACTCCTTATGTTTCAGCTCATTTTTTTTAAAAAATCATTCTAATGGACTGAATGGCTCAGGGATGTGCCTGAAGCCTAAATCCGCATTCGGAAAGGCATGGGAAATGTATAACGTATTCTACGGAGCTCCTAAAGGAACATGGTTAGGTTTGCTGCGGTAGTTGGTTACATTACACTGCATCAGATTTCACTTATCACGTAAGGAGTAAGGAGAGGTAGCTGACAGGACGATGGACAGTTGTGGCCTAATGGTTAGAGAGTCATACTGGTAACCCAAAGGTTGCGGGTTTGATTCTCAATACCGATAGGAAGTGACTGAGGTGCCTTTGGGCAAGGCACCAAACCCCCAATCACACATGGTGCCAGAGAAAAATGGCTTCCCACTGCATTGTGTGTCCATGGCTTGTAGTGTGTGTTCACTACTCCTAATGTGTGTGCACTAGCTTGGATGGGTTAAATGTAGAGTAATTAAAGATTATTCATATATTAATTTGTAATCACAGATTATTCTAGTTGGATTGTATCGTCGGGTGCTTCATTTCAACCCTGACAGAAGACATTTTTTTTTTCTGCGTTCCCACCTCCCTCACAATGGACCCGCTGTTCAGCTGCTCTGCCTTGAGCAGAATGACCGTTACTGGAAGACCACACCAAGGACTTTTTAAATCTGCTGTGCCTAACCCACTTTCCGGACTGCTGTCCAAGGCATGCATGCCAGTGAATTGTCCCTGGGGAGATTTCGCCACATATGTGGAGTGGGTGCTGGTGAACTACGGATCCCAATTCACCAGCCGAGGAGGACATCACCAGCCCCACTCTGGACCCAGAGCCCAGCCAGCCACCGCCCACACACTGTACAGAGTTAATGCCAGAGCCCGAGTCTGCCGCGATGCATGAGCCAGACAAGAAGACTGAGCCAAACATTGGCCCAGAGCCTAAGTCCCACAGAGACTCTGAAAAGGTGCATGAGCCAGCCACACACTCCTGATGCTGAGGGTGAGCTGCATAGAGCCTCTAGAGCCCCGTTTCCACCGAAATTTCCCGGAACAATTTGTACCAGGAACTTTTTTTACAGGAACTTTTTTTCCCCCAGACCTGCTGCTGTCTGCGTTTCCACTGCGGTCTAAAGTACCGAGAAGATTAGGCAATTTAGTCTGGCGATGTAGGACTGCGCGCGGCGCGACTGCTCCTCCCAGTCAGCGACGGACAGTAATAATTTTTGTGCGACACTGTCTGCAACAATAACAAGTGGAAGAGATGCAAGCAGCGCTGCTTTTGCTGGTTATATATTGGTTTACTAAAGAGGTTATTAACAAAACGGCGGAAAAGAGACGAGTACTGATACTAAAGCGTATTCTGAAAGCTCGTAAAGCTAGATTTAAAATATGACAAAGTATGTTATCATCAGCTATTATGGACATTGACCGTGCAATGGCTGAGACAAACACGCCATCGGACAGAAAGAGCAAAACTGATATTTACTGAACACTGAACAATCCTCGCAAAAGACTTTTAAAAATGCTGGTTGAAATAAAATGATGCGTGAGCTCAACCAATCAGCATGTTCAGCGCCCAAGTCCCACCACCGAAAGTTCCCGAACTTTGAAAAAGTACCACCTTGGGAGCAGGGCCGCTCAGAGGGGGAAATATTTACCCGGAACTTCATTTAGACCCTGGTTCCTGCGGTCGAAACACACCGAGTACCACCCCAAAGTTCCTAGTTCCTGGGGAAAGTTCCTGTGGTGGAAACGCGGCTTAGGAATTATAATGAGGAATTGAAAGTGGATATTTCCCTGAATCTCCCATCTCCGCTGGTCCTGCCCAGCTCCCAGTCTCCTGTGTCTCCACTGGTCCCACTCAAGTCAAGGACTCCTGTCTTCCAATGACAGCCAGTTCCTTGGCTCCGCCTCCTCGGTTTCCCTTCAGGTCCTCTGCTCCTCCTCTGGCGCCACTCTACTGTGTGGATTTGCCTCTGGTCTTCCGGTCTCCAGCTCTGCCTAGTCAAGGGGATCCCCTGGCTCCTCCTCCATCTGCGAGTCCGTCACTTCATCTCAGCATGTCGAACTCTTGGCTCCACCTTGGCTCCTCCCTCCCTCGGCTCCACCTGGGACCATCATCCTTATGCTGTCTGTTGTTTAAGAGTGGCTTGACACAAGGAATGCGACAGCTGAAACCCATGTCTTGCATACGTCTGTGCATAGTGCTTCTTGTGAATCTCCCCCACATTTTTGAATGGGTTTTGTTTCACAATCCTCTCCAGGGTGCGGTTATCCCTATTGCTTGTACACTTTTTTCTACCACATCTTTTCTTTCCCTTCGCCTCTCTATTAATGTGCATGGACACAGCTCTGTGAACAGCCAGCCTTTTTTGCAATGACCTTTTGTGTCTTGCCCTCCTTGTGCAAGGTGTCAATTGTCATCTTTTGGACAACTGTCAAGTCGGCAGCCTTCCCCATGATAGTGTAGCCTACAGAACTAGACTGAGAGACCATTTAAAGTCCTTTGCAGGTGTTTTGAGTTAATTAGCTGATTAGAGTGTGGCACCAGGTGTCTTCAATATTGAACCTTATTCTAACAATATTCTAATTTTCAGAGATACTGAATTTGGGATTTTCCTTAGTTGTCTGTTATAATCATCAAAATTAAAAGAAATAAACGTTTGAAATATATCAGTCTGTGTGTAATGAATTAATATAATATACAAGTTTCACTTGTTGAATGAAATTAGTGAAATAAATCAACTTTTTGATGATATTCTAATTATATGACCAGCACCTGTATACTCAGGACATACAGGAGCTGCTGGTTTATTTGGACACAGATTTGAGTCTGACCTTGGACATGTCTATTTCTCACACAGTATCTCATCACTACTTCCCTGTTCTCATTGTAAAGGCCAAAAATAAAATTACATATAAAAAAGAATTTGGTCAGAAAATTGTATTTTAGAAGCCAGCATATCTATAGAAAAAGCATTTGCCTTCAATGCCTTAAAAAGTCAGCTTGCTGGGTTTTGGAGCAGGGTATCTCTTAAATTTCTACCATTCTGTGTGTGTGTGGACACAGGACATGCCTCAGTGGCCTCAGAGCCAATGGAGTTTCCCCTCCAAATAGCCCCTCACTCCCACCTCCAGCCCTCTTTCCCAAACTGTGGAAAATCTGACCGTTTTGCTCCAGGGATTCTCCACTGTCAAACAATAACGATGTAACATTACAGTTGTTCCCTACTCATTTTTATTTTTTGCTCATTTTTCATTCCCTCTGAATGGAACACGGTTATCTGTGCTCCATTACCTGAGGTTCCCCTTACACCCTCCTATAAATATGAAGCAACACAACTGTTTGCAACAATAATAATAATAATAATACACAATGTTTCTTGAGCAGCAAATCAGCATATTCGAATGATTGCTGCTAATGATGCTGAAAATTCAGCTGTGCATCACAGGAATAAATTTAATTTTAAAATACACCAATCAGGCATAACATTATGACCTAATATTGTGTTGGTCCCCTTTTTGCTGCCAAAACAGCCCTGATCCGTCGAGACATGGACTCCACGAGACCCCTGAAGGTGTGCTGTGGTATCTGACACCAAGATGTTAGCAGCTGATCCCTTAAGTCCTGTAAGTTGCAAGGTGGGGCCTCCATGGATCAGACTTGTTTGTTCAGCACATCCCACAGATGCTCAATTGTATTGAGATCTGGGGAATTTGGAGGCCAATTCAATTGATCCGTGGTTCCGTTTTGATGCTCACAGGGGTCAGCATGGGCACTCTGACTGGTCTGCGGCTATGCAGCCTCATAAACTGTGATGCACTGTGTATTCTGACACATTTCTATCAGATCCAGCATTAACTTCTTGAGCAATTTGAGCTACAGTAGCTCGTCTGTTTGATCGGACCACATGGGCCAGCTTTCGCTCCCCGCGTGCATCAATGAGCCTAGACCCTGTCGTCAGTTCACCACTGTTCCTTCCTTGGACCACTTTTGATAGGTACTGACCACTGCAGACCAGGAACACCCCACAAGAGCTGCAGTTTTGGAGATGCTCTGACCCAGTCGTCACAATTTGGCCCTTGTCAAACTTGTTCAAATCCTTATGTTTGCCCATTTTTCCTCCTTCTAACACATCAACTTTGAGGACAAAACTGGACTTGCTGCCTAATATATCCTACCCACTAACAAGTGCCGTAAGGAAGAGATAAACAGTGTTATTCACTTCACCTTCATAATGTTCATAGTAATAATGCAATGCCTGATGGGTGTATATTACAATATAACATGTATTATTTTGTGTTCCACAGAATAATGAAATGCATACAAGGTTTGGGCAATGAAGATGAGAACATTATGTCAGATTTTTTTTTGTGTGTGCGTGTGTGTGTGTGTGTGTGTGTGTGTGTGTGTGTGTGTGTGTGTGTGTGTGTGTGTGTGTGTGTGTGTGTGTGTGTGTGTGTGTGTGTGTGTGTGTGTGTATGTGTGTGAACTATCCCTAAACAACAACAATAAATAAACAACAGTAAAATAAGTTGAGAAACATCCAATATCATATGTCAAATCCCTCAAGTTCCACAATGAACTTAAAAATCCTCCTGTCTAAAGTAGCACAAAGTAGGGCAAAAATACAAAGTAGGCTGTATATGTGTTTTAGTTTTACTCAGTGAACTTTTGTTCACACGCTGCTCTGATTATCTGTTATTTAGTTTCGTCATGCTGCATTTTTGCATTCGTTGTGGACAGAAAAATCGCTTGTTACTGGAATCTTGCCACATTACACCTACACTGAGCACCACTAAACAGCTCTGTTGATTATAATGGAAGCAATCTAGTTTTCTAGAGACTGCATTGGAGACAGTGTGTGTGGAGATTCCAGAATCCATTCTAGCAGTTTCAGGCAGCGGATCCAGCATGCGGCAGGAGATGAATCATAACATCGGGAAACAGTTGTTAGATATAAATTCTAATAAGGCCATATAAAAGCACATGGAGCAAGTATTAGAGGCATGCAGCGGGGAACTGCGGCCAGAGAGTGTGGGACCAGGATGGAGAGAGAGGTAAAAGAGAGGTCAGTGGGAGGAGAACAGCCTGTAGATTGGGATGAAGAAGAAGCTTGTGGGGCTCTAAATGGAAGAAAGATGGAAAGGGAGACATTGCAAAAAATGATTTAAATTTCCTCCTCAGTATTTTTGTCTGGTTTTCCAATAGAAACATCTAAGCAAGAAGGAAAATGACAAGCCATACAAGAGTTGAGTTCCGGCGGAAGAGTGACCTCTGACCCGACGCATGACGTATTGATAAATGCGGAAGCGGAGAGGAGGGAGCAAAACAAAACACCAGTTACGAATTACAAGTCTAAAACGAGAATTTTTAAAGAGAAATGTCAAAGCAGCTTGAGTTTGTTTGAACCGTGAGAGGCGTCGACTCTCACCTAAGCTTACGCTACTCTTACATCCTACGTCATACTGTACGTCAGGTCAAAGGTCACTCTTCCACCGGAACCCGACGCATGTATGGCAACCGGAAGCTACTGATTACAGTTTATAAAGTTGTAAATATGGATATTTTTCTTACAAAAACACATCACTTCACTTCAGAAGGCCTTTATTAACCCCCTGGAGGCGTATAGATTACTTTTACGATGGATGGATGCGCTTCAAAATCTCTAAATCTTCTATTCACTGACATTATAAAGCTTGGATAAGCTGGAAGAAGAAAGTCATAGAAAGGCTTGAGGGTGAGTAAATTATGGGATAATTTTCATGTTCCTTTGTGCAGTATTGTTTATGTCTGTGTATAACATGGTTGTGAGTTTTTCCATTGGATTAATGATTAAAGACGGTTTATTTCTTTGTACCAGTCATCATGCGCTTCATTATAATGCAGCCATACATAACAGTAATGGTCAAAATGTAAAATTACCTAAAAGTAATAGTAAAGTCAACACAAAGTGTGCAGATATTGGACATTGGCTGAGTTTATTTAGAATGTTTAAAATTTTTGTGAACCGGCCTGAAAAAAATGGAGCGTGTCGCCCAGAGACTGACAGAATCTAGTGTGACAGGACTGTGTTTTCACAGCTCATGGCAATACAAGCAGCATGTTGAGCAATTGAGATATTCATGCTTTCCTTTCTCAGTCGTATCATCTCAGCGGCGTGGGAAATTCTCTCCAAGCGCTGGACTTGCCAGAAACACGGCTGCTGATGCTGCATGTTGAATCATTTGCATAAGGAAATCATTGAACCGTCACCTAGTCGACAACTTTTCTGAATGACTGTAGCAAAAACATGTACTCATGCAAGTCCTGGAGTCACTTATAAGATGGTTTTCCTTTCCTGTTTTCACATCAACTCATTGGCCTACATAGCAATGCAAAAGATGATTAACATCAACATAGAGGAAGGGTTTGTGGTTTTTGTACAGAATGGATGAAAGATATTAGGATAAACGCTGGTTGAGAAAACCAGGTTGAGTTTTTTTTCTACTTTTGGCTCCACTTTTACACTGTTTCTCCCTTTTGCTCTCTCTTGCAATTCCACAGGCTGTTGCTCATCACTAGTCTGCACAGTGGTCATGTCGATTTCATATCCATTCGGAATTTGTCACAGCGTGTGCAAGTGTGTTGGCGATGGGCATGTGCTGTGAGTTTTAAGTCGCAGACAAACATGAAAGGCAGACGAGCTTAGCAGTTAGCAGAACTTAGCAGTTGTTCCAAATTGATTTTGCTCCAGGATTTCAGGCCTGATTTTACATCGGATATAGTAGCCTACTCAAATTAATCAAACATTATAATTAAATAATCTTTACATCAACCGCAAACGTAAACAATATGCAAAATGACTAACATGACAGAGGCTGAATAGGAAAAACTAACTATTTTGTTTTCTAAATGTCTCTTGAATTTTGATGGTTTTATGCTCTTGGCAGCCAATAATTCACCACACAAAAAACACTGTGGTCGGCTTGAATCATGTTTATTCTTGCTGAAAGTGAACCCATATTTAATGTCATTGTGTTGATGGTTTTTGAGGATGAGGGCATGTCACGCAACCAGGGTTATTAGTTAATTTAAACCACAAAAAACATGTTACCTGAAATAAAATAAATGGTAAAGGCTATATGTAATAATTTTCTTATATTAATCGCTTTTTTATTGCCAATGTGTGAACAGCTTGTAAGGAATCTAAGTTGTCTATGAAAGCCTGTAGACTGATTTCTATGTGATGCCAGGAAAAACTAAAGTATGTGACGATAACCTCTCTTCCTTTCAATGACAAAAATGATAATACAATGTTCAGGATGATGCAGAAAGAGCCATTCTGTTCTGTAATGTCAATGTGTCATGCAAAGAAAAAGGTTTCACATAGCCAGTTCTATATATACTTTATAATCAAATTATCATAACAGTGTCATTTTAATTATCTCATCTGTCGGCATGATGCTGGTGATTTTCTTAGCTCGTGCAAAAATATCCACTTCGCTGATCAGATGCTTTCTTAACTGCTCTTTTCTAACCACTGTCATTTTTGTTGTGTTTATTTTGTTATTGAGAGGAAAGAGTGCAGCACATATTTACACATTCATCCAACCAAGGACATGTTCGTTAAAAGTATATTGCATGTTCGGGATGTTCGTTAACAGTATGTTGCTGTATTTCCAGTATTTCCAAATTCTTTTTACTTCTCAGCGAAGAATGAAAAAGAACTTTGATAAAGAACCCATGTCAAAAAATCCTATTGAAATTTCAGTTTATCCTGTAGGATCTTATTGGATTCTTAGAATGCAATTGGACATTCTGATTTATTTTAATGGAATTTCACTTTGTCCTGTAATACTTTTTATTATTACTTATTATATTAAATAAATAAATCAATTAATAACTTTTTAGAATCACCCTGGAATGAAAAAAGGTCACCCTGCTGTTCCCATATGTCCTTCTATCTTTTTCGAACCTCATAAGCAGAAATAAATAAATAAAAACGCGTCCTGCGCGCGCTCCTCCATGGCTGTGAAATCAGGCTAAAACTTTACAAAAAGGATACAAAAGCAATGATACGTGCGCCATATATGAAAGTGTTAAGGAGGGAAATCACTCGCTCCAAATGCTCTATTCATGTTCGGTGTGAACGCAGCACACGGTTTTGCGAGAAAGAAACCGTATTATTCAGTCAAAATACTGAGATCGGCCGTTACTGTGCATGTTCCTGTGAGCGCGTGCCATCAGCATATTACTATAACTCGCACTGTTGTCATGGCACCCAGGATAAGCACACACACGCACCCTTTTGAGAAATCAGACTTAATAGAAACAAACGCGACTCCCTCTTTTATAAGCTTAATCCAATAATAATATAATGAGGTAAACCTTCTGAGGTGAATGCATTGTACCGGTTGTCATGACAACATTGCGTGAGCGCTGACGGCTCGCACACACACTCAGAGGAGCGCGCACAGAGTAACGGCCAAGCTCAGTATTTTGACTGAATAATACGGTTTCTTTCTTGCAAAACCTTATAGTATGCCTCTGAACACTTTCCATATATGACGCGCGTCTCCCTGTACCATTGCGTGATACTTTTGTGTCCTTTTTGTAAAGTTTTCGCCTGGATTTCACTGCCATTCATAGCCATGGAGGAGCGCGCGCAGCAAGTTTTTCAAAATTTTAAAAAAGATAGGAGGGCATAGGACATCAGCAGGGTGAGTATTTTCATTTCAGCTTGAAACATGGTTTATGAGGAGATTTCCTGTGTCCTCATAATAAAAATAGCTTTAAAAACACACTAAACAATGATTTATTAAAAATGTAAAAATGCTGAATGTTTTCTGTGATGTGTAGGTTTAGGAGTAGTGTGTGTGTGTGTGTGTGTGTGTGTGTGTGTTGGGTAGGTTTAAGGGTAGTATAGGGGGATAGAATGTACAGTTTGTACTGTATCAAAACCAATACGGAAGTGACTTACACTGCAATTCATAGACTGGCCACTAGAGACAGGCTCCAGAAGGGAGCAGAATCTCATTGAGCCTCATGTTAAAATGCCCAACTTTACAGCAGAAAAACACATGTTTACAGCCTGGTACAAATTGTGCTGGCACAAATTGTGGTTTTGGTCTATACAGCTAATATTGGCCTTCATGACAACTGTGAGGGGGGTGAATTTTTGTATAACTCATTAGTTTAAATTATATTAAGCCTTAAAGTTCTGCATAATTGAGGGCGTGGTCACTTGAGTGAGAGGTGGATTGCCGCTGCTGTCACCACTAGCCATTTGTCTACTGTCTGTTAGCTCCACCCACTCCACCTGTTAGCTCCTCTTTGCCCATTTTCAGTTATCCGGGAGTGATGTGCTGCCAAGATGGTAATGGCCGCACTTTAGGCTTCAGAAACACTCTTCAGAAACCTATGGGTGACGTCACGGACACTACAGTCTATGGTTCTGATGCAACAAGCCAAAATCTCTTGTTTCTAGAAAATGTTCACCCTAACAGGAGTTTTCAAAAAAGTTTGGTTTCAGTGTCCGGATACTGTGTTTGCGTGTGGACTAACGGCCAAACTGCAAAGAAAAGGCTGCGGTTTTGAAAATACCCGTGTTTGTGTGGACAGGGCCCAAGATATTACAATAAATACCATAGAGCTTAATTGGTCAACAGCATTTTTTATGTAAACAAAAGAGAAGTGTTCTCTCCTCCCTTTAAAAAGTTGACCGTTTAATTTGCGATCCTAACAATGCGTGATTAATTGGTTAGTTGCATTTTTTAAAAATTGGATTTAGCATAGTTTTGAATCACTGTGAACCACATAACCACTGGCTTAATGTGTTGGATTGAAGATGTTACTCCTTTTAAACGTAGGATTCTACCATTTGGATCATCTGTAATATGAGAAAAAGCCTTAAAGCCACTGTGGTTGAGTTCTATCCCCCCATTTTCTTTCTAGCTTCCCTCTTTGCTTCATTTCCTCAACATCCCGTGCCCCCTTGTTTGCCCAGGCCAATTTCAGCATAAGTGAGAGAATGGAAAAACTGATTGCTCTTTCTCTCTGTCTAAATTCTCATTTCAGCTATGATGAATATAACATGTCGGAAATGATGAAATGTAACTGAACATGAAAAGTCTGGTGGCAAAAAAGTATTAAAAAAAGCATCTGTTAAAATGTAGTTGCAAAAGTTGTAGAGTTTGAGAGGATCTGAACTCAATGACACCACCTGCTAGAAAACACACTTCCTTTCCAAATCGCTCAGAATTGTTTAAATGACAGTGATCTGTAATATACATCCCAACATATTATTTATTAATGCTGTTTTCCATATCCTACCAGATCCTTCTCATTCCTTCATGCCCCCTGAACAAGACTTGGGTGAATTCTCTGCCTGCTCATCTCTGCATTGTGCTCTGCCTAAACCTTCACGAGAGATCTCTCCAGCAGGCCTGTTTGCAGCTGGTTTCTTCTTCTTGTGTTCAGCACTTCTTAGAGAGTGCAAAAGTCAGGTTCTGGAAGTAAAACTACCATTAATTTTGCCTATTGAAGAAATCATTTTTAACGATAATCACTTATGAACCTGTAAGCTAATCCATGGTATATGCTTTTGTTGAAGATGTCAACCCTTATTATTTCCAACAGCTGAATTCCAGGTGAAAAACTACATTATCCATGACTCTGCAAAGAAATCTCCACCAAAAAAGAACTGGCCCGTCCATTCTCATAAAGCACAAATGTCACTCGCGCAACATCACTGTGTGACGTGTCACCACAACACAGCGTCAGCTTCTGTGCTTTCAGCAAGTGCTCTGTCCTTTGTCCTTGTCTATTTATTGTTTGTACGTCCCGTAGGAACAATATATATATTTAGTAATGGTGACAAAGCAGTTTAGTTTGTGTGTTCTCCCATGCTACCTTATGGATGGGAATATACGCAATCTCTGTGTAATCTGCTTGGGAGTGGAGCATGCACAGTCAGCTCTTGACACGGCGACTGTCTTCTGAGGAGAGCTGTCAGGCTTGCGCCCCCTCGTGGTTCGGGTCCCGTGTCTGCTGAGGTGGTGCGCCGTCTCAGATCACAGGAGTAGCAACTGGAGCTTGTGGATGAGCTTGTCCCTTTCACAGCTGTCATCCACGGGCTCCACCGCCTTCACTCAGGATCCGGAAGCCCACTCTGCAGCTTCTTCCAAACAATGAGGGTACGATATTGTCGTTATCCATCTCCGTGGAGGTGGATATCGCCAGCTCTCTCCCCTGCTTACGAGTTGCTAGTGGAGGTTGTGACTCATGCCATGGTTATGCCATGCCAAGTTAAACATCGACTGGCCAGTCGAGAGGCAGGAACTTTGCAAGAAAAGTAAACTGGATGAAAGTTCCCTGACCAGTAAATCACAGCCGCACCGGAGCCTTCTGTTCTTTGCGGACCTCCACACTGAGGTGTCGAGGTTCTGGAATAAGCCATTTTATTCCCTTGGTCTCGGATAATTCATCGATCACTTGTGAGTTATCTCTCCCCTGAGGCTGCATTGTCCTTATCTCTTCCCTGAGGCCCCGACGTTGCCCACCAAGTCGTGAAGAATGACATCAAACTTGGTGGGACATCAAAGCTTATGTGGCAGCAGGTCAGGCTGGAGTGTGTCTGCATACAATGTCCATCTTACCGGCATACCAGGCTGACCTGTTCAGGGACCTGGACGAAGGCAAAGGGGCGGGCCCCAACGCTGTTAAAGAATTGCGTCAGGCCACAGATTCGGCCACTAAGGATGGCCTGTGGCCTGACCTCTCAGGCATTAAAGAAAAAGATAAAGCCTTCCTTATGAACGCCTTGCTCTCACCTCCTGACCACTTCGTTGAGAGGTTCCAGGAGGCTAAAAAGCAAATGGTGACTGTGGCGGAGGGGGCGTGGTTTCACGAGGTCTGCAGCGGGAGAGAGAGGGCGGGACCGAGCGGTGAGTAAGTAGGTCAAGTGCAGATAACAAACACCTGTGTCTCATTGCAGTAGTTGGCGTGGAGAGACCGCATAAAAGCCGCCCAGCAGAGAGGAGAGAGAGAGAGAGACGCACTGGGACTCGTGTACAGCAGAGAGAAGAGAGACGCAGAGAGGAACTGCCCAAACCGACGTTTAGAGAAACAAGTTTTGAGTTGAATGATTTTGGTGCAAAGTGCACGCAGCTTGCTAACTGACCAGAGTATAAATAAAAAGTACTTACGAGTCCCAGAAAGCCGACCCTGTCTTCTTCCTTCCCACACCCACATCCGAACCTTCGCTACAGTGACATTCCAGAGGTTCATCCCTCACCGGGACCAGGCCCCTGGGGCTACTGCCAGGGGACAGCCCAAGCCCACAACTAGGTCCTTGCACTGGCAACAACAAAAGGAGAGTGTCGCTTCTTGAGCCCCCCTCACAGAGAGCCTACTCAGGGGAAGACGGACCAGCATTCTCTCGCCAGAAGGCTCAGGCCTCTGAATGCAGACCCCTCCGAGGGGAAGTGGTCCACAACGGTTAAAAGTGTGCCTGCTTCTCCATGGTGCCCTCAGGAGATTGGTCTGCTACCCCTGCCACCATCTGTGTTTCAGGGCGCATTGGTTTCCAGCAGATCCATTGCGGCAGCAGTGCATGCAGTTGTTCCCTGCTGGTCACCCGCTTCAGAGCACAGTACTCACCACTCAAAGAGCACCAGAGGCCAGTCTCAAGAGACTGATTCCCTTAGTAGAATATATACTAAGGGAATCAGCGTGGAAACTTCTGTCAAACATCTCAGCGGATCCTGCGGATTATAGAAAACGGCTACAGATTTAATTTTGTTTCTCGTCCACCTCGATTCAAGGGAGTACTATCCACAATAGTCAGTCCAGAGTAGGCGCAAGTGCTGGAACAGGAGGTTCAGTCTCTCTCGGCTATAGAATGGATTCCTCCTCCCGAGAGAGTCACACGTCACATGGTGATGTTGAGCCAATGAATAAGTTGGATATGATGTTGCGTCTGGCATAGTGGAATATGTGTTTCAGATGCAATCACGCAGGAGCGTTCCCATAGCATCATCAAAACAGACGCAGCATCTCATTCCTTTCTCAGGGAATCTGATTTGAATACTAATAGTAATAAACACCAACAACTGGTAGTTCACCTGGCACTGCATTGCACTTAAAATGCAAAGCGCACTGGTACGAGTCCTCTGAAACACTAGTCCCAATAAATGAGCTCAAAGACTTGTAGAAGCAATCTAAAACGGCATGGTTGCTTTAGCAATGCTTTTGTTAACACTATCGGTTAGGTTTAAGGCCCGGGTATACTTCGGCCGTCCGCGTTCGTGCACCGCCCGCATGACGTAATTTTCGTCATTCGGAGGGCGTGCGGCCGGCCGCACACCCCGTCCGCGTGCAGCCCAAATTTCGAGACCGCGCGGATGGTCCGCGTGCAACAGCGCATGCGCCAGCAGTACAGAAGAGTCCACTAGGTGGCAATACGCACAGTATTGAGCACAGTGTTCAGCCGTCGAAGAAGAGTGTGCAAAGACCGGTTTAAAAACAACACGCTTTAAAAAAGAGAGAAAAACACGACAATGGACGGCGAACTCGACGAGCGTTTGAGCGAAGAGATTAGAAAGTACCCACATTTGTACAATTCATGTTTGAAGGAGTACAAAGACGTGTTTAGGGCGGCAAATTCATGGAGGGAGATAAGCAAAAATATTGGAAAGGATGAATGCCCAGCGAATGTCCCGTTGATAACAGGACTCAGTGCTGCCCCCCAATGTCTGGTAGAGCATAGGGAAAAAATGTACTGCGCATGCGTCGAACGCGATCATCCGCGTGCATCCGTTGTGTAGTATACTTTGAAAGACGCGCGGACAGGGCTGCGCGCGTGACGCGTCCGGGCGCGGTAAGTGAAGTATACCCGGGCCTTTAGGGTCACTTAAACAGGTGATACATCATTTTTAAATGCGATATAGCATTAACATTTTAGAGCCACTCACCGGACATTTCATTTCAGAATTTCTGCAATACGTACAACAACATCAATAATAAAGCGTTGCAATATTCAAGATCATCCGTTTCGGATAAAGCTGAATGCACTTATAACGGCACTCACTGTACATTTAATTTGGAAAGTGTCATGAAATGTGCAAGATGCGATCACCTTTTTTTCAAATGAGCCTGGTTTGAACATAGACATCATTGTACATGCTGTGACAAACAGTGTAAAGTGATTTCATCACAAAATTAGAGACCCTCACCACAATGAATTATGATCAAAAGTGGTTGCTGAAGAAGCACTTGTGAGAAATGTTAAAGATGAAGTGTGTATTTTCTGAAAATGTCAAAAAAAATTAAATAAATACATTTTAAAAGGTTGATCCATGTGCTTTTCTTATCAGGTTTCTTTCTTACACCTAATCAAAACAAAGCTGATTTGTGACAAATATGAATCTTTCACTATTCATTTTCGTCCTTTTTCTTTGTTTGGAGCAGCTTCCCAAAGGCCTTTCCAGGATGTTCTGCACCATTCACAGAAGACACTGCTTGTCCTGTGCATTGCTGCTCTATATCTCTCAAACATAAACAGAGAAATTACATCACTGGCCAGTAACACAGAGATCAGGACTGTTTTGCAGAGCAGAAAGGCACTCGTTCACCCTGCCTTCAGGACATCTAGGGGGGAAACAGGATAGACAGAGAGGACAAAACTTATCTTTACTGTGGGGGCTGACTTTTGCAGACCCCGTTGCCACACAATGGTAAAAGTTGTTCCACACATAATGTCCCTTGCTAAATAACGCGACAATCTCTCCAAAGGGTTGCGTTGTTGATGTTAGCAGATGTGCCCTTTTTCCTTCTCCACAGCTGAATCTCTTTGGCAAAAACACACGTATATACACGCACAGAGAAACATTGCATCACAAAGGTTCTCCTTTCTTCCAAATCCTGAGCGAGGGTGGGAAGAAAAACACAAGGGGATGATGTAAAGATATCGTAGCGCTCCATGTTGTCTTCATTCCTCACGGCGTACATCAGATCAGATGAGGCAATTGCATAGAAAAAAATAGAAGGAAAAAAGAAACAATTACTGAGCCGTAACAATGTGTTTGAAGCCCACTTCTGTTGGCCATAAATTATGCCGATCATTAGTGTGAAAGGAACATTTTAAAAGCTGCTAATTAAGTCGATTTGAACATAACATGTTTGTTATTGTTGCTCAGTATGTGGGGATTTCAGAAAGGTTGTAGAGATTTTGTGATATAAGAGCTACTATGAAAAAAGAAAATACTTACAGTGGATCAGAAAAAATTGCATCAGGTATTGTTAAATACATATAAGGCATGTACATTTTCCAAACTGTAAAAATGTAAATGTAAAATGTAAAAACAGGGACTTTTTACTGCTTGTATCACTCAGCTTGTGTGTGTTTGTTTCAGACAGATTGGGTGCTTCTCATTTCTTATTTGTGCATCCTCACGTCCTTTCCTCGCTTCCAAACTCCACCCTCCTTACGGTGCCAGGGAACGATGCAAGGAAAGAAAATGAGGACACAGGTATCGAAGGAAAGCTTATTTGTACATTGGAATATTTTTGATCATTCTAACATCCCCAGCTACTCTCAATGGATCTACCATTATGTTGATAAAGTTTGGTTATTTAAGAAATTCATAATAAATATTAATAAGATTCCCTGTTTAAATATTTGAGATGTATCATTATTTAAACTGCAAAGGTCAAACATAAATGAAAATTATTGTGACAGATGTGAAGTGGAGGAGAATTTATATGTGCGAATTGAGACGTCCTTCGGGATGGCTTACTTTGAACGGTTTCCAGGTCACAATCTGGAGGACGGAGGAGCGAGGAAGCATCCATTTGTGTATTGAGAAGCACCAAATTTCAGTCTGTCGTTCATGGTTAGGGTTTTCATTATTATGCCAGTAGGTGGCGAGAAGTAACCACCTTTATGAGTCATTGAATCAATCGTCAACCAATTAATTCAGTCGAATTATTCAGGAACACTTCTGTATGTTTGTCGATGTTGCAACATTTTAATCACAGCCATGCTGATTTACAGACATAACTGCCTCATGCTTCTGAAGTATTGGTTTTATATTAAAACATTTTTTTTTAAGCAATTCCTTCTCTTGACCCCACTCCAAATAATCCTTGTTGTCTACAAAAAAAGTATTTTGTTTTTTAATTGCTGGAAATTCTGTTTTACTTACAAACTTGAAGAAGAACAATTGGTTGCATTTCATGTTTATAAAAAAAAAACAATTTACTGTCTTTCCAACACATTGCAAGTATAGTACCATTATTCATAATAATCATACAATGAAACTTTTTGTGCAAACATAATACACAAAATACTGTATCATCAACATATCATCAAATGTAATTAACTGGCTCAAATGAAGTCATTCAAAAATACAAACAACACAATTAAAAGAACATCATCATCATCAGTTGTTCCTAGCATTTCATAAGGGTGTCCAAATCTAATGTTTCTTTGTTGAATAGATTTCGAAAAGGACTTCCTGTTCCAAATGACTCTCATCAGTGCAATGCCCTCAGTGCTGATGAAACATCTCTGCTGGGGACTGTGATTTTACAGTTCAGACCATAAGTTTTTTCTTCCCCCTCACTGAGCACTCTCAAAGGATGATGACAGTTATTTGTCCGTTCTGCGCGAGGGGTGGACCGGACCACCTGGTGGGTGTTGGGAGGCACTGTGATGGGGGAGCGTCTCTGTGGTTGGTTTTTCTGTGGATCTGTTCCAGAACTTTCACAATGGGCTCCCTGATGGAGATCCTGATTGTGTCTTTCAGGTTTCATCTTCTCATGTTGCAATGACCAGCATCTCATCATTGCTTATTGTCTTCAGCAAGTCATCATCTTGTCATATTAACAGCTTTCCTTTTATTCATCGGTGGAGAATATTCTATACTTTGAGAATGAAATGATTATGCAAGTCACGTTCACCTGAGCATAACACTAACAGAAGAATGAAAAAAAGTTTCTGCTGGCATGATGGAAAGTGGTATATCGGAGATGTACACTTATATGCCCCCTTCTTTAGAACAGTAACAGTAATTTTAGAACAGTAACTTTTTTCTTTTTTTAAATACAAGTAATGTCATTATCTGGGATTAATGAATGATTTCCCTGTTCAGTTTGAATGAGAGAGGCAGCATGACAAATTTCAGAGTTGAAATTGAATTGCAAAACTATAGTAAAATCTGTAAACATGACATGTATACCAACCCCCCCCCCCCCCCCCTGTATTCTTTTCTTTTTTCTGTACCTAAAGGCTTAAGGCTGTACCTAAAAATCACAGGCCTGATACTTTTTTTATGGATGGGCCCCCAGACCCAATGAGTAGGATGTACAAAAGAGGACTTCAGTGACCCCATCCTTGTCACAAGGTCTGGGAGACAGTTTCCAGTTGTACCCTGAAATCATCAATTGCCCTGCATTTACGCATCTACATAACTCTGAATTCTACCCCTTTTTTGATGGTCGACTACACTCAGCCTTCCTGAGGCCCTGTGCGTACAAATGCATCCAGATAAATCCAGCATGTCTACAGTAATCTGACAAGATAGTAAATTGCTGTAGGTAAACTATTCAGTGAACTATTGTATGATCTCTTATTTTGATATATGTGCTCACTGCTGCTTTTCATTGCTTTGTTACACAATTCCAACATTCCAATGATAACTTGGATGAAGGGCCTCCTCTACGCAGAAGCTTTGGACCATGGCACAGGCGGTGATCTAATAAAATTGGGAAAGATTTCAATAGTTGTGTCCAAGGTGAGAGGTCGGTTCTAGCACGTGTGGCTTGCTTAGGCCCACGGGGACAAAACAGGTGGGGAGCACTCAGTACATTTAAAGTTGTGTCAGCTCAGAAGTGATCTCATCGTGACCATACAAAGAGAAACACACAGCTGAAGAAGCATCTGAGCTGCTGGGAGCAATCAGCCTAAAAACCCTTATCTTGGTGGTGGTTGTTGTAAGAATATTTGGTAACACTTTACCTAAATACTTTATATATAATGCATTTTAATGCATTAATTATGCCTTGTAATACAATGCATTGTATGGTTTAATGAATAATTGTAACATCTAGGTTATAAGGTTACGTCAGAACAGACTGACAAATTGGGATCTCGTCTGAGAGCCCAATCACCTTTGAGTGGTAACAAAACAAGCCAATGTACATTGGCGAGTAATATTTGCATCACAAGCACCTCCCAATCCATATTGGTATATAAGGCACCGTGCAATACTCACATAGTTAAGTTTTGCGCTGAGGAGCCGAGATGGGGTCCCCGGCCATTCATCTGTGGTAAAGGGCTTGTGGTGACAGGAAGTAACGTCTCAGTTCCATCCTACAGGAAAGAGGGGTGCATTAGTAACCTAGACATTCAATATCAGTCAGTCAACATTCAACATTACGTCAGAACAGACTGACGAATTGGGATCCCTAAGAAAAATGCCACGACCGCTGTGTCTTTCCCAGCACCTTGTGTAAGTCACTTAGTCCTCCGCACCAGGTGGGGTGGAAAAGGAGAGGACTTTTCAATGAATTGTTGACCCCTGCTGTTCATTTTGTATACCCTATACAGTCACGACTTGTTGAATAACACTGGGGAAGCGTGTCTAGTCTAGGGACACTACGGAGACTGCATCCTGCCCTGTGAGAGGTAACATGGAGTTACACATATGGACTGATCCTCGGGGCAGTGCTACATATGGAAGATCTCTTAAGTAGATCCTGCCTTGACAGGGTTTGAAGCAATACTATTACAGAAATGGGCAGAGTGAAATCTGTCCAGGGAAAGACACAGGCTTGCCAACAGGGAAACCCTACCATGGAAGAATACAAATATGGGAACACCGAGAGGTAATCACAACAAATTGACATCTAGTCTAGTACAGGGGCTGACAAACTGGGCATACACACAAGTACTAGACCTGGCGTTGGGTTCCTACACCATGTCTAAATGGCGTGTCTAACTGCTGATGGATGCTGAAGGAACCACATCCAGAGTTCGCCAAATGGGGAACTCGCCTGGGAAGCAGACCATGTAAACACACGGGGCACGAACAGGACACAGCGATGCTAGGGCTGGGTCTGCCTCCTCAGGGGGCAGCACTTACAAGTTTATCACCTGGCCCCTGAAAGGAGTGGTGGGAACTTTGGGCCCAGGGCCAAGGCCAGGGACTTTGTGAGAGTCGGCCAGCCCGAATTCCAGGC
The DNA here is from genome assembly GCA_023566225.1 of Romanogobio albipinnatus. NCBI lineage: Eukaryota > Metazoa > Chordata > Actinopteri > Cypriniformes > Gobionidae > Romanogobio > Romanogobio albipinnatus. Next base: position 6,337,824 of record CM042252.1, on the reverse strand, counting down.
ACATTTTATTGACCGAAAATGTCTGCAGATGGATATGAGCACAATTAGGAGTGCTGTCTTAAGAGATAGGATCTTAATCTCAACTGACTGCAATAGCTCAAATGGTGCCTTCTGTAGGGCTGTTAAAACCATAGAGAAGTCCCAAGAGGGTATGAGGCATGGTCGAGGAGGATTCAACTTCCTCACACCCCTCAGGAACCTGATGACCAGGTTGTGCTTTCCCACAGACTTACCATCTACAGCATCGTGATGTGAGGTGATAGCAGCAATAGACACTTTCAAGGTGGGGGGAGACAGCCTTAGCTCCAGCCCTTCTTGCAGGAAAGAAAGCACTGCTCTGATCGGACATTTACGGGGGTCATCCTGGTGGGAAGAACACAAATCAACGAACAGACTCCTCTTCAAAGCATAAGCACGCCTTAGAGGGGGCTCTAACTTGAGTGATAGTGTTTAGCCACTTAAGTCCTCCACGTCCCATCCAGAGATCCCATGTGGAGGTTCACAAGGTCTGGACGCAGGTGCCCCGTCCCTAAGAATACAGGTCCTTCCGCCAAGAAGGGGTTGTTGTGAGGAGCATCAGGTCCGAGAACCAGGTCAATACATAAAAGTATGTGTCCTTGTATGTATGTAATCTTGGGTGCGAATGCACGTGAGGACTACATCACCATCTTGAAAGGAAGCTTGTGAAGGACCCAATTCAAGACACGCAGATCCAAGATTGTCCATAACCCACCGCCTTTATTGGGTACAATAAAGTACGGGCTGTAAAACCCTAACCTCATCTCAGTTGGAGGGACCGGCTCTAGTGTATCCTTCACCAGCGGGACCACATCTTCTGCCCACAGAAGCATCCTTGTCTGCCACTGAGGTAGACCAGACACTGCCGAACTTGGGGCGACATGAATCGCATAGCTGAGTCTGATCCTCCGAATGAGCCAGCGAGACGGGTTGCTTCAAAAGTAACGTTCTGCAGCACTTATCCCCAAAACACTGCTATAAAGGAAAACAAGTGCACTTTGTAATGATGTCAAATTAAAAGAGTTAAAATAAATTTTGATGTTTTAATAACATTGCTGTGTTTTGAAGATTTTATTGCATTTAAAGTTCATATATAGGTATCCTAGATGTACTAAATTGCAATTTCATCATTACAAATGTGTGATTACAAATTTATTCAAATCCATGACATACAGGTTTCAATAGAAATTAAATTAAAGTATATCTTAGTTTACCATAAATGTGTAACGATTTAGTCCACAGATGATGAAGATAGGTCAAGGGTTTCAAAATAGAAGCATAGTTTTTTTTTTTTAAACAAAGTAACTCGGGTAATCCAAAGTAAGTAAACTCAACAAAACAGTGTGCATAACACAAATAATTACGGACAATGAACAAAAGACAATGAGGAGCTTAAAAGGTATTCTTTTTTAAAGTATGCTTAAGTGTACTACTTTTTCACAAGAGACGTTCTACACAACCTGCTCTATATGTGTCCATTTACTAAATACTGTGGCTAATATGATTATAATTAAAGCACTCTCATCTCCATTTCACTCCATTCCAATTCTGAAGAATGTCCCCCATAAGTTCACATACAAGCTGTATTAATTCCCTCCTGTGTGGTCTGTGTATTATACTGAGCAGATGCTAAAATGTACCCAATGTCAATTCCTGCACCTGGCACATGTAGGCGAATAAAAATATCAATTGTGAAAAGCAGCACAGAAAGTGTGATTCCAACCCGATGCTGGTGAACAAATGCAGCATGTCCAGAGAGAAGACCTGGTGGAAATGACTCTAGACCTCATCAGGATCAGTGTAGAAGAGCTAAGTAGAACCAGGCGTATGAATGATTTCGAAGCTTCACGCATATATACCAGGATATCCTACTGTGCCTCACAGCGGCTGTGAAAACACATCATATCCACATTATGGAATAGCATGACTGTGTAAATGCAGTCTTCCGAAACAAAATTCCTTTCACTCAAATTTATATCATGCACAAGCACACACACGCATACGCATGCAAAATGGACAGGGTGTACGCTCTATTGAAATATGTACATACATTTTATCTGCAGAAAAAATTGCGATCACAGAGAATCGAGAAAGGGCTGGATAAAAGAGGAAGAGTAAAAGGAACTGCCGTTTGGAGCAGAAGCGAGCCGTTCCAGGATTGATCGTCCCACGCTGATTATGGTGACCTCCTGAACTGCATTTAAATATACTGCAACTTGAACTGTTTCCTGTGTAAAAGGTCATCAGTGTAAGTCTACGTTTACACAGAAAACAGGTGTCCCATGGAACATTAGGACATTAGGTATGGGTTAGCAGGTAGGATTAGATCAGAAAAAGGTCTGTTTTGTGTGGACAGAGAAAAAAAATCTTCAATCCAATCAGACATAAGAATCCATCAAAATAGGATATTTGCGCCACTAGTCATCAGCATCACCCTGGTTTTATGAACATTTTTGAAGTAGCCTACTGCATCAGAAACGAGTGATGGAAATGCCAAAGTTTGAGAAATAAATCCCTTAATTAGTAAAAAGTTTTTACGTTCGCTTCAGGTGGTTTTTGACTTGTGCAAAAAAGAGTCAATGCGAATAATGGGAGATGGAAACGCATTTGCCAAACAAATTCTGACGTAGTGAACATTAAACCCATGTGACTAATCGGCTGTGTCCTTAGAACCGAACCGGATCATTTGGCTCAGCTCAGTAATAAGAATATACGTTTGCGTGTGTCACTCATTGTGTTTTCAGACCCGATATCAAGGATGATCTTTTCGCCACTGCGCGACCACACGCAGTGACTGAATGTTGTTAAAGGAACATGGCGACTTTTTGGGACTTTAGCTTATTCACCGTATCACCCAGAGTTAGATAAGTCCACACATACCATTCTCATCTCCATGTGTGCCATAACTCTGTCTGATGCACCCACCGCTAGCCTAGCTTAGCACAAAGACTGGAGGTAAACGGCTCCAGCTAGCCTACTGCTCAATAAGTGACAAAATAACGCCAACATTTCCTATTTACATGTTGTGATGTGTATAGTTACATTTACATTTATGCATTTGGCAGACGCTTTTATCCAAAGCGATTTACAGTGCCCTTATTACAGGGACAATCCCCCTGGAGCAACATGGAGTAAAGTGCCTTGCTCAGGGACACACTGGTGGTGACCGCTGGGATCGAACCAGCAACCTTCTGCGTATCAGTTCCATGGTTTAACCCACTGGACCATCATCTCACTAGTTACATTGTGCACTAAGACTAACGGAAAATGAAAAGTTGCGATTTTCTAGACTGATATGGCTAGGAACTATTTTCTCATTCTTGCGTAGTGATCAAGGAACTTTGCTGCTGTACCATGGATGCAGCGGCACAATGATATTACACAACATGATTTTGTAACTTATGTCATGTGAGTTTATGATAGGAATAATTTCCCAATCAAGTTCATTGTAATAGCAGCCGCTCTTGTGAATTGCACATGGGTGGCCATTCAGCAAATCCACCTCTCCACCTGCGGACCTTTATTACCCATAGCCACTAGTTCTCTGTGACCGCAGGGATCAGTTAGAAGACCTTGACTCTCAGTTAGCCCCAAAAGCTAGGAGAACACCTGCGTTGTGCGACTGATCCGCAATGAAAGCAGGACTTATGCTGGGAACGCTGCAGGTCCGATTGTTCTCACAGACTCAGCCATCAAAATGCAGCGTGCATCAAATGACGGCAGCAGAACATTTGCGAACACATGCACAAATACCATCCTCATCCCGCACGTGCACAAACTCTAACGCACAAGAACACAGACCGAAGGAGCCCCTCACATCCTTTATTTAGGATCATGTTCTATATGACTTTGGAACGACACCAACGTCTGTTTCTTCACTTAGTGCGCACTTTTTCCACATAGTCAAAATGGCTTTTACACATTCACTGATTCCTAAAAGCTGGAAAATAACAGAGCTGAAATTGAAGTCAGTCAGTGCCTTGTTCACACAGGAATATTCATTACCACCAAAAACCTTTTCCCATCTTTGCCAAATCATGTTTCTCCCCAATGTAAAGTGAAAGCATATGTTGTTTGTTAGGCGGGAAGTACAGTATCACCATTCATCACACTATAATACCTATCACTTTTCCTTGTCCAGGTCCAGGCCTGGAATAATCTGATCAAGATTTGTTTGCTCTTTGCGTTTGATCTCATCCTAAATCCACATCATGACAACTGTGGAAGCTGCTGTGCCTTTTTTGAAGGCACAGTAATCTTAAGAAAAACTGTAGCATGGGATTTTTTATTAAGCCATTATTAAATCATGGTCTCTCTTCTTTTTTCTGCAACACACAGAAAGAGCAAAATAATGTTCCTGAATAAATTCCTTCGCTCCCCCATTGGGTTAAGACTCTAGCAGTTCTGCAATATCCACAACTCATATTCTGTTCTTATAACTAACCTTTTTTCTCTATTAATATGCCTGCATGAACAACACATCTAATTCTGATTCTAACACTGTTATTATTGTTAAAACTAAAACCATAAATAACTTTTACTTTGTTTTACATGTAATAAATCATTAGATGAGGGCGCATTATCTGCTGAAAGAGCCACAGCCATCAGGGAATACCATTTCCATGAAAGAGTGTACATGGTCTGCAACGATGCTTAGGTAGGTTGTACGTGTCAAAGTAACATCCACATGGATGGCAGGACCCAAGGTTTCCCAGCAGAACATTGCCCAAAGCATCACACTGCCTTCGCCGGCTTGCCTTCTTCCCATAGTGCATCCTGGTGCCATGTGTTCCCCAGTTAAGCGACGCACACGCACCCAGCCATCCACATAAGGTAAGAAAACGTGATTCATCAGACCAGGCTACCTTCTTCCATTGCATTCTGATGCTCACATGCCCAATGTTGCCGCTTTCAGTGGTGGACAGGGGTCAGCATGGGCACCCTGACTTCTCTGTGGCTATGCAGCCCCATACGCAACAAACTGCGATGCACTGTGTATTCTGACACCTTTCTATCAGAACCAGCATTAACTTCTTGAGCAATTTGAGCTACAGTAGCTTGTCTGTTTGACCGGACCACACGGGCCAGCCTTCGCTCCTCACGTGCATCAATGAGCCTTGCCCACCCATTACCCTGTCGTCGGTTCACCACTGTTCCTTCTTTGGAGCACTTCTGATAGATACTGACCACTGCAGAACTGCAGTTTTGGAGATGCTCTGACCCAGTCGTCTAGCCATCACATTTTGGCCCTTGCCAAACTCACTCAAATCCTTACGCTTGCCCATTTTTCCTGCTTCTAACACATCAACACTGATGACAAAATGTTCACTTGCTGCCTAATATATCCCACCCACTAACAGGGGATGAAGAGATAATCAGTGTTATTCACTTCACCGGTCATAATGTTATGCCTGATCTGTGTATATGCTCCCTTAAACATTAATATTTTGCAGTGTGAATGATTTCCAGTATTTTTTAAAGATGTGCTTCCACAATATTACCATCTTTTTTATTAATGTCTTTTTTATGCAAATGTCTAAAATGTGTATTCCTGCATCACTAGAAGCACCAAACTTCTTCTATTGGTCAGACAAACAGGTGGTCCCACCACAAATTCAGGCCAAATGTCAGACTGTTTTAACAAATAGAGCAATGTTTTGAAAGTGCCACAATGAATATTGTAACACATTTGTGTGATCAATAAATTGCATTGTCCCAAACCAGCTTTGCAAAATGCCCCTTCTTGACAGGCTCTTTGACACTTGACCCCTGCTTTACACCCCATGAAGAAATGTGCTGAACTTGAGCTTGAATATATGAGAGTGGGCTTCCCCAGGGATCTTATATGTCAGTGACGCATCAATAACAGAGATTTATGACCCTTCGCCCCAAAGCCCCTTCCCCCTCCAGCCGCCCATGAAACAGGGAGGAAGTTTATAAACCTGGCACTCGTTTATGAAGAGGTTCATAATTTCCCTGGCAAAGACCAGCCACCCCTTCAACATAATCTCTTCTGAGCAGACTTCAGTTCACAACTGTGTTAATGGCTGAAAGGAATAATTTATATTTTGTCAACATTTACTCTATGACATGTTCTTTATTCTAAAGAAAAGTTTGCTCTTTGCACTTTTCCACACAACAAAAGTGGATTGGTCTATAAAAAACAAAAGCCCATACAACTTGAGCACTATATTCCAGGTCTTCCGAAGTCATACAAAAGCTTTGTGTAACAGATCAAAAATCCAAGTCACCATGAATTCAAAATGTTTTTGTTTTTTTTACTTTTAGTATGCATATGTTTTGTCAGGCAATCACCAGACCAAGCTCATTTTTTTAAGTTTGAACATTGGTCTGGGGAGTCTGCTCTGTATTTTCTACTGCACAAGAGGTGTGATCAACGGGCATAGTTAAAATGACTCTGTACGCATTTGGATAGTCCTTCAACCAATCAGACCACAAGAGGTGTCATCAACGGGCATAGTTCAAATTACTCTGTACGCAATTGGATAGTCCTTCAACCAATCAGACCACAAGAGGTGTGATCAACGGGCATATTTCAAATTACTCTGTACGCAATTGGATAGTCCTTCAACCAATCAGACCACAAGAGGTGTGATCAATGAGCATAGTTCAAATGACTCTGTACGCTGTTGGATAGTCCTTCAACCAATCAGACCACAGGCGTGATCAATGAGCATAGTTCAAATGACTCTGTACGCAGTTGGATAGTCCTTCAACCAATCAGACCACAAGAGGTGTGATCAACGGGCATAGTTCAAATTACTCTGTACGCAATTGGATAGTCCTTCAACCAATCAGACCACAAGAGGTGTGATCAACGGGCATAGTTCAAATTACTCTGTATGCAATTGGACAGTCCTTCAACCAATTAGACCACAAGAGGCGTGATCAACTGGCATAGTTCAAATAACTCTGTACGCAGTTGGATAGTCCTTCAACCAATCAGACCACAAGAGGCGTGATCAACGGGCATAGTTCAAATTACTCTGTACGCAATTGGATAGTCCTTCAACCAATCAGACCACAAGAGGTGTGATCAACTGGCATAGTTCAAATTACTCTGTACGCAATTGGATAGTCCTTCAACCAATCAGACCACAAGAGGTGTGATCAATGGGCATAGTTCAAATGACTCTGTACGCAGTTGGATAGTCCTTCAACCAATCAGACCACAAGAGGTGTGATCAACGGGCATATTTCAAATTACTCTGTACGCAATTTGATAGTCCTTCAACCAATCAGACCACAAGAGGTGTGATCAATGAGCATAGTTCAAATTACTCTGTACGCAATTGGATAGTCCTTCAACCAATCAGACCACAAGAGGTGTGATCAACGGGCATATTTCAAATTACTCTGTACGCAATTGGATAGTCCTTCAACCAATCAGACCACAAGAGGTGTGATCAATGAGCATAGTTCAAATGACTCTGTACGCTGTTGGATAGTCCTTCAACCAATCAGACCACAGGCGTGATCAATGAGCATAGTTCAAATGACTCTGTACGCAGTTGGATAGTCCTTCAACCAATCAGACCACAAGAGGTGTGATCAACGGGCATAGTTCAAATTACTCTGTACGCAATTGGATAGTCCTTCAACCAATCAGACCACAAGAGGTGTGATCAACGGGCATAGTTCAAATTACTCTGTATGCAATTGGACAGTCCTTCAACCAATTAGACCACAAGAGGCGTGATCAACTGGCATAGTTCAAATAACTCTGTACGCAGTTGGATAGTCCTTCAACCAATCAGACCACAAGAGGCGTGATCAACGGGCATAGTTCAAATTACTCTGTACGCAATTGGATAGTCCTTCAACCAATCAGACCACAAGAGGTGTGATCAACTGGCATAGTTCAAATTACTCTGTACGCAATTGGATAGTCCTTCAACCAATCAGACCACAAGAGGTGTGATCAATGGGCATAGTTCAAATGACTCTGTACGCAGTTGGATAGTCCTTCAACCAATCAGACCACAAGAGGTGTGATCAACGGGCATATTTCAAATTACTCTGTACGCAATTTGATAGTCCTTCAACCAATCAGACCACAAGAGGTGTGATCAATGAGCATAGTTCAAATTACTCTGTACGCAATTGGATAGTCCTTCAACCAATCAGACCACAAGAGGTGTGATCAACGGGCATAGTTCAAATTACTCTGTACGCAATTGGATAGTCCTTCAACCAATCAGACCACAAGAGGTGTGATCAATGAGCATAGTTCAAATTACTCTGTACGCAATTGGATAGTCCTTCAACCAATCAGATCACAAGAGGTGTGATCAACAGGCATAGTTCAAATTACTCTGTACGCAATTGGATAGTCCTTCAATCAATCAGACCACAAGAGGCGTGATCAATGGGCATAGTTCAAATGACTCTGTACAATATTGGATAGTCCTTCAACCAATCAGACCACAAGAGGCGTCAGATCAACGGGCATAGTTCAACTGACTCTGTACGGAATTGGATAGTCCTTCAACCAATCAGACCACAAGAGGCGTGATCAGTGGGCATAGTTCAAATGACTCTGTACGGAATTGGATAGTCCTTCAACCAATCAGACCACAAGTGGCGTGATCAACGGGTATGGTTCAAATGACTCTGTACGCAATTGGATAGTCCTTCAACCAATCAGAACTTCCAGTCTCTCACTTCCGCCAATATGGATCAATGATTTTGAGGACATCACTCTGCACTTCAGCTTCTCATCAGATTTTCTGACCACGATTCAGACAGTGTAAATATGCTTTCCATTGGGGCGAATTAAGTCTGGTTCACGTTAGTGTCACACAAACCGTCGCAGCTATCGGACCCATTTGAATTCTGCACAGAATGATATTTTAAAGCGATATGGAAGATATTTGGAGAAGAAATGGTTAGACAGACTCGGCATTAGAAACAGCACTGACGAGTAGTAGAGATAGCACCGGTGCCATGCAGCAACAAACATTACACACTTTTCAAACTACACATCCTCAGCATGATTACGTTCACTGTTTTGTTTTGGTAACAGTTTCATTTTAAATCTAAAAGGGGAATTTATTAGACTGGCTGTGTTTTATAACTCATTCGTTTACATTATATAAAGCCTTAAAGTTCAGCATAATTAAGGGCGTGGCCACATCGAGTGACAGGTGGATAGCCATTTATTTGCTGTCTGTTAGTCATCGCGTCACTTCAGCTCCGCCCATGTACCGCCTTTTTGCCCATTTTCTGTTCGCGCTTTCAAGATGGCAACGGCCAGCTCGACCCGACTTTACTCTTCAAAACTGCTCATCAGAATCCTTTGGGTGACGTCACGGACACTATGTCCATATTTTTTACAGTCTATGGTCAACACACTAAATAATACTGCATGATTCAAGGCACTTCAGTGGGCTTTTAAGTCACTGTTTTTTTGCCCTTTTCCCCATGCCTGTTTAAATCACCATCCGCTTTTTGTTGTATGGAAAACTAAAGCTAAATGGAAATTCTGCCAAGCATCTCCTTTCGTGCCTCACGGAAGAAAGAAAATAATACATGGTCAGAATGAGGGTGAGTGATGACAGAATGTTCATTTTTGGGTGAATGTCTATGTCTTAAACACCTGAAAACACAAAGCCACCTTTCCCCATCCAATGGAATTGGATTCTGGCAATTACCTTAAATCTCCTGTCTTAAGTTAGAGCACTTCACATCACACGTGAGCCAGTAACCTGAGCGCACAAACCTCTGGATCTGACAGAACATGAGGCAGATCTTGATGAGAGCTGCTTCATCTGCGTTACCCCACTCAGAGTGTCAGTTTAGTTAGCACATTCTTTCATATCTCTTCTATCATATCGATTTCCACATCTAAATTATATCTTGGTGGATAATGAGTTTGTTTACTTGAACTGAGAGGCTGGAACAGTCTAATCTTTATCTTCCTCTAAATCTGGATTTTGTCAGACTAAAACATGCCTCTACTTATTTTTTTTTTCCCAAAACGGCCACTTTTCGCATAAATCATTGTTACAAGGGCATTCTATCGATTTATAAAGACTTGTTTTTGCGTGATTCCTGAATGTGAATACTGAATACCTAGAGCTCAAGACTTGTAAAATCAAGATAAAATGGCACTGTTGCTTCAGCAAATGCATTTTTATCTCACGTTTGCTTTTGTTAACACTATTGGTTAGGTTTAGTGAAGGTGGTACATTATTTTCAAATGCGACAGAACATTGACCTTTTAGTGCCACTCACTGGATATTTAATTCCCAAACTGCTGTGATACAACCAACGTAATAAAACATTGCCAGATTCATGTTCATAAAGACCCCCTGTGGTGAAAATCAAGTTTTTAATGTTGTTTATATGCGTATGTGGTGTTTTTAATATGCTTTAAGACAAACCATGTGCAAATGCTTAAGTCAACAACATTGCAGTGAGTATTTTCTCCTTAAAACGGCAGTGAACTAAAGACAAAAATGCGGTTTGAAATAGCTGGTGTTTATGACATCACAAACTACCTTGTAACAAATCATGTCATGAGGGGGGCGGGACTTAGCATATCATTAACTATTCTCTGAAGCAGGGGAGGCTCAAGAGATGACAGACTATACCGGTATAATTTTCTGTTGATATGAAAAATCGGGTAGATTTAGCAATATAGTGGGTGAATTACATGTATATAATGTATATTATGATGTATATGCATGGTTCGTACACATTTCAACCAATACATTTCCATTACTTTTCAGAAAATATTCAGGACCTAACCTTCCATGAAAGTCTGTGTATACATGTAAAATAAGAAAAATCCATGTTCAAATGTCAAATCCCAGATCTTAACTAATTAACATAAATCTAAATGGTTTAATACAAAATAAACGCTGACACACCAGTAAAATGGTTAGATAAATAATGTCTGACCCTAGCAATGGATTAACACACATAAATGGGAGGCAACAATGATAAATAAGTAAATAAAAGTGTCTTATGACACTGACAGTAACTTTACAAGGTGGCAGTGCCAGAGACAAACTTTTGGAATACAAAATTCCCCCATGCCATGGTCAGAAATGAACTTTTCCTTTAAGGAAATGTATTTATTATTTATTTATAAGTGCAATTTTTAATGATTACCTTTGTTGTCGTTTGTCAAATACTTAAATTTAACCAATTACTTAAATCAATCAGAATATTAGACTGTTATCAATAAAAATGTATCATTAACAAAAGCCATCTTTACACTGCAAAGGTGAAACAGAAGCTGCGTCTGAAATAGCTTATGTTTATTTACACAGACTGTTTAATGTTACTCAAATTATAAAATGAACAGGAACTCTTTACAGAGTCATTGTCAGTTATTGATATGCTCTTGATATTGTAGGCTAATAATGATTTGTCGATTAACAGACACATAAAATGTTTTTGTGTTTGGGGAAACTGCACGTCATAGAAGTTTCAAAGTTTGTTTAAACAATATTATCACTAAAACATATATTCTATTACATAAAGTTTTGAAACAAATTTCCATGACTTTTCCAAAACTTTCTGGTTTATTTATTTTTCCAAAACTTTTCCAGGCCTGGAAATTGCTACTTTAAAATTCAATAACTTTTCCAGGTTTTTCATGACCGTACGAACCCTGTATATGTCTTTCTCCAGTGACGTTCTATGATGTTCAAAGTGTTTCTAAGGATGCTGAGTTTCAGCTGTCTGACTCTGAGATGGCGAACATGGTTTGTGTAACATTAACAACGCATTATTAGCTGTTTAATAATGTAGTCAAGCAAAAGGATCATCATATGAATTACCGTTATGTGTCCGATGTTGTAAAGAGCACCATTGTGCAGTGTTTACCTCAGTAAGTTGGCCGAATGTGTTTCTGACCTTGTGTGAGTGGGTGGGGGCGGGTGGGGCTAATTAGCATATTCATGAATCCGCGTGTGGCGAGCAGTGAGGCTGAGGGACCGTGAGAGCAGGACAAGGCCACGGTCATTAGGGATGATGAGTGCTAGCTGCGTGCCGCATTGGCCTAGTGTCTCACGGAGGAGTGACGGGAGCATAAAGGAGGAGCGACGACAGTGAAGGACGAGAGAGGACCAGGCCTGGACTTTACGTTTTATTTATTTGATTACAGTCTTTTAAACATATCAACGAACTCTGCTACATTGGTGCCGAAACCCGGGAGGAAGGAGGGACATGCTGTCGAAGAGCCCTCACTGCTGACGGGGATCGTGATGCTAAGGAGGTCGGGCAGCGCGGATGGATGAAAACCGCAAGGGGCTGCCCGAGGCGGTGGTGCTGGAGCGAGTCAAGATCCGGTGGGACGGAGAGCTCGCTGCCGTGCCCCTGGGTCGCGTTGGGGTGGCTGCCGTCCGAGAGGGAGCGGAGGAGTTGCCGGCGTTCGCAATGGGCCGGAGCCTGCTGCCGTCCGCCATGTTGGGGAGGAGCAGGGAGCATGGGAGAACCAGAAATATGCCCTCAACAGGAGGAGCCACCGCCGGCCGCCAAGGGGCGGAGGAGGATCGAGCCGTCCAGTACCATCTGAGCGTCCATTACAATCACATGGCACTGCGAGGAAGAGCCTCTCGACGAGACGAGAGAGGACCACGCCTGGACTTTACGTTGTGTTTTGGTTTACGTTTTGTTATGTGTGTGCACGACAGTCGTCCGTGAGGGGCATTTTGTGTTTGTCATTTTATTAAAGTCTTTTAACGTTCGCCGGTTCCCTCTTTTTACTCTCTGTCCCTCTCTGTTGAAAGACATTTCAAGGGCATTTCAATGATTTGCAACAAACCAAATCGAACTGCTGTATCACAAAATCCTTGACATGCCCTTGAAATATATTTCAAATGGCCTTCAGATCCATGCACTCTGATATGACATTCATTACCAACAGCTGCTGCTCTGACACTACTGAAAACCATGGCCAAAGTCATCAAGTTAGTTTGTGCCAAGCCACAATAATTGCTTTACCACCATATAAGATGGATCAACAACTGAAAAAACATACAACTCATATGCAATTATGAAATACAGACTACACAATCTTATTGACTTAGGAGAAGAAAACGGTACTCTTCAGAGGTTGATCAGTTGTAATGCATTCAATTCTCCTAAACATCCTGCGAAGAAATAAAAATAGATACATTTGAGACAATTCTTAGCATACACTAAGTGTATGGAGCTATAAAATGAATGGGATTTGCATCACCCTGACTAACTGACTTTTGATTGCAGACTTTGTTGTCTTGGAAATCTCTTTGGAAACTCTGGAGGAGACACGTGAGATCGCTGGAGTCTTTTTCTCAGGAGAAACATTTAAGAAGCAGGGGGAAACAACAGAGATATTAAAGAGATCCCGTTTGCGATTTTGCTTTGCTATAAGGAGGCCAGTCACAGAAATCCCTGAAACTTGAGATTTAATTAAACAAAGCTGGCTCGATGTATACTTGAAACTCTCAAAGTTTCAAAGGGTCATGTGGTAGCAGAAATTGGATGATCTCAAAGAGGTCTGGATATGTGACATCGTTGTTGAAAGTATGGCAGTATAAAATAACACAGGCCTGACTTCAAGGTCTGCTTCTGTGGGAACAAGTAGGTCTCTATGCTTTCTTCATGCCTTTACTTTGCATAGCCGCCAAGTCGAGATTTGGCCACTGTGCGTTCGGTAGCTGGGCTTGGATACTTATCGAGGGGAAGAACGAATATCATGTTGACAGAGAGAGGGGAGGAGATTTCAATAACTCCCTTTTCCACCAAAAGCCTCTTTTCTTCTCACTCTTCGCTCCCCCTTTCCTTTTCCTCCAGAGGAGAATGAGTAGGGAGGACGTAGAATAATAAATAACTTCATCATTCCAGTGTCTAATTTCAAAGCGAGGTGAAAGGTAGGGTCGGGATTCGATGAAGGAAGTAGCGGTGGACCCCTGGGAAGAGCCATCTAATGATCTGGGACCCAAAAGTGAGCATGGGGTGGAATGGGCCTTGCAAATTAGATCTGGAGCCACCCAGCCTTTCCTCTCCTGGAGACTATAGCGTTTCAGATGAGGACAAAGCCTCTTGCATCCGCGGCTCTGCCGGCAGTGAACTCGAGAGAGAGAGAGAGGAGGGGAGGATGAATCATCGAAATTTTTGAATGTGAAACATAAAACATTTTCCAGAAAAATTTTTTATATTTCTGGTGTTTAAAAGTAAAGCATGCCTTTTTTTAGGCTACAACACTCAATCACAGAATAATATGCAGTCAACTATAAATAAGCCATTCATGTGTCAACTTCCTGAAGATCATGAAAACTGTGGAAACCCAGTGGTGCTCTCAGAAAATTGCTCTGATTCAGCAGTCAACCCTTGTAAAAAAAGAAGTACACTTTAGCATACTTTTAAAAAGAGTGCTTATTATGAAACTAACACTTTACAAGAATATGAATGAACTGAATGTACTGTTTTCAAACACTTAGGGTGCTTTCACACTTGGTTTGATTGCCTGGACCCAACCCAAGTTCGATTGCTCCCCCCTGCCCCGTGTTCATATTATATTATTTGGGTCCGAACCGGGGTGTGTTTGCTTCATCAAAGCAGCAGCTGTTTACCTCGTTGCTTGGTAACGACGGCGAGCAAGAGGGTGGCAAAATGCATAGCGTTGCTCACCTCACTTTTATATTTTTGTTTTTACAATCGTTGGTTTTGTTACTAAAGCTTCAGTACGTAATGGCACTTGGGTATTTCTGCCGCGAATGTACTGCAAATGCTCTAAAGAACGCTGAAGGCGAGCAGAAATGAGATCTACAGCTCTCTGCTTGCAGTACGTCAGTCATGTTTGCCAGGAAAATGAGTGAAACACGCACAAACACATTTTTGTCAAATCATACGTCATTAATAGCGGTTCGCTTCCGCGATTTAGTACGATTGCGTTCACATCAGCAGCGAACCGTACCGGAGTTCACAGGAACCGAACCCCAGATCACCTTTTCGAGCGGACTCGGGTATGGTTCGCGGGTGCGCACCCGAGTTCGGAAGACAGCGTTCACATCATCCAAACGAACCAAACTCTGACGTCAATCGAACTCGGGTGTGCACCAAAAGTGTTATTGTGAACGATCCCAGACGAGGAATAGGGTCTTATCTAGCGAAACCATCAGTCATTTTCTAAAAAAAACAAAAATGTATATACCTTTTAACCTAAATTGCTAATCTTGCGCTGCTCTGCGACACACCACGGATTGCGCAATTATGCCGGAAAGGTTACGCTAGACGTAGGCAGAAGTACCACCCTCGTGTTTACAAAATGCACATGCGAAGACTAATACAAATGTCCTTTAGCAAAAAAAGGTTAAACAATGATGTCGGACGATTTTGAAATTGGAGATGAAGTGTTTTTTGGTAAAGGGTGTTTATATTAGTCCTCGCACGTTCACTTGACTTGCACTTAACCATGAGCACAAAAGCCACACCACACAAATGACTTTTATTTGGTTTATTTCGTTAGCAAGCATGTAACTATAATTGTTAAGTTCTTTCCATTGATCAGTTTTTTTTTGTTTTTTTTACTTTCACATTTAAATTATTTAAATGACAGGTGTCACATTTAAACTTATACGGTTATACCCTACTTGTGGTCAGTCATCACAAAAGCCGATCAACATGATTGTTTGTTTTGGCCCCTTTAAATAAAGTTTTAAAAAAGACCAAGCATTCAACCTACGTCAGAGCGTCCACAAATCTTTCTACAGCGTCGTTGGCAGGGCGGCCAGAGCGAATTTTGACGCACAGTTAGTGGGATGCAGAGTCTTGTAAACAGTGCCGGCTTGTCAATAGAGGGCGTTGGGGCGCCGCCCCCATCAAAATTCCAGAAATATACATGTATACAAAAATTATATACAAATAAAAAATAAAATAGTTTACTCATACGATGTGTCGGCTGGTAGTAAGAGCCTCAGCATTTAATAAAAACTGTCTTTAATCGGTTAACTATTTTATTAACTACTTTTATATGTTTTCAATATGTTTCATGCGGTTTCATGCGCGAGGGACGCCGGACAAATCTGAGTCCATAAATATTAGGGCAGCATGTGACCTGAAACTGGTCTCTAATTGGTTTCTTAAAGATTCTCCTCCGGACACAACTTTCAATTCAATTCAATTCAAATTTATTTGTATAGCGCTTTTCACAATACACATTGTTTCAAAGCAGCTTTACAGAAAGTGCATTTCATAAATGTACAGTAAAAATGTTAGAAAGACAATGTTAAAGAAAAATGTTCGAAAAAGTTAATCAATCGTGTATTAATTTAGGCCATAACAACGCTGGCGTTGAGTCGTCTCTTCACAGGCGTTGAGTCGTCTCTTCACAGGCGTTGAGTCGTCTCTTCACAGGCGTTGAGTCGTCTCTTCACAGGCGTGGAGTCGTCTCATCACAGGTGTTGGGGCATCCGAAGTCTCCATGAGAGGCTGGATACAAACTGGAGCTGACGAACTATTTACCTCGGGACTAGTGTCCCGAGATAACAACAGAAAAGCAGATGGGAAATAATTAGCATAGCTGCTGTTCAGAATATTATATTAATGCTTTTGATCCGATTTAACTGTAGTAAAAAAGGTAATTATAATGTGAATGCTTGGCTAAAGAGATGCGTCTTTAATCTAGTTTTAAACTGGGACAGCGAGTCTGAACCTCGAACAATATCAGGAAGACTATTCCAGAGTTTAGGAGCTAAATGTGAAAATGCCCTCCCTCCTTTAGTGGACTTAGATATTCTAGGAATGACCAGAACTTTGGGTAACTTTACGCTCTTGGCAACTACTGCGAGAGTGCGACATCGTCACTCCGACTCCGCCAAAACCTTGCTAGGCTGATAACTTTAGTAGAGATGGCAGCAGTTAAACCAAATTCATTAACATTATTTAAAAAAAACCTTTCACAAGGCGTTCGCTGAAAGAAAAAAAAAAGGATAAAGGATCTCGGACCTGACCAACCCGATTTACAAATCCAGCAGCAGGCCAGTGTCAGAGGACGGAGCTACAACCGGAGCTTCACCCGTGTTTGTTATGAGGTGGCTGGCTGGATGTGATGTTAGCAATGCCCTTTTTTGCTTTCCCTGTCTTTTATTTCAAAGTGTCGGTACTGAAGTTTTGTGGACAACAATGGGGGTAAAAGACCACAAACATCTTACTGAAAAATGCAAATGTCATGACAGTAGCCGCAACCATCTTGATAACAGCATGAAACTAATGTTTTTGGGCAGAGTTGGCAGAGTTTCTCTTTAATGCTTGAATTTAGTCGAATTTAGACTTGTATACACGTACACGCAATGTAAGAAAGGTAAGATAGATCTACAAATGATATATAACACATTTACAAGTGATTACTGGATGCAGAAAGCTCTGTAAATGATTTACTCATGCATTATCATCTATAACAGGTGTTGAACACTGTAGTGTAAGTGATGACTGGTGAGGTATAGACAGCTGTCTTCTCTGACACACATGGACTCTTTAACTGCTGTGCACCTGATGTGAGCTTCAGTGGGAGGTGAAACTGGTTCACATTATCACTAGATCCACACATAACATCTGTGCTGATGAGTGAAAGGATGTATCCCCTTGAAAAAAAATACATTACTCTTCTTAAAAAATACGGTTTAGCATCCTGCATGTTTGTGCTTTTGAACACAGACCAGCTTACAACTTAAATATAAATCAATAAATTATATACTGATCATTTACTAATTGTTTGTTCTTCATTTGTTCAAGATTAACCATTGTTTATTGAGATGATACTAAAACAATTTTGACATAAACACTTCAATGATTTTAATGTATCAACTAATAACTCATCAAACATCTACTTTTGATCTGTTTTCATTTATTTTATGATTTACAATTTTTTAAAGATAACAGCACATTTGTAAGTCGTTTGACTTATTAATAAGTTATAAAAGTAGTCATGTTTTGTAAATGATTAGTTCATTATTAACTAATAATTTATAGATGACTTATGACTGAATTAACAAAACATTTATACGTTAGCTTATCACTTATTAATCATTTATGAATGTATAGTCAAGTTTTGTAAATGATTAGTTCGTCATTAACTAATAACATAAGTGACTTATAACTGAACGTTATTATAAAGTGTTACCACAATTTTTATATATTTCTTTTTAATTTTAATTAATATGAAACTAAGCATCCAAAAGCATTACATTCAGTTCACACTTATACTTAAAGTATATTATTTCCATAATAAATGCTCTTTTTAGAAGTATGCTAAAGTGTACTTATATGAACAGGTGCTGGTCATATAATAAGAATATCATCAAAAAGTTGATTTATTTAACTAATTCCGTTCAAAAAGTGAAACTTGTATATTATATTCATTCATTACACACAGACTGATATATTTCAAATGTTTATTTCTTTTCATTTTGATGATTATAACTGACAACTAAGGAAAACCCCAAATTAGAATATTACTTAAGACCAATACAAAGAAAGGATTTTTGAAATCTTGGCCAACTGAAAAGTATGAACATGAAAAGTATGAGCATGTACAGCACTCAGTACTTAGTTTGGGCTCCTTTTGCCTGAATTACTGCAGCGATGCAGCGTGGCATGGAGTCGATCAGTCTGTGGCACGGCTCAGGTGTTATGAGAGCCAAGGTTGCTCTGATAGTGGCCTTCAACTCTTCTGCATTGTTGGGTCTGGCATATCGCATCTTCCTCTTCTCAATACCCCATACATTTTCTATGCAGTTAAGGTCAGGAGGGTTTGCTGGCCAATTAAGAACAGGGATACCATGGTCCTTAAACCAGGTACTGGTTGCTTTGACACTGTGTGCAGGTGCCAAGTCCTGTTGGAAAATGAAATCTGCATCTCCATAAAGTTGGTCAGCAGCAGGAAGCATGAAGTGCTCTTAAACTTCCTGGTATACGGCTGCATTGACCTTGGACCTCAGAAAACAGTGGACCAACACCAGTAGATGACATGGCACCCCAAACCATCACTGACTGTGGAAACTTTACACTGGACCTCAAGCAACGTGGATTGTGTGCCTCTCCTCTCTTCCTCCAGAGTCTGGGATCCTGATTTTCAAAGGAAATGCAAAATTGACTTTCATCAGAGAACATCACTTTGGACCACTCAGCAGCAGTCCAGTCCTTTTTGTCTTTAGCACAGGCGAGACACTTCTGACGCTTCTGTTGTTCAAGAGTGGCTTGACACAAGGAATGCGACAGCTGAAACCCATGTCTTCCATACGTCTGTGCGTAGTGGTTCTTGAAGCACTGACTCCAGCTGCAGTCCACTCTTTGTGAATCTCCCCCACATTTTTGAATGGGTTTTGTCTCACAATCCACTCCAGGGTGCGGTTATCCCTATTGCTTGTACACTTTTTTCTACCACATCTTTTCCTTCCCTTCGCCTCTCTATTAATGTGCTTGGACACAGAGCTCTGTGAACAGCCAGCCTCTTTTGCAATGACCATTTGTGTCTTGCCCTCCTTGTGCAAGGTGTCAATTGTCATCTTTTGGACAACTGTCAAGTCAGCAGTCTTCCCCATGATTGTGTAGCCTACAGAACTAGACTGAGAGACCATTAAAGGCCTTTGCAGGTGTTTTGAGTTAATTAGCTGATTAGAGTGTGGCACCAGTGTCTTCAATATTGAACCTTTTCACAATATTCTAATTTTCTGAGATACTGAATTTGGGATTGTCAGTTATAATCATCAAAATTTGTATGTAATCCTATTAGTAAAGTAAAGCTTTACTTAAAACTAAAACAACCACTGGAGCTACTCAAGAACCATTGCACCCATAAAAACAAATAAATTAATAAATCTGGAAATAAATACATGTGAGAAATAAATAAATAAATGAACGCATAAATAAACAAATACAAATATACCTAAAAAAAATAAATGAAAGAATAAAGTCAATAAATAAGTCAATAAAAGTAAAAATAAAATAAATACAGAAAGCAAATCTTTTTTTTTTTTTCCTGCAGGTTTGGTCCTCCATACATGTATAGTCAACCACTCATCACAGCATAAACCCCAACAAAGTGATCAGGCCCTCGACGTGAATCTCAAGCTTCGATATGTTTCATTTTTCTTCTGAATGTTTTTATATCCCTTCTCCTTGACCTAGCCATCAAATTGCTGCTGTTTTTCTTACTTTGTTCATTCCTAATTGCAGGTCTATGAAAACAAAGTGTGAAGATCGAATCCAGAGTGCCATGGCACTCCAAAGTCAACTCTAAAGTCCATGACTCTCTCATGCAAATATTTCTGTAATGCTTTTTTTTTACCCTCATTTTCCAAAAATAGAGTTACATTAGCAAATGTGAGAGAGATGAAGTGTGGAGGAAACATGGGTTCCCACCTCCCATTGTAACTGATTTATCTTGTTGCGTTCCACTGAAAAAATAACAACACATGGGTGTGGAACAACATGAAGGCTAGCACATAATGACATTTCATTTTTGAGAGAACTATTCTTTTAACCTGTTAAGTTCGACTACGTTTGTCAGTTGATTTCTCCAAACCGCGAACTGTGCATTGCCTTTGTGACATGAATGCAAGTTCGATAATGCTAATATTTACAACCTGATGTGATATTTTCATTTCCATTTAGCAGACACTTTTATTTTAAGCTACTTACAAAGGAGCATAAGCAATTTGTCAATGAACCAAGCAATATTCACAATGACAGGTTTATTAGAGTAGGAAAAAAAGCTAGGGCAGAGGAGAGATTATTTTTGGGAATGCCAATGAGAAGTAACAACACATGGATTATGATGAAGTCCTTTAACGGAGGTACAAATAGGCATATCTCCTTCCATGTCGACCAACAAACAGCTTACTTGTAGTTGCCTCTGTATAGTTGTCTTGCCAATGATTCAGTTTAATCAGCTTTATTAATTTAATTATGAAACTTAAATTGGTTCTTGCTGCAGCTCAAACGTGCTGTGTAACCAACCTGGTCTCACAGAATTCCGTGAAATGAACACGGGCCCCTTAACTCAAAATCCGTGGCAGTTTCACGGAATCACCGAAAATTCCGTGATGGGTCCACGAAAGTGATTCCTATGTAAGTCTATGACAGTAAAAAGTAGACATAATTTTATGAATATTTATAGACGACTTTTGTATTTTGGAGCAACCAACCCCACTCCTACCCTAAACCTACCCACTCTCAACAATATAAAACACATAACAGGCAAATACAAGTACAGTCACAGGTATTTATTGCAAAAACAGACCAAAAACAGTATAAAAGTATTAACTCATGTTGCATTCCAAGTCTTCTGAAGTCACACAATGTCTTCATGTAAAGAACAGAGTTGAACTTAATGTTTTAATCGCTAAAATGATGATCCCGCCGCTCCGTGAACACACTCATTCATATCTCATTCAAATAATACACACGACTCTTTTGCATGATGCAATCTGTCACGAGACACACGAGAGCCAATGGCATTTTACAATCAAAGCCGATGTAATGACGCGATTGGTCACGAGACATACGACAGCCAATGCTGTCAAAGCTGACGTAACGTTTCTTCCGGCGGTAAAATTTGAAATGTGTTTTTGATCTTTGGCGGATGGACTCGACGCTGCTGATCGCTTTGGGGGATTTTCCTCACACAAATCAATCGTTTGGCCTCGGAACACTTGGAATATGTGTGCTAAATTGTGCCTGCAGTCGTTTCTGCCTGTTATATCCAGTTTTTTTTACACAAATGTAGGTAGGTTTAGGGAAGGGATTGGGTTACGTAAATAAAAAAAAAGAGTAATTGTAAATAAAATTATGCTGGCTGATTAAATCGAGAATCACACTTCATGTCATAATGGCAAAATCATAGTTTTATGACGTGAAGTGAAGTGACATGTGGCCAAGTATTGTGCCCCATACTTAGAATTTTTGCTCTGCATTTAACCCATCCAAGTGCACGCACACACACAGTAGTGAACACACACACACACACTGTGAACACACACCCGGAGCAGTGGGCAGCCATATTGCTGCGGCGCCCAGGGAGCAATTGGGGGTTTTGGTGCCTTGCTCAAGGGTCGTGGTATTGAGGGTGGAGAATGCTGGTATTCACTCCCCCCACCCACAAATCCTGCCGGACCTGAGACTCGAACCTTTGGGTTGCAAGTCCGACTCTCTAACCATTAGGCCACGACTGACGATAACCAACATGCCCAACGCGTCTGTTTACTGTCATTGACTTACATAGGCATCACTTCCGTGGACCCATCACGGAATTTTCGGCGATTCCGTGAAACTGCCACGGATTTTAAATAGGCCCTTTTCACATGACGTCACGCAACTTCCGTTCCGACACAGAGCCGTGTATGATTACTTCTGCCAGCTTAGTGAAATGTTATGGAGTTTTTATGCTGTGTTCACACCAAACGCGAATAGAGCGTCAAAATCATGTCTATCGCGTCTAGATGGCGTGTGAACATTTTGAATCCATTCACGCATCCACAGCGAATTGGACGTGCATAGAAATCGAGCGTTTGAAGCGAAATAGACGCAAGTTCAAGGCGCTCCAGGAGCTGCGCCGGAATGACAGCTCGCTCTCACTCATGTAAGTATACATACTCTGCCTCTTTTCATTTGCATTAAAAAAATATTAAACATTAATAGCCACACAAATGTGGTTCAGGCAACGCATACCTGGATCATCTTCACTGAATGTATATTTATAACAAACGAAATATAAAACCAAAACCATGCCTCTTTTCGTTTACATTTAAAAATAAAATAAAAATATAGGCCTACACATTAACATGTGGTTCAGAAAAGAAGTGTGCATAAGCTATATTACTGTAATAAAATTCAATAATTCATAAAACACAACCCAGTCTAAAGTTAAATAGCCAAAAAAAATAATAAACTTCACTTTGCCCTCAGTCAAAACGATTTGGCAAGCAAATAGATTCATGAGACCAAAGATCGGCCCGAGACATCAGAGCCAGCGGCAGACGGCAGAAGGACTAGCCGAGGAAAGGCTGCTCTCGCCTGGCTGTACATCTGCCAGAAATACGTTTAGATGATGTACAGCGACTTTCAGACAAACTTTTGCTTACAACACGATCTAAACTTGATAAAGGATAAAAATACATTTAACCGAACCAGTTTGATTTTAAAAGGTAAGCGTTTTGGAATAAGGCTTCCCATCCAGTTAACGTACATGTTAAAGAATGGTAAACTGGAAATGATCATTAACGTTATTAAACGAAACTAACTACAAAAACCTTGTAAATAAAACCTTGTAAATACGTAAACATTATTATTCTAAACTTTATACGAGTTGTTAGGTAGCCAGTTCTGGCACTCTCTTGAAGTATCCAACGTGAGTACGGTTCAACGGAAGTGCGTATACACTGCTTTGAGGAAAGGCGGAAGTTTTCTGATGTCATTGTGAAAAGGGCCTATTATGTGAGATCAGGTTGTGTGTAACACAAGAATGAACCTCATTGGTTCTTACTGAAGCTCAAAGTGCTTTGTAACACGAGAATGAACCTCACTGGTTCTTACTGAAGCTCAAAGTGCTGTGTAACACGAGAATGAACCTCATTGGTTCTTACTGAAGCTCAAAGTGCTGTGTAACACGAGAATGAACCTCATTGGTTCTTGCTGAAGCTCAAAGTGCTGCGTAACACGAGAATGAACCTCATTGGTTCTTACTGAAGCTCAAACGTGCTGCGTAACACGAGAATGAACCTCATTGGTTCTTACTGAAGCTCAAAGTGCTGTGTAACACGAGAATGAACCTCATTGGTTCTTACTGAAGCTCAAAGTGCTGTGTAACACGAGAATGAACCTCATTGGTTCTTACTGAAGCTCAAACGTGCTGCGTAACACGAGAATGAACCTCATTGGTTCTTACTGAAGCTCAAAGTGCTGCGTAACACGAGAATGAACCTCATTGGTTCTTGCTGAAGCTCAAAGTGCTGCGTAACACGAGAATGAACCTCATTGGTTCTTACTGAAGCTCAAACGTGCTGCGTAACACGAGAATGAACCTCATTGGTTCTTACTGAAGCTCAAAGTGCTGTGTAACACGAGAATGAACCTCATTGGTTCTTACTGAAGCTCAAAGTGCTGTGTAACACGAGAATGAACCTCATTGGTTCTTAC
Organism: Romanogobio albipinnatus; assembly: GCA_023566225.1. Lineage (NCBI taxonomy): Eukaryota > Metazoa > Chordata > Actinopteri > Cypriniformes > Gobionidae > Romanogobio > Romanogobio albipinnatus. Next base: position 6,313,653 of record CM042252.1, on the reverse strand, counting down.
TGAAGCTCAAACGTGCTGTGTAACACGAGAATGAACCTCATTGGTTCTTACTGAAGCTCAAAGTGCTGTGTAACACGAGAATGAACCTCATTGGTTCTTACTGAAGCTCAAAGTGCTGTGTAACACGAGAATGAACCTCATTGGTTCTTACTGAAGCTCAAACGTGCTGCGTAACACGAGAATGAACCTCATTGGTTCTTACTGAAGCTCAAAGTGCTGCGTAACACGAGAATGAACCTCATTGGTTCTTACTGAAGCTCAAACGTGCTGTGTAACACGAGAATGAACCTCATTGGTTCTTACTGAAGCTCAAACGTGCTGCGTAACACGAGAATGAACCTCATTGGTTCTTACTGAAGCTCAAACGTGCTGCGTAACACGAGAATGAACCTCATTGGTTCTTGCTGAAGCTCAAAGTGCTGCGTAACACGAGAATGAACCTCATTGGTTCTTACTGAAGCTCAAACGTGCTGCGTAACACGAGAATGAACCTCATTGGTTCTTGCTGAAGCTCAAAGTGCTGCGTAACACGAGAATGAACCTCATTGGTTCTTACTGAAGCTCAAAGTGCTGTGTAACACGAGAATGAACCTCATTTGTTCTTACTGAAGCTCAAAGTGCTGTGTAACAAGAATGAACCTCATTGGTTCTTGCAGAAGATCAAATGTGATGCGTAACACGAGAATGAACCTCATTGGTTCTTGGAGAATGAACCTCATTGGTTGTTGGAGAATGAACCTCATTGGTTGTTGGAGAATGAACCTCATTGGTTGTTGGAGAATGAACTTCATTGATTCTCGCACGTCAAGCGAACATGTTTGAGCAACTGTTTACCAGATCTGATGTGTGCGTTGATGAATGTTTATATGTGAATAAAGGCCTAAATTACATCTGTTCATCATATAAAGCAATCATTTCATTACAAATATCTTCATTTGTGTTTTGAAGATGAGCGAAAGTCTTACGGGTTTGGAACGACATGAGGGTGAGTACATGATGACAGGACTTTTATATTTGGGTGAACTAACCCTTTAAGCCAAAGAAAGAGAGTGGTACATCTTAAGTCACTTCAATATTTGCTCATAGTTATTATTTTATAGGTGAAAACTTCTTATTAAACAATACTTTGTAGTAACTGTTCACTTTCTTCTTTGACCCTTGTGCTGACAGGCACTCTTCCAATGTTCCTCTATAAAAGAATGAACAGAGAAAACGCTGACCAACATCAAAGTCAAACTAGAAAATAAAATCACATTGGCAAAAAAATTCCTTGGCTCTTCTATTCGCATTCCTAAAAACCCAATATCTCGTCATAGCTGGAAGTTTATGGAATTATGACCGTGGCATATATACGGAAAATGCTCTAAACACAGTGAGTGAAACCTGCAACAGCTGACGGCACGCACCAAATATACAAACCCACAAGGCAATGGCATTGTTCTCCTACTTAATAAACGTGTTTGGCTTCGGTATGTTTGTTTCCATTTTTTTCCGCAAAATTTACGACAGGCTTTACTTTCATGTTGGCTGAGTTATGTGGTGCTCTCTGGCAGAGGTACAGTAGGAGCTTTGAAGTGGAGCCATAAACGCTGCAAATGCGCGGCCAACATTGCATGCTGCTGTAGAGGTGGAAGCAGGACACCGGTTTGAGTAGTCAGTGGGGGGGAGAGGAGTGTTAAAGCCGTCCTGATATCACCAGATGAACTCCAAGCTTTTGCAGACCACATGAGAGATGAAAGTCTGCCGTACTTTTTAGCCACGCCAGAACGCCGCTCAAGGAGTGTAGCACACTGTTCCGTGCAAAAGTTTGATCTGGGTCACAAATATCAAAATCAAAGACAGGTGGAATAATCGCACTGGGATCTGTAACTGCCTTGAAACATGCGCTTATGTGACTGCAATGCACTCTGTTTACATATTAGCAGGTGTTTTTGTGGATTTACATGTCAAGTTGTTAGTGCATGATTCGTTTTAAGTAAAGCTGCCAGATTGAAAGTTTGGTTTACATGATGTAACACTGCCCTTTTACCACAGTAAACAGAAGATTAATTAAAAGAAATTTCGCAATAAGGTTCTTTTTGCAATAGGAGTGTCATAATATATCGCAATGCAAAAATGCAACAATGTATCGTGGATAGTGACAATCTGTATTGTGTACAGTTCGCCCAAAATAAAAGTTATAGTGTCAGTGTTAATTTTTAGTCATAGTCTTTTGACTAAAATGCCATTTAGTTTTAGTCATATTTTAGTCACCTGAATTGTTTTTAGTTTTAGTCTAGTTTTAATCGACTAAATATCATAAGATTTTAGTCTAATCTACAGTAGATTTATTCTCCTAAAATCTAATGAGTTTAGTTCAATTGTAATACATTAAGCATTTAAGCCTTACATAACCGACTGTCACTTGAACTGACATTTTGACATCATTTTTGTTTTTGACATTAAAAATACACAAAACAGTTTTTTAAAAACATCTATATAGTTTTAATAACTTTGTATTTCTGTTTTAGTTAGTAGGCCATATCAGGTTAAGCTAGAGCTTCAAATAAGGTTATTTATTTTTTTAATTTCAGTTAACATTTATTTAATTTCAAGTAATGAAGATTTTTTTTAATGGTTTTAGTGAACTATTATAACCATGATACTTTATTGAATATGTGTCAAATACTGGTCTTTCCTCCTGACTATGAATTAAATGGGAATGAAATTAAATACAGTTTATTGTGTAACCAAAAACAAATATATAATGCCTGACTTTTAATTACAAACAAGCTCGAAATACACCGGGACTCTTATTTCGCAATGTATGTACCTTACTATTGCAGTTGCAGCAGGAGCTCATTCAAGATAAAATATGCGTTGTTACAACCGTCTAAAACATATTACTATATAAACATCGTAAAGTAAACATTGTCATTATTCATCGGCATTAGTTCATAAACAATTGCCTGGCATAAATGTGCGCTATTCATTGATTGTGAACAGCTCTGGAGCGCTGGATTGGGGATACAGCAACAGCGCCGTGTTTTCCAGCGGTTAGATCAGCACATCCAAATCAAATGTGCGCATCTGTTACACAGGTATCAATTCTGGATCTGGATCTCTTCCCTAATTGTCCCTCCCTAACATTTTTGTCTCGTTTTTATTTGTTGACGAAAATAACAGTTGATTTTCGTCATAGTTTTTGTCATCCAACACTAGTTTTTATTTAGTTATAGTCTCGTTTTCGTCAGTGAAAAAAGGTTGTTGACGAAAATTATTCGTCAACAAAATTAACACTGTATAGTGTGAGAAAAAAATTCAAGTTTGAGAAGTTTTAGTGTCAGAACATTAAACCAGTGGCGAAGCTATGGGGGGGCCCGGGTGGCTCACCCAAAACATAGTTGGTCATTTTCCTAAAAGATATATGAAATAATTGAATAAGCAATAATTATAAATATAGCTGCAAGCAGCAATTATCGGGGCCAAGTGCAAAGAAGCAAACAAGGAAGCTAGCAGCAGACCATTTGGAGACAATTTTAAGCAAAAAAGTTGAAACCCCACATTAATACATTGAGTTGTATAGAGCCAATTTCATGTTTTGCTTAATTAAAGCGCCACCAGTGGTTCCACCAAGCAGTTCCACCGCTTTTTTCTGTGTGTCCCCATACATAAGCATGCGAAATTTGGTGAAAATATCTCATTTTGTTTAGGAGTTATAGACATTTATATTTATGAACACATAAAAGATTACCTACACCTGATTTTGATTGCATTTTTTTGCCACTTACAACCAAAATTTTTTACATTTGGCCCATGACAACTTGTCAACCCACTATCATTCCAATTTTATCGCGATCGGACTAAAGGTTTCAAAGATATTCACAAAAGTTGTTTAAGAGCTATATTACAACGTTGCACAACCCATAAGGCAAAACCTAGCATGTTTGGTATGTTGGACTCGGCAAGGATTCAGGAATCTCGGCAAGGATCAGGAAGGAGATGACCGAAACTTCTCAGACTCTTTCAGAACATTGTGCCGATGACCCATACTAAGTTTTGTTACGATATGTTCATGCGTTCATAAAATACAGCATTTTACAACAAAATTCAACATGGCTGATGCCCAAAATGGCCAACATTTAAAAAAATCAGATATCACTCTACTCTGCCGAGTTTTGCTGTTTTGCTGCCCCAAATCTAACGAGACTACTTTTATGATTTTTGGGCAAAAGCAAAAATATTTTAAAAAATGTATCTCCGCACCAGTAGGTGGTGCTGCGCCGAAACGCAGCAAGTAGCCTCAGGTCATGCTTGTGATGATGTGTACAAAGTTTGGTCCGAATACAATAAATCGTTGCGGAGATACAGCCTGAAGTCTGTTTTTGCACATTATTCGAAAACATTTTGTTGATGAATCAACTTGAATTCCACAACTTTTTGTTGACATTGTCTGAAGATGACCTGGTTAAATGTTCATGCAACTCAGATAAACCGTCTAGGAGGAGTTTGAAAACGTAGGATTTCGCTGAAAAATTGCCACTACAGAAAATTGAATCATAGGGTCCAATCGAATCGGCTTGAGCCACAGAATCAGAGGACAAAGGAATTTTGTTTCTTATTTCCCCCGTCCCTATAGGTGCATTTCACACGCTTGTCAAAATGAAAAGTTTGATTCGTCAGTTTCTGTTTGTCCCGCCCAGGATGTAATGGTAAGATTTGCACGTTTGTGGAAAGTGTAGTTGAATTTGAAAATTGTGAAGCAAATCAGTCGATACTTTAAAAGCCTAATTGGGATATATATTTGGATATGTACTGCTGCAAGTACTGCGCAATTTCCACAACGAACAATAAGAGTGACAATTGATTATGAGAACATCCCAGTGTTTACCCAGAATATTATAACCTGTAATGCACTAACTGCCTCGGATGCGGCTGTTAAGTAAGGAATAATTGACGACAAACCGTAGTATAAGCGGAATAATATAGTTACCCTTTACGTCTCTCTGTGGGTTTTGAAATATTTAACCAATGAAAAGTACTAAAAATAGCTTGTGACTAAACCCTGTAACGCGATTGGCTCTTCAAACTGTCAGGCAAACCTCTTAACTCCACACACCTCTGGCGTGAATGAAATGCCTCTGCTGCACGCTGATTGGAGATAGATCGCTGGTTGTTTACAATATTACAATGCTTCTTTGAATAAGTACAGCGTTTTCTTTACAAAAAAAAAAACACTATATATAAAGGATTATGCTGTGTGTTAGAGGAGCAGAGAAGAGTGTCTTAGTGTAGTATTTGTCATCGAGTCATAGCCAATACTCTCCTAAATAGCCTGTGAGTAGCACTTCATCTTTGATAACACGAGATGTTGGCCAAATGTCAGAAAAAAAAACTGCCCGCATAGCTACAGTAAACTTTATAACCTGTAATGCACTAACTGCCTCGGATGCGGCTGTTAAGTAAGGAATAATTGACGACGGGCTGTTGAATTATTAGAAAAATAATGTGCATTATTTTTCTACAATTTTCCACAACAAACTTTTTATTCGTTGTGGAAATTGCACAGTACTTGCAGCAGTACATATCCAAATATATATACAAATTAGGCTTTTAAAGTATCGACTGATTTGCTTCACAATTTTCAAATATTCCGCTTATACTACGGTTACCACACCTCAAGACATCGAACCGATGATATATTTAAACGGATTTGTCCGTTTTTTTACTTAAATCGCTATTGTGAGTAGGACTATTTCTTCCGCATCTCATCCAACGGCTCTTTTGCTAGTTCCGAAACGTCATTTTAAAGCTAGTTGTGGAGGCTGAGCCACTGATAGCAGACTAATGCAGTTATTAATGCAGCGAGTTATTAGAGAGAGGGAGAGACAGAGAGAGAGAGCTCTTTCAACAGCGTCAACTAATATGGAACTGTAAGAACAGCGCCTTTATTAACGTTACCTCACTAGTGAGAAATGTCATGTTGCTTTTAAGTTGCTAAACTATTTTACTGATAAAATCGTCAGAGCAGCGCTGACATCACATTTCTGTGCGAGTGTGTCCGCACTGTATGTGTGCGCGTTTGAGTGGGAGAGCAGAGAGTGCGGAAGAACGAGAGTAATGTGCGCTTCTTACATAATTAAACGTAATTTTATGGAAATAAAACATGGAAATAATTTGTCCTTTTTATCTTATTGTTTACTATATTTATTTGATTGGTCAGTGTCGTTGTGGGTTTTGGTTGTTTGCTGTTGTAGGCTGCTAAGACATTTGAAATTTCGTTTGGCGAAGTGATATGGAACTGTAATGCGGTCAAGAGAGCTGCCTGGAACTACGTTCGCTGTGCGTTTCCCATAAAATAATTGCACACCTCAGAACGTTCATCAGCCAATCAGATTCAAGCATTCAACGGCCCCGTAGTATAATGACGGTCAAAGCATGCATCTCTGACATTAATTCTCTGAAATTGGCAGTTCAAAAACCTCAAAACTCCCTTTGAGCTTGATTTTGGTAAAATGTTAATAATATGGTGACACTTGCAAGTGATTCATTCATGATTCATATAGGTTATTTCTTATTTGCTCTTTTGTAACTTTGAACTTAAAACTGTGCAGCGTTTATTTCTGATAATTTGGGACGCTATACTCGATATGATTTGCCCACCCGTCTTAACTAGGGATGAAATGATTCACTCAACTCACGATGCGATACGACTCACGATACTAATTTCACGATACGATTTTCTCACAATTTTTAACAAATAGACAAATTATAAATTATTTCTTAGACAAAATTCTACATATTTCTTTGTAAAATGTATATATATAAATATATACACTCACCTAAAGGATTATTAGGAACACCATACTAATACTGTGTTTGACCCCCTTTCGCCTTCAGAACTGCCTTAATTCTATGTGGCATTGATTCAACAAGGTGCTGAAAGCATTCTTTAGAAATGTTGGCCCATATTGATAGGATAGCATCTTGCAGTTGATGGAGATTTGTGGGATGCACATCCAGGGCACGAAGCTCCCGTTCCACCACATCCCAAAGATGCTCTATTGGGTTGAGATCTGGTGACTGTGGGGGCCATTTTAGTACAGTGAACTCATTGTCATGTTCAAGAAACCAATTTGAAATGATTCGAGCTTTGTGACATGGTGCATTATCCTGCTGGAAGTAGCCATCAGAGGAGGGGTACATGGTGGTCATAAAGGGATGGACATGGTCAGAAACAATGCTCAGGTAGGCCGTGGCATTTAAACCATGCCCAATTGGCACTAAGGGGCCTAAAGTGTGCCAAGAAAACATCCCCCACACCATTACACCACCACCAGCCTGCACAGTGGTAACAAGGCATGATGGATCCGTGTTCTCATTCTGTTTACGCCAAATTCTGACTCTACCATCTGAATGTCTCAACAGAAATCAAGGCTCATCAGACCAGGCAACATTTTTCCAGTCTTCAAATGTCCAATTTTGGTGAGCTCGTGCAAATTGTAGCCTCTTTTTCCTATTTGTAGTGGAGATGAGTGGTACCCGGTGGGGTCTTCTGCTGTTGTAGCCCATCCGCCTCAAGGTTGTGCGTGTTGTGGCTTCACAAATGCTTTGCTGCATACCACGGTTGTAACGAGTGGTTATTTCAGTCAAAGTTGCTCTTCTATCAGCTTGAATCAGTCGGCCCATTCTCCTCTGACCTCTAGCATCAACAAGGCATTTTCGCCCACAGGACTGCCGCATACTGGATGTTTTTCCCTTTTCACACCATTCTTTGTAAACCCTAGAAATGGTTGTGCGTGAAAATCCCAGTAACTGAGCAGATTGTGAAATACTCAGACCGGCCCGTCTGGCACCATCAACCATGCCACGCTCAAAATTGCTTAAATCACCTTTCTTTCCCATTCTGACATTCAGTTTGGAGTTCAGGAGACCACACCCCTAAATTCATTAAAGCAACTGCCATGTGATTGGTTGATTAGATAATTGCATTAATGAGAAATTGAACAGGTGTTCCCAATAATCCTTTAGGTGAGTGTATATTACATGTATATATACACCTAATATAAAGTGGGACCAAATATACTTCTAAAACATGTATAAATATTGTTTTAAACATTACATTATTAAAATCAAAAGTTATATGTTAAATCTATTTCATGAACCATAAACTAACAATGAATAGTTCTGTTTTTATTAACTAAGGTTAACAAAGATTCTTATTGTAACAAATGTGTTGCTTATAGTTAATGCATTAACTAAGAATAAGCAACGTTAACTAATTTGACCTCGTTGTAAAGTGTTGCCAAATAAGCCTTTTATAGAAATCATGACCACAATTATTCATCACATGGAGGGGAAGAATGAGCTTGCAGAATATTTTTGGCCATGTTTGCACCATTACCTGATTTCCATAATTCTTTCGCCGAATCACATACTATGTCAATGCAGAAAGCATGTGCAAATAAAAGACGCAATCCATAAGTACTTAGCAAATTCCTCCTTGAAAGTCATAATACATTGTGATTACGTGCACTTCGTTTGAAGAGAGACTTCTAATGTGTGAATGACCAAAGGATGACCTGTGAGCTTTGTCTCTCTGGAACAGGGACTTTGAGAACTCATCTGGAGGCCATCATCCCTATTCGCACTGCAAATTTAAATCACCTCAGAATGGGCTGACTCAGAGTGTTCAGTTGTTTTAGTCATTGCTATGCTTAGTATGAATGTGGCACGTCTTTCATCAACACTGACTGATGAGCACTAAGTGGTACGCCATGAGAGTCTCATGGGGGATGAACCAGTGAGATCATGTTTAAAAAAAGAACAACATGAAAAGAAAGCTCAAAGAAAAACAATGTGATGAAAAATCACAGCCGTCAGAGTGCAGTTCCTCCCCTCTTAAACTTTTCAATATGATAAAAGCAGAGAAAGGTATTAAGCTAGTTGACGTGACATGCTTTATTACATGTCCAATGTGTCATTTATAGTTAAAAATAGGTGTTTGTATTGGATATATGAATATAGAATATGTATAGTAGAATGCATAAATTTCATTAATTAAACAGTGCATCAAAATTCTTGTACAGGATCACAATGGCATACATCAAACCTTTGTTTTTTTAAGAAAAGTGTGTTATTATATGTGTGTGTGTGTGTGTGTGTGTGTGTGTGTGTGTGTGTGTGTGTGTGTGTGTGTGTGTGTGTGTGTGTGTGTGTGTGTGTGTGTGTGTGTGTGTGTGTGTGTGTGTGTGTGTGTGTGACCCTGGAGCACAAAACCAGTCATAAGTCGCACAGGTATATTTGTGGCAATAGCCATTAATGCGTTGTATGAGTCAAAATTATTGATTTTTTTTTTATGCCTAAAATTATTACAATATTAAGTAAAGATCATGTTCCATGAAGACATTTTTTAAATTTCCTACCATAAATATATTAAAATATATATTTATAGTAATATGCGTTGCTAAGGACTTCATTTGGACAAATGTAAAGGCGATTCTCCAATATTTCGATTTTTTTGCACCCTCAGATTCCATATTTTCAAATCGTTGACATACATCAAAACATACATCAATGGAACATAAATTTTTTGGAAAAATTTATAAATGTTTTAATGTAACTAACATTAATCCAGAGACTACATTTCGGAAAAAAAAAAGTGGAACATACTTTTTAAACTAGATTTTGATTTTATTTTTCTTGGACACTCTTGTCATTGGGCTTTTATACAATTGGCACTATGCCCGCGCGTACATATGCTTCAAATAGACTGAGAGAATTAGAATAGGAGTGCAATAATTCTAACCTTATTCTAAAATATTTTGCATCCAAATGTAAACACTTTGCGCAGTGAATTGCACAGCTGTTCACTGTCTATAAAGGATGCACAATGTATAAATAAAATAAAATCACATGAAAATATGGATATGTATCCAAAAAAAACATAGATTTAATATGGATATAGCAAGTTTTTGATAACATTATCGTTATTATACTTCCTGAACATATGTAGACAGGTCATAACAAATATCTTTCAGTGGTTTATGAAATGAGGGATCCCCCAAATGAAATGCTGGATCGGATTTTGGAGGTGCCGGCCTTCTTTTAAAAGAGATGTTAGCTGGTCGTCAAAACAAATTGCATATAGTCAACTATTCGGAATTGGGCATCAAAACCTGCAGTGTAAATGTGGCCAAAATTACTTTAAATGTGGTGTGGTAAAGTAGTCTTTGCTCAACCAAAAAGAACAAATAGCATCTCTAAAGGACATCTGGAGTTGATTTGTGCCTTTAAACTGTTTCCTTGTCACTTTTTGTACTGGTACTGTACATTAATATCACTGTGTGCTTCACGGTCCCATATGAAAGTTTAGGCGAAATATGCTCATTTATCCCCACCAATCAAAACGCAAAGATATATAAACAGTTGCTTACCTTCTTATCTTTCAACAACATTTCTGCCAACGATGAGCCTTTAGGTTACCAATAACGCACAAGACATCGTGCTCCATCCGATATCGAATGGCAAAGCGGAAGTCTCGAAGCACAAAAGACCATGTCCTCATTCTTGGGTTTGTGTCATTTTCCGTACCATTGAAAGCAGAAGTGCATGTCAAGTATAAACTGTGACCGAGTACAGTACACCTCCAGGATTACTCAGTTAATTGCCTTCCTTCCCAATAGCTGAATACTCTAACTCTATGGAGGTCTTGAGCTTCTGGCCAATAAAGATCACAGGATGTTCCTGGGAAATGACAGCTTTGACTCTCAATGGTTTGACGTATCTTTTTGGATGATGAAGGAGAGAGAAGCCTAGTGCACCCAGCACAACTTGTTCTGAGGTAAATGCCCCTTTTAACATAATGAACACTTGAACAATGATCACATTTTCCAGCTGTCTTTCTGTGTTAGGTCTGTGAAGGGGCAGGCCAACAAGAAAGAAATATAGGGACACAACAAATATAGTATTTTTCCATCCTATTTAAAGCACATTCCTGGATTCAACTTAACACTGCATCTTGTATTGACGCCATGGGCAACGTCATCAGTGTGACCAGTGTCTGAAGCATGTGTGTAAAACATGACAATTATATTAGCCGGCAACAGTCCATGATGTCATTACTGGAGCGCACATGAGTATAAAACGGCACCTGCAATGTACTTCATCAGCTTTTTTTATCTTAAGGAGCCGTTTGTTTGTATTAGTGCACATTAAAGGAGATCATTGAGGATAAACACACAAGCAAGCATTTCAGGAAGTATGTGCCTAACTATGTGTCCTAGGTTTTTGACACCTGAGGACACACACAACCTGTGCGTTATATGTTTGGTTGAGCGTTCAGTTCTCGAGGGAGAAATTCATAATGAGTAAGCTCCGTTTGCTCTTGGATCTATTCTTAAGGGATTTGGGACAGGCGTCTGTGCCCCACGGTGACCAAGGCAAAGCGGAGACTGAAGTCATGGGGTTCGCAGGTCAAGCTGGCTGAGAAGTTCAAGAAAGGTATGGCTCTCTCATGTTCCTCAGTCACCGGCTCAAGCGATCTGCTGGATCAGGATGTACTGTTTCTTGAGTCTTCTGATCCAGCAGATAGCATGTTGCTGTCATTGGTCGTTCAATGGCGCCAATGGTGGCAACGGAGAAGCATCTGTGGTTGAACTTGGTGGACATCAAGGAGAAAGAGAAAAACTTTCTTCTTGATGAGTCCTCTGAACTTTTCGGCACATCTGTAGAGACAGTGGTCGGGAAGTTTAGAGAGGTGAGGGCACGGCCTACAGCTTTCAGGAAGTGCATTCGGCGCCGATCTAAATCTTTCCATAAAACCTCTGGGGGACGCGGTCCATTACAGTCTGAGGACTGGAGGCAGGGCCAGAGGGAAGCGTAGCCACAGATGAAGCAGGATGCTAGGAGGAAAAGACAAGATCTGAGGGAAGTCATTGATAGGAAGCAATTTGATAAACAGGATGGAATCGCTGAGGAGAAGTAACATCACTTCTCCTCCCCTTCTAAGTAGGTACTGTGTATTGCTTCCCTTTAGATAGACCCATCTAGTTGACCCTGGTAGTAGACAATGCTAACCTGTTCAGGATGTTGAGGATGTTTGCCTTTTTTTCTATCACTGACTATGGATAGTGCAAATTTAATCAAGTACGGGCTATAACAGGTCCAAGATGAGTGTGTTAAGAGGGTTACATCCCTACTTGTTATTGGGAACTTTTGGGAGTGCTGGAAGTCTTTGGATCCTGGATGAGTTCAGGCAGGGTGTGAGTGATTTCCCTCGATTGCACTGGGGTAGTAGAGCAGTAGAAGTAGGGTTGTGTTTTAGGCTAGGATAGTGGAAAATTATTCTTGCAGTTCCCCTGTTTTGCACCCCCTCGAGGTAGTGGTGAACCTAGGTAACAGTCTAAGATGATAGGGCCCTGGGCCAGTATTCCCTATGGGACTGACATAGCTAAAACGTAGAGCTCTGTGGCACATATGGCTAATGCCTGGCCCACAAGGAAGGGAGGAAGGTTGTAGACGTGGGACTTTCCCTGTCACAGAGCATAGAAGCTTGGGTAATTGGCTGAGGGAATATTACCACTTGACAGCCTCTATGAGTCCTAGGACGTGCCCTGTATGATTGACACATCTCACTCATCTCAGTCAATTTATGCTATGCCCATTATGGTTGTGCATAGGCACAGCTAATGAGACAGCATGGCAGAGTAGATATTTGTTCCCCATACCATCAATCCAAGACACAGTGTTGAGTTCCACTTCGAAAGGGAACATCTTTGATTATGACTGTAACCATGGTTCCCTGAGAAGGGGAACGAGACATTGCCTGTCGTTGCCATGCCTCTGGCTTGCCTGCTCGTCTCCTTCAGACAAAGAAGTTGATGATGTACATTGCAAACGCCATGACGTCATGGACTATCGTTGGCCAATACAATTGTTGTGTTTACACACGTGCTTCAGACACAGGTCACGCTGATGACGTTCCCCATAACATTAATCCAAGATGCAGGATTTATTACCAGCTAAAAAAAAGTTGAAACACGAAAGAGGGCCACTATATTGAGATCACAGGACCAGCCGTGTCATGTGCAGTTCAACACATTCAACCATTGCAATTAAACATTCCAAACAAACTGTCCCTGCTGGAGCAATGAAACAAACCATGACAGCCCACAGAGAAAGGAAAAAAGACATAACCTCAAGTGTCAAGCTCAAACACACGATAGCCACAGCCACTCACTAAAACACAGCCAGGAAGAAACACCAACAACAGCAAAACGTCACTGGAATTGAATCCAAGAGTCCATTTTAAGAGAGCAATTATATAAAAGTAGGCCTATATGTTTTGTACATGTAATTGTGTAATTTTTCATTAAAAATATCTTTGTTATTCTCACATCAGCTACCTCTTTTATTTCCACTTTTATAATAAATAATTATCCTAATCTGTGATGTCACATACAAAACAACTTCCAATGCCAAGAAATTATAGACATGACCTTCAGTTGCAATTTAGAATAATTATATTATCTCAGTGAATACCATATGAGCTTTTTTTTCTTACAGTATTGTATGTACTTGTGAAAACATTAGTTCAGACATTATGACAAAAAGAAACAAATGGGTCCCATTTCAAAATGTAACATCCAAGATCAGGCTGCCTATCGAGGGCTAGCAGGCATAAACAGCAGCATAAACAGACAGTGTGAAACAGGATTGATTTGTAGGGGATCTCCTCCAGTCATTTGTCAGTATTAGGAACAGAGACACTATTTTATACACAAACGTAGCCCATCCCTCCCACACAGTGAGAGAAAAGGTGGAAGTTTGAGATTTAGGACGCAGAATGTGTGGTCTGAGCATTCAAAGCAAATGAAATGTAACAGAATCAAAGTGAAACGTCACTTAGTTTATGAAAGATAAGATCCCAGTTCTGTATGTGTTTAAAGTAACTTGTAGACACCCCCTAAATCTCTTTGAGCAAACAATGATGTTCAATGTAACAGAGCTGTAGACCTTTTTATTAGACAGGGATTTTTATGCAAGCATGTAGTGCTTCTTCAGCCAAAGGGTCCCGAGCAGGTCCAGAATTCACTTTTTTAATGGGTGAGAATGGAGAAAAGTGACTATAAATATTTCTTAACGGCCATTAAACCAGGGCCAGATTAACGATTAGGGCAACTGGTCACTTGCCATGGGGCACATGACATCTAAGGGGCCCTGCGCACCGTCAAATATTATGTTAGATCAAGTTATAAACGCAGTCCTCACTTTCCTAATTATGTGCAGATTTTTGCAACCCGTTCGACCAACCAAAATATTATGTTAAATCACATCCAAAACAATGTCTGTAGCTTCCTGCGCTGCTGGCAGCGAGCAAGGACGAGCTGTCACGTCGAATCACGTGACTTGACGCTCTGAAATTTGAAATTGGTGGGAAGATGGAGAAGCAGTTAAGCGGGAACGCTTAAAGAAAATGAAAAAGATCAAATGAATTGAAATACACTCTAAAAAATGCTGGGTTGTTTTTTCAACCCAAACACTGGGTTGAGACTGCTGGGTAAGAATGCTGGGTTGATTTAACCTAACTTGGGTTGAAAGTTGTTCTTAACCTGCAACCCAGGGGAACGCGGACGTTAAAGAGAGCATGCACGTCACGTAACACGGACGACACCGGTGCGAGAAGCCGCCATTTTCTCAGCGTCTTCGGATGGCAACAAGTGAAAGACGGTTTATGGTAAGTAAAGACTTAAAGCTCAAAAAAAGAGCTTTAAATGGAAGTATTCGCGGTTTTTGCCTCAGTCGCCTCAAGTCTCAACGGCCTCTTTTATTGAACTGAAGAGACACTTTTAATATAACTTAGTGAGTTTCTTATGTATTATAAGTTTTTTGAAGTCTGTTAATAGTTATCAACAGATTCACATTTTAATTCATTATTTATTTTCGCGATCAACCCGAATGTAAATAATACTTTCACTTAAGGAAATAAAACGGCAATATGTAATAAAGGGTGAATTATGTTGATGCTGTTGAAGCGATAATTGTTCAAATGAATGTTTTGTATGTAATCTTTCAGACTTGATGAGCTTCGTGTGTTCATTTTGCCTGCGTTGGGAGTAACCGTTACTGGAGACTACTATGCGAGGAGGCGCGCGTGCGCGCCCGCGATCTTCTCGTCTCTTCAGAAGAGAGGGAAAGACGTTTTATGGCAGTGGCGGCTGGTCAGTAGAGGGCGTTGGGGCGCCACCCCATTACAATTCCAGAAATATACATGCATTCAAAAATGATATAAAAAAAATAAAAAAAAATAGTTTACTCATACGATGTGCCGGCTGTTAGTAAGAACCTCAGCATTTAATAAAAACTGGCTTTGATCAGTTAACTATTTTATGTGTTCTTCAATATGTTTCATGCGGTTTAATGGGCGAGGGACGCCGGACAAATGGACGTCTTATCTGAGTACAAAAATCTACGGGCAGCATGTGACCTGAAGCTGGTCTCTAATTGGTTTCTTAAAGATCCTCCTCCGGACGCAGGTCGCTGCGTCCCTGGCGAATCAGAATTGGATGCGTGTTATTTTATCCTATCTGATTGGTTCTCGTCACCTGTCATTCAACTTTCCGTTCTTGGCAACGAAAGTGCGCGGGCGACACAGTGACTCCGACTCCGCCAAAACCTTGTTAGGATGATCACTATCGTAGAGATGGCAGCAGTTAAACCAAATTCTTTCACAAGGCGTTCGCTGGAAGAAAAAAAAAAGGATAAAGGATCCCGAACCGGACCAACGCGATTTACAAATCCAGCAGCAGGCCAGTGACAGGACGCAGCTGCACTCGGAGCTTCACGCGCTTGTTATGAGAAACGTAGGTTAGGTGGCTGGCTGGATGTGTAGTTAGCAATGCCCTTTATTGCTTTCCCTGTCTTTTATTTCAAAGTGTCGGTACTGAAGTTTTGTGGACAACAACGGGGGTAAGAGACCTCAAATATCTAACTGAACAATGCAAACGTCATGACACTACTGAGATGACTGACTTTGATCAGAGAGTCATTGAGAAATTTGCTGGCCAGAAAGAAAGGAGAGCAAAATTTATGTTCAAGTAGTCAACATGCTAGTCTGTTGTTGCCGTTTTGTTTTGTTTTTCCTTTCCTCATTCAGTTATATGTGGGAAATGAATGTGTAAAAAGATAAAAGTGAAGACACTGTTTTCTCTTTAATGCTTGAATTTAGTCAACATGCATCTTGATACTGCCATGATTGTAGAAGTAATCCATACCAATATTTATATATGAATGAAGTCCTAAATGTCATATAAAATGGTCTGTTCAGACTTGCAATGGATGGACAAACACTGAGATATAAAAATATCTTAATTTGTGTTCCAAAGATTAACAAAAGTCTTATAGTTTTACAATGGCATGAGGGTGAGTAAATTATGACAATTTTCATTTTTTGGTGAACTAACCCTTTAAAGAGCAGCCCTCCAAGTTCATCAAAATTTGTGAGATATGTGTATTTCATGTCTGTTTAAGTAGTAGTTTTCCAAAAGATATTTGTATTTTTATTTAAATAATTTTCTGGCCTGTTGAGCTTCATACTGACAGAAAAACATCACACAGGGCTCCACACTACACCCTGTGTAGGGAGACACAGCACCCTAAATTGAAACATCCTACGCAAAAACATGGTTTTTAGGTAGGGCTGGGCAATAAACAATATCATATCGAGATAATGGTAAAATATGTCTAACGATAAGCTCTGGACATTTTTACTCTATATGAATGAATCTAACAGCCTATCACACAGTATAAATAAACATGACAACAGCCAGTCAGTGCGTGGTACAAATAAATCTGATGTGGATGCACCTGTCTGAAAATTATTCAGTTTTAACTAACAAATGTTTTAGGAATTTGTTTTGTGTTCCTTAGTAATGTTCTTTTTCCTCTTTTTAACCCACTGATGAACAGGTGGTGACAGGGATGAATGCTGGTCAAAAAGAAGAATGACTTTCCCCATTCCAGTGCTTTTAAAGGAGGAGATAGTCCTGGATAAGTTAAAGCATGTTGCATGCCTTTGCTGTGCTGATGGAGCTTCTTCATGACTGAACATCAGGTCATGAAAATTGGTGGTGATGCATGTTCCGTATGTGTTCACGGACTTGACAAACTGTTAGCATTTAATCTGTAATCACTAAACAACACTGAACAAGCATTGAACATTTGTCAAGGAATTCACGCTCTCTCATTCATTCACTCTTTCACATGTATACTTTTGTCTTAGATAGAAAATTCCATAACTTATGCAAATGTTATAACGTCAGCGCTAATGTTGTGGTTTGTGTTCATCATTGTTATTTTGTAAAAAAACTTAAGTCATGCTAACTTGTGTTAAAAAGTCTAATTTGGTTTTAAATGCAAGTTATATTCATCAATGTTCCCTTTCGTTCAGTCACTACGACGTACGTTAGTGACTAACGAATGGGGGTTTCGCTTAGAAGCCTATCATCTTCGAGCATATAGAAAACGCCCAATGGCGTGCCAATGCCATGGGGCATGCGGAATTTGCATACGCAACTCCGCCTCACCGTGTGAGTATAAAAGGAAGTACGTGGCAATATCGCATTATGTTTCTGCTTTCGGAGCCAAGAGTACCTACCTCTTCACTCCTCACAAGCCTTCTGAGACTCTGTCAGCTTCTTTGAGACGAGCAGCTTTCCAGTCGGTGTTGGTGTGTGCTTCCCTGGGCGCTTCAGCATTGACTGCGAGGCTTCCTCTCACAAAAAGAGCTTTCGCGTGGCACGTCCTTTTCAGGACGTCTTGCCCGTGCACTTCTGGGTGCGGTAGATTTCTTTCACCCTCTGATGGGCACGAGCGCTGTGTGACGTGTTTGGGCTTTCAGCACACTCAGGCAGAGCTTGTGGATTATTCATGTTCTCACTGCGGGAACATGATCATCTCGGTGTTGCGATCGAGACTCTGTGAGCTTCGCGCTGATGCCAGAGCGAGAGTCCCCTCTGCCACACCCCAATCTGCGGTCTCTACGCGAGGCTACACTTTGGCTGGTGGCCAGGGTGATCTGAGGGTGATGGTGTGGAATGATGTGCCGACGCTCATGCCTCGGCCCACACCCCCCTCTCAAGCACCAGACCCGCCCCGTATTCAGGCGTCTACATCGGGGCTGGCTCATGCTGGCGGAGGATGAGGAAATGTCTATCGCCGCATCACAAGGTGGGCTGGAGTCATCCGAGGATGATGATTCGGCTGTGCTGCCGCCTTCGGGTGTGCCAGCATTGCCCGAGTCGGACCCGGAGTTGACAGCCATGCTCTCTCGGGCCGCCGCAGCGCTTGGGTTGGAGTGGAACCCTCCGCCCCGACCTGAGCGTTCGCGGTTGGATGATTGGTTTTTGGGGGAGCCCCTCCAATACCTTTCTTCCCTGAGGTGCATGAAGAGATTGCACAGTCCTGGAAGAACCTGTTGTCTTCCCGCGACCGTTTGGCAAACTCTTCCGCCTTCTCCACCCTTGATGGAGCCGCGGCTAAAGGGTACACTGGGTTCCCCCCGGTTGAGCGCTCTGTTGCGATGCAACTGTGTCCGCAGAGTGCTTCGACCTGGCGCGGTGATCCAAAGCACCCCTCCAAAGCCTGTAGGTTTTCGTCATCCCTGGTGGCGAAGACCTATAGAGCTGCGGGGCAGGCCGCCGCTTCGCTGCATGCCATGGAAACTCTTCAGGCCTACCAGGCCAAGTTGCTGTGTGACATGCACGAGGGTGGAGCTGATCCAGGACTCAGCAATGAGTTGCGTGCCGTCACCGACCTCTCTCTCCGGGCGACGAAGGTGACCGCGCGCTCCCTGGGTCAGGTGATGTCCACAAATGTGGTCCAGGAGAGACACCTATGGCTCACCCTGGCCGATATGCGGGACGGTGAGAGAACACGTTTCCTCGACGCCCCCATATCCCAGGGTGGGCTATTCGGCGGGGCGGTCGAGAGCTTCGCCCAACAGTTCTCGGCCGCTCAGAAGCAGACTGAGGCCATAAAACATATACTGCCCCGGCGGTCCGCTGCTGCCTCCACCCAGCCGCCCACGCAGTTGCCTCAGCCTGCTAGCCACCGAGGACGCCCTCCTGCGGTTCCCTCAACCTCTGCGCCACCCAAGCAGCAGCCTCCACCCGGGCCGCGCAGAGGTGACCACAGGAAGGCATCCAAGTTTGCTCCAGCCCCGCAGCCCACGAAAAAACGCCAGGCTAAGTGGCGCTCCTGACGCGGACAGCTCAGGGATGGGCAGTTCTTTCCAGGAGACGGTAGCAGGGCCGCTCCTTCCCCCGGTGGAGGGCCGGGGGAGAATCTTTTGTTCAGCTGGACATGTGCCCAAGGTTCCCACCACTCCGTTCAAGGACTAGGTGGTGAACCTGCAAGCGCTGCCTTTGGAGAAGGCAGACCCAGCCTTGGCACTGCTCTGTCCAGTTCGCGCCCTCCGCGCTTACGTAGACAGCCCGCAGTGTTTCAGGACCTCAGACCAGCTCTTTGTCTGTTATGGTGGAGAGCGGAAGGGAAGAGCTCTCTCAAAGCAAAGGCTGTCTCACTGGATAGTGGACACCATTGTTTTGGCTTACCAGCAGCAAGGTCGACCATGTCCCCTTGGGGTCAGGGCACATTCCACTCGCAGTGTGGCCTCCTCTTGGGCCTTAGCGTATGGCGCCTCGCTAACAGACATCTGCAGAGCTGCAGGCTGGGCGACACCAAACACATTCGCCAGATTCTACAATCTCCGAGTGGAGCCAGTGTCCGACTATGTACTCGCTCCCCCGAGGGGCCGGTAATGGGCCAGGCTCAGGTGTCTTCGCTTGCTCGCCATTCCACTCCACGGACTGGATACGTGCGATATTTTCCCTCAGGTGAGCTCCCCGAGAGCCCTGAGTCCCTCCAGCACTGCTTACGCCAATACCTGTGTGTCTGCCCTCTAACGAGCCCAGACTCTCGTGTTCGGCCAGGTGCCCCGTGTGCTTGGTTCCCCTCCGGCAACCCCCACACGCGTATTTCCACCGTAAGCCTCCTTAGCGAGCAGGTGTCTTTTCCTTGGCAAGTCCCTGCTACCCCTAGGGTTAAAAATCCACCTACGGTTGGTACCCTAGAGTTTTCCATATGCCGCCCTTAGCGGGTCATATGTGTACTCTTAAGTCCTCCCTACGGGCAGGCATCTTTGCATACCTTCACTGGGATATGCTTCCCAGTGTACCTTGGTAATCCTGTGATAAGCGTGAGTCCTTCGTCCCTATTAGTCTTACGACAGGGAACTCACACTTACGCAGGGCACTGGAAGACAGCTAGTGGCGGGATTATATTGGAACCCCCATTCGTTAGTCACTAACGTACGTCGTAGTGACTGAACGAAAGGGAACGTCTCGGTTACGGATGTAACCCTCGTTCCCTGAGGAGAGTTCGTTCCATTGCCACATCAGCTGTGCTACCTGGAACGCAGGAGTTCAGTTGGCTCCTCAAGCAGGTAAACATAATGCGATATTGCCACGTACGTCCTTTTATACTCACGTGGTAAGGCGGAGTTACGTATGCAAATTGCGCATGCCCCATGGCATTGGCACGCCATTGGGCGTTTTCTATATGCTCGAAGATGATAGGCTTCTAAACGAAACCCCCATTCGTTAGTCACTAACGTACGTCTCCGTTCCCTCCTCAGGGAACGAGGGTTACATCCGTAACCGAGATGTTCATTGAACTGTTAAAAAAACATTTAATTTAACTATAAACTGTGTTGATTTGCAGTCCTTCTCACATCCACTTTGTTACTTTTGACCATGTTTGTTGTAAAAGTGATTTTAGAATTTCCAAGATTTCTGGCTTTAATTACAAACCCATTTTGGGTTCATTTTAATCCAGCAATGTAGTAATTTTACACCAAAATTTAGGTTAAAAAAACAACCCAGCATGCTGGGTCAATCATTTAACCCAACATGCTGGGTTAAAACAACCCAGCGCTGGGTACGTCCCTTTTTGACCCAGCGCTGGGTTGCCAAAACAACCCAATTTGCGTTGATTTTAACCCAGCAGTTTTTAGAGTGTAAGTCGACAATTTGAAACGTTCCAAAAATAGCCACATTTTTTACTTTAAATTAGTGCTCTCTGAGAAAAGGCGATAAAGCAGAAATCCCTCCTTCACCTGTGGCCTTGGAAACAGCTAACGTTAGTGCTAGCAGTCAGGCTACCACCAGTGTGGAAGCTAGCAGTGATAGATGGAACAGCAGCCAAGAGCAAGAGGACGACGAGCATGAACAGCCTCCACATCATCAAAACGAACACGCAAGTCCATCTGAAGGAGATGAGACAGCCAGCAAAACCTTCACGCTCCCGTCAGATCCAGCACTATGGGGACCCCTGACAGAGACGCTGAGGGAGGACGCGATCCTTCCATAACCGGGCTACCAGGTTACTGCCCCTTTAAGTTAAGTTTAAGTTCCCTAGATGTCTGCTTTATTTCACTGTTGCAGTCAAAAGATAATTGATTGGCTATATTGAAACATTTAATAATTACTCTGTAGCCACCAAGTTCTGTGAAAGAGTCATTGTAAAAAGTCATTGTTCTGTCTCTCTCTCTTTATCACATGTCAAAAAACAAGAGATAATTTAAATTACAGACCTGTTTTATAGTTATTTAATAATCATGCAATACATTTATTTCAGTAATTTTAGCTCACATTTGATTACTTTCTAATTAATTTTTTCTTGTCAAATTTCTGCAGCCAATTAACATCCTCGGTTATAATAACCTTGCAATTATACCTATGGTTTTCCTAAAATAAGGGATTTGTTACATCTTAGCCATATACATTTCAAGCACCTGTTTACTTAATGTGTATAATATACCAAAGTTGTATTTATTTATTATGTGCTCTGTTGCTTGTAACATGTGTTATGTATTGTATTGCTGACAATAATCTCTATATAATACTTAGGACTATAAGACCGTCAAGCAAGGCTCGGTTCATAACATTCACTGCAGCACTCACCCAAATGATTGCCAACATGAGATGTTTGCCCTCGTATGGCGTTACACTTACTTACATACGACATCTTTCATTTGTGAATGTGAAGAGTCCCACAGTAAGGTGAACGCGATCTGTGACGTGAATGACGCAGTGTGTGAATATCGCGAGATAACAAGGGATGAATATGGCTGCAGTTAAACTACAGAAGAGTGTCGTGAGTCAGACTGGAAAACACACTGCTTCTGTTATCTTTCTTCATGGCTCAGGTGATTTGAAGAGTTATTAAAATCTTTCTCTTGCAGATGCATTGTGCCCACGTCTATGATAAGAGAGATTATACAAAGGGAACAGCGCGAGCGCACTTCACGCAGGACATTTGAATGAAACGCAAGAGACGAGTTTTCAAAGTTGAACTGGGAGAAATGGTTTTAAAAACGCACCGCGTGTGAAACTTCGTCTGGCATGTTCAGAGAGAAGCAATAGTGAAGACAGAACGCAATAATATAATGCACTACGGCTATCCCTTTCTGTTGCACATAGAGAGCCTACACACTGAAACTCACTCTGTGGTTCACACTCATAGCATGTTAAGTGTATGTATAACTAAATAGTAGATTGATTCATTCCTAGGGACATAGTTAGGGATTTGAACAAACCCACAGTATTACATTTGGTGTGTAATCGTCCTGCTGTGGACATAATGATACCTCAGATTAATTAAATTAGCAAAATAATCCCAAAGATTTACATTGAAGCAGAAAACTTGATATTCGGAGACACTGTGGGTTCTTTAGACTTGGGCCGTATCGCCTTAACACTATAAAAACCACATTGCAACTCAAAACACCTTAAAGGCACAATATGTAAGATTTTTGGATTAAAATAACCAAAGACCACTAGAACAGAGTTATATATTTCTGTTGACTTGTGTACTTATATTTTCACAAATGTTTCCAAGTATGTTTAAAGGCGGCATGAAATCAAATTTTACAATTCGTATTTTATATTTAATATTGTAGTGTTAACTATAACTGATTTATCTGTGCACTTCATTATTTTTTTTTAAATAATAATTTACCCTTATAATCTTTAATCAAATATGTTAACTTTCCCTCCCCCATCGAAACGACTTCTCTTCTCTCCCGGTCATGTGCCATCTCGTTTCTGCACCGCCTCTCAGAAACCTGTCACTGATCGTAGCATGGTGGTTAGCTGCATTTTTCTCGGTGTACACAGTACCTTCTTCAAGAAGGACTTGAGACAAAAAGAGAGACATATATGAGAAATAAAAGCATTTTTTATGTAAAAATTACTCAATGTAGTCGGACGAACAGCTTGTCGTGACGGCTCGCACTGAGGAATGCAGCGTGTGTGAACTGCACGCCCCTCTTATAAGGGAGAACTGAGAAAAAAGTTTGACAGAAATAAAGCCATAAAAGGCTTAAAATAAGTGAAATCTGTAGCATAAACCAGCGAAAAGTGAGGAAATATGCTCAGTAACATATGTAGAAAAGAATTAGAGAGAAAATACATTTATTTAAGAGATAGATCGAGTTTTTCTCCACAACTGAGTGCAAACTTCAAATCTGCCTCCATTTTGTTAGCAACGCCCAACTTCCAACGATCCAATCAATTCCCGAAGGATGAAATCAAGCCTCGCCCTACATTTTTTTCTAATTTCAGAAGCCGTTTCACTCGGATATACGTCACAATAAGGAGAAAAAGACGATCTCAACTTCCGTTTCATGCCGACTTTAAATCCAGAGAAATAAGCCTTGTTTTCCAGGACATTTTTTTTATTCAAGAAGAAACAAATTACAATAGTGCAAACACACCTCTCTTATAAATCTATCACTTTCCAACAATATGCTTAATATACAAGTAAAATAATTTTGCACAATCATAGGGTAAAAAAGGAAATAAATAAAAAGAATGGAACATACAGAGAGAGAAGAAAAAAAAGGCCAACCAGAAATTAATCATGTAACATGAAAGTTCTCATCATATTTCTTCAAAAAAGATGTAAATTTTCTATTTTCAATTATTCTTAGTGATTTGATTAAATACTCTACTTCGCATAAGAAGTCAATAAAAGTAGGAATTTTCTTAAGAAACCTTTGTTTGTGAAAATAAAACTTTGCCACAAGGATAAGGAAGTTAACAGAAGATTCTAAAGATTTGTTTGGGTTTTCAAAAAGACAAATGACATCCTTAATGCATAGATTACAGTTCATATTCATTTTAGAAAAAACAATAAGAGCTCAAATAATTCCAGAAAATTGATGATACCTTACAAGAGAAAAACAAATGACAGATGTCCTCATTTTCATTCTTACAGAAGGTGCATATATCATCTACATCACAGTATTTGGATAAAAGTGCATTACAAGGGTATATATTATGCAAAATTTTAAAATGCACTTCTCTCATTTTATTGGGTATGCAATATTTATATGGTAGTAACCATGTTTTCCTCCATTTAATGTTATCGATTATAGAACCCCAAAAAAAATTTCCCCTTTGGAGTAATTAAATTTCTTGATTGAGAGAATTGACGAATACATTTATTATTACAATCTTTACTTAAAAGGGAAACACCTCCTAAACATAACAAAGATAGTTGTTTAGAACATTTCCAGGACATGGATCATGTCTGTGCGTCGCCTATCAATGACATCATACCCGTGTTTCCCTCGATTGTAGAAACACTAAAAAGACGCTTTAATATATTATGTGATTTATTAGACAGGCGAGCAACTTTTTGGATCATTCCTTGACAGAAAACGAATGATTGCTATACAGCTCAACACAGTTAGTCTTATTGTTTAAATCTGGTTTTCTTGATTTTCTCGTCATTAAGCTACACCTTTGTTTTCAATATTGACCTCTAGCGGCGAAAAATGACATAATGTGGCTTTAATCCAATGTATTGTGGCATATAATAACTTTTATCTGTTTCATTTAGGAGACACGGGGCCAGGTTTGCTCAGTTGGGTTTGTGATGTTTTGGGACAAAACCTGGCATTTGAAAACATCCGGGTGATTTATCCCACAGCGCCATCCAGGTAAACATCCCTGTACACTCCCTTCAGAGCACCTTTACATTGTTATTTTTATTTGTTTAATAGTAAATGCAAATTCACTTTTTCTCTTTATGTGTCTCAGTAGTATAGTGTCAAAACTGCTGTTTGAGAAGCCCTCCAAAGACATTTTTCATTATCAAGTATCGAAAATAATAAACCAAAAAGCAAACTTGGTACAATTTATTCTCTTGCTTTATAGAAGCAATATTTGAAAAAGAAAATGGTACAGTGGATACAAGACTGTATTTAATCCAATTGGAATATCCAATAGAAACAAAGAGTCTGTGATTCATAAACACAACTTTTTATGTCAAGTAGACAAATAAGTCCACTAAGCTTAGAACTAATTGAACCATTATATAAACAGCATTAACCAAATCAATTCACAAACTAACACTTTATTTTAGGGTTCAATTCTCACTATAAACTAGTTGCTTATTAGCATGCATATTACTAGGATATTGCCTGTTATTATACTTATAAAGCACATATTAATGCTTTATTCTGCATGATCATCTTCTACATCCCTTGATCACCCAATACCTAAGCTTAACAACTACCTTACTAACTATTAATGCGCAGGAATTAGGAGTTTATTGAGGCAAGTCATAGTTAATAGTGAATATGTGTTCCCCATGCTAAAGTGTTTTATACATGCATATACTGAAATGTTACCATATACACCAATGGGCATAACATTATGACTGGTGAAGTGAATAACACTGTTTATTTCTTCATCACAGCACCTGTTAGTGGGTGGGATATATTAGGCAGCAAGTGAACATTTTAGAAGCAGGAAAAATGGGCAAGCGTAATGCTGCATTCCCACCAAATGCGAATAGAGCGTCAAAATCGCGTCTACCGCGTCTAGTTGGATGCTTGAACATTTTGAATCCATTCGCGCATCCACAGCGAATTGGATGCGTGTATAAATTGAGCGAAATAGACGCGCGTTCAAGGCGCTCCAGGAGAAATATGTCATAAAACACCACTCTGCCTCTTTTCATTTTTTATTAAAAATATATATTAACCATTAATAGCCACACAAATGTGGTCCAGGCAACTCCTACATTATCTTCACTGCATGTATATTTAAATATCCTAAAAAAATAAAGTTATGAAACTTCTCTTTGCCCTCAGTCAAAACGATTTGGCAGACAACTAATTATAGATTCATGACACCAAAGATCGCCCGTTAGATCCACACAAGAGGAACCACTACAGGACATCAGAGCCAGCAGCAGACGCCAGAAGGACTGGCCGAGGAAAGGCTGCTCTCGCCGGGGTTAATGAGCGCTGAGTGCCCGGTGATCGCCTAGATTTCACAACTCCAAAAAACACAAAATAATTTTTTTTAAAATAGGCGCTCTTTTTATAAATAAACCACATATTTGAGCTTTAAACAACTACAATCTCACCTGAAAAAGTCTTAAAACAACATTTTGTGACACAATAGTAGTATTTTTAAATCACGCAGGGTTTCTCATCGTGTCACTTTACCACGTGACAGCAGCAAGCAGGCTCCTGATTGGTTAACGCGGCGCGAATTAACGGCAAAGTTCAAATCGGCCGTCAGACATGAATTCGCTTCAAACATGTGAATGCACAAAAAGCACCATTCGCGCAAGACGCTCAATTCGCGTCCATCGCACTCGCCTTTCCATTGACTTTCCATTGAAATCACTCGCTCCTGACTCTCTATTCACGTTTGGTGTGAACGCAGCATAAGGATTTGAGTGAGTTTGACAAGGGCCAAATTGTAATGGCTAGACGACATCTCCAAAACTGCAGCTCTTGTGGTGTGTTCCCGGTCTGCAGTGGTCAGTATTGGATGACACTAAATGCAGGTGTAAACCGGGTCTAAAACGTTTTGAGTTTGTCCACTTTTGACCACTTCCAGTGGTAGTCAATAACACATGTGGTCGAATGTGTTGAACAGCCACAAAAGACGCCACTTTCCGACTACTGACCTAATGCATAAACATTATGGGAAACGCATAAACAGACAGGATTTAAACTTTGTCGGCTGAAGTTTGATTTGAAGGCGAAAAATGTCCCAAGCACAATGTTCTCTCACCATTCCTGATTTCTAACACACACTCACAACGTCCGGCTTGTCTTGCGGCTGTCAGAGCAGGAACGATTGTTGCTGCTTTCTGTGTTTTTCGTCATTCATATGTAAATTGTGCAAGCTTATTTAATCTTTTACACCGTGTCCTAACTACACACGACATGATACGATTCCAGCGACAAGCAACTTGTCTGTCCACACCAGACGCGACGCGACTACGAGATGCCACAAATCAATCAAAAACCACAGCCAATCAGTGCACGGCACCAGAGATTAATCTGACGGCACTCGCAAAGAAATGGATAAGTAGCCTAAATAATCAAATTCACAAATATTACACCATATAAACATTACTAAAATACATACTGAGTTACTAAAACAATCTTTGTCATAGAATACACTTGTTTGTTCTTGTTTCCATTTGTTTAATATTTCAAGATCTGAGGTGAATTATCCATTGTTGCTTTTAGTACGACTACGTTACAGAGCTGGGAGCACTAAATTATATTCAAAGTCACATTACACGCTTTTAAAATTAAATAAAGCACATTATTATTATTAACCTTTATTTAACCAGGCAAGTTACTTAAGAACAAGTTCTTATTTTCAACAACAGCCTGGCAGGAGAATTAGATCTCCTGGGAAACGTACAAACATATTTTACAATACATACATAAACCGCTGCTGGTCATATAATTAGAATATCATCAAAAAGTTGATTTATTTCACTAATTCCATTCAAAAAGTGAAACTTGTATATTATATTCATACAATACACACACACACTGATATATTTTAAATGTTTATTTCTTTTAATTTTGATGATTATAACAGACAACTAAGGAAAATCCCAAATTCAGTATCTTAGAAAATTAAAGAAAGAAACCAAGTCTTGATTTAACTTTCTTCTGAAGATTTACTATATGATCAGTGAAAATTAAAGAACTATCGAGCCATATTCCGAGATATTTGTATGAGGATACCACTTCAAGATTTGCCCTGTTCAAGGATGTAATACCTTTGTTACACTGGTTCTTTCCAAACCACATTACCTTTGTTTTTGTGCTATTCAAAACTAGGGGTGGCACGGTTCACAAAAACCACGGTTCGGTTCGTATCACGGTTTTAGGGTCACGGTTTTCGGTTCTGTACGGTTCTGGTTGTTGTTGTTTTTTTATCGTTAACACTCAAGAAATTTACTTCAGCATATGATATATAGCTTAATCATCCACAATTAGGATACAGTATTAAACATTTTTTATATCATGTAGAAGTTGTTTCTTAACTGGCTGTCTACAGAGTCCGACACATTGGCGTAACATTTTTCATGTTAATCATGTCAATTTTGATCAGAACAATGCACTGTGGCTTTAATTCATCTGACCTGATTAACAAATTTCACCATGAAGTGTTCCGTGTGTTTCACAATCACCATATGACATCCAGCGCTGTGGAAAATACACAAAAACACAACACTGCCAGAAGTTTTTGCCCAAACTTCAAAGGCATGTTTAAATTATTAAAACTAGAAGCATCTTAACTTTTAAATGTTAAATTTATCATGTGAACTACTTATATACAGCATGTTATATGCATGTGTGTATGAGACAGAGGGGAACACGTCGCATCTGCAGCAGATATATGCTGCCCATCATAAATCAAAGCACGAGACAGACAGGGGTCGGAGGAGAAGACTGGAAAATGTGACAGAATGGACAATATTTGTCTGCATTTGCAATACACGAGCCGCGGTTCAGCTGCGCGAGACAAACACTGCCAGTGTGTGAATGCATGCGCGCACATATGCACTGCATCTGCCCTGCCAGCTATACGTCGCTGGCGCATCCTCCAACTCCGGGCAGCCTTCCTTATCTCTCCCACTTGCATTTCTACACGTGACCTGCAGCACTCCACTTTTACTTTATTTTACTGTATGTCCACACACACACACCTCATATTTCACGCTAAAAGGACACCCACTGTCTGAGGTAACATACGGGCACGAGGATACATTGCGCATGCGTCGAAACCGTGCAACGCACACGCTCCGAACCGAGACAAGCGAACCGTTTTTTTTTTCATGTACCGTGCCACCCCTATTCAAAACTAGGTTTAAATCATGAAAAGTTTCTTCAATACTATTAAAACTATCTTGTAACCGTTTTAGAACTTCATCATTCGATGATCCTATGGCGTATAGAATGGTGTCATCAGCGTAAACATTACCTGAGATTATCATTGCCATGTTTTGTGTTGTTGTTCCAGCCGCGACGACGCAGAAATATAGAAACCGTTTCTAAAATAGAATCACCGTGTGTCGCCGTTAGGGTTGGGTATCGGGTTTTTTTTTTTTTTTTTACGATACCAGTGCCAAACCGATACTTTTAAAATGGTACCGGTGCCTGAATCGATACTTAAAAAAGAATTTAGAATGGCTTTTTATTGAAAAAAAAAAACATAAAAAAATTATTTAACTGGATCAATTTATTAAAAGTTTAAAGTATACATAACTATATAAATCTAAATGGATACAAAGCACAATTTGCTTAACCTAAGCCACCTAACCCAATTACAACAGGCCTAATTAAACAATAAATACCAGTTACAGTAATAACAGCATCTGTATTCTTGGTATGCTACAAACCAGCTTCAAGGTTCAGCATTATTTTGAAATATGACCATATTTTCTGGCTAAATATTTTAGAACGCATCGCCTTATTGTTTCCATAGCGACCCGTCATGCTTCACATGACACACAGCTCAGCTGTATCAGTTTTATTTCTTTGTTTTTCTTTTTTATTCAAAATATTCACAAACGTGTTAACTATGTCATGAACGTTCTGATATTCTGATTTTCAAATATGTGTGAGTGAATCTGTGTTAGTTGATCCATAATGCGCAGTGGGCGCCACCGTGTTTGTTTGCGCCTCAACAATCGGATCTGTCGGATTTACATCACGTAAATTCATCCTCATCTCACGAAACACATGAAAGTAAGTGACCACTGAACTGGGAGAAGAATAGAGTAAACTATAGAGTTAACTATGTATTGTGTATCTGATATGAATAAGACATGTAGTCAAATTATAACTGAAAGGATTGTCATTGCCGCTATAGACTTCAGTGTGTCTTTTTTTTTGATAGTACTTAAGGGCATTTAAATGTCTGAAACCTAAAATAAATATTATGTGGTTGAAAACACTGAATAGTTGTGATATGTGACGAGCGCTGAGTAGCGTCCAGCCGAAGCACGAAAGAACGTTAGAATTTAAGTGGCAACGAAATGAGGCACCGAAATATGCGCTCTAATTCGGTCCGGTTACATACAGGTTATATAGGTACCATATTGGCACCGGGTTTCGGTACCCAACCCTAGTCACCGTCACAGCTGGTTAGGACAAAAACTCTAATTAACATGGAAAAGATACCTTTTTATCACGAGTCGCGTGACGTGTAGTTAGGACACGTGTTAGACTTAAAGATCTGGGGAAAAAAACATACATTTGCCCGCCCATAGACCCTCCCCTCGAAGAAATCAGGTCTGAATCCGAAATCGCCCCCTATACCCTCAAATAGGGCTTTATTTGAGGGGACAGCCATTTATGTTTCGTGTCCGAAACCACAGTGGACGTTATTGAGTTCACTCATTCAATTCCACATTGCACCACAATAACTAGTGTACATCCGCTGTACACACAACGGCTGTCCGAATTCGCTCTCGTTTTCATTCACTCCTTCAAGTGAACTGTATTAGTGGGCTAACCTAGGGAATAAGGGTTTAGGGGGGCGATTTCGGATTCAGCCCAGAACAGAAGTGAGACAGATTAAAACACCAGATGTAAACAGGAATGTGTCTCCCTCTCCTACTTGTGATCTAATTGTAATCGACCAAACGCATCTTAATACCAGGTGTAAACAGAGCCTTTCAGAAGATGTGTGATGAGTCAAGATATGAGTCAAGTATATGAGTCAAGATGGCGCCGAGGATGGCCGCTACGTCGCGAGCTCTGCTAGAACATTGTAGTTTTTTGTTTGTTCTGTTTATAGTTTTTGTGTTTTTTGTCTTGGATGTTGTCTGCCTTACTACGTACGACAGACAGACACTTTTGGACATTGGTTCGGCAATCGCACACCGAAAACCGGACTTTAAATTCTTCAGTGACGAACCGCCGTTTACAAACACAGCATCGGATCCCTTTGTCTGGACGGCCCGACCGCGCAAACGCAGCCGGAGAAGAGGGAAGAGAGCCGGCGTACTCATTAGAGTAAGACGCCGCGCAAACCGACCCCCGCTTCCCAGTATTTTACTGGCTAATGTTCAGTCTCTGGACAATAAACTCTGCGAGCTGAGAGCACGGATCTCTTTCCAGCGAGACACGAGGGACTGCTGCATTATCTGCCTTACAGAAACTTGGATGTCCGCTGAGATTCCAGATTCGGCCATCGAAACCGCGGGGTTCTCCGTGCATCGAATGGACAGAGAAAAAGATCTCTCCGGGAAAAGCAAAGGCGGGGGTGTATGTTTTATGATCAACCGATCCTGGTGTGATCAGAGGAATGTACATTCTATCAAGTCTTTCTGTTCTCCTGATCTGGAATTTCTCATGCTTCTGTGCCGACCATTCTGGCTACCGAGGGAATTCACCGCGGTCATCATCACAGCTGTGTATATTCCCCCGCAAGCCGACACAGACCGGGCACTAAAGGAACTGTATAGGACAGTGAGTGAGCAGGAAACCGCGCATCCTGAGGCCGCGTTTATTGTGACCGGGGACTTTAACAAAGCCAACTTCAAGCGCATCGCACCCAAATACCACCAACATGTTAGCTTCAACACGCGAGGGAACCGCGTCTTAGATCACTGCTACTCCCCCTTCAAGGATTGTTACAAGTCCCTCCCGCGCCCACCATTTGGCAAATCGGATCACGCTTCCATCCTCCTTTTGCCCGCATATAGGCAAAGACTCAAACAGGAAGCACCCGCCCTCAGAACCATCCAGTGCTGGTCGGACCAATCAGACTCTATGCTCCAAGACTGTTTTGATCACGCGGACTGGGAGATGTTCCGGTCGGCCTCTGATGACGACATCGAGGTTTACGCTGATAGCGTAACGTGTTTCATCAGTAAGTGCGTAGAAGACGTTGTTCCGACCAAAACAATACGGCTGTACCCAAACCAGAAGCCGTGGCTAAATGGGGATGTTCGCGCGGCACTCAATGCGCGCACCTTCACCTTTAACTCCGGCAATGCGGAGGAGCATAAACAAGCAAGTTATGCCCTCCGGAAAACCATCAGAGCAGCAAAACGCCAGTACAGGGACAAGATTGAAGGACAGTTGAACACCACCGACTCCAGAAGCATGTGGAGGGGAATTAACACCATCACGGACTATAAAGGGAACACAAACTCCACCGTGAACACCGCTGCCTCTCTCCCGGACGAGCTCAACACCTTCTATGCTCGCTTTGAGGGAACTAACACCGCCCTCGCGGAGAGAGAGCTCGCGGCTGAAGATACAGAGGTTAGTGCACTCTCCGTATCTGTCGCGGATGTAACCCGATCCTTCCGGCGGGTGAACGTCCGTAAAGCTGCGGGTCCAGACGGCATTCCCGGCCGTGTGATCAGAGCGTGCGCGCACCAACTGGCTGGAGTTTTCACGGACATTTTTAACCTGTCCCTCTCCCTGTCTGTGGTCCCCACATGCTTTAAAACGTCCACTATTGTTCCTGTACCTAAGCAGTCAAAAACCACCTGCTTAAACGACTGGCGTCCTGTTGCTCTGACCCCCATCATCAGTAAATGCTTTGAGAGACTAGTCAGAAACCACATCTGCTCTGTTCTCCCCCCCTCACTGGACCCACTGCAGTTTGCATACCGCACAAACCGCTCCACTGATGATGCCATTTCATCTACAATACACACTGCTCTCTCCCACCTGGAAAAGAGGAACACATATGTGAGAATGCTGTTTGTGGACTACAGCTCAGCATTCAACACCATTGTGCCCTCCATACTTGACATGAAACTCCGGGCTCTAGGCTTAAACAGCCTGTTATGCAGCTGGATCCTGGACTTCCTGTCAAACAGACGCCAGGTGGTCAGAATGGGCAGTAACATCTCCTCATCACTGACTCTCAACACTGGAGCCCCTCAGGGCTGCGTTCTCAGCCCACTCCTGTACTCCCTGTACACACATGACTGTGTGGCAACCCACAGCTCCAACACCATCATCAAGTTTGCTGACGATACGACGGTGGTAGGTCTTATCACCGACAATGATGAAACGGCCTACAGAGAGGAGGTGCACACTCTGACACGGTGGTGTCAGGAGCACAACCTCTCCCTCAACGTCAGCAAGACCAAGGAGCTGGTGGTCGACTTCAGGAGGAATGAGAGAGAACACCGCCCCATCACCATCGATGGAGCACCGGTGGAGAGAGTCAGCAGCTTCAAGTTCCTCGGTGTCCACATCACAGAGGAACTCTCATGGTCCGTCCACTCCGAGGCCGTTGTGAAGAAGGCTCATCAGCGCCTTTTCTTCCTGCGACGGCTGAGGAGGTTTGGAATGAACCGCCACATCCTCACACGCTTCTACACCTGCACCATCGAGAGCCTGCTGACCGGCTGCATCACCACCTGGTACGGCAACAGTACCGCCCGCAGCCGCAAGGCCCTGCAAAGGGTAGTGCGCACGGCCAGCTGCATCATCGGAGGTGAGCTTCCCTCCCTTCAGGACATTTACGCCAGGCGGTGTGTGAAGAGAGCTCAGAGGATCATCAGAGACTCTAGCCACCCGAACCATGGGCTGCTCTCACTGCTGCCATCAGGCAGACGGTACCGCAGCATCAGAACACGCACCAGCCGACTCCAGAACAGCTTCTTCCCACAAGCAATTAGACTCCTCAACTCCTGATCCATCAGTATCATAACACACACTGGACAGAATATCACTCAGCACAACCCACTGTAGATACACACACATTATATACACATTTATTTATCATACAGCATCTATTGCACTTTGGATTTCAATTTTTCAATCTGTGAATAATATTTGATACTATACATTGTATATTATTATTATTATTATAGCGTAATGTATACTGTTTAGTGTATGTTTAGTGTATATTGTTTAAAGTATATGTATATTGTAAGTATGTGTATATTGGTTAAAGCTGTGAGAACTACACTCACATTGTGTAAATTATGTATTGTTTATTGTAGTGTATACCGTGCTGTGAGTAATTGTGTGTGCATCAGATGTGTAATCTGTTGTTGCTTAAATGTTGTACATGTCATGTCATGACTACTATGTTGCTCGGAACTGCACCTAAGAATTTCACCTGCTGTTGCACTTGTGTATATGGCTGTGTGACAAATAAAGTGATTTGATTTGATTTGATTTGATTTGATTTGATTTGATGGCGCACCCTCTCATATAACAGTGAAAACACAAATTAAAAACTTGTCAATGGTGAGGAAAGAGTTAAATGAAGACAAGATCACATTATGGGAACAGTTCAAGCTGAAATTCAGATCATTCCAAACATTTTACAAAGCGTTTTCCACAACTGTGTGAATGCAGTAATTAACTTCTCAAGCTTTGTTTTAATAGGATTATTACTTTGTCTGGTGATTGTTTTTAGGCCGTACACACCAATGCGAGGGGCTCTATCTCACGTGTGGTTTGATCGTCACAAGATTTCCCAGGATTGCCCAGAACACTTAGAGTCTATCGACTCCATGTGTGATAATCTAAGCGCCATTGTCCAAGATGAGATCCGAGCGGGGATACCTAAACACAGGATGGTTATTGGTATGGCTACTGGCTTAACTCTCTCCTATTCTCTTCTCCCCATCCATCTATCTCTCCCTACCTTATTGCTTTCTCTGTCTTACACACTCTCACACTCCACTTGTTCCAAATTAAGCAGTCTCAGACCACTGCTCATAAGTCTCTCCCTCGTTGTGTAAAATGAAGAATGAAACTTATCAAGTTTCTTATTCCTTTCATTTGTTGCCAGAATGGGCCAAAAAGAATTTCTGGATGATTCTCGGGTTTCTGCTAAGCTTTATCTCAAAATATTTGGGTTATGGGGTTCACATATATACATCACAATGAGATAAAAGTGGCAGAAAATCATTCAGTAAAAAAGGATCTTAGCAGAACCCAGGCAAATTCCCTCAGGGCGTGTGAAGTAGGCTGGATAGACAATAAATGAGGTTCCGTTTTGCTCAGAGTTAAACCCAATGGCAACAGTTGAGGAAGGGTTAACCGACAAGCCAATAACACATAAATACCCTAAAATAGTTGCGAGTAAAACGTGAAAAGTGCAACAACCAAAAAAAAAGTCTTTGTGTGAAAAGGCTCTGTGTGGAAGGACAGAAAAGCCCCTGAACTCGCTTCCAAAGAAACTGATTCAAAAAACACATGTTCCTGTGAGACTGCTGAAATATTATCTTCCTAAATCATAACATTTTGTCATTAACTATAAATACTCATTGGAGTCACTCTGCACGCTGGAGAAACGAAGTGGTCTGTACGCTGAGTCCACTTCCCAGGCTGACGGACTGACAAGCGCCAGAACTTTCCATGGAAAACGGTTTCATATATGGATTGTGTTTTTCAATCTTTTAGGTGTCGTAGTTAATGGGAAAAGCCCAAGTCAAACATGCGTGCACAGATTCTTTTCAGCCAAACAACTAAGAGGTCCTGCAGTATGTGGATTGCTCAAGTGTTTGTCTCTTTGATTAGATAAGGAGTGTGTGAAGGGGAAAGTAGCAGACCTGTTGATTAGTCCTGGTCACAACATCTCTACGAGAGGTTTAAAGAACATGTGAACTCCATCTATCCTCTGTCTCAACATGACTCCTCCCATCTGCTCTGACAGACAGACTGATGGGTACTTGTTCACTTTCCCAGATGTAGTGCCCAGATTTGCCCAGATGTGTAAGATTAAGCACATGCATGAAAGAGGAAAAATGGAGGTTTGATGATGTGGAACTCAAGGCTAGCTTTCTTTCCTCTTTCTTTCTTTCTTTCTTTTCTTAAAATGTAATTCACGACTTACTGATTGTTTTTAGCTTGGTTGGATTTCAGGCTACTGTAGACCACTTTGAATTACACACTTATCATTGCCCTCATGACTTAATCGCTCCAGGGTGAGAAGGTTTCGCCAGACTGCCATATGAGGAAAAGATGGCTTATGATGGAAAAGGTTTATAAACAATGCCTGCACGCCGCTAGCAAAACCACCTGCGATTTTCCACTTGTTGCATGCCTCTCATTGAAAACGAACTAAATGTGAAAAAGTTTAGTTCCTTAATCATGAAAAGTTAGGGTTTCATATTTCCAAAGTCTTTCATTTTGAGACCGTGGCACTGTATTATACAAGGTAAATGGTTCCTTGTGAAAAAAGTAGTACACTTTATCCTGACGTCGTCATACTCAGATTCTAGTCAGAATATGAGTCTGATTCTGCTCCATTGGGCGGTCATTATGAGGCGTGTTTCAACCGAACCAGGAAAGAAAATGCCTCTGCACTCAATTGGATAGACCTACAACCAATCAGAGCAACGAAGCGACGCATAGTTGTCAACATAACTCAACTGCACGCACACTGGAAGAAGTAGAAGAAGAAGATGAGTGTAAACGATCTTTGCCGGTGTTGTAAAAATTATTTAAGGATACACAGAGTACTTACCAACACGATCATCATTTCTGAGAGAAATAGTAAAGGTGAATGCATATACGAACAAGTTCTCCATTTAAGATTAGAACATTTAACCCAAGCGCTCTTTGGTGACGTGGATGATTACGTT
The DNA here is from genome assembly GCA_023566225.1 of Romanogobio albipinnatus. Taxonomy (NCBI): domain Eukaryota; kingdom Metazoa; phylum Chordata; class Actinopteri; order Cypriniformes; family Gobionidae; genus Romanogobio; species Romanogobio albipinnatus. The sequence goes on along the minus strand of CM042252.1, from coordinate 6,276,696 downwards.
ACTGTTAGGAATGGGCGATATAAACGACACAAAATTGGCCTACGATAGAGATTTTAATTCTTTTGCGATAATGCATGTTGATGACAGAATCTACCCACGAAATTTAGAGCCACGAGCTGCAACTGATTGCAACGCATCATCATATTCATCATCTTGAGTGAATATAGCTGAAAGCGAAACGGAGGAGCTGGTGAAAAAGACCAGTGCAACATCTATTATTTGGACTTGGTTCGGATTTAAGCCCTCAGACACGCGGGCGCACGCACACACAAGCGCGCGCGCTCTGTCTTTGTAGTCTCTGCAGTGTGTCTATATGAGGACACGAACGCATAAACCGTTACTTCATGAGAATAGACTTCATTAGTTTCATTAGTTTCACTCTTCACGGCAACTCGTCAAAATAAAAGTTTGGTTTAACATTTTTCTGAATATATTAGGCTCCTGTTGTAGCCTACAGTAGATTTAACTTCGTCTCTATGTAATAACTTGTCTCTACTAATAATAATTATGCCATAAATAATAATAATTTAAACAGCATACAGCCTTTAAATGTTTATGTATTATTTACTTATGATTATCATCATAAATAATAAACGTATTGAATTGTATTAAACTTTTTTTTTAAATAGTTACATTTCTTTTTTTTTTTATAAAATAAAAACATTTTGTGGTACCGATATTGGTACAGATTACAGTAAAATGTGTACTGTATTGGTACCGACTACTGGAATTTCCGTATGGTGACATGACATCCCTATTCCCTAATTCACAGTATCCGTTCCTTTATTAACAAGACAGTAGTTTTTAATTTAAATTTATATTAAATGCAATAAGCTCAGTGCTTTTTTTTTTAATCGCTCAAGTAGGACTTAACTGTAAATGTAATTTCATAATTATATCTTTGAAATATGGTTGAATTGGGTTTAAAGGGTCCGTTCACCCAAAAATGAAAATTAGCCCATGATTTACTCACCCTCAAGTCATCCTAGCTGTATATGACATTCTTCCTTCAGACGAATAAAGCCGGAGTTATATTAAAGGTCCCATGGCATACTTTTTTTTTTTTATATATATATAAAGGTGCCTGAGGTGTACTTATATTGTTAGTATTGTTTTTACATAAAAAAATGTCATAATTTAGAAATAAAAAGCATTTTTTTCTATACTGATATTAGCCCTCTGGCTTGAATGCTCTGTTTGAAGGGGCGTGTCTGCTGTGAGACCTCAGTGTAAACGCCCACTGTTGTGATAGGCTGACATCTTTGCATTTGAAATGAGTATTAGATTATGTGGCGGATGGGGCGTGGTTTAGCGAGGCACCGTCTGACTCTGCAAGCACTGCCAGTCCAGAGAGAGACGGACTGGGCACTCGTGGACCAGAAAGACTGAGAGCTGGAGAAAAATAGCCAATAATATCTGTCTGCAGAGCCACAGTTTTACCCCAGCAATTTGAGAGAGCGCTGTGAGCGCAAGTTTATTTTGTTTGTATCTGAGCAGTGTTAATTTCGTTGACGAATCATTTTCGTCTTAATTTTCGTCAACAACCTTTTTTCACTGACGAAAACGAGACGATAACTAAATAAAAACTAGTGTTGATTAACAAAAACTTTAACGAAAATCAACTGTCATTTTCGTCAACAAATAAAAACGAGATGAAAATGTTAGGGAGGGACGTTTAAGGAAGAGATCCAGTCAGAACTGAGATCCTGTGTAACAGATGCGCACATTTGATCTGAACGTGCTGATCTAACCGCTGGAGAACACGGCGCTGTTGCGCTTCTACAGGCTCATCCCCAATCCAGCGCTCCAGAGCGGCTCACAATCAACGAATAACACACATTTATGCCAGCCAATTGTTTATGAACTAATGCTGATGAATAATGACAATGTTTACTTTACGATGTTTATATAGTAATGTTTTAGACGGTTGTAGCAATGCATATTTTATCTCCTCATCTGAACTTGAATGAGCTCCTACAACTGCAATAGTAAGGCGAGATTTCAAAATAAGAGTCCCGGTGTATTTCCAGCTGGTTTATAATTAAAAGTCACGCATTATATATTCGTTTTTGCTTACACAATAAACTGTATTTAATTTAATTCCCATTTAATTCATAGTCGGGAGGAAAGACCAGTATCTGACACATATTAAATAAAGTTAGTTAACTAAAACCATTTTTAAAAAAATGTGTTACTTGAAATTAAATAAATAAATAAACAAACTTATTTGAAGCTTTAGCTTAACATGATATAGGCTACTAACTAAAACAGAAATTCTAAATTTTTCTGTTTTAGATACAAACTGATGTTTTTAAAAACAAACAAAACAGTGAATTGAGCTCTCTTTTGTGTATTTTTAATGTCAAAAACAAAATGATGTCAAAATGTCAGTTCAAGTGACAGTCGGTTATGTAATACTTAAATGCTTAATGTATTACAATTTAACTAAACTCATTAGCTTTTAGGAGACTAAATCTACTGTAGATTTAGTCGACTAAAATCTTATGATATTTAGTCGACTAAAACTAGACTAAAACTAAAAACAATTCAGGTGACTAAAATATGACTAAAACTAAATGGCATTTTAGTCAAAAGACTACGACTAAAACTAAATCAAAATATGCTGTCAAAATTAACACTGTATCTGAGAGTTGAATAACGTTGAATAAACTCAAGTCCCAGTCACACGACCCTGTCTTCTTCCTCCTTATTCTACAAACTTTGTAACATGTGGAAACCCTCTCGAATACTTTTACTACGCGTTTTTACTATCACAGCCGTCGAGATGAACGAATCGTCAAAGTGTTGATTATAGCATTATTATTTAGATCTTTTCCCATCACATGAAAGGCTGCAGTGATGAGCATTGAGTACACAGACAGTCTGTTGATCACGCGAATGCAGTGATCTCGTCATTGCAGCATTATTTCTCTCACAAAATGCTTTCGACCACAAACACGACATCGACATGAATACAGTAAGAGTTTTGTGCAGCATAACAGCGTCATTCATTATAACAGCAGTGTGCAGATACTAGGGCTGTCACTTTTGTAAACAAATCCTGTTCGATTTTTGAGACAAGTGTTCATTGAATCGATTTTAAATGACGTTTTCATTTTCAACGCTAAATATAGCCTACGCCAATCCACGGACAACTAACGGGCATTAGGATGAAAGTAAAGAGGGCGCTTGAGACGCACAAGTCAGCAATATTTCTGATGATTTATTTTGTGCACAATGATAAACAGGAGTGCAACATTCTGGGAAAAAAAAAACATTAAGCAGAGTGGACTGCCATAACGTCAAAGAAAAACATTATTACAGGCTTTAACATGGCTGTGTTTACGATTATAAATTCCACAACAACAACAAAAAAATTGTAGCCCATGAAAAGAGGTTGAAAATAAAGCTTCACAATTTACTAGCCTACACTGAATGTGAAGTTCGTGTGGATAATAATTGAACCGTTCAAAATGAAACTTTGAATGAAATTAGCTTGCGAACAGGCCATGTGTTTTTTTAATTGAACGTAACCGACACTTAGGCTATGCGGGCGTTACTGATGAAACGTGCAAATAAGGCTCTATTACAAATTATTGGACAGGAAAACAAGTCTATCAACATTTTCGGGGTCCAGAGCAGAGCGTTTCTTATTCACAATATGCCCAGCTGTTGAGAAGACGTGCTCCGACCGCACTGATGTTCCAGGGACACTCAGGTACTTCATTGCCAGCTGCGCAAGGTGGGGGTATTTCGAACTGCCAATCTTCCACCACAAAAGCGGGTCGCTGTCAGCTGGCAAAGGTGGTTCCTTTTCATAAACCAACATCTCCTGTAAGAGGTCGCTTTCGACGTCATTCACTCTTTCATAGCCCCTTGTGTAGATGTCACCAAACAGATCCCCCATTGCTGTTAAGGCCGTCTTTCCCCCGTTTGATTTCGAGCTGCATGGCTCCGCCTCTACGGGTTCGTCATTCGTTCAAAAATAATAGTGTATATATTTGGTTAAAATCGATTCCCTATTTTCGTTTTCGAAACTTGTGTTGGTTGGTCCGATCGATTGTGCAATCGATTTTCGAACGTAAAGTGACAGCCCTAGCAGATACACTCGCTATGTGTGATTGACAGATCCGAACATTATAAAAAGAGTGTTCTTTGATCGCTCTCTGTAGTTTATTCATTTAAATAACAGATTTGTTTCATGCTACTAACAGAAACGATGTGAAGTTGATCGTTTAGTCACTTGCTTGATTCACTGATGCATAAACAGTATTAAACGATTTAGAAAGAAAGTCTGTGTGAACTTGAACGATTAGCTACACCTCAGAAATCACTGATCACAGATCAGGCATTAATGAACACTGTTACTCACTGTTTGATTCAGTGCTGTCGAATCCATATGGTAAAAGTCTGTTTGTAAAGTCTGTGCTGACATCACGACTGATAAACTGAATCCATTTTCTCCAAATTCTCTGGGCGGGCAAAGCAGAGGAACGGGAGGTAACCTTTCCCCGTATGATGACATACAGGGAAGATTCCAGATCAGCTCATCTGAGCTTTCATTTTCTCAAAGGCAGAGCAGGACCCAGAACTCGGTTTACACCTATCAAAATTTCTAGCCACTTGGGGACCATAGACAGCCTAGGGGAACTCATATTAATGTTAAAAAACCTCATAAAATGAAAATGTCATGCCATGGGACCTTTAAAAAAGTCCTGGCAAATCCAAGCTTTATAGTGGCAGTTAATGTTGCTCTGTTTTTGAAGTCCATAAAAGTGCATCTGTCCATCATATTACTGCTCCACACGGCTCCGGGGGTTAATAAAGGCCTTCTGCAGCAAAGCGATGCGTTTGTGTAAGAAAAACATCCATATTTAAAACTTTATAAAGTAAATTATCTAGCTTCCGGCCGCTTGCCTTCTGTATTCAACTTACGGAAAAAGTGTAGTGCCTCTCGCAGTTTAAAATGCTTACGCTACGTGTGACGAGCGTGACGGGTGTGCAAATTTTGGACTCCCATTCACTGCCATTATAAAGCTTGGGTTAGCCAGGACATTTTTAATAGAACTCAGATTGTGTTCGTCTGAAAGAAGAATGTCATACACCTAGGATGGCTTGAGGGGGAGTAAATCATGGGCTACTTTTTGGGTGAACTATCCCTTTAAGCACTTCTGTTTCACAAGGAGGGGAGACGTTTTATAAAGTATTATGCCTCAAAATCAGTGTGATTGAGACCCTGTCTAATGCCTCTGTTTGTCACAAGGTGGCTTCTCCATGGGCGGTGCCATGGCACTACATCTGGCTTCCAGGTACCACCAGGATGTTGCTGGCATCTTCGCTCTGTCCAGCTTTCTTAACAAAGACTCAGTTGTATATCAGGTAGGTAATACTCTTCAGAATGCATGTTTCATATCATGATGTCAAACACCAGAAGTAAAATGATCTATATTACCTTATGCGCAGGCAGTAGAAAATGCAACACAGCGCCCCCTACCTGAGCTCCTTCAGTGTCACGGCACAGCGGATGAGCTGGTTTTCCATGACTGGGGCAAGGAGACAAACTCACTGCTGAAGAAAGCTGGCCTCAACACGTCTTTCCATTCCTTCCCAGACCTCAACCATCAGTTGTGTCGACCTGAACTAGAGTTACTACGGTCCTGGATCCTAAAGAAACTTTCCTTTTAGAGCATCCTTAATGCCGGACAATGACCACTGCTTGCCCATATACAACCTAAAATAATCATAATTTACTCTCCCTTATGTCGTCAAAAAAAGCATTTTATTTTTTCATATTTAAATGCAAAACTTGGGTCAAACAGTGAAGGAAAACCAAGCAAGTGTGCAGCATACACTACTGTTCAAGTTTGGGGTCGGTAAGATTATTAAATATTTTTTAAACAAGTCTCTTCTGCTCAACAAGGCTGCATTTATTTGATTAAAAATACAATAAAAAAGTAATAACGGGTAATATTATTACAATTTAAAATAACTGGTTTCTATTTGAATATATATAATTTATTCCTGTGATCAAAGCTGAATTTTCAGCATCATTACTCCAGTCTTCAGTGTCACATGATCCTTCAGAAATCAGTCTAATTTGATAACATTTATTATTATTATCAATGTTGAAATCATTTGTGCTGCTTCATATTTCTGTGGAAAACACATTGCGCTTTATATTTCGAGATTCTTTGATGAATAGAACGTTCTAAAAAAAACATTTATTTGAAATGGAAATATTTTGTAACAAGATTAAAGGTGCATTATGTAACTTTTCTGTTCACTAGAGGTCGCCTATTCAAAACAGGCGTAGCTTGATGACGAAGTTTGAGCGCAGAATCTTGGGACATGTGGTCTTCACCTCACAGCCAGTGGAAAAGAATTATTCGGGATAGGACTCGGGCAGAAATCATGTTGATGGATGTGATTATTAACTCGGCAGGGCCGAGTGTTGTGGAGCTGAGGAATTGTAAATTGTAAATAAGATGAACGCAACACACGCCTCGCGAGCAGTGGGACTTTTATTATGACAGTCGCCGGCGCCACTTCCGCTTTTCCGGTCATGAGTATGAGGTAACGCAGCTCTGTTTATCATATTAGACACATCCGAGTGTGTTGAAAATGGTGTTATGACGTTACTCTGTACGTTCGCACGGCGGCTTCAGCAGAATAAAACCAGAAACCGAGGTTAACACTGATATGTCATCGACAGGCGACGCCCTCACACGTCCCGGTTCCCTGGGTAAAATAGCAATTTTCTCACGATTTACAAATGGTTGATAACATTTGGGATATTGTAAGTACTCAACTGAACAAAATATATAACACTGGCCAAGAGGTTTTGGAATATTTTACTGAAAAAATGTTACATAGTGCACCTTTAATGTCTACCGTAAAATTTGATCAATTTAATGCATCGTTGCTGAATAAAAGTATAATTTTTTTCAAAAATAAAATTAATTTTGAATAATATCCTGGCCCAAACTGGGAAAAGGAGTATCAAAATTTTGAGTAAATGACAGAATTAAAAAAATGTGTTAGTCAACTATTAATACAGTTAGTCAACTATTAATCTATAATTATTGTTTTCTCATGTTCTTTGGCCAATGCACCTGTACTACTGTGTTTACTATGAAAAATCTGCAGTTTTTGCACGCGCTTAATCAGAGTCAATATAGCTGTATAAACCTTGATTCACCCACATGTGTTCCACCTCACAAAGACTCGACTCATTGTGCACATTTCATAGCCTGTAGCGCTAACCACTTTAAAGTGTTCAGTGAAGCACATTCTGCAGGCTGTGATGACTGTTCCATGGAGTCTGGTTTGGCCCGTGGTGCCTGTGGTCAGGCTGAAGCGGCAGGTAGAACTATCACACCGGAGGGGAGGAATGCCACTCGGCTCTGTGGTTTGGAGCCGGAATCCGGTCTGTTTGGCACCCTCCCGTTTCCTGTAGAGCGAGGTATCTCTCACTCCTGTTCTACCCCCTTTTTCCCTCCACACCATTATTGCTCGCCATGAAATCTGCTGTACATGTGTTTGGAGGTTCGCTCGGTTTACTTGGTAGTCCCTAACAGTAGCTTCATTAATGGTTATTGGGAGGAAGTGGTTAGCAGGTTTAAAGTTCTGTAGATGTTCTGCTTGGGTTGCGTAGTGGGGCTAGGGGCCAGTACCAACATGCACCATCTGGACATCGACTTACCGACAATGCTAAAAGGACTTAATTCATCAGAGATGCTGCAAATATCATTTGCAATGGGCACATTGAGTCAAGCTCTTCCAGTCAAGAGCGTAAACACACAGACTTGTTCTTTATTATGACTATTTTCCTCATGCTAGAATAATAGTAGGGGAGAATGGGGTAAGTTGAGCCATTTTTTTAATTATGTGGTCCTGAAGATAAAGAGAAAATAAGGCAGAAGTACAATGAAAGTGTCTAAAGTAATTTCAGGATGTTTCCTATCATTATAAATGATCCGAATACATCTGTCAAAGGGTTCTAAAAATATGGCTGCTTATTAAAAAAAGTGTTCCTGTGGCTCAATTTACCCCAGGTTAAGGATAAGTTGATCCGAGTGAGTAAGTTGCACCATCTATTTGAATCTGAATCAAACCCATGTGAGATTGTAAAGATAATTTACCTCTTTTAAAAACACCTTCAATAGTCAAATTTCCTTTTACAAATAGTTCTATTTATTTTCTTAAAGCTAACTTAAACAACATAAATCTAACCAAATTGAGTTGAAATGTTAACGTCATTTCTGAAACAATATGTTGAACACCAAAGTTGTAGCCTTCCCAAAAACAGCCTGATCATCAGAGTTTGTTGAGTAAAATTAAATAAAACTACATTTGAATGGATGTCACTGAAACGAATAAACATTTTAGTCAAAAGGTTCTTGGCATGGTAGTTTTTCTGCAATGTCGAACATGTTAGGCTGTTGGAGACTACAGTTAGAAAGATGTATATGGTTAAGCATCTCTTATCAGAGCAGAATTTGGTGTACTTGTACATTGTTCCTATCAAATAAACTCAAACTGTTTTTTTTTTTTTTTTTTAAAGAATATTATAAACTAAACCAGTTGTGTAACATTACATTGAAATTACCCCAAGTAAAGTGAAGTATAAACGGGTATAAGTTCAAATTCAGGCTCAATTTACTCCTCAGCATCTGGCTCACCTTGCCCCATAGCTGCCATTTTGGACAAAGCTAGCTAGCTAGCTAGCTTACCAATTCAGGCTAATATTTAGCTAAATGATTTGCATGGTTTTATACATTGCTAAATCACCAAAATGAATCAGAAATATTTTAGACCTGGACAAATTTGCTTTTACATCTGTAAAAGCATCAGCCATTACATCTGTTATGCTAAAATTGTACTTTGACAAGCCAAAAACTGTTTTTAAAGTAAATGGGTGCCTTCCACTCCCCCCCATGCGTTTCTCCTTTTCACAGTCTGGCAGAAATGATGGGTGAAAAATATATGGTCACAAGACAATAATGTACAGTTGCCAAGATAAAGGGGGTGGGTCAACTTACCCACTGGCTCATTTTACCCCATTAAATTACACAAATGGACGTTTGGGAATTATATAGTGACCAAGTTTCTAATTTCTAAGCTTCCTCAGAAATGAGAACTGTACACATCATCACAATCAACTTCATGAGGTGCATGGGATGCTTTGAAATATTATGGAATAAGTTCACATGAACACTACCGTTCGACAGTTTGCTATTTCAAATAAATGTTCTTTTGAACTTTCTATTTGTCACAGAATCCTGCAAAATAAAATTTCCACAAAAATACAAAGCAGCACAACTGTTTTCAACATTGATAATAATCATAACTGTTTCTTGAACATCAAATCCTCATATCAGAATGATTTCTGAAGGATCATGTGACACTGAAGACTGGAGTAATGATGCTGAAAATTCAGCTTTGATCACAGGAATAAATTACATTTTATTATAAAGGTTAATAATATTTCCCAATATTGCATTTTTACAGTATTTTTGATCAAATAAATACAGCCTTTGGGGAGTATAAGAGACTTCTTTCAAAAACATAAAAAAAGCATTACCAACCCCAAAGTTATGTATGCTGCACGTTTATTGACACACTTTCCTTCGTTGTTTGACTTAAGTTTTACATTTAACCCTTTGTACGGTCTTTGTTTAGGAATTACACTCAGGGGTCTTTGGGGTCTTCACAGACCCCAGGCAACAAAATGTAATTTTGTAACAAAACAATTGTTTGTTTGTTTTTAGAACAAATGTAATTTTGCTCTGTTTATTAATGTTTTGACTCAACATCTGTGCAGTTTTTGGAGTATTTATAATAATTTAAAAATGTATATAAATAAATTAAAATTATTTTTTTTTAATGGATTTTCACACAAAATCAGGTTTTTTTCATGTGAAATTCTCTTTATAAAAGACAAATTTCTAACTTTCATTCGTGGGGATAACATGGATAATTTGACATGGTTTAGTGTAATGTGGCGTTTACACCGGAGGCGATTCGCGCGAAGGTGGACGCTTGAACATTTTTAGTTTGCTCACTTCATTCGCGCGTGAAATTCACGTGTGACAACTACACAACAGACGCGAATTCGCGTCAGGGGAGGGGCTTCTATATGAGCCTAGATGAGCCAGCTCGTCTCGGTCACTTGACGTCTTTTTTGTAAAAAATACTACTATTAATGTGTGACAAAACGTAGTTTAAAGACTTTTTCAGGCGATAATATAGTTGTTTAAAGCTCAAATCTGTGGTTAATTTATAAAAAGAGTGCCTATTTGAGCATTTTATCTGGCGTTTTCGGAGTTGTGAGATCCAGGCGATCAGTGACATTCCGCACTCGTATACCCGGCGAGACCCGCCTTTCCTCGGCTAGTCCTTCTCACATTTACCGCTGGCTCTGGCTCTTTTTTTCTGCTCCAGTCTCGTTGTGAAATGGCTCACTTGGCTCACAATAACTCACTTTCTTCCAAGCAAGATCATTTTTATTCCTTTATTCCTGTTCCTGTAGTGATAGGATGATGTATCATACAGCTCCGGGTATCCACAAGCAGCCACGATTATTTTGTCCTCCATTGTTGTTCGGATTTCTGCCTCCGCTTGTAAATGCGTCACTACTAGAGCAAGCTCGTGATTGGTTAACGCGGTGCGAAATATCCGCCAAAGTTCAGATTTTTCAACTTGAGCGATTCGCGCGTTCAAAACGCTCAATTCGCGTCATTTGCGCCGCCTCAATCGCGCGAATCTCGCCGCAGAATGCCATTTCGTGTCTCTGCATTGACTTAACATGTAAATCACTCGCGCGAATCGCGTCCGGTGTGAACGCACCATCAGATTTTTGCCCATCTTTTGGAAAATACAGTTTTAAAATAAAACAAAAAAGACTTTTACCAGTAAATGGCTGCAGAGCTCCACTATTTGCTATGTGCTATTTGACTGACTGAACAAGTATTTTTCAGTTGGATTCATATCTAAAAGGTTATGAAATCACAATTATAACAATTAAAATTAATTAATTTTGTCAAAGTTTAGCATTTTTTTGTACTGAAAAAAATATTTTTTTCAATGATGTTACATTATGATTAGAATCAAACCTGAACAAGAGAAAAGTTGGAGTCTTTAGAGTTTATCATTTATTTCAAACATCTGATTGTCTTATAATTCTACAGATTTAATCTACACTTCAGTTACTAACTGTAACAGAACAAAAATTAACAGAAATGAACAGTTGTATTACATATTGAGTAAAAAATACACAACATGAACATCAAAATGCAATGAACTTAACAGCAATAACAAGTGTGTGTGTGTGTGTGCGTGCGTGCGTGCGTGCGTGCGTGCGTGCGTGCGTGCGTGCGTGCGTGCGTGCGTGTGTGTGTGTGAGATAGAGAGAGAGAGAGAGAGAGAGAGAGAGAGAGAGAGAGAGAGAGAGCATGATCATTTTGCATTGTGGATGTTTTATGCATTGTTGGAAGTGTGCCACTTAATTTCTGTATGCCTGCGTTCTGTGTTTCTGTTTTTGAAGATGAATTTTGTCCATTTTCTAAGCGGGGTCTCCCTGAATGTGACTTTTTTGGTCACACTTCCATAGCAATCCATTTTATTTTTTAATTTGTAGATCTAGAGAGTGTTGACAACCCTACAAAGTCTCATGCCATTTGGACAAAGGGAAAAAAAAAAATTATTTGAGCTAAAGTCCTTTGGGGTCAGAAAAGACCCCCGAAGACCCTATATATATATATATATATATATATATATATATATATATATATATATATATATATATATATATATATATATAAAAAGCTTAAAATACAAAAATTATTTAGGATCATAAGAAATATGACACACTTGGCTGAATTTATGTCTGCTTCATATTCAGTATTTCAAAAGTATTCAGTATTTAACTAAAAAAATACTACAGATGTTATCCCAAATAATTCCACATTCTGTAAAGTTTTTATGTTAAATACAGGAGTGGTTGGAGAGGGACTGAAATAAAGATGCCTTGGCAGCGCTGGATTTAGGGAGTTCGAGGGAAGGCTATGCACTGCTCAAATTCGGTTGGCAAGATGCAACCGGACTGCAAGCGTTCACATCTGAATTTGTGTATTTGCGTAAAGGTTGTTTCTGGCGTAATGGTACATTTGTGTACTTTTTTTCACATAATTCCCTCCACACATGACAGTATTAGAGCTTGCAGTTCTCAGTTTGCACAGTCAGCTGGATTATGTGCTGTCGGTCCACTTCTAAAACAACTCAGTGTGTTTGATTTCCATATTTTGCTTGAGTACAGCAACACAGAAAACATAAGCTGAGCACAGGAGAAAGAGTTGGACTGGAGAGTCGTAAAGCACACTGTTTGTAAACATTTGCATTTCTTATATATGCCCACTTTAATTCCAATATATAAATTGTATATCCAAAATGCTTTGGCAATGGGAAGCCATTTCTTACTCTGCCAGCGAGGCTCGGTAAGTTCAACTGAGTTCCGCAACTTATGTAACATCCTGTTCTATTCAGTAGCATTTTAAGAGCTGTGTCAGTTGCTCTGAAAGAGTCCTGCACTCTAGACAATTTTTCTGAATATTGCAGAAATGCATCAGTGGGTCTTGGTGGTGAAGAGTTTTTTACCGTTCACATACAGAGCCCATTCACTGCGTGTACGGTGGTTGTTCGGGGGTTCTGCTGACGAGACCGTACCAGCATGTTATAAGACCTGCTGTTATGCAAGAACACTGTTCTGTTCCCATTGTTACACTTTTTGTAAGTTGATTATTCCAAACAGTGTAACTCCATAGAGCACGGTCCAAAGTAACATTGCTTTTAACATTTCAACCAGCTTGACACAGCAACATTTACTTCAATGGCATACGTTTGGGGTGGAACTATCAGTTACTCTGACCAAAATTACCTGAAAGTATTCTCGTTGAGGACTCGGCTGGACCACCGCCATCAGATGCGGTTGCCCAGTCTTAGGCCAATGCAGAGTTGGCGGCCATGCCTGCCCGGGCAGCCGTGAACATCGGGCTTGAGTGGAACCCTCCGCCCTGCCCTGAGTGTTCGTGGCTGGATGATTGGTTTCTGGTTTCAGACCGCCACACTCTGCCCCAGTTCCTTTCTTCCTGGAAGTGCATACACACTATGGCCATCCTGTAGGTCCACTAGGCCAAAGCACTAAAAGAGCTGTATGAAGGTAGTCCTGGCCCAGGATTAATACAGGAACTGTGAAGGTCACTGTGCGAGCTCTCGAGCAGACAATGTCTACCATGGTGATCCAGGAACAGCACCTGTGGCTTAATACTTTGCCCAGAAGTTCTCAGCAGTCAAGACGCAGACGGAGGCAATCAAACACATCTTGCCCTCCATTGACACCTACAGGCTGCCGAGGCCCCGCACTCCATCTGCTCATTGCTGAGGGCATTCACAGCCAGAGCCAGCGGCCCGGCCCCAACATAGGTGATGCCACTCGCCCCTCAGGTCAGCGCTAAGAACCCAGGAGGGCTTCAAAGTGGTCCTGAGACGGGCAACCCAGGGAGGAGGAGAGCTGCTATTTCAAGGGAGATGGTAGAGGTACAACTCCATCCCCCAGTAGAGGGCCAGGAGTAGAATCCTGGTCCCAGAGAGCCTTCATTCTTTGGGTCACACACCTCGTTATCACGACGACCTTACATTGAACATTTGCAGCCTGAACGTTATGGACGCGATTGCTTCGCCTCCTCGCATACTGCAGCCAGGTAAATGTGATGTGTTACAAGGACTCACAGCCTCCTCCCTCATCACAGACCTCTCTATTGTGGGTATGCAGAGCAAGGTAGGTGTTTCGGACTCGAGTCCCTAGATGGCGAGTAGGTGACCCATCATAGCCCCGCTCTTCAGGAATTTGGTGATTGGTGTGACAACTCAAGTTTAGAACTTAACGTGATTAAGACTAAAGAGATAGTTGTAACATTTTCTAATAAGCAGAGGCAGATGTCTATGGCAGTCACCACTGTTATTCACGGAAAGCCTATAGGGATTGTTGAAGAGTACAAGTACCTGGGCATCATTTCTTTTTCTGCTGAAATTTTCTTCCAATACAGAGGAGATATTGAGGAAATGCCAGCAGTGGCAGTACCTTTTAAGGAAGCTCAGACGGCTTCACTGTCCAGGCTGTAGTAAACAAAGGAGGAAGGCAACCTTTGTTCCTAAATCGGTGCAACTTTTAAATTCTCAACCATCTCTGACCCCCTTGTTAACCATGCACTGTTTTTATTTTTTAATTGCACACAGCTATTTATATATACATACACTCACCTAAAGGATTATTAGGAACACCTGTTAAATTTCTCATTAATGCAATTATCTAATCAACCAATCACATGGCAGTTGCTTCAATGCATTTAGGGCTGTGGTCCTGGTCAAGACAATCTCCTGAACTCCAAACTGAATGTCAGAATGGGAAAGAAAGGTGATTTAAGCAATTTTGAGCGTGGCATGGTTGTTGGTGCCAGACGGGCCGGTCTGAGTATTTCACAATCTGCTCAGTTACTGGGATTTTCATGCACAACCATTTCTAGGGTTTACAAAGAATGGTGTGAAAAGGGAAAAACATCCATTATGCGGCAGTCCTGTGGGCCAAAATGCCTTGTTGATGCTAGAGGTCAGAGGAGAATGGGCCGACTGATTCAAGCTGATAGAAGAACTTTGACTGAAATAACCACTCGTTACAACCGAGGTATGCAGCAAAGCATTTGTGAAGCCACAACACGCACAACCTTGAGGCGGATGGGCTATAACAGCAGAAGACCCCACCGGGTACCACTCATCTCCACTACAAATAGGAAAAAGAGGCTACAATTTGCACAAGCTCACCAAAATTGGACAGTTGAAGACTGGAAAAATGTTCCCTGGTCTGATGAGTCTCGATTTCTGTTGAGACATTCAGATGATAGAGTCAGAATTTGGCGTAAACAGAGTGAGAACATGGATCCATCATGTTCCTAATAATCCTTTAGGTGAGTGTATATATTTATATATTTGCGTATTCATTCATTTTTATTCATGGTTTGGACTTGTTTCTTAGGTATCTGCCAGTATAGCTATTGTTTCTTAAGGCCTGTACACACCGGGACGAATATCGCGCGCGTTTATCGCCAGCGTTTTTCGTGTGTGTTCACACCCAAGCGATTTTCACTCGCGATGCGCCGAGTGAACGTGCAATTTCACTCCCTGACATTAGATGGCGCTTATTGAAAAACAGAAATAGCCCGGTACACAAGGTGGCGCTGCGCTCGCTGCATCCCTTATCACACAGAAGAAGAAGAAGAGAGAGAGTATTTACATGTTAGCCGAAACACACATAACTTTCTCACATACTAGAACATGGATTTCTCAAGCAGCAGCAGCAGCTCCAGCAGCTCCAGCGATGAGGACATTGTTTTGAAAAGGTGTGTGTGTGTGTGTGTAAATAATTTTCTCTTTAAAAAACAATTTCTTTGTGAACTTGAATACATTTTTTATCATATCTATTGTGCCCAAGTGTCTTTTTTTCCCCCATCAATTAAATACCAATACTCACCACAGCAAATTACATATTCATTTAATAGTTAAATATAATGCAACTTATTTCAATAAGGTCAAGAATACTTAAATACAAATATGCCAGTGTCAAAATTGTAACATCATTTTTATAGCAGGTTCATAACCGCTTTACTTAATGGCTTTTAAAATTTTAATCATAATTATTAAATAGCACAGCCACCTTTACAAGTGGACATGTTAAATTGTTTTGTAATAAGAGCAGAGAGAAAGTGTAAGTGAAAAATCTTTTATTTTTTTGACAATGTATTCACAATTTATTTTTGTGAATGAAGTACAGTTTACAATAATAAGAAACATGACATTGGTATAAGAGTCAGAAACAGTAGTGCAAACAAGTCACAATGATAGTAGTGCAACGTAAAAGACCGTAGTGCAAGTATAAATAGACTTTTTTTTCTTAAATCTTTCCGTTATAAACACAAAATTTTTTGAATGTAAAAATAAAATAAAAACACAAACGGCAAATATCTTTCTGTTATAGACTCTAAAATAAAATATTTTTTGAATGTTAAAATAAAAACACAAAAAACAGCAAATATCCTTCTGTTATAGACTCTAAAATAAAATATTTTTTGAATGTAAAAAATTAAATAAAAACAAAGAAGCTGGCATATAATGCTCATCTATTGGTGTGACCAAGAACTGGCAGAGCACCCATAGTTTGTAGGGGTCTGTGGGGTGACCTGATGGTAGGACACAGGCGACTGGTGAGGGAAAAGAGCAGAGGAGGGCTGGCCAAACTCAGCATCGTGCAACAGCTGATGTATTTTGAGTTTGACTGAAGACTGTTGGGCTGGGGACAATCTCCTTAGTATTGGTAACAATTAAACTCACCATCGAGTCCTATTTGATCTGCGATTACTCTCCATAACAGCTCCCTCTTTTCAATATTTGTGTAGTCACTGTGGCGTTTGTCAAACAACTCTCTGTGTTCAGACACCAACGAGACCAGCAGCTCGACGTTCATCTTTCCTCGTTGCATTGTCTTCTTCGCCAATGTGTGCTCGGCTAGACCGTTTTGTGCTTGAGCGCCACCAAGTCGTGTTTTACTGTAACTTCAGCAGCTCCAGGCACGTGAACAAAAGCGCCGATCTGATTGGTCGGCCAGTTTTTAACGCGCCGCGCCAAAAAAAAAAACGAACCCGAGGCGTTTTTTTAAAAATGACGCTTTTACGCCTGACGTTTTACGCGTCGGTGTGAACACTCACATTGGCGCCCATTGTTTAGTCACGAGGCGTTAAACGTCGGCGATAAACGCGCGCGAAAATCGTCCCGGTGTGAACAGGCCTTTACTCTACATGGTCTCGTTAATTGCCCCATTGGGGACAAATAAAGTGTTGAAATGAAATGGGCACACCGCATGGCTATCACAGCGATCTGTCGCCGTACTTTCAGCCCTTGGACAGAATTTGCATTTCTACGGGCAGGGGCTCCCGTAGAACAAGTGTCATGTTGTTGTTACAGCAGAAGCATCCAAGACAGGCTGATGCGCTGTATGCAATGGGCACACAGCTTCGGGCTCCTAGCAGGACCCAGACTGTGTTGGCACATCAACTGCCTAGAGTTGTTGGCAGTATTGCTGGCCCTGCTGAGGTATCGACCGCTGGTCCAGGGCAAGCATGTGTTAGTCCAGACTGCAATAAGGTTCCGATGACGTATATAAATTACCATGGCGGGATATGTTGCATGCATAACTCGCCCACTATCTCCTCCTTTGGAGTCAGCAGTGAAGCCACTCACATCCTAGGCAAACTCAATCTCGTAACAGATGCACTCTCACGACGAGTGACACTTTGAGTGGGAGAGTGGAGACTCCATCCCCAGGTGGTCCAGCTAATTTGGAGTTGATTCGGTGAAGCACAGGTAGATCTGTTCACTTCCCAAGACTCCTCCCACCAGAGCCGGCCCAAGGCATAAGCGAACTAAGCGGCTGCTTAGGGCCCCCTCCGCCAACAGGGGGCCCGCAAGAGCACATTAAATTACTTGTCGCATGTTGCTTTATTGAAATCGCGAAATGGCCTTAAACAATTACTAGATAAACTGCACTTTTTTTGAAAAAAGTTTTCTAATATATGCACGGATTGATTCTGACAGCGCTGCACGAGCTCGCAACGCCATTGGCTGGACACTATTAGCTTGTTAGTCAGGGTTCAAAGTCCAAAGTGCGAGAAAAATCAGTGCTGAAGAGGTGCTACGTCAGTTGCCTGCTAAACTTTTTATGAATGAATGGATTCGAGAATGTGATATGGTTTAGTGCGAATATCTTATCTGACGTGCTGCATGTTTTGGATGGAGTACAGCATAGCTTTCAGTTTCTGTTCGCAGTAAATGCTTCTCTGCAAGTAGGCTACTATATGTTTGAGTCGCTCAAAATGATAATTTGGGAATGCAACATGCAGCAAACATCTTCCCAAATTCGTAATGAGAATCATTCATAAATTAATAAAAGGTCTTCCTGCGTGTTTCTGCCAAAAATAAAAGCTGTTTAACGTTTTAAAGAAATCCATCAACATTTCTTGTTTTTAAAAGGAGTCTCTTAATGCCCACCAAGGCTGCATTTATTTGACCAAAAATACAGTAAAAAACAGACAGTAATATAGTAAAATATTATTGCAATAAAAAAAAACTGTTTTCTATGTGAATATATAGTAAAGTGTCATTTATTCCTGTGATCAAAGCTGAATTTATCATCATTACTCCAGTCTTCAGTGTCACATGATCCTCCACAAATCATTCTGATATGAGGATTTGATGATCAAGAAACATTTATGATTATTATCAGTGTTGAAAACAGTTGTGTAAAAAAATTAAGTTTTTAGGATTCTTTGAAAGCTTTCTATTTCAGAAAAATGCTGTTCTTTTGAACTTTCTTTTCATCAAATAATTCTGGGGCAAAAATTGTGAGCATATTCAGCCTAAGAGGCTTCTTTAAAAAAATAAAAAAATAAATAAATAAATAAATATATATATATATATATATATATATATATATATATATATATATATATATATATATATATATATATATATATATATATATATATATATATATATATATATATATATATATATATATATATATATATATATATATATATATAAATTATTTATTTTTTTAAGTGTACATAGCCCAGTCTGAACTTTAGCACTGTAAGACTTTGAATATTAAAGTGCAAGTTAACATCTGACCACTCTTGTGGGTTTGCTACTGTTAAAAACCGTATAAGGGTAAAAACATGACAGGCAGACATGATGTAAGCAACAAAGCTGCATCTAATAACATTGATACTGGGTGTGCGAATTATCAAGAACTGACAATAGTCAGTCATATTGGTGGCACCAAGGGGCCCCCAAATAAAATTCTGCTTAGGGCCCCATAAAGGCTTGGGCCAGCCCTGCCTCCCACTGCCCACTATGGTACTCCTTGACCAAGTCTCTGCTCGGCATGGATGTGCTGGAACACAGCTAATGTCAAGGCCTATGCAAATATGTGTTCCCCCAGTGAGCCTAATTCCATTCCACAGACACTTGGCAAAGTCAGGGAGGACGGACAGCAAGTCTTGTTAGTTGCACCGTACTGGCCCAACCGGACTTGGTTCTCAGAGCTGAAGCTCCTTTACCGATGATGCTAATCATAAACATCAGGACTTGAGACAAGACAAGTAGACATTTAAAAAAAAAATTAAATGTAGTACTATTTTCGGAGCCATCGCTGTGTGGGCAGTGCTCGAGAATGTGGTCCAGGGGCGCTTCGGACGACACAAGTTCCAGTCCCAGCTTGAGGTCCTTTCCCTCATCTTCCATGATTTCCTGTCTGTCCTCCTACTGTCTTTTAAATATATATACAGTGAGGAAAATAAGTATTTGAACACCCTGCTATTTTTCAAGTTCTCCCACTTGGAAATCATGGAGGGGTCTGAAATTGTCATCGTAGGTGCGTAGGTCCACTGTGAGAGACATAATCTAATCACAATAAATGATTTTTTAACTATTTATTTGTATGATACAGCTGCAAATAAGTACACCTGTCTATCAGCTAGAATTCTGACCCTCAAAGACCTGTTAGTCTGCCTTTAAAATGTCCACCTCCACTCCATTTATTATCCTAAATTAGATGCACCTGTTTGAGGTCATTAGCTGCATATAGACACCTGTCCACCCCATACAATCAGTAAGAATCCAACTACTAACATGGCCAAGACCAAAGAGCTGTCCATAGACACTAGAGACAAAATTGTACACCTCCACAAGGCTGGAAAGGGCTACGGGGAAATTGCCAAGCAAATTGGTGAAAAAAGGTCCACTGTTGGAGCAATCATTAGAAAATGGAAGAAGCTAAACATGACTGTCAATCTCCCTCGGACTGGGGCTCCATGCAAGATCTCACCTCGTGGGGTCTCAATGATCCTAAGAAAGGTGAGAAATCAGTCCAGAACTACACGGGAGGAGCTGGTCAATGACCTGAAAAGAGCTGGGACCACCGTTTCCAAGGTTACTGTTGGTAATACACTAAGACGTCATGGTTTAAAATCATGCATGGCACGGAAGGTTCCCCTGCTTAAACCAGCACATGTCAAGTTTGCCAATGACCATTTGGATGATCCAGAGGAGTCATGGGAGAAAATCATGTGGTCAGATGAGACCAAAATAGAACTTTTTGGTCAAAATTCCACTAAACGTGTTTGGAGGAAGAAGAATGATGAGTATCATCCCAAGAACACCATCCCTACTGTGAAGCATGGGGGTGGTAGCATCATGCTTTGGGGGTGTTTTTCTGCACATGGGACAGGGCGACTGCACTTTATTAAGGAGAGGATGACCGGGGCCATGTATTGCGAGATTTTGGGGAACAACCTCCTTCCCTCAGTTAGAGCATTGAAGATGGGTCGAGGCTGGGTCTTCCAACATGACAATGACCCGAAGCACACAGCCAGGATAACCAAGAAGTGGCTCTGTAAGAAGCATATCAAGGTTCTGGCGTGGCCTAGCCAGTCTCCAGACCTAAACCCAATAGAGAATCTTTGGAGGGAGCTCAAACTCTGTGTTTCTCAGCGACAGGCCAGAAACCTGACTGATCTAGAGAAGATCTGTGTGGAGGAGTGGGCCAAAATCCCTCCTGCAGTGCAAACCTGCTGAAAAACTACAGGAAACGTTTGACCTCTGTAATTGCAAACAAAGGCTACTGTACCAAATATTAACATTGATTTTCTCAGGTGTTCAAATACTTATTTGCAGCTGTATCATAGAAATAAATAGTTAAAAAATCATACATTGTGATTTCTGGATTTTTTTTTTTTAGATTATGTCTCTCACAGTGGACATGCACCTACGATGACAATTTCAGACCCCTCCATGATTTCTAAGTGGGAGAACTTGCAAAATAGCAGGGTGTTCAAATACTTATTTTCCTCACTGTATGTATATATATATATATATATATAACAATTGTACTATAAAACAAGATTGACAACCATATTCTGTTGCTGTATGAAGCAGTTATTGTTAACTAAAAAAAAACTAAACATTTTCATTACTTAAGATAACCATTACAGGGGGCATAACCCACAATTTCTGCCAGTCTCATGTTAATCTTGAGTACCTATAGATTAGTGTTGCATCCTTCATATCTCAGAAGAGTCTTTAGTTATCATATTTATAAAAGACAGATACGTTGTACTGATTCTTTCCGAAAACAGCCAAGCTCGTGCAGGCATGCAGTGGTTGCTGGTTCGATCCCAGCGGTCACCACCAGTGTGTCCTTGAGCAAGGCACTTTACTCCATGTTGCTCCAGGGGGATTGTCCCTGTAATAAGGGCACTGTAAATCGCTTTGGATAAAAGCGTCTGCCAAATGCATAAATGTAAATGTGGTCTAAAAACAAACTGACAGTGCTGCCGACAGCGCTCATTGATGGGCGTGGTCTTTGCTCTCGCTCTGGGGTGTGTGTGTGTGTGTGTGTGTGTGTGTGTGTGAGTGTGTGTGCGCTCATCCCGTAGAAGTGCCCATCCCGCTCATCCCGGAGAAGTGCCCATACAAGGAATTCCACCCTTTGTGACGTCATACAGGGCCATACTCTGAAAAAACGTTCCGAAACTTGTTCGAATCATGAAGGAGTGTATTTGACACAAAAATACTCTGTCATACTTCCAACGTATTTTTTAAATTTATTTTGTCCACGTTTAGCATGAGGATCAACTCTTTAACAGTGTAAATAAGTCAGAATGCATGAAATAGCATTAACCCCCCCCCCCCCCCCCCCAACTGAAATAAAATAAAGTATAAAAAACGTATTTCGTTTTTTTGTATAATAGTATATCAATTCCAAGAAATTACACTGGAGAGAAGGCAATCATAGGGTTAATGCTGTTATGACATAATATCCGCACATTTGCTCTCTTCTCAATACTTTCTTCCTGGACTTTCTGTCCTTTTTTCTATTTTTGTCACTTCTCTCTCTCTTTCTCTCTTTCTCTCTCTCTCTCTCTCTCTCTCTCTCTCTCTCTCTCTCTCTCTCGCACACTCTGAGCTGTGTGTACACAGAATGGTACAGTAGGGCGTCCAGCGGCAGCTCTTTCCCGCCCCTCCTCATGCCTCACTCCCTCATCCCTCTCCCACACTCCCTCTGCTCCTCCTCATCCAGCGCTGGAGCCAGACTGCACTTCAGGCATTTTATGATTTAACTGCGGGGATAGATGACGGTAATGAAGACGGCTCCTCACCGTCTGCCCCTCATGGGGTAACATCAGGTGAGGAAATGAACACACATCAGTGTCTATTAAAGTTGATGACTTTAAAGGAGCAGTTCTCACAAAATCAAAATTCTGTCATCACTTACTCACCCTTATGTTAAAACCGGTATTTCTTTTTGCTGTGAAGAATCTTTGTTTTTGTCAATACAAGGACAGATCAATCATGGCTGACAAGCTTTAAAAACACCATTAAAAAGGACCTATTGTGATTTTTTTCATGTTCATCTTTCTTTAGTGTGTAATGTTGCTGTTTGAGCATGAAAACGCTCTGCAGTTACAAAGCACAAAGCAGTCCCTCCAGCAGGAGTTCTTCTCTATATCAGTGTTTCTGAACTCCCTCAAATGCCTCCATTGTAGTCTTGAGTTTTCTTCCCGGGAACGAACACGTCACGATATTCCTCATTTAAATGATTCCCGCCCAAGGCAATAAGGGGGCTGGGCGGGGCCTGGTTGAGTTAGTTAGTAATGTGTTGAAACTGGCGGTCATGGTAAGGGGCGTGACATTTCCCAAAACACGCTCAAAGCGGTTGACCAATCACAACACGCTGATCCAGCCGACCAATCAGAGCACTGTGCTTTTCAGAAGGAGGGGCATCATAGAGACAGGAACTAAACAGGGGTGCGTTTCTCGTACAACGACGTTACTCACTGCTTAACTACCGAAGTACGTTGCATCGTTGAAGAAATCAACTAGCTAGTCGGGATTGTTTGCTGAAACCATACTGTTGCAAAACTGTTGGTCAACCGCGTTGTCACGCGGGTGGTGGAGTAATAACTGCTTCTAATGAATTAGTTTGAGATCGAATTCATGCTAGATTTTTTTGCTATAAATGACAGACATGGCATCTGAGGACTAATTATTATTTTTTAATTTTGATTTATTTCCAGATTCAATCATAGGCTCGTTCTTACGTATTAAAGCACATACACACATGCGCACTCTTCAAAAACGGTGCTTTAAATCACTTGACAAACTAAAAGACGTAAATGACATTTGTATGTATTATAAATATAAGATATAGATTGCACTGAATGTCAGCTTGCTTATTTTGCTCAAGGTATGGATTTATTAAAGGGTTAGTTCACTAAAAAATGAAAATTATGTCATTAATTACCCACCATCATGTCGTTCGACACCCGTAAGACCTCCGTTCATCTTCGGAACACAAATGAAGATATTTTTGTTGAATGTTGATGGCTGAGAAAGGCCTCAGCAAGCCCTCCATAGGGATTCAGTACATTTACACTCACAAGACCCATAAAAGGCACTAAAAATGTCATTACAAAGTCCATCTCACTACAGTGGCTCTACAATAATTTTACAAAGCAACGACAATAGTTTTTGTGCGCAAAAAAAAATAAAAATAACGACTTTATTCAACACAAATTTTGGCCTCTGCCGTGAACTCACGAAGCACTATGACGCATGAGCGAGAATATTACGCAGATCCGGCGTAGCCCGGAAGCGAGGAGGAGCTTTGTTTACAAGCAGAGGAAGACGCGCCGTATCTAAGCTGTTGAATTCTACATTGATCGTGCTTTAGGTCTCGGCGTAGTGCTCAAAATGGGACTAAAGTGTGCATTTCATGGATTCCCGAACGCCGGCGCTACGTCATATTCTCGCGCATGCGTCATGGTCGTGAGTTCACGGCAGAGGCCAAAGTTTGTGTTGAATAAAGTCGTTATTTATTTATTTATTTATTTATTTTTTGCGCACAAAAACTATTGTCGTCGCTTTGTAAAATTAGTGTAGAGCCACTGTTGTGAGATGGACTTTGTAACAATGTTTTTAGTGCCTTTTATGGGTCTTGTGAGTGTGAATGTACTGAATCCCTATGGAGGGCTTGCTGAGGCCTTTCTCAGCCATCAGCTTTCAACAAAAATATCTTCATTTGTGTTACGAAGATGAACGGAGGTCTGACGGGTGTCGAACGACATGAGGGTGAGTAATTAATGACATAATTTTCATTTTTGGGTGAACTAACCCTTTAAGTCCACATGTCATGCAAACAAGAAACTCTGCTTCTAACCACAGGTCGAGAGCTGTCATTGCAGCCACACAACTTTGCGATGCTGTTTGCGAAATTTCGTTGGAACTATGGTTTCGGGAAACACCGACTCGTTGAACTGTGCTAATCACAAGTTGCGACCATAGTTGGCTAACGCCGCTTTCGGGAAACACACCCCAGAGCATTACTGACAGACTGGGAAGAGAGGAGCTGCAACAATGGGAATATGGGGAAAATAATGTGCTTTTTGAACATTCAAGTATAAAAACCTGTTTAAAAAATAGGTCCCCTTTGAGGCATAAAAAAGAGATCCATAAAACCTGTCTGCTATTTTCCAAGTCTTCTGAAGCCATAGTGATATTTGTAAACAAATTAATATGGATCAACCGGATTATTGAACAGAATTGGTTCAGAAGAACGACTGAATCAATAATCCAGTTACAGAAGTTCAAGTTTCACTATAGACTATCCTGGTCTGTGACATCAGAGACTAAGCAGACATAATAACAATACATTTCATTTATATTGTGATTTTCTCATACCTAAAGAATTTAAGATTATATAAAGTATATTTCACAATTTTAACAGACCAACACTGTTAAAACATCTACTCAAACATAATGGGTTAAATTATATTATTATATGTTGCTTGTAAAAAAAAAAAAAAAGTCAGAATACACATCTCCTTTAGAATAAAGAAAGATGCTTTTTGCCAACAGAATGAAGTAGTTCCACCAGTGTGAAATAACTGGCCCATGCTATTCAGCCAATCTTTGAGCTGTTGATTGCATATCTCAACACTACATTAACCTGTAATTTGCTTTTAGTTTTTCTGTGAGCTATGCAATGTACAGAAGCAGCATATAATATCAATACCATCTTATGCACTTAAAATATTCTTGTGCACAGTCTTTAATGGAAATAGCAGTTTTATCTAAGAAGTAGTAGTAGCGTCAGATACTATTTGCGCCTCAGTGTATTGTATTATATTATTAAACAGTATGCAGTAAAAACAACATATTGGAGGCTGCCTTATTGGGACATTACTTGTCCCTCTCCCGAAAGCCCTCCCCTAACTCTACCCGATAAACACTTTATTCATGCTATTACAGTAAATGCCCAGTAGGGAATTCATCTCCACTTTTCTAATATTTTCTTCATTTTATTTCAAACGATGCCTCTTACAGTTGATATACAATGGGAAATGGAAAAGGCTTGGGTCGGTCGCATCAAAAGCTATGGCCACCACACCACTTTTGTACCGTCTGGCCCAATTAGATAGTGGTGGGTGGAGTTAGTGTAAATAGCCTCGGCCAACAAAGTGGTCTATTTGCACTTGGTGTAAATAGACACTCCATAAGAAGAAAATCGCAAAACAACACACACACACACACACACACACAGATCATTATTAAAAACCAGAACCAAAGTGGCATCAGCCTCCTCTGGTACAAGGATCATATTTTAGAACGGGTCCACATCGGTGGAAGAATGCAGACGTTCCAGAACTGTTCACGGAAACGAAAATAATTTGTTTCCAGTATTTCCGAAAAAATTGGTTTCCCAACCTGAGTCTCAACTCGGATGACGTGTAATATTTACATTCCAGAAACTCCCAGTGACCATTTCCCAAATCACATAACTGCCTTATTTTCCCATGGTGCAATTACCCTCAGTGAATGGTGTTGTTATAAGGTACCTCCTCTCCCTGCCTTTGAGGTTTCCACCTTTCTCTAAATTGTGCTTTGTCCACTTAGATGATAATCTGCTTCACAGCACATGTGTCAGATGGAAGGAATGCTAATCTGGAAGAGGTGCAGAGCTTGGACTTTTTGGCAGCCAGTTTCCACTCTGCACTTACTTTCCATGTGGTGCCGCTCCAGAGGCTCCGGGCAAGAGAAGCCTGTTTGGGGAACAGAGGTGTTGACGGATCCCAGATCGCCCCTTTGGCCACGCCCCCCATCTGAGGGTCACGGCTCTGCTGGACAACTGACCTTAACTTCTGTACCAATACAGGATCCAGGTCTGTGGTTCAAATGAACAGTAATACAATCACACTGTGTGTTTTCCCAAACCCACGGCTTTGAAACCCAAATCGTATTTTATTCAAATCATCTGTCAGACAGTGAATAATCAAGCCTTTAGTCCAGAAGGGAGGATCGCAATTTCTGAATGAAGATTGAAATGTGTGACTTCCAGGTTTCAACAGATTTTACCCTGGAGAGTATTTGTTTGCACTCTAAAAGCCCTGAATGGTAAATATATCAGCTACTCAATATGAGGCGTAAACTGTGGAACATCACCGATTTATATTAGATCAGCATCAACAATACATGATTTTAAATCAAAGCATAAAACACATTATTTCATCTTGGATTTTAATCAATCCTAGAAGTCTTGTATTTTTGTATTGTGTGTGTGTGTGTGTGTTTAATCTTGTAATGCTTATCTTTCTGCACTGTTTATTATCGCACAGAAAATACAATACAATTTAGTCTTAAATAGAAGATTAAACTAAGGCCACATCCACACGAAGCCAGAGCTTTCCCTATCCAATCTTTTTTTCCCCTCGTCTCAAGAAATATCTGCGTACACACGAAACCACTGAAAGCGACTCAAAACTATGTAGTATCCATGCCAGGCCAATATGTGGCGCTGTAATTCTGCCACAGAAACACACTAAAACAGAGAAGAAGAGTTGTGGTTTGAAGGGGTACAGCCATAGATATACATAATAAAGGCTAGATGTCTTACGGCGGAGTCTCTAACGTCATCACCGCCGGCCATCTTGTCACAGGCAAGCTTTCTGGCGGGCTCTGTGGTACCTGATGTAAGGTGAGTGATCTGCACGAACACAAATATGGGGATTTACAAATGGATTGGTTTCTTACAAACGTTATTAATGTGGCTATAATTCTGGATGCTTGAACAAATTGTGAATAATTATTCATAAGTATGCAGTGTCATAACTACATCTCTGACGTTTATAACAAACCAAACAGTTTGAAAATCGGTAGAAAATTGAGCAAGTTATGGTTATTTAAAAAGTACACGCACCATTAAAACACAATGTTATGAGTGAGCGAGCTGACTGTGACAAGATGGCCGCCAGGTGCGGGCGTCGACCTCCATTGGCCAACAGCGCGGACGAGACATCTAGCCTTTATTATGTGTGTCTATGTGTACAGCAACGGTCGGAAGTGAGGCAAAATCTCACAATAAAATAATAATAAATAAATTTAGTACTTACCAGATTGTGTTTCATTAACGCCTACACCCACGCCACCCCTAAACCTACCCTTACAATAATGCAAATATAGTAATTAAATTACGCAATACTGATGTGCGTATGCCCAGTGGCCGTAGCTGTATCCCTTCTAGTCTTTACCGTGTGGGACGTGGTGTGATGACATCACCATTTTTCCAAAATATACGGATTGGCTGTACACACGAAAACGCAAGGGTGTCGGTTTCAGATTTATCCACTCTGGGACCCGGTTTGAAAAAAATATCGGTTTCAGGCTCCCAAAACGCCGGATCCGTGTAGACGAAACACTGATATTACGTATTCAGCTAAACGCGTCTCCATGTGGACGGGGCCTAAGACTATAGCCCCAGAACAGAGGTAGGCCCTATTCCAGTAACAAGCTACTTTTTACCTAACACAATCTCATAGCAATTAGCAACTATTTTACTTTGTGGCGAATTGGTAGCTAATTTGTATTTGTTTTTAGAAGTTGGTCATTTATAAACTTGATAGTCTTGAACGTTTGTTATGGCGAGGTGTACAACAATAAACACAACGAAGAAAACAGCTCATGTCGTCTTACTTCGATATAGAACATGCTTCTCTACATGAAGGCAGACAAAAGCACCATTTCAAATAATGGGTAAGTTCTCTCAATGTTTTTGTTTTTATTCATTATATATATATATATATATATATATATATATATATATATATATATATATATATATATATACACACTCACCTAAAGGATTATTAGGAACACCTGTTCAATTTCTCATTAATGCAATTATCTAATCAACCAATCACATGGCAGTTGCTTCAATGCATTTAGGGGTGTGGTCCTGGTCAAGACAATCTCCTGAACTCCAAACTGAATGTCAGAATGGGAAAGAAAGGTGATTTAAGCAATTTTGAGCGTGGCATGTTTGTTGGTGCCAGACGGGCCGGTCTGAGTATTTCACAATCTGCTAAGTTACTGGGATTTTCACGCACAACCATTTCTAGGGTTTACAAAGAATGGTGTGAAAAGGGAAAAACATCCAGTATGCGGCAGTCCTGTGGGCGAAAATGCCTTGTTGATGCTAGAGGTCAGAGGAGAATGGGCCGACTGATTCAAGCTGATAGAAGAGCAACTTTGACTGAAATAACCACTCGTTACAACCGAGGTATGCAGCAAAGCATTTGTGAAGCCACAACACGCACAACCTTGAGGCGGATGGGCTACAACAGCAGAAGACCCCACCAGGTACCACTCATCTCCACTACAAATAGGAAAAAGAGGCTACAATTTGCACAAGCTCACCAAAATTGAACAGTTAAAGACTGGAAAAATGTTGCCTGGTCTGATGAGTCTCGATTTCTGTTGAGACATTCAGATGGTAGAGTCAGAATTTGGCGTAAACAGAATGAGAACATGGATCCATCATGCCTTGTTACCACTGTGCAGGCTGGTGGTGGTGGTGGTGTAATGGTGTGGGGGATGTTTTCTTGGCACACTTTAGGCCCCTTAGTGCCAATTGGGCATCGTTTAAATGCCACGGCCTACCTGAGCATTGTTTCTGACCATGTCCATCCCTTTATGACCACCATGTACCCATCCTCTGATGGCTACTTCCAGCAGGATAATGCACCATGTCACAAAGCTCGAATCATTTCAAATTGGTTTCTTGAACATGACAATGAGTTCACTGTACTAAAATGGCCCCCACAGTCACCAGATCTCAACCCAATAGAGCATCTTTGGGATGTGGTGGAACGGGAGCTTCGTGCCCTGGATGTGCATCCCACAAATCTCCATCAACTGCAAGATGCTATCCTATCAATATGGGCCAACATTTCTAAAGAATGCTTTCAGCACCTTGTTGAATCAATGCCCCGTAGAATTAAGGCAGTTCTGAAGGCGAAAGGGGGTCAAACACAGTATTAGTATGGTGTTCCTAATAATCCTTTAGGTGAGTGTATATATATATATATTTAACTTGTAGAATATTTAAAACAATTGGCTGACGATTGAGCTACGATTGTTTCAATGTAGGTCTATACTTTTCATAATATGCATGTAATTATAACGTTTTCTTTTTGTAAGTTTTTAAGTTGTATTTTGTAGTTGCTGTCATAGAATCCTATTTGATCAGAACAATTGACATAAGTAAAACACACTAGACATGTTTATTCTGTGCATTTTGAGCACTGTGTGAAATCATACTTATTTTGTCCATCAAAAGTGGGCTTTCGCTGTAATTGAGCATGAGCAGCGCAGCAAAAATAGACTCTGCGCCGACACCTGCCGAAAAACTCTGATGCTCCTGCCTGACACTCACACGCTGCTCCTGCTCCCGGTGTTACACCCCATAGATTATGCTCATGGGTGTGTTTTGGGTTGAACCCTAAAGGTAGGGTAGGCAATGTTTTTCATAGACACTTTTTGTTATACTGGCTGAAACTCTTTTCACATCCTGCTAGCAATCAATAACAGAAGTGGTCTATCAGAAGTGGTCTATATATATATATATATATATATATATATATATATATATATATATATATATATATATATATAAATAAATAAATTCTTCTGTGGAAGTCTCAGGACCAAAAAATGTTCATCCAATCATTGCATTCGATCCGATACGATGCCCTACCTGCCCTGTCAGCATTTGTATTCCCATACTGCTGCGCAGAAATCACACGTCATCAGCGCGTTTCGTAAGGCAGTTTCGAGGTGCAGACTGTCGCCGAGCGCCACAAACAAACAGCAGTCGCCTTTTATAGTTCCTCCAGAACCAAAACAACAAGCTTACTGTATGCTGCGCAATTAAGAGATGGCAACTCGTGACGTACTCAGACGCCGAATTTCGGTGTCAACCCTATCAATGCCGAAATTAATCTGCAGCAGTCAGGTGGTGCAAGTCAGAGTTGTTTACGTTTATTATTATTTTAATGTTATGTGCTTTCAGACATGGTTTTCAGACCATCTCTCTCATGATGCTTTGCTGAATGTGCTCTGGCTGTGCGCATTCATGTGTTTTGGAGGAGGCGTGGCTTTGGAGACGATCTGAAGGGAGGGTGGGATCTCATGCTTTCAAAGCTATTGCTATTACTAGACTGTCCGATGTTGACTTCCCTACCTTTAATGCTTACTTTTTCCAAAAATAATACATATTTGTACGATTCACAACATATGACAAAATCATCACCTTGAAAACGAGTTATGTTTTCCCATGATTTTACGGTTTCCCAATAACTGATTTTAGACATACCCTGTACACATGAAACCAAAGCCCTATTCAGACGGTAATTGTTTCTCATGGGGTCATAAGGTATTTTCATCATTGACAGGAGCTAGTCAGTGATTTTATTGAAGTCTGAATCCAGAATGTCAGTGTTTTTCTCCCACCACCCACGTAAAAATCCCTGGCCGAATGACCTTCTGATTAAAGACAAACACCAAGGTCGCGTGGTCATTTAATTGCTGTCTGAATCCACATCTCTGAGTTTTCAAGAATATATCACTTCAAAACTCACTGTTTATATCCTTTTTGACCCCTGCAGAGCACCGTACGGTTGCGCTTCGCTGTAATTTCGATGCATTTTAAAGATCCAGACTTTTATTACTGAAATGCTGGCGAGTATTTACAAGAGCAATATATTTCATCACCGCTCAAAAAATAAAAAGAAGCACGTAAACATTTGAAATAGGTTGTTATTACGACAGCAATTATACATATTAAAATAACCGCAGCATTATGTTTACCTCATGTAAATATGAACTTATTTCCGCTCATTTCCATGTGGAATAAATTGACATCCTTTATTTTGAGATAAAATACAAGACAGAAAACCATTTTAACTATAATGTACGCACATTATAGTTAAAATGGTTTTCTGTCTTGTATTTTATCTCAAAATAAAGGATGTTAAATAATAATTAAAATAATTAAACAGATTTAAATAATTAAATAATAATTAGGATATTATTTTCCTGTTATTAAATTAAGTATGCATTTATTCTTATTCTAATATATTCTTTATTATAATGGTATAAGTCGTCGCTGATAGCGGCGTTACATGCTAAAGGCATAGGGGAAACGGTAGCTCGTCTTGGACCGACTTGTAAGGTCCAGGAGACATTGCGAACCTGCTCCATCTCTGTCCATCTCAGAATGGGGGACCCCGAATTTAGAGAATCAGGCAGTTAGGGATCTATTTATCATAATTTTATTCTTTTTAATTCTATTTACAACTGTTTTAATTATCCTTGTTTTTATTTTTATTCTTATACATGGTATTTTTATTTTGTATGCACGTTATCACTATTTTAATTCCTTATCTATGTAAAGCACTTTGAATTACCATTGTGTATGAAATGTGCTATATAAATAAACTTGTCTTACCTTATTATACCAAGAATATTACATTTTATTTACAGCACAATCATGTTATTGGCCACGTGAGCAGCGTTCCCAGGTGCGCAGGATCGCAAAACACAGTGAATAATGCCCCGTTCCAGGCAACCCGTAACCCGTGTTTTTCCAATCTTCTACTCTTGAAAGTGCACTGGAACGGCAGTCAAATGCGTGACTTCCCACCCGTGAACTCGTACTAGATCGATGTACTCCCAGTTACAAGCTCTGAAGTCACATAGCCCGCGAAGCAACAATGGCAGTCCCTACGGATGCGGTGTTTATGAAAATCGCACACAAATAACATAAAATAAATAGTATAAAAGCTTCTCTTGACTTGTGCGCTGCTTTTTTCTCCTCCATTTCCCTCAAACAAGCAAGGAGTAAGCACCTTTGGCGATAGAAATGATTGTAAATGAGCATAAGCCATGCTTTGTTTACATCTAGCTACCACAATTCCTTGATCTTAGGCATTTTGGCGTGACTTTATTTTTACGGACTTCCGCGTGAGAAACAAATACCGTCCGATTAGGGCTTTAGACACGATAATTTACGTTTTTTTTTATCTTTTGAAATGTCAATGAGTTTTTTCAAACCTTACGGCAACATGTTTATTGCTCTCAAGGAGGCAGAGCGTAGTAGTGGTGTTACATTCATGAACGAATAACGAAAAAAACACAAAAAAAAGATCTGCTTTGTAGTCGTTTTCAGGATGTTCTGCATTTTCTGAATTTTAATAAAGGAAGACTTGTTTTGGTCGTGAACGACTCACTATTTCTTATAACTTGGATGTGTTCATGATTTATTGACTCACTTGCGCAAAACTGTGGCACAAAAATATCAGCATATGTCGTAACCTGTAGAAAGGGAGAGTAAACAAATCTGAATGAATCATTTTGATGAACAAAGAGGAAGCACCATCTCCATTTTTTTTACATACATTAGCTTTAATTTGCACAAAGGTTGTAATAAAAAAATATTCTGTGAATTAAAAAAGACAGCTCCATGGAAACTACAAATGGAATGGAATAACATCTAAAAATGGACTTTTCATTTCGTTTATCACTCATCTGGTTTAAAGGTCCCGTTCTTCGTGTTTTTTTGAAGCTTTGATTGTGTTTACAGTGTGCAATATAACATGTGTTCATGTTTTGCATGTAAAAAAACACAGTATTTTTCACACAATTTACTCATCTGTACACGCTGTTTTCACTGTCCTAAAAACGGCTGATGAGTTCCTTGTTCTATGAAGTCCCTCCTTCAGAAATACGTAACGAGTTCTGATTGTGCCAGCGGTTCCTGTGTTGTGATTTGACCGCAGCTTAGCGAACGTGGCACGGTTCCTGTGTTGTGATTCGACAGCAGCTTAGCGCACGTAACTTGCACGGAAAGGTCACGCCTCTTAACGGGAGATATATGCGCTTAATGATCTCTACAGCGTCCCTGGGAAAGCCAAACAAAGGTGATTTGACTCTGGGATGAAAATAACAGCGTCTCGACGACATGGTGACAAACACACTCAAACGCACCACTTCCTTTTCTTCACGCGACACGTCCTCTTCTCCACGTGGGACAGCAACAAGACTACGCCCCCTTTTTCCGTGTATTCTTGTGGGCGGAGGTTAGTCTGTTCTACTGTTCTACTGACGTAATTAATGAAGGAAGTACCAGGATGTAGTCCAAGCCGGCCGTTCGCTGTAGGCTTTGAAAGGGAACTTCTGTTAAATAAAATATCTCGCTTGGCATTGAACTTTGAGCTTTATAATTTTACAGGTATTATTTATGCTCTAACAGCAACATTACACACTAACTAAAGTTTGAACAATGGGATCACGAAGAACGGGACCTTTAGGAATAATGCATTGTTAGGATCAGAATCAGGTTCTGAATTAAACACTCCAAACAAGCCAGCTGTGAAAACTCCCATAAATGTATATTATAAACATTAAAATCATGATTTTTTGTAAAGCTGCTTTAAAACAAGGTGTATTGTAAAAAGTGCTATACAAATACATTGGACTAATTCATGTGAAATTATGTGGGAACAATACTGGTGCAAAAACACCTCCCGTAGGCATTCCACACTCATTATTATCATTATACCTGACATTCTGTTCACATACCCCAAATTATTCTTCCCATGATCCCATGTACTCCAAACTCCCAATGCTGACTTTGCCCTTCTATTATGGCTCCATTTTCACGCTATTACAGTCTTGTGTGCTGACGCAGCAGAGCTGTACGATGTTCCTGGGACTTCCCATATTCAAGGCATAGCTGGTACAAGAAGGCCACCCCTGAGCTCAAAGACATCTATGCTTTTAATTGTCAGCCTCTGTTTGTCAGTGGGCTCACAGGGCCTCTCAAAATCATGCAGTGGGAGTTCCCGTAGGGTATGTTATAGAGCACAGTGTATGCACATGATGAAAACATATTACCTCCTGCTTTCTCATGGGCATTTGAAAACTACCAGAAAGTGGACCTCCACGCTGACTTACCTCCCTATACGAGCGCCCACCGCCTCTCCCTCAGGAGCAGCTCTACTGCATCCCAGCTTTATCTTAGCTTATCATAATAGTCCTAATTCAATTGGCCTTTTCCTGTTTCTTACGAACAGGCTTTATAACTGTGAGTACAACATTAACAAGCTCTAAAATACTAGCTGGTTCCATTATGCATTTAGTGGTAACCACATGAAGAAGCTAATATTGCAGTTTTACTGTGGAGAGAAACAATGAAAAAAAAACACAAACGCTGATCTTAAAGGGATAGTTCACTTAAAATGTTCTGTCATTATTTACCTACCCTCACCCGGTTTCTACAACCAGTATGACTTACTTTCTTCTGTGGAGACTTCTAGAGAATATGCACTATGAAAACTCAACACTGTATAACTATAGGGGCTTTCGCACCGGAGAAACGTTTTCATAGTTCCTATTAGGGCTGCGCGATATATCGTTTTAGCATCAATATCGCGTTGTGCGCATTAGGGATAGTCACATGTGTTCAAGATATAAAAAACACCCCCAAAGCATGATGCTACCACCCCCATGCTTCACAGTAGGGATGGTGTTCTTGGGATGGTACTCATCATTCTTCTTCCTCCAAACACGTTTAGTGGAATTATGACCAAAAAGTTCTATTTTGGTCTCATCTGACCACATGACTTTCTCCCATGACTCCTCTGGATCATCCAAATGGTCATTGGCAAACTTAAGACGGGCCTTGACATGTGCTGGTTTAAGCAGGGGAACCTTCCGTGTCATGCATGATTTCAAACCATGACGTCTTAGTGTATTACCAACAGTAACCTTGGAAACGGTGGTCCAAGCTCTTTTCAGGTCATTGACCAGCTCCTCCCGTGTAGTTCTGGGCTGATTTCTCGCCTTTCTTAGGATCATTGAGACCCCACGATGTGAGATCTTGCATGGAGCCCCAGTCCGAGGGAGATTGACAGTCATGTTTAGCTTCTTCCATTTTCTAATGATTGCTCCAACAGTGGACCTTTTTTCACCAAGCTGCTTGGCAATTTCCCCGTAGCCCTTTCCAGCCTTGTGGAGGTGTACAATTTTGTCTCTAGTGTCTTTGGACAGCTCTTTGGTCTTGGCCATGTTAGTAGTTGGATTCTTACTGATTGTATGGGGTGGACAGGTGTCTTTAATCAGCTAACGACCTCAAACAGGTGCATCTAATTTAGGATAATAAATGGAGTGGAGGTGGACATTTTAAAGGCAGACTAACAGGTCTTTGAGGGTCAGAATTCTAGCTGATAGACAGGTGTTCAAATAGTTATTTGCATCTGTATCATACAAATAAATAGTTAAAAAATAATTTATTGTGATTTCTGGATTTTTTTTTTAGATTATGTCTCTCACAGTGGACATGCACCTACGATGACAATTTCAGACCCCTCCATGATTTCCAAGTGGGACAACTTGCAAAATAGCAGGGTGTTCAAATACTTATTTTCCTAACGCACTTTTATGGACTTCAAAAACAGAGCAACAATCACTGCCATTATAAAGCTTGGAAGAGCCAGGATATTTTTTTATTATAACTCCAATTGTGTTCGTCAGAAAGAAGAATGTCATATACACCTAGGATTGCTTGAGGGTGAGTAAATCATGGGCTAATTTTCATTTTGGGGTGAACTATCCCTTTAACCTGGAAAAGGAGCCTAAATGAAGATCAAACTTAATAGTTTTGATGAAATCCAACTGCTAGTTGTGACAGTTTAGTGCTAACTAACTACCCAGCAACCTATTTCCTGCTATGAGCGAAGATCCTGTGTGAGCGAACAGCTCAGGAACTCTTTGAGAGATAAAGCATGCAGCAGACGTTCTTTACATGATGATTTCACACTCAAATTTACTTGCATCTACCTTGAGACCGTTCTATTTCACTAGTCATAGCACATATATCTCATATGTGGTAATGTCACGACTAAATGACTCATGTTCTGTCTGTCTGTCTGTCTGTCTGTTTTTCTTCCCTCACTCCTTTTTGTGTGTGTTTATGCAAGTTTTTATCTGGAAAACATTCGCACTTGCCAGGAGAACACTCATCCTTCTTTGAGACGGCCAACACATGGTATAAAATTCTGGAATTAAGACGTGAATACCTTGAATGGATCAGACTGCTCTTACCGTGATCATGATGTCACACACTATGGCACCGGTGTCTGCGAGGATTAGTCATGCTGCCTTTTTCAGACTCAATGATATCATTACAGTTTTGTGAATCACTCACTGTGTCAGTGCTGCTGGATTTTACTGGGAGACAGGGAATATGCTGCTTTAAATAATGAAAGTATAAACACAAATGCACGTGTCATCGTGAGAGTTTGGGGAATTTGTGAGCACACGTAACCAGATGACTCACGGTAGTCTACGTGGACGTAGTCGTCCAACAATCTGATTATTTGTCTACGTCGCCTGTAAGCCACATGTGATCTGGAGAATCAATAGTGTCTGGGAAATTGTTGCTTGTCAAAATACAGACTCATTTTCATTTTAAGGTACACTTTTTAAAAGGTAGATTAAATACCCTGCCGGCCAAAACAATTATAATTGCTGTTTGGATTTAAATAGGCAAATGATTGGATCATTATTGCAGTGATTATTATGTGTCTAGAATGTTATATGTTTGGCAACAGTTCTTCTAACCCGAATTGATGGAGTGTGTAGCTTTTCATTTCTTAAACAATATATAGGAAGACACATTGTGGCCATATTCCAGGATGACAATGTCAAGATTCATCAGCTCAAACTATGAACGAATGGTTGGGAGGGAGCATGAAGAATCATTTTCACACATGAATCGGCACGTCTGAGTCCAGACCTTAAATTCATTGAAAGTCTTTGGATGTGCTGGAGGAGACTTTACAGAGTGCTGGACTCTTGCTTTGGCAATACAAGATCTTGACCAAAAACTGACGCACCTATTGATGGAAATCAAGTGTATAGCGTCAGTTCTGGCAGGTCACGTTAGTCAAGCTCGCATCAGCTGACTGTCAGTTGATCACGTCTACCAATAGGAATATGACGTCTATCACCGCATACATATATATATAGCTCCTCAGTATTATCAGCTGCTCCAGAGCTCATTTACTCTCCTCCATCCCCAGCTCCTCCTCTTGTTCAGTCAGGATTTGGTATTCTAATTCCCCTTGAATCAGACTAAATTCCTGAATTATTTTGCACATTTAATTTCAACATTAATGATATCTGCAATACATTATGTTGGTTCTGTTCTGTTTACCTTTATCATCTTTGACGATAGTGGTCTTGACAGAAATAACATCACAACATTTATTTCCAGCAATTTAAAGTCTGGACATTAATTGCTAATTCATGTGTGAAAATGATTCTTCATGCGTGTGTGCGTGAAGATAAAGATAACCTAATATTTAATAAATCCACCCTATGATTCACAAGAACAGAGCAACACACAACACATCCACATTAGACGACACAGACAATAGGGGTGTAACAGTACACGTATTCGTACCGAACCATTTCGGTACAGGGCTTCAAATGATATGTTTCAACTTGGTGGAATTGGCAGACGTTCCCTTAGCGCCGTGGCAGTGGGTCAAAGCGTTCTTGAGTATAAATATGCAGCTATAATGCATGTAGGTGATTTTTAAGTGATATTTCATGTCGATATACAATTGCACACTTAAAACTGGTCGTAGTGTTTAAATATTTGTAAGACTGGTGAATCTATAGAACAATGGCAACTCAGAGAGTCCCCTAGTGGTCGGGAGCATTTTCGTTGCGTTGTGGATTTTTAGTTGTGTTGTGAACTTATGTATGCTTTTTAAATTTCGTTGTGTTGTGCACTACTGGGCCACCGTATTTAAGCCTTCTTTATTTACAAACTTGGACAACACACGCGGCTATTGACTGACCACGAACAGGTTATAACTTACTTGCATT
Source organism: Romanogobio albipinnatus (assembly GCA_023566225.1). Classification (NCBI taxonomy): domain Eukaryota; kingdom Metazoa; phylum Chordata; class Actinopteri; order Cypriniformes; family Gobionidae; genus Romanogobio; species Romanogobio albipinnatus. Next base: position 6,238,242 of record CM042252.1, on the reverse strand, counting down.
TTTCATTCGTTAATGTTTCGCGGTCTTGCTGTTTTTTGTTTGAATTGGACCATCGAAGGTCAACAGCAAATACATTGGTTAATAAAGTGTGAATAAATACATAAATTATGCTTTTTAATTATTGTATTTCACTGTTTTTATTCATTTTGAGGCATACTGAATCTGTTTTTGTGGAAGCGAGATGAGTAAATGCCTGCTCACATTTAGTGTGTGTTCACACTCGGCATGTTTGGTTCTATTAAAACGAACTCTGGTGCGATTGCTCTGTTAGTGCGCTTCATTTGAATAAGTGTGAACGCGGCTGTCTGAACCCAAACTGAAAAGATGGGTCTTGGTCCGCTTCCAAACTAACTCTGGTGAGGTTTGACTGAAATATGAACGCAACACAGACCAAAGACATGTAAACTAACCAAAAACAGGACGTGATGTCACAAGATGTGAACCTAAAAAGGACAGAATGCTCAAGCACACCTGTTTTTTCTCATAGTCGCGATATAGTCTAGAACTACAATACCCATCATGTTTACACACTTCTGCTACTCTCGAGTTCTCTCAACATGGTGACAGAAGAGCTGACAGTCAGGAAAAGTAATGCATTACTCCCAACACTATATAGCTAAATCGAAAACACAGGGGAGAGCGGGGTTATAAACACGAGCCGCGTCTGAAAGGCTAAGGGTTAGAGGTTGCTGTTATTTATAATCATATCTTCATACGACTTTACCAAAGAATTTGTTGATTTTCTATCAGATTTAGTACTGGCTGAGAATAATGTCCTGATTGTTGGTAATATCCATGTAGACAATGAAAAAGACGCACTGGGATTGGCATTTAAAGACATACTAAACTCTATTAGAGTTAGCCAATGTGTCAGGACCCACTCATTGTCATAATCATACTTTAGATCTAATATTGTCACATGGAATCAATGTTGATGCCGCTGAAATTCTGCAGCAGAGCGATGACATCTCAGATCATTATCTAGTCTCTTGTATACTTCATCTAGATAAGGCTGCAAAGCCGACTCCCTGTTACAAATACAGTAGAACTGTCACTTCTACCACTAAAGATTATAAATAATCTTCCTGATCAGTTTCATCTCCTCAGCATCCCAGATAGCCTAGAAGAACTTGATGCTGCAACAGAAACTATTGACTCTCTCTTTTCCAGCACATTAGACACAGTTGCTCCTCTGCGCTTAAAGAAGATTAAAGAAAAGAGTCCATCGCCGTGGTACAACGAGCACACTCTTCCCCTTAAGAGAGCAGCCAGAAAAATGGAGCGCAGCTGGAAGAAAACAAAACTGGCACCCCGACTGAGCCTGGTTTCTCCCAAGGTTTTTTTTCTCCATTCTGTTACCTGATGGAGTTTTAGTTTCTTGCCACCGTCGCCTTTGGCTTTTGGCTTGCTTAGTTGGGGACGATAAATATTCAGCTATATTACTGATCTGCCTGCATTGAAACTATATGATAATTGAACTGAGCTGGATGACATCACTGTTTTCTCCTGAGCGGCTGTACAGCCGAATCAAATTCTGTTGCATTATTTTCCTGTTAACACTGTGAAGCTGCTTTGAAACAATCTGCATTGACACTTTTTGACTTTCTCAGTTTGCGTAAATCCACTTTGGGTTCAGTATTTATTTTTTTCAATGCCATGTTTATTAGGCAATAATAATAAAGTGCTAAGATTATTACAGTTAAACAAGATTTTGACGCACATAATTCTTATTAAATCGTTGTATTCCACCACCCGTTTATAGAGAATCACTGCAGTTAATATAATTTGATGAATAATACACAATAAAACAATAAGATTCGTTAACACGTAGGCTACCTGGGAGTTTGCTGTTCTTCTTCTAAAATAAATCCGTGCGCACGGGTTTGTAAAAACTTTTTCATTTTAGTTTTTTATTTATATATTTATTTGATTATGAATTTGAGGGTACGGTTTGCAAAATCTGAGCGCACGGATTGGAAATTCGTGGGTATGGTTTATTAATCCGTGGGCACGATTTGTTAAACCGAGGGAACAGTTTAAGAAATCGTGATCACGGTTCATAAACTGAAAACGGATTGCAAAACCGTCTCTTTTTCTCCTATAGGTGACGTGCTGGGCTCCGTAGAATTCATAAAAGTATAGACTATAATAGCGTAGTTCTAATAGGGGCTCATTGTAATTAGATCAGCATTAAAGAACCATCTCAACTGTTAAATAACAGATATAAGACTAAAATAATATCAGATTTGTCTAGTTTTAAAGAAACACAAAAAATACAGATGAAAAATGTACTTAAGTTAGAAATTTACTTCTGCTATGGTTAAATAAATGTTCAGTGATTTCTTACAAAGATTTTTTAATTTTGGCGCTATTTATTTCTCTATATATAGTGTTGATATGGCAACTACTAAATAAGTTTCGTCATGCTGGCATGTGTGGAAAGTTTTACAACTAACCCCACATTAGTTTGAGCCCTGCTCACCCCTACATTACACATTTACATATTCATTAAACGCACCACAAGGAACTTAACTGGAGTGATGATTCAAATGAATTGGGGTTTTTTAACCAGTTCATTAAAAGGAACCATCTAAACATATCAGCTCACTAAAAATGAATCAGACTTCCCAACAGAGAGACACAGTCTAGACATTGACTGAAGTGTGCTTGATTATTGCCTCAATGTTTGATTATGCCTCAAATCGCTCACTTGGAAAAAACAGTTAACTGTTGGAAAAGCTTAATGGTTGTGAACTGTCAAACCACTGAATAATGTGGTTCAGTTAATAGTGTCTCCACCTTTAGTTACTCTCCAACACCGATGACAATATTGTGTATTTGCGGGTGTGCCGTAAGATTATGTGTGTGTTCGCGACTGTTGGTTCACCTAGAGCTCTGCTGATAGTTTTTCCTGTGATTACAAAAGCAGCTGCAAGCGTCCGCCAACGGAAGGAGGCGATATTGACTCAGAGCCCCGCGAGGGCGCTCATGTTTTCATTCGGTGTTTGGGGGCCAGGCAGCTGGAGCACTCAGGGTGACAGAAACTTACTCAACCTTTTTTTTTAATTCATCCGCCGCTTTATTTGGGCTGCGTGGGGCCATCGCTGCCAGAGAAAACCTCTTGCTTGCAGAGACTGTGGCTTAGCACAAGGGTAAACACTCCTCTCTCCAATCACAATACATGCTTCCCAAAGCTGCTTATGTTGAAGACGGAGCACATTCAAATGTCACTCTATTAACATTTCAAAGCATGCTCAAATGGCTTCAAAACGCATTAATTTTGATGTTGTGCCCTACGGCGGGCCTCAGGCGGGAGGGAGGCATTCACTCCTTAGTAAGATTTGGATGTGATAATCAACATTACAAAAATATAACACAACAAAAATGACTATATTGTGTGTCAAACACTCCTTTATTTTCTAAAGTAACACTGTCCAGTGACAGTCGGGCATTACCACCTTCTGTCATTTTTTAATCTAAATGAACCTCAAATTTCTTGAAATTATGGTTTCAGCTCGGTTAAATTAAAAGTGTACTTCTGAGCCAATGACATTCATGACACATATCACTGTCTGCACTGTTTACAGAGGATTCGGAAGCATTTGGACATATATGGAGCCTTGCACATGACATGCAGAACAAAAATTAAATACTGGGACCACAAATTAAGAATTTGTTCCCACAACCTATTAATTTGTGGCCATGTTGTACTTTAATTTAGTTTAATTTGTGGCTGTGATTTGACTAAACTGAGGAAATGAAATAATAATACATGTCCATGAGCTTAAAGTACCCCTATTATGCTATTTTAAAGGTTCCCCTTGTTTTTGTTTTTTTACAACAGGTTTACATGCATTAAAGGCATGGGCGTCGGAAGCAAAAAAAAATTTGGGTTGGTCCTCTCTCAGAAAAATTTTACTAAATCACCATATTATTGAGAGTGGCAATAGTGTAGGGGTAAGACGCATGGCATTAAATTTTGACGCAAATCGACTCGCGGTTCAAATCCGCCTTTTGCCGAACTCACTCTACTCCCTTTTTCAATCACATATCAGATTGGAAAGGCATTCATTTTCAATAAAAACGAAAACATTTTTAGAAAAGTGGAAATAAAGCGTCCAACGTGTTTAATAATAAGTGTTTATCGGTTAGGGGTAGGTAAACAGACATGTGCTGAATTAGAGACATTAAAAGTGGGCGGGTCCAATATCATTGATCGTAAAAAGTATACAATGGTTCCGACACCCATGCTACTAGGTACTTATACTATATTGACTGGGTTAAATAGAATTGCATTATTAAAAAGAGACTAAAACACAATTAGACTGATAGACTAAATGTCATCAGTGTTCGTTGACTTAAACTAGACGAAAACAGGATAATTCTGACTAAAATAAGACTAAAATGCTGAGACTTTTAGTAGACTTAAACTTGACTAGACTAATGATGACAGCTTGACACAAAGACTAGACTAAAACTAAAATTAAAACAGGCCGCCAAAAACAACACTACCTGCATATATAAACATAAAGTTACAGCAGGAAGCCACGTCTCTCTTGCCTCCCCTGAGCCCATTGACTTTTAACAGACCCTCTAAAGAGTGCGCTGGGTTTGACGGGATGGTTCCGACGCCCATGATCAAAGGTCAAAAACACTTTCATTTTCTTATAATATACATGTGTATATATGATTCAAAAACGACTTGTTGGATGATTAAGTCTCTCTAAATCCACGTGCCTGCTCTGCTCTGATTGGCCAGATGATAGTCCAGTCTGCTGTGATTGGTCGACTGCTTACAGCATGTGTTTCGGAAGCTAAACACCCATTACCGTACACAATATAAAACACAAAACTACGTATTTTGAACACTTGGTAGAAAATATATACATCAATAAATACTTACAGGTTGTGATTCTGAGGAGCAAGCTGGTCCAATTAAACTGAGTACTGACCCATCTTTCAAGAACAACTTTTTGAGAAGCAGTTGTCAGTGAAATTATGTGTTTGAAGGTGGGACAAGATGGGTGGACAACATACAACATAGGTGGGCATTACACAAATGTCTTTTCTAGTGATGTAGAACCATCACGCAGTGGGATTCGAAATACAAAACGACTCCTTAAGGTGGTTCAGAGTCGATTCTTTCTTTTGGGAGAGAATAACATTATTTATCTTGCAATTTCGACTTTACAACTTTGCAGAACGTTTATATTAATAACAGACAGCTATATTACACACTGCATGAAAGGGACTGTTCGAAAAAACATAATGGGGCACTTTAAAAGACAATTAATATTCAATAATAGGGGTGTGATGAGACACTTATCTCACGAGATGAGACGAGATACGAGATTTTTACATAGTATTTTTAAGAAATCCTCAATGATGAAATACATGACTAAAAATTGTTTGCAGGTGCATTTGAAATGTTTTAACTCATCATCTTGTAATGAATGTCATTTCAGTTCTACTTTCTGAATATGAATTATCATATGCAGTAAAATAGAACAATACTCAAGCACCACTCAAATACCATTGGGAAGTTCGGGCTTTTCTTTAAGGCCCGATCTGTACAAGTTGGGGGCGTGTCAGTGAGAAATATGGCGGAATCAATGGATGCAACGTCTGTAGTTGAATATAACGGGTATTTAGCTGTGACACTGTCAGGCTTTGTCATTTACAACAAAGTAAGCTAGCATTGTAATATAACAACTAGCCTAATATATAACGATACCGTTTACAGTGGCTTCATAGGTTTGAACTCACCTGATGCGCATTCTTTGTTCTTCATTTTTTGTATTTTCGTAAAATTAATTAAAAGAAGGTGCACCGCCATCTTGCTCCGACCAAAGAGACTTGAACGCACATGATGTCGTAAACACCACTTCTCACCTCGTAAATACGAACATCCCAGGAGGACTTGAACGCAATCTTTGCACCAAACCAAGCTTCATTCACCCCGATAGAAGGCATATGCTGTCTGAATCACTCAAAGTCGGACTCGGACTCGGACTCAAACCTCTTCTGATCTCAGTCTTGACTCAAACTCAACCTGTTCAGGTCTCGAATGAGCTGGTCTTGACTACAACAATGGCTGGTGACTTATAATTCAGTGTTCCCCCAATTCGTTGATGAGTTTTCCAATAACACTGAAGTACAGTCACGGATGATGAAGTCAGTTACCCCCCATTAGTTGGTAGTCTAAAACAGTGTGCAGAGAAAAGTTTTATATGGAGTTAAAGACCATCGTTGAGATGAGTACAATCAGCACAAATTTTGGGGCGAATACATCATAATTTAATGGGAAACTAGAGACTGTATAGGCCTATTGCTGAAATGGACCAATGGTATTACAATGAATGGCAAAAATCGGAATGCCTAATATGACAGCTCTGGTAAAGTAAGCCTCGCCTTCCAAATACAACAGCCAATCGCCAATTGGTCATCGCCTTGCCTTTATGCAAGACTTGCTTCGCTCTCGGCTGGACCAACCTGAAACCTACACCACTGGCCTCAGGATGGCCCCCTTTATTTCTCAACCTGTTATCATGAAATTCATGGAAGACAATCCCTCTGCGTGTCTATTTCAGACACAATGAGATGGTAGACGTCCCCAAACATTTCCATTAGTGCCTGAAGGAGGTTCTTTAACAGTGGGCACTCCTCCAAAACACATATTTTTCTACAGTCTGTGCTATCATGAGACAGTGCCTGCACTGTGTTCAGAGATGCTATAGATGGCCTTCCCCATTTAAGGTCTGTGGTATAATACAAAGTCAGCGCGATCATATGCCGCACAACTAAATTCAGCCCAGCTTTGATGTGGTGCACACATTCTGCTAAACAGCCATTTATTTAGCTCCCCTTGTTTTCTTTTAACACTCCTTTTTGTTTATCTGTAGCTCACATGCACTATTTTCCCTTTCCAACGTGCATTTCTAACCTAAACATATGGCTGAGTAGGATCACACCCCTCGCACCTCGACACAAACTTTCTTCTGATCTCGCTGCCAATGTAAGGTGAAGTCATGTGGCGAGGCTTTTTTATAGCCTTGAATTTACACAATGGGAACGGTGCACTCTGTAATTCTACCTTGTCTTTCCCCACAATGTGTATTTCCATTGATTACTGTCACCTGAAGGAGTTTGGGTTTCTTGCCACTGTCACCATTGGCTTGCTTTTTTGGGGTTTAAAAGACCATTCATATTCAGTAACATTATTGATGTAACTGCACTGACATTATTGGACGTACAATATTTGAAGCCACCACTTGTAGCACTGTGGCTAATGGTTTTCCAGAATTACTAGCCACTCAGCATTTACACTGGCTAAAATTTTGACATTGATACCATGGGGAAAAACTGCCATATAGATTTTTAATCTTATCACATAATGTGGCAGCAAGTTTATTAGGCACAGCTGGTGTTGTGTATCTGTTCTGCGGGAAAATGAGCATTGGAAGAGTTTCAGATACACTGTATTGCCAAAAAAGTATTGGGACACCCCTCCAAATCATTGAATTCAGGTGTTCCAATCACTTCCATGGCCACAGGTGTATAAAATCAAGCACTAGGCATGCAAACGCTTCTACAAACATTTGTGAAAGAATGGGTCGCTCTTTGGAGCTCAATGAATTCAAGTGTGGTACCGTGATAGGTTGCCACCTGTACAATAAGTGGATTTTCCTCACTCCTAAATATTCTGCGGTCAACTGTTAGTAGTATTATAACAAAGTGGAAGCAGTTGGGAACAACAGAAACTCAGCCACGAAGTGGTAGGCCACGTAAAATCACTGAGCGGGGTCAGCGCATGCTGAGGCGCACAGTGTGCAGAAGTCGCCATCTTTCTGCAGAGTCAATAGCTACAGACCTCCAAACTTTGTGTGGCCTTCAGATGAGCTCAAGAACAGTGTGTAGAGCTTCATGGAATGGGTTTCCATGGCCGAGCATCTCATCCAAGCAGTGATGTAAAGCAGCCACCACTGGACTCTAGAGCAGTGGAGACTTTTTCTCTGGAGTGACCAATCACGCTTCTCTGTCTGGCAATCCGATGGATGAGTCTGGGTTTGAGTCAGTTGACAGGAGAACGATATTCGCTTGAATTGTGCCAAGTGTAAAGTTTGTGCAATTGGTGGAGCAAAATTATGGTGTGGGGTTACTTTTCAGGGGTTGGGCTTGGCTCCTAATGCTTCAGCATACCAAGACATTTTGGACAATTTCATGCCTAACTTTGTGGGAACAGTTTGGGGATGGCCCCTTCCTGATCCAACATGACTGTGCACCAGAGCACAAAGCAAGGTCTATAAAGACATGGATGAGCGAGTCTGGTGTGGAGGAACTTGACTGATCTGCACAGAGTCCTGACCTCAACCCGATAGAACACCTTTGGGATGAATTAGAGTGGAGACTGAGAGCCAGGCCTTCTCGTCCAACATCAGTGCCTGACCTCACAAATGCGCTTCTAGAAGAATGGTCAAAAATTCCCATAAACACACTCCTAAACCTTGTGGAAAGCCTTCCCAGAAGAGTTGAAGCTGTTAGAGCTGCAAAGGGTGGGTCAACTCCATATTAAACCCTACGGATTAAGACTGGAATGTCATTAAAGTTCATGTGCATGTAAAGGCAGGTGTCCCACAACTTTTGGCAATATAGTGTATTTCAGTATCATATGTTGCACTTAGTTTATTATTTCAGATGCCTTTCAAGACTACAATTGAAAAATGTGTATTATATATACATTTCAACCCGCCAAGTGGCTAGTAGGAGCTACTGCGTTACACGCCACTGCTGAAATCCACCCACATTATGGCGGATTGGCGGGTGTTAATGTCAAGCCCTGAAAGCACTATATAAATAAATGTGACTTGACTTGACTTGATTAATGAAAGAACAGTGAAAGATTAGACAGTAGGATACACCGCATAGAGATTTGTGAAATGCCACTCCTATTGAGAATGAGTTAAAAATACAAAGTGCTGCTGGGATAACGTCTTTAGCCAATCATATAATGCCTGACTAATAGCACGAGTGATCTGGCCAATAGTTGTAGACATTCTAGAGAGCATTCCAGCAGTCTGAATCCAGCCAGTGGTTGACACACAGCATTGCATTACAGACAGACTGTTCTTGTATTTGTCATGGATTTTTGATAGGCCGCCTTTGCCAGGTTCTATGGGCTGTGACGTTCCGAGCCAGATTCACAGGGCGTTCAGGGGTGTGTTGTTTATGAGACCACTGATGGTTTTACCAGAGCATTTTCTTTTTTATTTTTGCTTTATTTATAGAAGTGTCATAAAAACTTGAACTGTTATGTAATACATTCTTAACAGGGAGCAGTTGTTTAAGCCATTTTAAAGTGAAAAGCCATTTAATGCATTTCATATGTTGAGAGATGATTACTGAGATCTTTACTAATGTAATATAGGAAGGGTGTGACCAACCATGCGTGCCTATAAACATCTAACAAAATCCATGCACACTTACAAAAGAGCAAAGTGGAAACTGCAAACAACAAATATGAGAGTTTGACGTCGATATGAACACTTGTGCAAAACGACTAAGTGTAAAAACACTCAAAATCTAGCAACATGGAAGGAAAAGACATCACATATACGTAGATAATGTCAGTGAATGCATATGGAATCAAGACACAAGGGAAAGGGATCACAGTTTCAAATCAGTACCAGTTGATTCAGATGAAGACCTTTGGCCAAGGCTGGAACCACCAAGGCGGTTTATAATTCCTGGAGAAAGCTAACATTCCCATTCATCTCAATAGCAGCTGCTTGTCTCACATTCACATCTACCTTCAGGTCTAACTGTACCATTATAACTATGACCCCTCGGTAACCACCATAAAATGCAGTCGTATAGATGATTATGTTTTTCAATAGCCAGTTCTCATAATTTTACCTTTGGTCCCCCTAATGCATATTTGGTTACATCCTCTGTCAGTGAACTTGAAAAATTTGTGCGGGTGTGCCAGAACCCCACTCTCTGACAGCAGCTCTGGCCTCTGGGTCTAGAAGATGACTGATCTACAATCCTAAATCCAGGTGATCCTAGCTGAATCCCATTATCTTGGTTATCCTTCTCAGTCCACCAAATATGACATATTATAACACAGATGATGAGGGTACACTAATGCATGTACCATTTGAGCTGGATTGCCACTAGTCTCAATAAATAGCCGATAGTAGCCAAAAACTATAAATTATAAGGAAAAACTGACAACAGGACATTCAACTATTGAAAAATAATTCACACGTTGTTTTAAGGTGTCCTTTTACAGTGTAATTACGTATACAGTTAAGTACTTAGTAATATTAATTCCCACAGCTTCCAGCTTTTCGCCCCTATTCCCCTTGAATAGGTTACTATTTGAGGGGACAGCCATTTGTAGTGGTGTTCGAAACCATAGTGGACATAATCAAGTTCACTCATTCTATCCCACATTGCACTGCAATAATGAGTGTACAGTCGATGTACACTCAACGGCAATGTACACTTTCGGATTCAGCCTTAACCGCGGATGAGCGCGTACGGCCGAGTTCAACACATGCGCAGTACAATTGTTTATTTTATACTCTACCAGACATCGGAGGGCAGTCGTGTCATCAAGGAGAAAATTAGTGCATCCACCATTACAAACAAAGTTCAGAAGAATCAACAAGAATCAAAAACTATGGAGAAGGTTATGTTTCTTAGTTTACTCTTGTTTCTTGTTTTTGTATCGCTCTTTCAGACTCTTCTTCAATGACTGCACAGTACTGTGTGTATTGCCACCTAGTGGACTCTCCTGTCTTTCTTGTGCAGGAGCTGTTGTATGTGCACAATCGGCACGGTCTCAAAAATTACTCAAAAACATGTGGACGGGGTGAGGACATCCACAAACCTAGCCTGGCTCCACCCTCCTACGTACTTCTGCTCAATTTTCATTTTCCTTCAATACTCCGTCTGGGACTGCGGTATATTCTTAGGTTTTCTCCGAACAAATTTTTACCGGTCCAATCAGCGAACAGAGGGAGTGAGGGCTGAGAGCGATGACGTTGATGCCGTGCGCTAGTTTGAGTTGTAGTTCAGTAATGGCGGCGGAGAAAGATGTGAGGGAAGACATTCATTCCGTTGTGGCACCTCTGGCGAATATCCAGAAGTTAAAGCCTCCCCGGCTCGCACCGTTAGAGGTGAAGGAGTGGCTGAAGCCCTATTCGGACGGTAATTGTTTCTCGTGGGGTCGGAAGGCATTGTCATCATTTACAGGGGCTAGTCAGTGATTTTATTGCCGTCCGTCTCCCACCACCCGCGTAAAAAATCCCCGGCCGAATTACCTCCTGCTTTAGACAAACACCAAGGTCTTATTTAATTGCTGTCCGAATCCACATCTCTTTTCGAGTTTTCAAGAATATATCACTTCAAAATTTACTGTTTATATCCTTTTTGACCCCCACTGCAAAAAATGCTTTTCTTACTTAGTGTTTTTGTCTTGTTTTCAGTCCAAATATCTAAAAAATCTTACATTAAGAAGCATTTATAATCTGCAAAATAATCTGCCAATGGGGTAAGCAAAATAATCTTGTTTTCTGTTTGAATTAAGATTATTTTGCTTACCCCATTGGCAGATTATTTTGCTTATTTTAAGCAAAAACTCCCTTAATTTTGAGTTATTTTTCCCCAAAATAAGACAAAAACTTTAGCTTGTCTAGTAAATGCTTCTTAATGTAAGATTTTTTAGATATTTGGACTGAAAACAAGACAAAAACACTAAGTAAGAAAAGCATTTTTTGCAGTGAGAGCACCGTACGGTTGCGCTTTGCTGTAATTTGGATGCATTTCTAGGCAAGTATTTAAAAGAGCAATATATTTCATCACCGCTCAAAAAAATATAAAGAAGAAAAGCACTTAAACATTTGAATTGGGCCGTTATTTACGGCAGGATTTATTCTTATCACACCAAGCATATGATATTTTATTTACAGTATACAATCATGTTACGGACCATGTGAGCCACGTGTTCCCAATTACAAAACTCTCCCCTCCACTGTGAATAAATCACAATCCGAATGCACGAGTTTTAGGTTTTAACACTGAGGTGGCTGCACAATCTGCAGTTATTTTTACGGATTTCCATGTGAGAAATAAAGGCAAACGGCGCATGACATACGTCACGACCAAACGTTAGCGATTGGTTATGGCAGATTCAGAGTGGCTCTGGGCAGATCCAATAGTTTGATTATCAGAGTACCCGTTCAAGGGAGTTAACGCTTGTCAATGGAGAGTGGCCAGACTCTCTGTACAAATTAAATGTACGAGAGTCTGGTACGACCAGGCTACCGCAAACCCTCCTGATGACAAAAATTACGTCACGTGGACGGTGCATGGATGCCGAAGTATACTTTCTCCTTTAGGGTTAGGATTAAGGTTTGGTTTAGGGTTAGTTGCATGCAGCTTGACATTAACACCCGCAATTTGCATGAGTATTTCAGCTGTGGAGTGTAACAGTCACTCCCACTAGCCACTTTGGCGGGTTGAATTTATTGTAGTCTTCTCAAAATATATAAGCAATCACACGTTGAGCTTATGAATGCAATGACTAATAATCAGATTAGTCATGGAGTTTTGTTCAGAGCGCGCTCTCACTGAAATCTGCACTCTCATCATAAACAACAAAGCAGAGATGTACGTGTGATGCACGTGGGAGACTCATTCATCATACAGTGATTGACTGTTTTGTTCGAAAATAGTTTCAAACAAAGATCACAGCAGAACCACAGTGCATCTGATGTGACTGGCATAAAGTTGGCTTGACTTTAGATATTCACAAATTTAGGGACGGTCTCTAAAGTTACATACGACATTGGTATACACGTTTCTAACTTCAATAGCATTTGAAGAGAATGCCTTACAGTCATAAAACCAACCGTAAAGTGTTCATCTAGGTGTCCGGTATGATGCACACCTTTTAGATTTGTGATATAATAAAATAAACTGTCAAATCATATGAAAATATGGATATGTATTTCACTAGGCTACTGTATGGGCTCATACACAAAATATGCTAAATATGTTATAGCTGATAGAACACTAATGAGAATATTGCTTGAGAATAAATTATATGTACACCAAAAAAATCTTAATTTTGTACAATGGTCATTTACATATAGCCAACAACAATATTTGGGCCAGTGGAAATGCTGAGTGTCTAGTAACTTTGAAAAACCACTAGCCACAGTGGCTGGTGAGCAAAAAAGTTCATGTCAAGCCCTGGTTGCATGTAATAAGGACACTGCAAAATAAAGTGTTACTAATAATTCAGTAATACCAAGGTGGTAATAAGGCCACAACGCAAGGCATCCACACCTCAAGACATTGTTTGCTTGTTCAGTGTCTTTGTGGGTTTTGGTTCAATTGCTGTTGTAGGACCTTTGGAATAACTGAAATCATATGGCGAAATGATATGGAACTGTATGTGGTTGACAGAGTTTGTGCTTACTGGAAAATAAGTGCACACCTTAAAAGGCCAATAAGAGTTAAACATTCAATAGCTCTGTATTTTTTTAAGATTTAAGAATTTTAAAAAAAAAAATTTTTTAATGGACTCTAGGAAGACTAAAGGCCCCAATAAACTTACGAAAAAGTTATTTTTCATCCTCCGCTTTTAGGGGTAAAGCTAAGTTTGTGACCATCGGTGTACTGTTATCAAACATCTGATGCTGCCCACACTAAAAGCCACAGTCAGATGAGTATGTAAATATGGGCTCTGCGCTTTCCTCTCAATAACAAAATAAACACAACTAAATTGAGAAAACAGCAAGCATTTTTTTAATAAGGCATTTATTTATATAGCACTTTATACTATAGATAGGTTAAAATCAAGCAGCTTTACCGTATTAAATGCGAAAAACTGTTTCAGCGTCTCGTTTAATCAGAAGTACAACTTTATTTTCTACTATAAAGCAGCTCTCCTGTGTGTTCATGTTTTCACTCGCAGAGCTCTACGGGCTCAACAGAACAAATTAACCAGAAAAGATTTCGATGTGAAAGAAGACCGGCGATCTGACCAATCATAATCTGCCAATTTATTATCCGCCATTTTTGTATGACAAAGCAGTCAAGAGAGTTCGTAGATTAACGTCGATGGACTTGAACTTGAAAAACGGTATGTGCTGACGTCTTTCCGCTGTTGAAACAACATTCCTTCTGAAGTTCATTCATGTTAATTTGATACTTTAAGAAGAGATGATCGGTTCACAAGCAGCTTTAACTGAGGCGCTATAGCGACCTGTCACCACACATTAAAGAGCCACAAAACTGTATTTATTGTTTACATTTCTTTTATAAAATTGCAAAATTTTTGAGTTGAGACTTTGTTTCATATTAAAAGTAACCTGCTCTGTCCTGTCTGTCAGTGTGTTGTCAGTATCCTCTTTGCTCTGCGATGTGTTTTTCACTGCGTGAGAACAGGATGTGTGGTGTGAGAGCGCGGCTTGTCGGACATAGCAACAGGTGCAGGTCTTTGCGAACGGTCAATTGACACGGACCAATGGTAGTACAAAGGTGTTTAGCAAGCCATTTCGAACTCCCCAAACAAACTCCAATGAAGTTCGTTTTGGCCTGATTTTGTTCGAAATGGCGTCAAATCATTCTTTCTTCGATTTCGACTTCGAAGTACATGGGGGCCTTAAGGACTAAGTTGAAGATCACGAGTGACGTTCTGCCAAAAAAAATTTTATATTCTATGATTAGTTTGAGACATAAATATGCCACTTGCATAGTATGTACAGACTTTCCAGTCATCAACTGTGGATTTCCCAGGTTCCCAGGATCATGGGAACTATGCTGGCGAGGGTATAAGCTGTAGGCTTGTGGACAGTGCCTCTCAGATCCTGTTCTTTTCTCACCTTTTCGACTGCTTTGTTGAACCTTAATGCCACAAAAAAGGTTTTAAAAAGAGGTTTTCACAGCAATGCCATAGAAAAACCATTCTGAGTTCCTCAAAGAACCTTTCAAAAGAACCCTTTTGTGCTACCTTTTATGGAATGGAAAGGTTCTATGGGTGTTATAGAGCCATCTATCCCAATAAAAAACTTTATTTTTAAGAGTAGGCAAAAAATATCCAGCCAATCGTTTTTTTTTTTAAACGGATGACAGTGACCTCTGAGATGAAACTGAACTGACAGATATACGTCTAAAACTAAACAAAGTGCCAACCAACTACAAGCTCGGATACTGCTGGCTGTGCATGTGACCTCTATGAAGGCGATTTCACTTATTTCAGACAATGTCGATGAACACAAGTGCAATGATATTAAAAGCAACATGGCCTGCCTTATTTCTCTAAAGTGCATGCCATTGTTGAGGGTTTTTCTCGCTGTCCCTGCCTGAGCCCGAGGGGCATGTTAACCAGGTAAAATGAGCTTTCGGAATGAGTGCTCAGTGGGGAAACAAGACCACAAGTTTGAGCCACATCTGTAAAGCTCATTACAGGCCCGAGATTGGTAATGTTTTACTGTAATTCACCTCATGATAATGAGGCTGCCCACATCTGGAGCAGCTGGACCAGAGCTCCGATTTATTTCACGTCATACCACTCGAAATGACCCCTGCCCTCGTTTTCTCAACCGACCTTTGAGTGGTGAGAGCAAAAGTTAGCAACTCCCACGAAAGCACACGTCTATGCCGCACTGAATCACAACATGTTTGCGCCACGAACCAGACGTATAATTTCATTATATTTGCGAGAGTGTGCGCGCAGGCGGCAGGGAAAGTGATGTCATGAGCGCGAGAGGAGCCCCCGCCGCAAAGCCAGCAGCCTAAAATGTAATGTTACACATGGCTTTGGCTCCGAGCTGCCTTTGAGGTCAGGCACATCTCCCTCATCATTGGTAGCATTAGGGGCCAGACTGTATGTCTCTGGGTGTCTCTACAAATGGGGTATCTTAGCCTACATCTTATAACACACACCCTTCATTTGTATCATTAGCGTAATCACTCATTCTCCTCTCCCTGTCAGCGTCCTATATTTCAAGTTCTTTAAGCTTGTGATGTCAGCTCTGTAAGACTTTAAGAGAAGTGTGTCTATCCTTTGACATGTCTGAATTGTGATGTGGCATGGTGATCCCGTTACCCCACAAAATCAGTTTTCCAACTGTCTGGCTTCGGTAGAACAATATTTCCCACTTTCCAGACCCTTCTGGGAGCGTCAGGAGAGAGTGGAAACGCGACGTGAACGAGTCAGACGCGGGGACACGATTGTTCCGCTCACCCTGTCGTTTTCGTCCAGGAACCTGAGAGACTCTCGATACAAATGTGTTGTTTTTTCCCTGGTATTCATTGGAAGTTGCTTTTAAAAGGTGAATTGCCCTCTGGTCGTGTGTGCACCCTGACTACACTCATCATCTAAAAATTCTCTCTCCCACGCTCACATAAACCGGGCCAAATGTGGTGACGTCCTTCCCCCCCCAACGGTTTGGGGTTTCGCAAGTCTGACTCATTAGTGCAACTACAAGCCAGTGGAAGACAAATTGCGAGGTTTGGGCCGACGGCGTGCCCCCTCGCTCTCTGGGCAGGACGGCCGGTGGGGAGACGGAGGGGTGGGTCATGGCTGAGTGGTCAGACAACAGCAAAACACAAGAGTCTCAGTCAGAACCACTAAACGCTGCTCAGTGCTTTATTGTGGTCAGACCTCGTATGCTGTAATGGCCAAGATCGGAAACAGTACCATATCAGATGGAATTAAACAGCATGTATATTTCAGTTCTCCCATGAAAACGCCACATCAGTCTCTCCGCACACGGCATAGCCGGTCATGCTGTTTTTCTGGATGGAACATAGAAAAGCTTATTTTTGTATGTTTGTTTGTGGCTTTAAATTATCGTCTGGGGTTGATTGTTTGAGGGCTTGACATATTGAACAAATTTGATTGAGTTTGTATTTTTAAATAAACATATGGGTAACCCTTTAGTTTAGGGTCCAATTCTCACTATTAACTAGCATATTACTAGGATATCGGCTGTTTATTAGTACTGTTTATTAAAACACATATTAATGCATTCTTCTGCTTGACCATATTCTACAATACCTGAACTCATGGGCGTCGGAAGCAAAAAAAATGTGGGTGGGTCCTCATAAAGTACAAATATACTGTTTTGCTTGCTAAATGTATAGTTTGAAAAGACAAAATGACGGAAATCGCCATTTAATTGAGAGTGGCAGTAGTGTTGGGGTAAGACGCACGGCATCTAGTTTTGACACAAATCGACCTCGGTTCGAGTCCGGCTTTCGCCGAACTCAATCTTCTCTCTTTTCCCATCACATATCAGATCGGAAAGGCATTTATTTTCAATAAAAATGAAGAAAATATTAGAAAAGTGGAAATAAAGCGTCTAACGTGTTTAATAATAAGTGTTTATCGATTAGGGGTAGGTAAACAGACATGTGCTGAATGTTAGAGACGATAAAAGTGAGTGGGTCCAATATCATTGATCGTAAAAAGTGGGTGGGTCTTGTCCCGCCCACATACAATGGTTCCGACGCCCATGCCTGAACTACCTGGCGTTTATTGAGGCAAAAGTCGTAGTTAATCAGTTAATAGTGAGAATTGGACCCTAAACTAAAGTGCGCCCATAATATGAAATATTTTTAAATAATTGTACATTTTAGGATTTAATTAAATAATTATATTAATTATATAATCCCTAACACTATAGATGGGGTTACAGGTGTGTAACCCATACGTAAGGAATACAAATTCGGGTTTGTTTGTAATAATTTTTATGACCAGTTTACAGACATGTGATATATTTTTACCACTGCTCACAAAGTCTTTAATAAAGACTTTGATTATGAACTGAAAAAGGCATGAAACGACCAGCAAAGTACCAGGCGTTAATATATGTGGAAGTTGACCTGATCTCACAAACAACTATTTTACGAGGTGGCGATTTTGTATAAGTTGGTATGATGTGATTCATATGATTTTTAGGAAAAGAAAGCATGAAGGTCCACCCCTGAACCAAAGTGGGGCCAATTTGCGAATTGCCACGAGATCATCAACACCACAACTCATTATATTGCACACTAATGAAATGAAAACTCTTGCTTAACAGTTCCTCTGTATTTATTAGCTGCGTATCTGTTGTCCCAAGCATGGCGTGGGGCCCAATGTGAGTCAGAGGAAGTTGGGCCACCCTTGGTCGGTCCTGTGTCGGGTATTGGGCTGAGGGTGATGGAAGTGTTTGGGGGGGTCCATTCACATTCACCGCGGGCCGCCTAGAACGCTCACACCAGTTGCACCACCCTAAGGACGGCCTGGTCCCAGTGCTGCTCAGCATATATCAGCATCTGGCATCTGTCAATGATGACATCGGCTTTATTTTCCCTATAGTTAGGAATACAACATTTTTAAACATTGCCATTTTTATGCTGCTACCTCACACGGGTCTACAAACAAAAGAATATCTGACATTTTTTGTATATTCACACTTGTAGTTCTGTTCGATTGGTTCTTATGGCCTGGACCAAAAATCCTGGTTCACTGAGTATTCACACTATACCTGCAAAATACCTGCGTTGTTTATGACTTCATTCGCTAAGTTGCGCAACTCGCTAACGCTAGCTGTTTGTGAAACATCCGCCATAGTAGACATGCAAGAGCTACAACCTGTCGAGTTCAAAATCTGTGCGAGTCAGTTGGTACTACAGTTGGACGTGACGTCCATCGTACTTGCTTCCATTGCAACTTATCTCTCAATGGGTCAAACTGCAGGAAACCTTGTCAAGTTGTTTGGTGTCTGTGAAAGAACTATCCGGCCGCCATTTACTTTGAAAACTCTCCTCTAGTGATGTCCGGTTCGCGAACGAATCGTTCTTTTGAACCGGTTCTTTTTAGTGAACCGGTCGAACCAGTTCACCAAATCGGACTGAATCGTTCTAAACAGTTCGCATCTCTAGTAAGCACTAATCCACAAATTTATAAAAATTAATCACTTTTTGACGTGTCTGACTGTCCCTCTGACTCGAAATAAACCAACATCCTGGAGTTATTCAGTTACTCCAACAGTACACTAACCTATTATAAGAGAGAACTGATGATGATTGATGTCAGCGAGCAGCAGCTGATGATACTGAGCATGCGCAGCGCACACGAACGAGCGTCACAGTTCTCGTTCTCGAGTTAAGAATCGGTTGCAGCGGTTTTCGGATCAGCAGTACACTGAATCGAGAACGTACGCAGACCGGTCTGTCACAGTTCTCGTTCTCGAGTCAAGAATCGGTTGCAACCGGTTGCAGCGGTTTTCGGATCACCAGTACACTGAATCGAGAACGTACGCAGACCGGTCTGTCACAGTTCTCGTTCTCGAGTCAAGAATCGGTTGCAGCGGTTTTCGGATCACCAGTACACTGAATCGAGAACGTACGCAGACCGGTCTGTCACAGTTCTCGTTCTCGAGTCAAGAATCGGTTGCAGCGGTTTTCGGATCAGCAGTACACTGAATCGAGAACTGTTTATTTCGGACATGTCCGATTGAGATCCGAATCCGATGAGATGATGATACTGAGCATGCGTCGAGCGACTGACTGACTGCACGGCGAGTCTCTCTGAGTCTGAACCGAACGAACATCAGCTGATATGAGCGTGTCTGTGAAACGACTCCGACATGAATGAGGTGAACATTTGGCGAACCGTATTTATTTAATTACAAAAACATAGTAAGTGGATCATGGTTTCTGCACTGATGAAGACTGATTTATTGATTTTATAAATGTAATGATTGTTTGCATCACTGCATGTGTTTGGATGCTTTAGATGTAAAACTTTGGATTATGCTGATTATGATTATCAGATTATGATGATATTTTTATCTGACTGATGTTATAATTACTGACTTTATATATTTTAATGTGTAAAGTGTGTTTATCCAACCCGCAATAGACTTGACGTAATGACGTCATCGCGAAATGACGTCATTACGTTTGAGCGTAAAAGAACTGGTGAACCGGTTTTTTGATCCGGTTCATTGAAACGAACTGTCCGAAAGAACCGGTTCGCGGAAAAGAACCGAACTTCCCATCACTACTCTCCTCTATCGCTCGTCTGACGATTCTATGTGTGAGCTCTCAACCAATGATGCACTGAAGCTACACAAGGACCTCCTCATTTCCATGTTGCACACGGAAAAGTAAAAATAAATGCGTAAATAAATAAATAAATAAAAACATGTGGGAATAAATACATCTAAAAATAAATTAATACATAAATAAATACATCTAAAAAATAAATGTAAATATACATATATAAATATTTAAAAAATTATTTTAAAATTAAATAAGTTTAAAATATATTTTTTAAATGTATAGAAGCAGAAAATAATAAATTAAGGGAAAGATAATAAAACGTTTAATTTGATTAAAAATGAATCATTTCATTTATCAAGTACTGATAAATGAGTACTTGACAAAAAAAAAAGTTTTATGATGTATAATTTGCGAGGGAACTTACCGAACATCCCAAACAATGCTGTGTTCTGGACTCAGGCCTACTCCACATTTACACAGGTATTTTAATAAATGGAGTAAAAAAAAAAAATTTAAACTCTGTTTAAAAAAAAAGAATCCCATCCACATGAAAACGCAAAACACACTATGGAGCACTGTCAAGAGCATGCCAAACCAACAAGGAGTCAAAACAGTGGCAGGAATCCCTCCATCACACACACAAACAAAGATCTGCTGAGAGGAGACGCGGTTATGATGCCTGTACAGAAATATGATGGGCAACATCACGACTATAAAGAGAAAAAACAGCTTGAGCATTCTGTCCTTTTTAGGGTTGCATCTTGTGACATCACATCCTGTTTTTGGTTTATTTAGGCCCTGTTTACACCTGGTATTAAAGATGCATTTTGGTCTAATGGATCACAAGTGGACGACACTAAATACAGGTGTAAACGGGGTCTAAAACGTTTTGAGCTTGCCCACTTTTGACCACTTCTAGAGGAAGTCGAGAGCACATTCGACCGGATTGCTTTCATAGTGTAAACTTCCGTAGTGTAAATCAGGACAGAAGTGGTTTAAAGTGGACAAAAGAGACGGATTAAAACACTAGGTGTAAACGGGACTGTGTCTCCCTCATCTACTCGTGATCCGATCGACCGAAACAAATCTTAATACCAGGTGTAAACAGGGCCTCAGATGTTGCTGTGTTCATATTCCAGTCAAACCGCACCAGAGTTCATTTGGAAGTGGATCACGACCCGTCTTTTCAGATGGTAGCGTTCACACTTATCCAAATGAACCGCACTAACAGAGCAATCGCACCAGGGCTCATTTTAATCAAACATGCCAAGTGTTTGTCTTCCAACCCTGTCCAGAGCTTTCAATAGTGCCAAGAAAAAGACAACATTGATTTCCAAACATTGTGTTTTACTAATTGGATCACACGGCTGTGAAATAGAATTCACTGTTTTCTAAAAGATGCTAAAGTTCAGAGAGGGGTGAAAGGAATCTGTATATTTTTGGTACTCTTACATTAATCATGTTTACACACTGCTGTGTCTACTTTTAGCTGCATGCAACAGCTTTCCGCTTTGGCTGTGTGGCGACTGGAGAGTTGACGTCAGAGCTCTGCAAACCCTTGCGATGTTCTGTAAATAGGATTGGGTTTTCTCCCTGCAACACCCAGCTTACTCACTGCCTGCTTCCTTGTCTGTGTGTGGTGCCACAGATACTGAGCAAACACAAAACACTTTTACAATTCACAGTTTGATATAACTTTACAACAATATAAAAAATAGAAATAATACCACATGCATCTTCATAATACCAAAAAAACAAACAAATATAAATGCATGTCCCAGTTACACTTAATGATGTTAAGTTAAATAAACATTACATCAAACATACAAATCTATTTTGTATTTTTACATTAACTATGTAATTAATGTTAAATTTATTAAAACCTAAATCTCATCAAGTTAGTGTTTTTAAGCATTTTTACATTAATTGCAAAGTAATAACTAAAGGCAATAACAATTTAAGAAATATATTTTATATGTGAACTGATGTTCAGCTGTTTTTTTTACAGGGTAACTAAACCCTAATAGTGTGACGCGATTCGCGCAGGTGATTTACATGTTAAGTCAATGCAAAGACATTCTGCGACGCAGAAAAATCGAGTTGAAAAATCGGAACTTTGGTGGATATTCGCGCCACGCTAACAAATCAGGAGCTTGCTCTAGTAATGACAACAATGAGGAGAAAATCTGGTTAATATTGATCATACACTCACCTAAAGGATTATTAGGAGCACCATACTAATACTGTGCTTGACCCCCTTTCGCCTTCAGAACTGCCTTAATTCTACGGGGCATTGATTCAACAAGGTGCTGAAAGCATTCTTTAGAAATGTTGGCCCATATTGATAGGATAGCATCTTGCAGTTGATGGAGATTTGTGGGATGCACATCCAGGGCACGAAGCTCCCGTTCCACCACATCCCAAAGATGCTCTATTGGGTTGAGATCTGGTGACTGTGGGGGCCATTTTAGTACAGTGAACTCATTGTCATGTTCAAGAAACCAATTTGAAATGATTCAAGCTTTGTGACATGGTGCATTATCCTGCTGGAAGTAGCCATCAGAGGATGGGTACATGGTGGTCATAAAGGGATGGACATGGTCAGAAACAATGCTCAGGTAGGCCGTGGCATTTAAACGATGCCCAATTGGCACTAAGGGGCCTAAAGTGTGCCAAGAAAGCATCCCCCACACCATTACACCACCACCAGCAGCCTGCACAGTGGTAACAAGGCATGATGGATCCATGTTCTCATTCTGTTTAGGCCAAATTCTGACTCAACAGAAATCAAGACTCATCAGACCAGGCAACATTTTTCCAGTCTTCAACTGTCCAATTTTGGTGAGCTTGTGCAAATTGTAGCCTCTTTTTCCTATTTGTAGTGGAGATGAGTGGTACCCGGTGGGGTCTTCTGCTGTTGTAGCCCATCCGCCTCAAGGTTGTGCGTGTTGTGGCTTCACAAATGCTTTGCTGCATACCTCGGTTGTAACGAGTGGTTATTTCAGTCAAAGTTGCTCTTCTATCAGCTTGAATCAGTCGGCCCATTCTCCTCTGACCTCTAGCATCAACAAGGCATTTTCGCCCACAGGACTGCCGCATACTGGATGTTTTTAAACTTCACTTTGTCCTCAGCCTGAACGATTTGCCAGGGAACAAATTATAGATCCATGAGACCAAAGATCGTCCGTTACATCTACACAAGACGAATTATAGCTCGAGACACCACAGAGACATCAGAGCCAGCGGCAGACGGCAGAAGGACTAGCCGAGGAAAGGCTGCTCTCGCCGGGGTTAACGAGCGCTGAGCGCCGCTGATCCACTGGAGCTCACAACTCCGAAAACGCCAGATAAAATGTTCAAATAGGCACTCTTTTTATAAAGAAACCACAGATTTCAGCTTTAAACAACTACATTATCGCCTGAAAAAGTCTTAAAACTACGCTTTGTCACAGACTAACAGTAGTATTTTAACAAAAAAGACGTGTAAACACAGCCCATGTCAGCCATTTCTCAACGAGCCGCCTGGCAGAAGCCCCTCCCATGACACGAATTTGCGTCTGTTGTGAAGTGAATGTCACGTGCAAATGAAGCGAGTAAACTCAAAATGTTCAAGCGTCCAACTTCGCATGAAAAGCGCAATTTATTTGCGTCATTTTCGTCCGGTGTGAACGCTACATAAAACAACTTTTTTTAGTTAATGATCTGGAAGACTGGGGCTTTATTAGTGCTGTTCATTGATTTGAGTAAATGTTTTGACATTTGGGTATAAAGTGTTTTAATTCTACAATATATGGTGTAAAAACATCAGTGCTGCCCTCTTAAGGTTGAACGGTGGCTACTGCAGTTGAATTTTCCTATTTGATGTTGTTTGCCATTGTGATGTATGTTGGCTCTTCCAACGGCTCACTACCCACGCCCCTGGCACGAGCTCACCACGCCCTCAGAAATGTTTTTCTGTGATCACATGAGAACAGCTTCACTCCAACTGTCAATCAATCCGTCACTGCGGGTCTCAGGTGCACGCCCCCCGCTCAGCCCCACCCTCGGTTTGTCCTCTCTGTCTCCGCTGGCCTCTGCCCACTTTTACAACCTTTTTTCAAATATTGCCAGAGTTAGTTTCTGATCAGGGGATGAGTTACCCTTTAATATTCAACTTATTTTCGGATCATCAGTCATAAAGCTCAGTAAACACTGGTCACCGATACAAAAATTTAACTTTAATTTCATCAAGCTGATCGCTCACTAAAACCCCACAGTCATCATGTTTTCAGGCCATTTAAAGTTTGATTTTGGCTGAGTTGTTTACTTAGTCTTCCCATTAACACCAACATTTTGTTCATTCAGACCGATTCATGACCGCGCATGAAAACAAGAGGTGGGATTTATTGCACAAACCAATCATATCCAGTCATAACCAATCATATCCAATCATAGCGCAAAGTAGACATTGCCTCCTCTCACGTGACCCCATTCATTCTCAATTACCCCTCACCAAACCCACTGCACTCTTTAGAGGGTCTGTTAAAAGTCAATGGCCTCAGGGGAGGCAAGAGAGACGCGGCTTCCTGCTGTAACTTTACCTGCAGGTGTCACTGTTGGACAGAGGTACTTTAAAAAAAAAAAAAAAAGTAATTTATGCACTTTTTGATGTCACATTTTGTAATATTTGCGTTATTTTTGCTATTATTCATCCATTTTTGTCATATCATCCATTATTTTGAGGAGGCACTGCCTCCCTTGCCTCCTCAGAGGAAGTTTACATGATAAAACTGGAAAGCTTTTTGGCGTTTTGCCCATTCATTTACATGGCATCTGCGTTTTGGGGGCCTAAAAATGCAAACTTTTGAAAATGGGTGTCAAAGTGCACGTTTTTGAAAACGATATTGTTATTGTCTCTGTGTAAACTAAACTAAACATGAACTTTTGAAAACGGTGACATCATGCACATGCGTGTTATGTGTTCAGTATAGGCGTGTAGTGTTTATTTACTAAGTGACATCGCCATCTACTGAATACAGTGTTTTTAGTTGTTTTTGCGGATCCGTGTGAATCTGGGATCATGTTGACAATGTTGTCATCTGTCCGTGAAAAACGCAATTACGTTTTTAGTACATCTTTGTCATGTAAACTTATGCTTAGTCTTAATACGATATATCTTACTGTTAACAACCAAAATAATGAAATGTTTGGATCTGTTCCAGACTTCCATTAAAGGAACACGCTGACTTTTTGGGACTTATTCACCGTATCCCCCAGAGTTAGATAAGTCCATACATACCATTCTCATCTCTGTGCGTGCCATGACTCTGTCTGACACACCCACCGCTAGCTTAGCTTAGCACAAAGACTGGAGGTAAATGGCTCCAGCTAGCCTACTGCTCAATATGTTTACATAAAAAGTACATGTTGTGATATGTATAGTTATATCGTGTACTAAGACCGATGGAAAATGTTCTAGATCGTTATGACTAGGAACTATACTCTCATTCCTGCGTAATAATCAAGGAACTTTGAGCTGTACCATGGGTGCTAGGCTAGCAGTGGGTGCGTCAGACAGAGTTATGGCACGCACGGAGATGAGAATGGTATGTATGGACTTAACTCTGGGGGGTATGGTGAATAGTCCCAAACATGTTTGTTTAATGGCAAATTTGTGCAGTTACTGGGGAAATTTTTTATATATATTATCAGGTGCTGTGTGAAAAAAAAAAAAAATATATATATATATATATATATATATATATATATATATATATATATATATATATATATATATATTAGTTAAAAATAAATGTAAATACATTTATTTTTAAATTAAACTTCTTAAATAAAATTTTAACTTCTTGATAATAAACAATAACTGAAATCAAATTAAATACACAAAAACGTATTTTATTTCAGTCAGTTGACAAGTGAACATCTGGTTTTTATTTAATTTACCTTGTACTAAAATAACCAAACCTGAAATAAAAGGTATTTTATTTATTTAATAATATATTTTTTTTTTTAAATAAAAAGCTTAAAGGTGCAACGTGTAGTATTTATGAGGATCTATTGACAGAAATGCAATATAATATACCTAACTATGTTTTCAGTGGAGTATAAAGACCTTACATAACGAACCGGTATGTTTTTATTACCTTCGAATGAGCCGTTTCTATCTACACACACTGCGGGTCCCCTTACAGTGAAGTCGCCATTTTGCGCCGTCATGTTTCTACAGTAGCTCTAAAGGGACAAACTTCTCTACAGAGCACTAGTCACTGTCTGCTCTCTCAGACGACCACATCTTTGTCCTGTGTCGGCCACCGTAGCTTCTCTATGTGCTTCAAAAGGGAGGGGTGAGCGGTTGCAGTTCACAACCTCACCACTAGATGCCGCTAAAATTCACACACCGCACCTTTAAATATAAACATAAAAGCTAATTGAAAATATGATTAAAAACTATAATAATATATCATTGATACTAAAATGACACTGTATTTAACTCAATTTGGAGAGATATGTCTAACCAGCTGAAAAAAAACAAAAAAATCTTAATCAGTGAAGTTGAATAATAAACTCCACAGAAACGGTTCACCAAACCAGAGCAAACAGGGCTACGGGGAGACAGTGATGAGCCTTTCTCTCTCACGTTTACAGATCGAGTCACTGTCTGCCACCCAGACGCGGGGCGGCGGCGAATCACTCCAGATTAGGCCTCGCAATTAAAGCTCTTGACACACATTTTTGCTATTTTCTTCCATGCCATGCCATGCCCTGCAGCCCTCAGTCAAAAACAAACTCTTTTTGGAAGCTCTTCAGGGTTTTGCCCACCACAAAATGAAACCGCGCAGATCACATTTTACTGTACACGCGACCACCAACAACCTCGTTAGCGGTATTTCTCTGTTTATCTTGAGTTTCCATGCGCACAGCAGAGCCACACTCATTCAGTCAAACACACACACACACAGATAAAATGAAAATAAATGTACAGCTTTATCTGTGAAATTTAAACCTAACCTCTAACCCATCCAATGCACACTGGTTATGATAGGAGTCAGTGAGACAGAAATAATGTGTGGGTTAAACATGCTGAAGCAATAATCCTCTAATGTGTTCCATCTCTCATAAAGCGCTATACCTGGTGCCACTCTGGCGACGCCTCCATCTCATTCGAGCCCAAAACTCTCCCACACACACACACTTCAGCGCCAACATACCTTCAAACATATAGTGCTAAAACTATCTAGCTGTGATCTACTGTTGATGTCTTCTACTGTATGGTTTCTCCCACGTTTCACATATGGATGTTTCCCTAGATCTAAATGAGGACATATACTATAACATTCAAAAGTTTTGGGGTCGGTTTTTTATATTTCTGAAAGTCTCTTGTGCTCACTAAGACTATTTATTTGATCAAAAAATTAAAGAACTGTTTTCTATTAAAATGTAATTTATTCCTGTGATCAAAGCTGAATGTTCAGCATCATTACTCCAGTCTTCAGCGTCACATGATCCTCCAGTAATCATTCTGATATGAGGATTTGATGCTCAAGAAACATTTATGATTATTATCAATGTTGAAAACAGTTGTGCTGCTTGATATTTCTGTGGAAACTGTGATTATTTGTTTCTTCTTCTAGGATTCATTGATGAATATTAAGTTCAAAAGAACAGCATTTTTTGACACATACATATTTTGTAACATCATAAATGTCTTAACCGTCACTTTTGAAGTATTAACTTCATATCATTTCAATAACTTGCATTGTTTTATAAAGCTGCATGTTGATAAATAAATGAAAAAGAACATTCGGGTTCACTATGGGGTTCTATATAGAATTCTAGGGTTCTTGGCTCAATTTTAAAGAACCCTTAATGCCAAAAGGTTCTATATAAGGAGAAATGTTTTAAATTATGATATTCCACAGCTAGCTGTGCACGAGATGGAGGCAAAGAACCATCCAACGCGAAGCGGAGTGCATTCAAGTTATTTAACGCACAGCTAGCCGTGGATTACCGCGCTTATACCATGGTCATTTGCCAGCTTTGACAACTTAAAGCTGTTCAAAAAAATTTGAATTTCCAAGGCACTCGAATAGTGTAGAAAGAGTTAAAAAGCCTTTAATTTATCATGGCATTATTCATTTAAAAACAGGTGACAAGTACACCTACACGTTACGGCTTCAAGCCTTCATCAGGGTGTGAGTATCAGGTGTACTTGTCATCTGTTTTTAAATTAATAATGCCATGATAAATTAACCCCTTAACTGTCACCCCCCTTTTTGAGAATAGTCATGAAAATGCAGTATCCAAACTTAAAGGGCTGTCTTGTTTTAAGCAAGACACTCAGCAGATTATTGCTGAAGTGAAAGTATTTCAAAATATGAAAATATGAAAAAGTTATGTTTAAATTGACTGTAAATGAAAAATACTGTAATAAATATTTTTATTTTATATAAAATTTACAAAAAAAAATTTACCCTAAAATGTATATAAAATCAAAGCCATATATGTCTAACCAAGTTGTGTTCCAAATTTGAAGTTGATATCACAAAAATTGAAGATATTGTTTAGGCGCTGTACCAAAAATAGCCACTGGGTGTCATCCACATTCCATTGATTGTTTTTTTAATGCAGTTTCCTGTAAATTTCTGTCCAAATATCACTTCCATCACAAAACAGTCACCAAATATGGACCCTTGAGACTCAGACCTTTCTGACGATATGTGTTTTGTCAAGATTAGAAAATATTAAAATATATTTTGTAATACGAAACATGACGCCGCCCACTAGGGGAGGAGCCCGCTAGAAGAAATTAGAGTACCGTTTCCATGTTAACACAACGTCTGATTTTACAGTTTTCACAGGATGAATTTTGAGTTTGTAAGCTTTCAAATGATACCTAATTTATGATAATTACTAAAATATATGATACGAAAAAAAGGCGATCAAAAAAAGAGGGCCAGGCATCCCGCCAGCGGGACAGTGACAGTTAAGGGGTTAAAGGCTTTTAAGGGTGCTTTTACACCTCCCTCATTTAGTTCAGGTTGAATCGTACTAGAGTTCGTTTTCCCCTTTGGTGCAGTTTGTTTGGTCCGTTTTTGGTGCGCACCCGAGTGCGATTGCTGCTCTCACACCTGACCAAACGAACCGCACCAAAGGGGAAAACCAACTCTAGTACGATTCAACCCAACTAAATGAGGCAGGTGGGAAAGCACCCTAATGCGTTCACACCAAACTCGAATAGAGAATCAGGAGCGAGTGATTTCAATGTTAAGTCAATGGAAAGGCGCGTTTGAAGTGAATTTGCGTCTGACGCCCGAGTTGAAAAATTTGAACTTTGCCGTCAAATTCGCACCGCGTTAACCAATCAGGAGCCTGCTTGCTGCTGTCACGTGGTAAAGTGACGTGATGAGAAACCTTGCATAATTTAAAAATACTACTATTGTGTCTCAAAATGTTGTTTTAAGACTTTTTCAGATGGGAATGTAGTTGTTTAAAGCTCAAATCTGTGGTTTATTTATAAAAGATGCGCCTATTATAAAAAAATAATCTTGTGTTTTTGGAGTTGTGAGATCCAGGCGATCGCCGGGCACTCAGCGCTCATTAACCCCGGCGAGAGCAGCCTTTCTTCGGCCAGTCCTTCTGGCGTCTGCCGCTGGCTCTGATGTCCTGTAGTGGTCCGTCTTGTGTGGATCTAACGGGCCATCTTTGGTGTCATGAATCTATAATTTGTTGTCTGCCAAATAGTTTTGACTGAGGGCAAAGAGAAGTTTCATAACTTTATTTTTTTAGGATATTTAAATATACAAGCAGTGAAGATAATGTAGGAGTTGCCTGGACCACATTTGTGTGGCTATTAATGGTTAATATATATTTTAATGAAAATGAAAAGAGGCAGAGTGGTGTTTTATGACATATTTCTCCTGGAGCGCCTTGAACGTGCGTCTATTTCGCTTCAAACGCTCAATTTATACGCGCGTCCAATTTGCTGTGGACGCGCGGATGGATTCAAAATGTTCAAGCATCCAACTAGACGCGATTTTGACGCTCTATTCACCTTTGGTGTGAAAGCACCCTAATACTTCAATGTTTAATAGGTCATTTACATTTTTGTTACAGTATGTTTACCAGCTGTTAAATTCCTAAAATGTAATGTAAAATAAAATCAAAATCTAATGATCCCATGATGGAAACCCCTAAGGTTTATGAAGCGCCTGATGGAACCCTTTATGGTTCTTTATAGAATAATTTTTTCTAGTTAAAATAAAGTACAAATAAATCACAGAAAGCACACAGTTTTTCTTAAACATCTATACAGTAAGATCAACCATGTTATTTCAAAGAGTACTGTGATTAATTTCAGTGGAGTATTGTAATATCTGCCCTTCAGATGTGCTTCACTGATACCCGTCACACTGAAGAGTCTTGTGTGTGTGTGTTTCAGGTCTGTTTTCTCAGTTGTTTGTGGTGCTGCTGACACCAGCAGAAGCAGGTAATGTTGCTCTGCCCTGTCTGTTTTACATTAGCTTTCATGGTTACTTGACTGTTCTACATTTAAGAGGATTTTTTATGTGAAATTGACCCCAGGAAACCTTTTTCATCTGGCAGAATGCATTTTTCTCTCCTTAATTTGAAATGCTTGATCTTCCTGTGTGTGTTAGGCGGCATCGAGAGAGGTCCTGTATTTATGGGGGAAACGTGCATGTTTCCCATATTTTAAATCACACCTTTGAAATCCCGTCATAAGGCCTGCTCACTTAACCCATAACTCTTTCCAACTCAGAGAGCTGATTTATGGTTCTTACAGAAGTGAGATCAGGACCAGGCATTTCCAATAAGCAAGCTGGGACGCAAAAGCCCTGGTTATGTATACATCACTCATTATATATATGGCGGGTCATTGTTATTTGAGACTGAAAATGGTTTAACCTGTTCATTTGCAAAGGTCACCGCTGAACACCTCAGGCCTCAGTAACCCCAAAGACATTGAAGGACCACCATAGCAGGACTCGCCCACCCCAGTACTCAGATTAGCAATATAATATTGTGTTGGTCCCCCTTTTGCTGCCATAACAGCCCTGACCCGTCGAGGCATGGACTCCACTAGACCTCTGAAGGTGTGCTGTGGTATCTGGCACCAAGATGTTAGCAGCAGATCCTTTAAGTCCTGTAAGTTGTGAGGTGGGGCCTCCATGGATCAGACTTTTTTGTTCAGCACATCCCACAGATGCTCGATTGGATTGAGATCTGGGGAATTTGGAGGCCAAGTCAACTCCTCAAACTCGTGTTGAGCTCCTCAAACCATTCCTGAACCATTTTTGCTTTGTGGCGGCGCATAATCTGCTGAAAGAGCCACAGCCACCAGGGAATACCGTTTCCATGAAAGGCTGTACATGGTCTCAACAATGCTTAGGTAGGTGGTACGTGTCAAAGTAACATCCACATGGATGGCAGGACCCAAGGTTTCCCAGCAGAACATTGCCCAAAGCATCACTGCCTCCGCCACCACGCCTTCTTCCCATAATGCACCTGGTGCCATGTGTTCCCCAGGTAAGCCACGCACACGCACCTGGCCATGCACATGATGTAAAAGAAAAGGTGATTCATCAGACCATACCTTACATTGTCGGAGTATCAGCAGCCGTCATGGCGTCAGATAGCGGCTTTTCTTGCAGCTTGAGTTGTTGTATGTAATACAAATGAAGCATCTCTAGATGATTAGTAGAGTTACATAAGAGGCGATCTGGCGCTGGAATGCGATTTTGAAATCAGGCAGAGTGCTCGTGAGTCGTGGCGCTGTTTTCAGTATCGGTAGCTTGTGCACAGACGAGCGCTTCAATCGATTGCTGTTGCCGAGACTTTATTCATTCCGTTGAAATCACTAAACGAAACGTACCCTAATGTGTCCCTGTTCTTGATTTACAATCACTGATTAACATCTTTGGTTTTAATGAGAAAATAAATCAACTATACACAGCGGATCTACGTTTTTATTCACTAACATAAAGAATCTCTGCACTACAAAATATTGTGTTATATAGCAGATGTAAGGATGAAACTATCATCCCATTTCTGGACACACACACTCCTATCGCAGATTTTTACATTTATTTATTGACCTGAGGGATGGGTTCTGGCAGACCAATCACAGCGCTTGCGGTCCGCGTAGAATTGACGCGTTGTTACATTTTTGGAGAGGTACGTCGTAGGGTATCCACCCTGGCCCTCAGCCATGTCTCCTGACCTGCCGGAGCCCGCCTGGCCCATCTCTCTGGTACCACCCTGGCTCTCTGCCAGGACTCCTAAGCTGCTGGAGCCTGCATGATCCGTCCCTCCAGTCCCACCCTGGTTGTCTGCAGGGGTTCTTGATTGGCCGGAGCCACCCTGGTCCGTGCCTCCTGTTCCGCCCAGGCCTACTGCCGGGACTCCAGCCTCGCCTGAGCCCCCCTGGCTCAACCCTCCCTGGTCCATGCTAGAGACGTTCTGCGCTGTCCTGCTGGCTCTGACTTGGCTCCCCTCTTTGTCTCTGTGTTTTGATTTTCCTGTCTTGTGTTTCGTTCTGTATATCTGTCTTGTGTTGTCATGTTCCTGTCTTGTTTTTGGTGTTCCTCGTCAGGGTTCTGTCACTTCGGTCTAGTTTACTCTTGGTTTGTGACAGAGCCCTGACACTCCTGTATTGTTTGTCTTGTCTTCTGTCCTTGTGAGTTTTCTGTGTGGGGCGTGGTGTTCGGATCCCAGCACTTCGGTCTAGTTTGGTTTTGGTTTTGTGTTGGGATTCGGATATTCATGCTCCATGTGTTTGTCTTCTGTTGTGAGCGCACGGAAGGAGCATTTGCTCGTTCTTGTGCGCTCTGTCTTGTTGTGTGAGTGTGCTCTCTTCTGTCCATGTGTTATGTTGTCTTGTGTTGTGTGCTTTCATGTTGTCATGTTTTGTGTGAACATGCAGTTTATGAATTCTCATTAGTTTCATGTTCATGTCATGTTTGGTGTGAGCACGTCCGTCATGTGATTGTGCCATGTGCTCTTGTCTATTGTCTAACCCCGCCCACCTTGTTTCCTGATTATTGGTTAATTTGCCCCACCTGTCTTCCCTCGTTACCCTCTTTTGTTTGCTCGCTATTTATTCTCCTTGTGTTTGCAGTCCTGTGCTGGATCGCCGTCAACTGTTACCCGTCAAACATTCCTCATGTTTCCTTGCTCCCTGCTAGTCAAGTGAAGTGAAGTCAAGTCTTGTTTTCCCCCCTCGGGGTAGTTTTGTTTTGTCTTGTTTTATTTTATTATTATCATTAAAAGCCCATATTTTCTCTGCATCTGAGTCCTCGCTCCTTTCCCTTCACCAACACTATTACTCCCATTATTACCCATTATTATTCATTACATGTTGGTCCAAGAACACATTAATATGCAAATTAGAGACAGTGTATAGATACATTGCATTGAATGGGAAAACCCATGTTAGGCCATTTTACCCAAATATTGCATAAAGTAAAATGGTATATCAATTAATTCTGTTGTATCTTTCATAACATAGTTGAGAATCATCTTTAAACAAAGTTTGGTAAAAAAAATTAAAAAAAGATCCAGAAACCTGAAAACTGATTGATGAATGGAAAAAAAATCATATTGTTTTTGCCTATACATGTCATTTATGTCATTTTATTTTTTAAACAACTGGCCTCTTACGAGGACATAGCATAACATGAATAAAATATAATTTTTCACAAACTTTTTTTAAATAAATAAATAAATTTGTTTCTTGTGCTCTAAACAATGTAATGACTTGACAAGAAACTAAATTCAAAAGATTTTATTTTCCTGGGTCTTAGGAGGTTAAAATAAAATATATTTCAAAATTTTCAAAAAAATATTTTATTTTATATTTGAATTTAATTGCATTATATTTAAAATATAAGACTATCTAAAAAATGTCTGGCCTTAACTTTAAACTAAACTTTAACTAAACTAAATATCAAAATGCACCATATTATAATCACATCGCATTCAATATTTTGGTGGCATTTTTTCCTGTTCTACATACTATAATACTTACTATAGGATACTAACACTGAATCTAACCCTGAACCCAACCTTAACCCATGTATTTGTTTTATATTACTCAGTACTTTCTTGGGTAACCATCATTTTTGTAAGGAATACATCTGAAATAAATAAATAACAGGGATTTCTTATAACAGGTCTGAAATATAGAGGGTAAAGGTCACTACATGGGTTAAGGTTAGGTTTAGTGGCAGGTTCAGGGTTAGTACCTAGTTATAACTCAGTTATTGTAGGCCTAATTGTTATAATAAGTGCAAACATGTGGAACAGGACTATAAAATGAAGTGCTACCTTGATGAGAACCAAAGTAAAAAACAACTAAATACTGATAACAGATGCAAGTGAACCAAAACTTCTATTTGAACCATGTGGACAGACCCGGAGTGGCCATCGGGAGACTCAGGAGACTTCCCAGTGGGCCGCTCTGCCCGCTCATAAACTGGGCCGGCAGACTCGCCTGCTTTCTCTTGATTTTTTCTGTATGTCTATATGTGTTAAGTTACTGTGTGACTGATATAACACAGCTAATTACAATAGATTTGAATTTAAATCAGCACATAATCATCAGACCGCGCATTAAAGGGACAGTTCCCCCAAAAATGAAAATTAGCCCATGATTTACTCCCCCTCAAGTCATCCTAGGTGTTTATGACATTCTTCTTTCAGACGAACACAATCTGTTATATTAAAAAAGTCCTGACTCATCCAAGCTTTATAATGGCAGTTGATGTTGCTCTGTTCATAAAAGTACATCTATCCATCATATAACTGCTCCACACGGCTCCAAGGGTTAATAAAGGCCTTCTGAAGTGAAGTGGCACATTTGTGTAAGAAAAATATCCATATTTAAAACGTCATAAAGTAAATTATCTAGCTTCCGGGCGATAATAGCTTAGGGGAAAAGTGTTACGCTATACGTCTGATGACATTGCACACCAATCACGCTCTTCAGACATAGCGTAAGCTTTTTGAACGGCGCTAAACTACACTTCAAGTCAGGTTATGTTGCTGATTGGAAATATGTCATTTAATTGTGAGTTCGGCAAGCAGTTTTGAGATTTTAGGATTCCCCAATTCAAATAGACAGGACTTGGTCACTAAAACCTGCCCGGAGGCTTTGCAAATATGGCAGCCTAGTGAACAGACTTTTATTGAAAGGGACTTTGCTATAGTACATTTACATTTATGCATTTGGCTGTCACAGTGTGTTTGGGTTTTGTTCATGTCATGTTCATTGTCTTGTTTCCTGGTTTGTCATGTGATTCCATTGTGCCCTCATGTGATCATGTCATGTGTTTCCCTTGTCCTCTTGAGTTCTGTTGTCATTAGGCTTGTTCGACTTCACCCAGCGATGCGCAGACCGATTGGCGGCTGACTTGAAACATGCCGGTTAGAAATTTTGTCCGACATGAGGCAGCGCAGACGCCATGTGACAGTGACGTAAGACATCAAAGTGCCGCGAGAGCGATTCGAGAGCAGTCGGCTAATACAGCCGGTGCAGTTTCTCTAGAGCGGCTGAACGGACTCTGATGACGACACAGCTGTTCCACGATTGGCCGGCATCACCGCATGACAGCGATCACGTGTGTTTCGTGTTTATTCTAAAACCTTCAGCTCCACTAATGCTCACAAATCTGTTTTTAACCCCCTCGGTCGCGCCGGCCCGATCGGCTCTCTTTTTCTCTTATCAGTGCCAAAAAGACTCAATAACTCTGTCGTTTTTTATCATTCATGCAAGTGTTATACATCATTATAATCTGTTAAGCTTCAATTTTTTGTGTACAGTCACAATAAAAACTAAATGTTTTGCTTTTTGAAAAATAAAGAAAACAAACATGATGCCCGATCTGCAGCCTCTCTCTCAAAGACGTTCATTCAGATAGTCTTCAGAAGAGGAACTCTAGCTTAGTGAATACTTGCCTCACAAACATGAGACATATGTCTAAAGAAACGCTGAAATGTCAGGTTTTAAACAATGTAAGCCAAATCGAAAACAAATATTCTGTTTATGTAATCTGGTTGAAAAGCGATAGATGTCAGTCACCCGCGATCCACTTCATTAATGCTAATGCGACCACGCCCATGGATCGCACGTTCTATTGAGATTAAAATACTGACGAATCAGAGTCAACGCCCACATCAACTCATACAAACACATCTAGTGAAGCGCTGTTACGTTACTTCAGCTACATCGTTTTGAGACGTTGAGGAATAATCCTGGATTTATTCTGCTCATGAAAAGCTGTTAATTTCTAAGGACTCCGCCGCTGATTGTAAGGTAGGTAAGTTTATTCCGTTAGCATCTGTGAATATTAAATGCAAAAAGACCGTTTAAATATTAATCCTGTTGCAACATTATATGTCATACACGCAAGACTGTTTAGACAAGATTTATGTGGCTTGTTTTGGACAGATTATAACGTGTTTATTGTAAAAGAGCCTAGTGTAACATCAATAAAGCTTTTATTCGCAAATGTCTGCTCATATGCTATAAATATAGCAACAGTCAAACGTATTTTGCTTCATATTGATGTTTAAATATTATATAGCCTAATGGTTTTTTTTTTTGTTTAATATCAAAGTTTGTCAGAAATGATTCTGGAGTTTTGTTTTGTAGAAAGTGATTTTTTGTTTTGTTTTGTAGAAAGATAATTGCTTTCTTTAAAGTGAATTTCGGTTTGTATAAATTGTATCTTAATTTTAATTATTTATTATTTAATTTTTTTAGCATGAGACTACTTGCAAAAACATAAAACATTGTACAAAAAAAGTAGAAAAAAATGCTCTTCTAAGTCATTTTTGTCTTGTTTCTAGTCTAAATATTTAAACATTCTTAAATCAAGATGCATTTACTAGATAAGTACAATTTCAACTAAATAAGAAGAGCATTTTTTTGCTCTCTCAGGTATGAAGCTCATTCATTATGCAGCTCATTATGCATGCTATTATGTTATTTTGTCCTCTCAGGTGATACTCATCATTATTCATTAGATATCAGTGTATTGTTTTATGTGAATGAGTAGGCTCAATGATTCTCACATCAGTTTGAAGCAAAAACTCAATGCAAATACACCCTGGAGTCAAAAGTCTTGTGAACACTTATCTATTGTTTTTTTTTAAGGCCTTAATTTTAAAACTATTTTTTTTTTTTTTTTCAAAAATCATGCGTAAACATTTTTCTCTCAAAAATACAAGCATGTACATAGCCTACATGTTGCTTAGATATTATGGTAGCCCAGTTTGTAAAGTATTGCATGAAAATAATGTCTCTGAAACATCTGTTTATTGCCAAATATTGCATTTATTTCACTTCAGCTGTGATAAAGTATGCAAACACAGCACGAGCGTCACTGCAGGAAGTGACTTCACGTCTCCGTTTGCAGCTCCTGCCCGCCTGCACGCGGCTACTCTCGCCGATCGGTTGCCTCCAGCCGCAGCCAATGTCGAACACACCTATTGGTTGTTTTAGTCATGTGTTCTCAGTTCATTTCTGTCATTGGTTCATTCAGAGCCGGCCCAAGGCATAAGCGAACTAAGCGGCTGCTTAGGGCCCCCGAGAGCACATGAAATGACTTATTGCTGGAGTCTATATGTTATTTTATGATGATTGAAATCACAAAATGGCCTTAAACAATTACTAAATAAACTGCAAAAAGTTAAGTTTCCTAATATATGCACGGATTGATCCTGACAGCGCTGCACGAGCTCGCGGCGCCACCGGCCAGACACTATTCGCTTGTTAGCCAGCCAGGGTTCAAAGTCCAAAGTGTGAGAAAACCTGCG
Source organism: Romanogobio albipinnatus (assembly GCA_023566225.1). NCBI lineage: Eukaryota > Metazoa > Chordata > Actinopteri > Cypriniformes > Gobionidae > Romanogobio > Romanogobio albipinnatus. Next base: position 6,200,337 of record CM042252.1, on the reverse strand, counting down.
CTAAAATGTAACGTTACTCGTCAGTTGCCCGGTAACGTTTTTATGAATGGATGGATTTGAGAATGCGCTGGTTTAGTGAGAGTATCTTGTCTGACGTGCTGCATGTTTTGGACAGCATAGCTTCCAGTTTCTCAGTAAATGTTTTTTCTGCAAGTGCTATATCGTCCTAGCCTGACGTTGTCTTACTCAATTCTAGTCAGAATATGAGTCTGATTCTGCTCCGTTGGGCTGTGATTATGGGGCGTGTTTAAACCGAACCAGGAAAGACCACAATTGGATAGACCTACAACCAATCAGAGCAACGGAGCGACGCGTAACGTTAGTTGTCAAATGTCAACAGAACTCAACTGCACTGTGTTGCCAAGTCCGCGGGTTGAAGTGACCCCAATTATGTGATATACAGACCCAGGAATGCGAAATTTAGCAGGCAGTCCAGCCAAAATAACACATATTTTACCCCCCAAATGCCATTTTTCCCGGAGAACCCCCCCCACCCGGAAAGCTATTGGGCTTGTTTTTGGCTAGTTTTGAGTAGCAATCGGGCGAGTTTTGTTGTAAAAACTTGGCAACCCTGTCCGCACGCAAGCTAGAATAAGTCACGTTAGAAGAAGAAGATGAGTGCAAACGATCTTTGTCGGTGTTGTAAAAAAATAATTTAAGAATACACAGAGTACTTACCAACACCATCATCATTTCTGAGAGAAATAGTAAAGCTGAATGCATATACGAACAAGTTCTCCGTTTAGGATTAGAACAAATTCAACCCAAGCGCCTTTGATGACGTGGATGATTACGTTACTGTTTATCATCTGTCCATCATCTTCTAAAGCCCGCCCTGACAATTTCATTGGTCCGAACAGTTTCTGTTCGGGCATAATTACTTCTCTATGGATCAAGTCCAGACCAAAATTTTGTGGGCGGGGCGAAGTTCGGCTGGCATCCAGGCTAATATCGTCCCCTTGGAATGATAAGTTGTGTAGCCTACATTTAGGAAGTTTTTATTTAAGAAAATTAAAAGGTTCTTTCTACACAGTCGAATGGAAGGCAAAAAAGACCATTTTATTTTCGCCAAAATAAAAGCTCTCTTTAATGTTTGAAATAAATCAACATTTCTTGTTTTTAAAAGAAGTCTCTTCTGCTCAGCAAGGCTGCATTTATTTGATCAAAAATACAGTAAAAACAGAAATATTGTGAAATAATATTATAATGTAAAACGGCTGTTTTCTATGTGAATATATAGTAAAGTGTAATTTATTCCTGTGATCAAAGCTGAATGTATCATCAATACTCCGGTCTTCAGTGTCACATGATCCTTCACTAATCATTCTGTTATGATGATTTGATGCTCAACAAACATTTATGATTATCAGTGTTACAAACAGTTGTGTACAATATTTTTAGGATTTTTTGAAAGCTTTCTATTTCAGAGAAATGCTGTTCTTTTGAACCTTCTATTCATCAAAGAATCCTGGGGAAAAGTGAGCATATTCAGCATAAGAGACTAGGCTACTTAAAAGAATAAAAATAAATAAGAAATAAATGAAAACATTCATATCCCAGTCTGAACGTGGTACTATAAGGCTTTGAATATTAACACCTGAGCACTCTTGTGGGTTTGCTACTGTCACAATTAAAAACCGTATAAGGGTAAAAACATGACGGTCAGACATGATGTAAGCAACACAGCTACCACAACTAACATTGATGTGCGAATCATCAAGAATTGACAAGAGTCAATTGTATTGGTGGCGCTGGGGGGCCCCCAAATAAAATTCTGCTTAGGGCCCCATAAGGGCTTGGGCCGGCCCTGGGTTCATTGTCCTGATTGTTCACAGGTGTGTCTTGTCTTGTCATTAGTCTTTGTGTATTTAAGCCCTTGTGTTTGCCATGTGTCCTTGTCGAGTATTGTTCCCTGTAACCCACTGGTGGTGATTGTGTGTGTTGTATCAGTTCATGTTCTGTTCACTTTGGATCTGTAAATAAACTGCACTTGGGTTCACTTCAACTTGCCTCCGGTGGAAGTCTGTTACATTGGCAAACACTTTTATCCAAAGTATTCATTTTTATACAGTTAAAAAATATATATTTTGATTATCTGTTTCAACTCAATTTCACAGATTTTTAGCCTTTTGACTTATTTTAAATGTGATTGTGGTTCAATACAGCTAATTCTGATGAATTAATTTGGAAATCCCCATAATGCTCCTATTGCAGCAGAAATGTTTCTTATAATTTATTTCATTGTTTTATGGGGGTGGATGGGCTGGTCTTGTGGTGCATAGACTCCCAGGCTGAAAATGGGTCCCACTCCGGCCCTGCATGTGGTCCATTATGATCTCATGTTAGAAAGATCAAGGCATTGGTTTTAAGAGGGAATGTCACACAACAGGGTTGAACAGAAAGCTAGAGCTGTTCATCTTGTGGCGTAAACTGACAATAAGCAAAGAGTCAAAAATAGTCAATGAAGTGGTCACTCCATCCAGACACAAATCTATGGGATTTCATGCCCGACTAACACTGATGTTTTAAATAAACCGAGACTCCTCAAACAGGCTGAACTGGCCTTTATTGTATGAGAGAGGCTGAGGAGAAGGTATTGTGTTTGTTCCTCAGCGCGTCCGAGACACTGGTCTGTCTGGGGTGTTCATTTCCTGTTGGGCTCCAGTGTAGGTGTGAGGTGGGTGTTGCGTGTTTAGAGAGCGTCTGAATCCCTGAATGTGGCCTGAAGGATGACATTTCCAAAGGCCTATTCAAACACGAGCCGCCAACCTTTTACGACATCATTCTGTCCTTTTGACTGATGCCTCAGCGCTTTTGCACACACCGGCTTCTGGTTTCACTCCTTTCTCGTGCCCTAGACGGCGGTTTTCCACGGGATCGGACAACAGTGCGGTCACTTCACAAAGAAAGTCGACATCCCTGAGGTGACAGCAGACGCCACAGCGCGTGAGAAGATGGGCCTATTCTGAGGCTGCGTGTGTGGGAAGATTGCGCCTCGCTTGGGCTGGGTCAGCTGGGGCTCGGCAGGGTCTGATCCACAGCGCCATCTGTCTGTACGGATCTGAGGAGATCTCACTTCTGCTCTATCCACCGCAAAGTGGTCATGAACTGTTTTTTTTTATTTTGTTTTTTTATATACTGTTGTCTGTGGTCTACTTGTGACATTCGCGTGGTTTTTACATTCAAAAACATCATAATGAATAAGTAATAGGCTGTTTTGAGCCTCTTTCAAGACACGCTCGGTTTTAATGGCCGTGCCGCACTGAAGACTTGGAAGTAAACACCCACGGATAGGATTGGATAAGATTTGCATATTTAATGAGCTTCAGCTCCCCAGTGAGTACATGTGAGGAATTGTTTTGAAAGCGGCAACTGGAATGATTTGTCCCTCAGGGCCCGCAAAATGTCTTTATCAAACAAACACAATGATTTATCTCTCATCCACCCGTGATTAATATGAATGTTATTTTACATTACTTGGCCTGCCCAATCGGTGGATATAAGCGTGAGCCGTGCATCACTCACATGTGCGTGCGCGCCAAGTACGTTACAGACAGCAAAAACTTCCACAATTGTATTTTTCCTTCAAATATCAAGTCAATAGAGTAAACAACGCACATCCCCGGGATGTTGGGCTTTGCGAGCCCCGTGACAGTGGTAAGTAATGTTTAGTTAGAGATGGATGGTGGTCCAGTGGGTTAAACCATGGAACTGATATGCAGAAGGTTGCTGGTTCGATCCCAGCGGTCACCGCCAGTGTGTCCTTAAGCAAGGCACTTTACTCCATGTTGCTCCAGGGGGATTGTCCCTGTAAGTAAGTCGCCCCTGCAGTAAGTCACTTTGGATAAAAACGTCTGCCAAATGCATAAATGTAAATGTGGTTAGACATGTACACGATGTACCATTGTATTTGATCTGTAACAATGCAATACTATCACATATAAAAACATTTTTTACTCACATTAGTGTGTTGCTTCATTCGTTCATGTAATCTCATCCTGTCTGCAAATCCAGTCTCTTGTTTACAAACGAATCTGCGGTCAAATGAAGGAACAGACGCACAATGTCTTCCCCACGTGAGCTGGATATTCATTAAAAATAAAGTTCAACCACACATTTCCAATATTAGAATCCGAAGGAAGCTTATGCAGCAAATGTGTTCTTACACAACCAGGCACAGCGCAATATCTTGCTATCTTCGGCATGTTTATTGCTCGGTAGCGCGATCCGTTTAGCTCCACAAGTGGGTGGGCGGGGCTACCGAATCAGGCGTTCTTCTTCTGTTGAGGTGGCTTTTCTGCATTCTAAGACGTCAATGGTCGACACATTCTGAGATCGAGCGTTTACCGGGTCTGGTGTCAATAAAAGCTTTTCTTTGACTAACAAGGACGTTTTCAGCGCCGAAACTTACATGATATTGTTATATCACGATGAACTTTTATATATCAAAGGATCAAGGGAAAGTTGATTTCTCAATTCATCACCCCTTTAAATGTGTCGGGCTTCTGATGTCATTCACTTCCAGTTGTTTTAGCCGAACAAAATTATTATGCTAAAACAATCTCATGGCAATTCATAACTATTTTACGTTTTGGTGAATTGGTAACTAATTCATATGAATTTGTATGATCTCATTTGTAAGTTTTCGCATGAAGAGAAGGGTGTGTTTCGGTGGGGACCAACTTTTTTCTAAAAATCGTACATTATTGTACAATTCACATCATTTGAATTTATACGAAATTGCCAACTTGTATTGTACAACATTTTTGCAATTTTTTTTTACCACTTCGTTATCAGGGTCCGACTGGAGCCCATGTTTTTTTTTTATCCTCCCTATTACACATTAGTTGCAGCCATTAAAATAGTTCAGTTTTGTTTTTAATGTCAAAGTAGTTATATTTTGTTTTGTTTCTTTATTAAGTTAATTTAGAAAAATGTTTGAAGCATTTTTTTGTTTGTTAAACTAAAGTTTTTGCTTTTTAAAGTGACGACCAAGTGGCCAGCGGCCGACAGTGAGTTAACCCAACGCTTTAGCCTCTCAAATCAACACTTGACTTGTCTTGCTTATAAAATCCATATAAACACTTAAAGCATCGTTTAAACGTTTAGCCTACTATCACCACCATCACAGTAAAAAGGCATTTTTGACAAGATGAGGAAAGGCAGATCGCAACGGCGCGCGCAAATGAAAAGGGCTACACAATCTAAACAAATAATTAAAAAAACATGCTGGTTGTCTTACCTTAGGCTACACCTATCCGCAAAATGAATATAAATCCGATCTTCAATTCCCGTGCTATATGCACATTTAACGGAGTTCATGTCAACGAAAGCAACAGATATGAGCATTTTATTCATCAGCTCATTTCAACATCAAAGACCGCATTATGAGAACGAGTGACTTAAACACTGGTAAGAGCCTTTAGTCTCATTAGTGTTAATGAAGATGATTGTGCTTTTGAGCATCTAGACTTAGCTTATTTTCAGTTTCACTTGTGGCAGTTTGCGTGTTGGCTTGCTTTGCTCATTTGCGGCGATGCATGTTGCTTAGCGCCTTCCTATAGCCTAAAAAGGCCCGAAGCCCGGCCCGCGTCTGAGGTAGGCTATGACTGGAAAATTGCCCTAGGGGCGTAAAAAAGTCAGGGCCCATCGGGCTCGGGCAGAAATGTAGGGCTCTACTTTGAGTAAGGCTGAAAGCGTCTTTCTTTTTAATACATTTCTTGAATGTCTTAATTACAGTAGGCCTATAGATAGTTATGATATTTGTGGCTGCACGGGGTCCGTCATTACGCTAATCATGAGCGGTCCATGGCACCGGCTACCCATGGCTGTTAAGAACTGTAGGCTACATCAATAAATTACAACAATTTCGTGCTATGGGCACTGCCACTGATACAGACAGCGGAAGAGCCTATTTTACGGAGCGTGCTTCTGCTTTTCAAACGTTTTTACGACAAAAGATGTCGTTAAAACGACATAAGATATCGTTATTACGACACAATTGAGTGGAAAAAATAATATGTGTGTGGCAGCAATGCTTCACCGTAAAATTGAACTCGAGGTTTAAAAAAAAAAAAAAACGTGGTTGGTACAAAAGGACTCAGGACGAAATCTGGTGGGTACGCGTCCCCACTGTCCCCCCCAAAATCGACGCCTATGCCTGTAGGCCTATGTTTTCTATATTTTACAAAAGCACAATGATTTGTTTTTATTGTCAGTGTACAGAGTACACAAGTACAACTATGATGTCTTACTCTTATCCATATGACCATAAATGACGGAGTATCTTTCCTTGATTTCCTGAAAAAGTGTAATATTTCAAACAATCAGGAATCTGGGTGGGCGGACATGTAAATGTACCAAACTCGTATTGAACCGTGCGAGAGCCGCGAGATCGGTGCGACACGCAGCTGGCGCTCATCATCAATCACGCACCGGCCTCTTGCCGCTCTCTCACGCCTCTCGTTCAACAGTGGTTCAACCTTCATTTTATGAAGCGACGAGAATAGCTAAAACACACAAAATTAACGAATCTATCCAACAACTTTGTTGGCGAGACTGACAGACGAAGACACACACAAAAACTATTCTCGTCGCTTCATAACATTACGGTTGAACCACTGGAGTCACATGGACTATTTTAACAATGTCTTGACTGCCTTTCTGGACCTTGAAAGTGCTCATTAAATTGCCGTCTATGGAGGGTCAGAGAGCTCTCAGATTTCATCAATAAAAATGTTTTTAACCATTTGTGTTCTGAAGATGAACTAATGACTAATGTCTTTGATCCCGATGATCCCTTAAAATGCTGCCTATGTAGGAACTTTACTAGGCTTTGTAACACAGCAAGTGTGTCAAAATGAGAAACATTGCTGTGAATCGGTGGTTACACAGACCACAGTCGAGCTTTATGTGACAGAGAAAAAAAGCGAACACAAATGCAAGTCGTTCACTTAAAGGCCATTAAGCAGCAAATATAAACTTAGACAAAGTGCTTAATTGGATGGAAGTAAGAGGACTTATTCACCCTGAGATATTTAAGGCTCTGCTGTAAAACATATGAACAACGTCCAAAGGGTTTGAGGCTTTCTGTGTCATGCTGTCCTAGTTTAAATGGTGGTGTATTCAGTCAGATGCTTGGACTGGATTCTGTATTATTTCCGCTCCATATCCACCTTTCTTTATAAGGCCGCTACTGAACTGGCTATTGAAATCTTCTTCTCTCTTTTCTCCCATGCTGGCACTAAACGTGGACAACTGCTCAAATCTTTACAAATACCTAAAGGACTGAGAATGACCAACGCTAACAGTTATCATGTGTCAGTTTCCACAGCGGAACGATGACATTTCAAATCATCTGCAATCCACAATGATGAGAGAGAAATAGTTGGGTTTATTATATTATTTGAACAGGAGAGTTATTGGACGAAATGGGTTTGTCTAGATCTTTAGTGTTAAAAGTTTACCAGAAAACGTACAATAATGTCCAGAACTCAGCTCACATTTACCGTTGCTCAGTTTCACAGGAGAAATCCAGTCATTTCAACAGGAATCCATGCGTTCATATGGAAGTCCATTATCACCACGAAAGAAAAAATGATTTGGGTAACTCATAATTGATAAAAAGTCTAAATTATGATACACTAAGTCATATTTATGAGATGAAAAGTCTAAATGATGACATACTAAATTGAAATTATGACATGCTAAAAACAAAAAATCATAATTATGACTGTCAATTTCAACTTTGCATCTCATATAAATTAGCATGTCATAATTTCAATTTTTTTTGTCAATTTCAACTTTTAATGTCATGATTACGACTTCAGTCAAAAGTTCTTAGTATGTCATTATGGCATTGTCAATTTCATATTTTCATCCTGTAAGAGACTTAGTATTTCATTTTTTTTTTTTACATTATTTTATTTGAATAAAATTTAAAAATTATGACGTGCACATATAAAAGAAGCTGTACTTAGAAGACTTGTCTTACATGTTTCAAGTCATACTTTCAACTTCATAAAAAATATTATATAATTTCATCTTTTTTGTCATAATTTCAACTTTTTTCATAATAAAAAATAAATATTTTGCATAATTTAGATTTTTTTTTTGTCCATTTTTAACTTTTCATGTCTTAATTATGACTTTGACAAAAAGTATAAATGACATGCTAATTCATATTTATGAGATTTTGACAATTTCAACTTTTCATTTCATAATTATGACTTATATTTCATATTTTAGTCTCCTAATTGACTTAGTATGTCAATTTTAACTTCATCTCAATTTCAACTTTTTGTCAATAAAACTTAGTATGTCATAATTGTGATATTTCAGCTCATAAATATGAATTAGCATGTCATAATTTGACATTTTTGTCCATTTTTTACTTTTTATGTCATAATTATGACTGTCAAAATCTACTTAGTATGCCATTATTGTCATTTTCATATTTTCATCTTGTAACTGACTATGTCAGAATTTCAACCATCTCAAATTCAACTTTTTTCCATTTCAATAAAATGATGACATAATTTGACTTAGTATGTCATAATTTCAACTTTTTGTCATAATAAAAATAAATTAATATACTCAGTATGTCATCATTTCAAAAAGATTTACAATTAGGACATAGTATGTCAATTTATTTTGTCAAAATTTCGACTTATGTCAATTGACAAACATTTTAACCTTTTTGCCATAATGACCATAATGAAAATGTAAAAAAAAAAAAAAAAAAGATTTAGTATGTAAAAATGTCAATTTCAACATTTTTTTTCTAATGTGGCAGACATTTGTTTCCATAGTTTCGCTCATGTTAAACTTATGCGTCACATGAATATAAAGTCTTGCTGAAATGTCACTAATGTGACCACCCCACCTTAACAAACTCGACAGGCTTCTCCACTGGCACAGGGTTGATTACCGCAATTACATTCTAATGACCATTTAAAGCCCTAATGGTCTAATGCCGCGAAGTTTATCTGATGTGATTCATCTTCAGTCCTTCGCTGCATTTCTTAGTGCTTGCCAAGTTCATCTTGGGTGGTGCATCTAGCAGGGCTACGACCTTTACAGGCTGGAATTCACTCTCCCAACATCTCTGAGGAATTCCATCTCTTCCCAAGTCTAAAACTCAATTAAAGACGCATCTGTTTACTCTCCGTCCCCGTTATTGAAATGTTTATGCGTGCCGACTTGGTTCTTGTGATTACAATCAATTTGTCCCTCGTTTTGTTGAACTCGTTTCTCCTGTCTCTTTTACCTTTGTTTTTCTGTTCTTTCTTTTTGTTTCAGCTCCAAATGTTCCCCCGTCATGCAAAGCCAAGTGTCCGTGTGTTTCTGAAAGGCACAACATTCGTGTCAAAGAAACAGTCCTAACCCTAAAAACTCAACTACTCAAAAATCAGCAGATAATATAAATGCTGTTGAAGCCTCAAGACTAAACGTGAATTAGACTTTTGGAAATGTCCAAGGCTGTAACTGCCCAATGAGATATCACATATGCTTAGGCCCTGCCCATGACTGCTGACAGACTCCGCCCCTCAGTGAGCTGTACACAGTCCGTCATGTTTATCTCCTCGGCCAGAGCATTCAACAACATTCAAGTAAGAAATGTGTTCATATTAAAGCTACTGAAGTTATTCAGTCGAGAGCAGTGAGTGCTTTTCTGTTTATCTCTTGTTGTTTGATTCATATAAACAGCAGATACAGCAGTGGGTACTATTACACTGCTGTCACTTTAATACACAGATCTAATGTACACATGCCATTTCTTTACGTTCACAGACATAACCGACTGTGTTTAAGTGAACTGTCTGACATCAGCTTTGTGTGTGTGCACTCAGAAAACCATAAATCACAAGTTTAGATTGATATGACTTTAAAACGCATGCAGATCATACACTTTCATGATGATGAAGAACTGCAATGTCACGTGAGTGCGATAGAGAGGATCATCAAAACCAAGCCTGCAGCGCTCCTGTAAATAGCTGAAGCCTCCGCACCTCGATCGGAGCAGGCTGGTCCCAGTATACGTCATGGTCATAAGTCCCGCCCCTCTGTGGATTCTAATGGACGCGAGACAAACTAAACAATCAAATTACATTTCAAATAATTTTTCCCCAAAGTTGGTTTCTGTCATTGTAGGCTGTTTTGATCACGATGGTTTCATTTCAATTGTTAATTTTTTTAATCAGTTTGGTTATAGTTATTTGACGCTATAAAAACGGGGGGTGTGGCCTCATGATTGACAGCTGAGATTGTTGTCACTGAGGCAGTAACTGACTTTTTGGGGGATTTTTGGGAGGAGATTGGAGCTTTAGCTTTTATTTCTACGTTTCCATAACTGTTCTGCATCTGCAAGAGTGTGGGCGGGCTCTACTTCCTGCTCTCTACCGCACAGACTCCAGTCCCAAATCTGCGCAAGATGTCAGCGCCATATTCGGAGGCTTCACTTACTTCAGTGGAAGTCAATGAAGTCACGTCGTCCATATTTTTTTATGGTCTAATTTTTGTTTTTTGGCAGAGTATCTGAGGCACAAGCTGTAAAGGCCTCGACCTCTTCTGGAAAGTGGGCGGAGCAGCAGCTCATTTGCATTTAAAGACACATGCACAAAAACAGCAGGTTTTTCCTTTCACTCAAAAAAGGGGCATTTACAACATGATGTAATACATGATTTGTGGGGTGCTTTGAGCTGAAACTTCAGACACATTCTGGGGAACGCCTGAGACTTATACTACATCTTGTGAAAAGAGGTATAATAGGTCCCCTTTAAAGCTGCAATATGTAAAAAATGTTTACAGTAAAATATTCAAAAACCACTAGGCCAGTGTTATATAATTTGTTCAGTTGAGTACTTACGATTTACAAATAGTTGGAAACATTTGGGATATTGTGAGAAATTGCTATTTTGACCGAGGAACCGGGACGTGTGAGGGAGTCGCCTGTCGATGACATCATATCTGTGTTCCCCTCGGTTTCTGGTTTTATTTTGCAGAAACGCTTTACTCTCACTGCAGTGTGAACAAGTGTCATAGCAGCCGCAGAGAGAACGCACAGGGTAACGTCATAACATCATTAACACACTCAGATGTGTCTAATATGATAAACAGAGCTGTGTTACCTCATACTCATGACCGGAAAAGCGGAAGTGGCGCCGGCGACTGTGCAGAATAAAAGTCCCGCTGCTTGCGAGGCGTGTTGCGTTCATCTTATTAACAATCGCTCCAGCGGCCTTGCTCGGCTCCACAACACTCGGTCCTGCTCTGCTTCATACTACATTAACGTTAATAAATGCATGAACATGATTTCTGCCTGAGTCCTATCCCGACTCTTTTCCACTGGCTGTGAGGTGAAGACCACATGTCCCACGTCACCAAGCTACGCCTTTGTTTTCAATAGGCGACCTCTAGCGGACGGAAAAGTTACATTGTGCACCTTTAAGTGACACGTCATGACTTCCTGTTTCACTGGGCTGTAAATATGAAGTGACACAAAGGCCAGATTCCTAGTCATCCATCACCATGAGAAAAACCTGAGAATACAGTAATGATGTGCGACAAAAGGTTGTTGAGATGCACAAATCATAAAATGGCTATAAGATAATAGTTTAATTGTTGGAATGCTCATTTCCACTATCTAGGTAATAATTAAGACGTTTTAATCAACTGGAGATTGTAACAATACCCGTCTTTATTGGCCCCACACACACTGAGGATGATGGTTTGAGTCTGCAAGGTTAAAAGTTGGAAAACTGCAGATGCTAGTTGGGGTTTTGGGGTCAGAAAGTCTCCTCAGACCTCTTCTATATAACCACAACTTGTGGAGGTTGCAATAAAAAAGCCTTTGGTGACATCAAATGGCAATCTCATGTACCTACAGTTTGCCAGGCATTACTGGGACTTTCAGTGGGACTGGGGTTTATGGTCAGATGAGACCAAAATAAAGCTTACTGGAAAACCACCAGAGGTGGGTAGAAATGTATACCTCAAGTATGGTGGTGGATCTTTAATACTGTGTGGCTAATTTTCTTCCAAAGACCCTGGACAAGGGTTATGATCCACGGCCTCATAAACTCCAAGTACCAGCAGATATTAAATCAACACCTGACTGACCCTGTCAGGAAGCTAAAACCGGGCCGTGGTTGGATCTTCCAGCAGGACAATGATCAAAAGCACATCTCAAAATAGGTTCACTGACCACAGAATGAAGGTTTTGCCATGGACGGAGCAGTCCTCTGACCAAAACCCCATCAAAAACCTGTGGGATGAGCTGAAGAACAGAGTCCACGAGCACAGAGCTCTGAATCTGAAGGATCTGGAGAGATTGTGGATGGAGGAATGGTCTCGGATCTCGTCACATGTTCATCAACATTATTACGCATTTGAGGAGAAGATCTAGAGCTGTTATTTTGGCAAAGGGAGGTTAAAAGTATTAAATGAAGGGCTGCCAATAATTGTGGAATGCATATATTTTTAGTTTTATGAACTATTTGACCATAAAGGTTAGTTTTTTGTGAATATTTTGAATGAAAGACTAAGAGATACACGGCAAAAACAATTCTTCACAGTCAGTTTTGCTCATATTTACCAAGGGTATTCCCCTTTAAGTATTGTCAAATTAAATATGGTTATAGTTTACCGCAGAATGTACTGACAAGCATATTAAAGAAGATAAACTCAAATACACATTTACATTAAAACCTGTATGTCACAAACTCATGTATATTTTTAATTACACATTTGGAATGATGAAGCTGCAATTTACATTTACACAAAATATTTTAACTTTAAATGTAATATCAAATAACACACGCCAGTTACAATTATAATCAAGTTGTGTACATGTGCTTTAGTATGTTAGTCAGCACATCAAAATTGGTGCACTTCTTTAAAAGATTATTAAAACATAAGGATTTAAAATGACCTAAATAAAGATGTAATATGTGATATTGGTTTACCTAATCATGTTATTTTCTGGTTTAAAAATGATTTAAGTGGAAGAACTCAATGTGTTCAGGCTGAAGGTAAACATTCAGGACTATTGGAGATTGTTAAAGGTGTTCCCCAAGGATCTGTGTTGGGGCCTCTTTCATTTACCTCTCTCATTCATCCATCTACACAAATATTCTTGATTGTGATATTCAGGAAGTAAGTCATGTATTGTGGTGCACCTTCTAAACAGCAAGCCTTGCTCAAGCTTCATGTGATTCAGTCACGACTTCATACAATAAAACTTGTTTTAAATGCTGATAAAACCAAGCTTATGTTATATTCAAGCTCAAGAAAGGTAGTAGATAATCGTATTCCTCTCCAGACTTTACAAGGTAATGTGATCGAGTTGGTGAAAGAGTATAAATATCTTGGCATCATTGTTGATGATACATTATCTTTTGGCTCTCACATAACTAAGTTAAAAAAAAAAATCAAGATAAAGCTTGGGTTTTATTTTCATTTCAAGTAAGAAAGAGGTTCGTTTCTGCTACTTTTTTGCCTGTACTTGATTACGGTGATTTGGTGTATCAATTTGCTTCTTCTCATCGTCTCTCTTCCTTGGATGCCGTTTATCATAGTGCTCTAAGATTTATATCAGATTGTAAACCTTTAACTCATCATTGCACTTTGTATAACAGAGTAGCTTGGCCTTCTCTGTCCATTAGAAGGAAAATGCACTGGTATCTAATTATTTATAAAACTATGCTGGGGCTGTTGCCTTCATATCTAGGTTGTCTTATTCAGCAGAAAAGTGTTGGGAAATATTCCCTTCGGTCTCAAAATTGATATACTCTTTCTGTTCCGTTTGTTAGAACTGAACTGGGGAAAGGGGCTTTTGTGTATGCAGCACCGTCTGATTGGAATTGAAATGACAAACTCCGGTGAACATTTTAAAGGTCCCGTTCTTCGTGATCCCACTGTTCAAACTTTAGTTAGTGTGTAATGTTGCTGTTAGAGCATAAATAATACCTGTAAAATTATAAAGCTCAAAGTTCAATGCCAAGCGAGATATTTTATTTAACAGAAGTTCCCTTTCAAAGCCTACAGCGAACGGCGGGCTTGGACTACATCCTGGTACTTCCTTCATTAATGACGTCAGTAGAACAGTAGAACAGACTAACCTCCGCCCACAAGAATACGCGAAAAAAGGGGGCGTGGTCTTGTTGCTGTCCCACGTGGAGAAGAGGAAGTGTTGCGTGGAGAAAAGGAAGTGTTGCGTTTGAGTGTGTTTGTCGCCATGTCGTCGAGACGCTGTTATTTTCATCCCGGAGTCAAATCACCTTTGTTTGGCTTTCCAAGGGACGCTGTAGAGATCATTAAGCGCATACATCTCCCCGTTAAGAGGCATGACCTTTCCACGTGCGCTAAGCTGCGGTCAAATCACAACACAGGAACCGCTGGCACAATCAGAACTCGTTACGTATTTCTGAAGGAGGGACTTCATAGAATAAAGGAACTCATCAGCCGTTTTTAGGACAGTGATAACAGCGGTATACAGATAAGTAAATTGTGTTAAAAATACTGTGTTTTTTTACACGCGAAACATGAACACGTTATATTGCACACTGTAAACACAATCAAAGCTTCAAAAAAACACGAAGAACGGGACCTTTGAATCTATTATTCGGTCACTTGAAGAAGACTCAATGACGTGCAATTGTTTTTAAGTGTTTTAAAAATGGACTGCCTGTTCTTGGCCAGGACACTCCTGTGAAAGAGAGATTATCCTGGTTAAATAAAGATCAAATAAATATATATATTTTTAATTATTACAAGAGCACTTTTTAAAAGTGTACTTAAATGTTGAGAAAGTCATGGAAGTGTACTCTCTTTAAGTGGCCTTTTATTTCATTGATACTATATCATCTGCAAGTTCAGTTTTGTAAAAAAATATACTTAACATTTTAAGTGCATATTCAATAAAATTAAGCACTTCTGTTTCACAAGGGTAACTTACAAAACACTGATGTCACTGCAGACAATGGGGGGGGGGGGGGGGCGGCGATCCTTAAATACAAATAACACAATGACACTCACCGAATAATTGTGCATAGTTAGGATAAAACCAACAAATAGGCTTTTTGACTTCCAATCTTATTTTTTTTTTTACTTTCAAGCCTGTGCGTCCAATCAAACTACAGCATTGTATTGTATTAATTACAATGTCAGTGTCAGATTTAAGGAGAACTTTTGTTTATTTTAGTCCAATATTCAATTGTGTTGTGGGCTCACTGCTTAATCTCCTGTCCTGAAGCAAAACCATTCAAGAACAACTGTTCAAAATCAAAGGCCATGGCGTCCCCTAGTGGAGCGAATAAACACACCAGTCACTTACAATCTAAATGATCTACAGTAGTGGCCAAAAGTTCACCTTGCCTCAGTCATTTTTTGACAAAAAATCTCCTCATGATGCTGGCCACCACTGGTAAAATCACCCACATCCCTCAGGTTAACAGATCATGCAATTCAACCCCTGTAGTATAATGGCCTATATCAAGAATGTGACACAGGACGTTTTATTTTGCCTAAATCAAAAGACAATGAGACTTTACAAGCTTTTCAAGATGGCAGCTGCATCGAGAAGAACGACAATCTGCTCAACCTCTGAAGTTATTGGTTCAGTTTTTTGTGTTTTCTGGGAAACATGGAAAAAATGACCTGGGCAAATATTTCAGGAAGGTGGCGAAGTGATGTCCAGCCCATGAAAATTGACATCTACAGCCTTTATTCAAATATTATTAAAAAATGTGTTAAAGATTTTGTAAGCATATTGCATAGTTTTGCTTGTAGACGATTGTTTTATTTGTGATAATGCAATGAAATGTGTGCGTTTTCACAAATAAATAAATAAACAATAACATAAATATTGGCCAGGCTGTCAAACAAAGAAATTATGAACACGAGAGAACCAATTAAATATGAATAAGTAATTATGTTGTAGTCATTGCATGCTTTGTGTTTCTATGCATTTGATTCATAGTAAAACTATAGCTGTTGTTTGCCTTTTATTTTGCCAAATAATTTGGTCAGAGAAATACCTTAAACAAGTTTAGCGTTTTGTTCTTCCCTCATATTTAAAAAACACTAAATATTTTCCTCATTTTCAAATGGTTTAATCAAACTTGTAGAACAAACATCCCCTCTGGACATCACTTTTGGACACTACTGTACATGTTCCTGGTCATCTTCAATGATTCATTGGTCCATGTTACTCAAAAATATATATATTTTGCTCGGTTTCTGAAAGAGCTTTCCTTTTTGCATGATGTCACAAATCTACTGCACATGACATAGCACCCGCTTTTCTCAAACCAATCAATTCCTTAATAATATATATTTTTTTGTCCGTCTAAATATATACACTCACCTAAAGGATTATTAGGAACACCTGTTCAATTTCTCATTAATGCAATTATCTAATCAACCAATCACATGGCAGTTGCTTCAATGCATTTAGGGGTGTGGTCCTGGTCAAGACAATCTCCTGAACTCCAAACTGAATGTCATGTTGCCTGGTCTGATGAGTCTCGATTTCTGTTGAGACATTCAGATGGTAGAGTCAGAATTTGGCGTAAACAGAATGAGAACATGGATCCATCATGCCTTGTTACCACTGTGCAGGCTGGTGGTGGTGGTGTAATGGTGTGGGGGATGTTTTCTTGGCACACTTTAAGCCCCTTAGTGCCAATTGGGCATCGTTTAAATGCCACGGCCTACCTGAGCATTGTTTCTGACCATGTCCATCCCTTTATGACCACCATCCTCTGATGGCTACTTCCAGCAGGATAATGCACCATGTCACAAAGCTCGAATCATTTCAAATTGGTTTCTTGAACATGACAATGAGTTCACTGTACTAAAATGGCCCCCACAGTCACCAGATCTCAACCCAACAGAGCATCTTTGGGATGTGGTGGAACGGGAGCTTCGTGCCCTGGATGTGCATCCCACAAATCTCCATCAACTGCAAGATGCTATCCTATCAATATGGGCCAACATTTCTAAAGAATGCTTTCAGCACCTTGTTGAATCAATGCCACGTAGAATTAAGGCAGTTCTGAAGGCGAAAGGGGGTCAAACACAGTATTAGTATGGTGTTCCTAATAATCCTTTAGGTGAGTGTATATATATATATATATATATATATATATATATATATATATATATATATATATATATATATATATATATATATATATATATTTATTTATTTTTAGAAAAAAAGGACTGATTTTGTGGTGGTAAATTTTCCCGCTTAGAGTGGGAAATATGATCAAAGTCTTACAAGTAAACCACAAAAATAAGCAATTATTTAATATAAGTTCTCAAGTAATTAAGTAAACAGTCAATAATAAAAATAAGAACTTACAAACAAAATGACAATACTGCCCTACAAACGCGAATGGCCTGGAGTTACGGGTATTCTGCCTTTGTTTTACTGTCCATTAAAGTTTGCTGTGTTTAAATTACGGTGTAGCCTGTGTCATACATCTGTCACTGAAGCACTTCTGACACACACCACACCTGAATAAAAGTGTAGGTTTAACAAATAGTTGAGTGGTTGTTTTTGGTTGAGTGGCTTTGAAACGCAGACATCAAGGTCAAGGTAAAAAATCGTGTAACACAAAAGATGCATTTTAGACTAACAAATTAGATAGACCGCAATCTACTTGGTTTAGCTAGCTATCAGCCAATAGCATAAATAGTCTAGTCAGCTATCCAATGAATAGGCTACCAAACTGCTCCATATAAAAAATCTATTGTAAATCATCCAAAATAAATGCCATGGTCACCAGATTTTATTCAGGTGTTACAGGGCTCCAGACTAACTTTTTTCACTAGGAGCACAGTGGCCCCCAACTGAAAATTTTTGGGGCACAACCAGAAAATTTAGGGGCGCACACCGTAAATCAACATGCTGACCAAATCTACTAATTTCCACTGTATTACTAATAGGGATGGGTATCGTTAAGGTTTTAACGGTATTACAATGCTTGCCGATACTGCTTATCGATCCGGTACTTTAACGGTATTCTTATCGGTTCTTTTTTTGTTATACTGTATATATTTTAATGGAAAAAAAAAACATAATTAACATGGCTTTATAATCTAAAAAGTAAAATATCTATAGCAAGAGAAACAGCAATGTTTGAACAAAAATATAAAACATCTATTTGTAAATGGATTCAGAAGGTCTGCTAACATTAATATTACTTAGAAAGAACAAACCTACAAAGAAATCTAATAAAGTAATGAAATGTAAAATAACACTGCATAGTTTTCACTGTATAAATTGATAGATTAATGCTTATAAAAGCTAAAGTTATTCATTCAAGAGATGTGAATATTTGCCTTTTGTCCGATTCGAATTAATGGCTCAATCGTCAGCAGGTTTATTAGACGCTGCCCCTTTAAGACCGAATGCAGAACTAATAATATCACATTCTCCCATTTCTCCAAACTATTTACGCCCATTTAAGATATAAACTGTTAAATTAACTACTCTCCAATCCGGTCATTTTGACACAGGCTATTTGTTGTTTATTTGATGGTTTACGAAGCCCAAGATATAAAAAGTGCAAGTCGGTCCATTTCTCAGCACACACACATAAGCCGCCTTAAAGTTGGAAACAGCGTCTCTCTTGCGCTGATTATTGTGCATTTAATAGCTCTTTATTATCAAACACATCCCGCAGTTTAGCAACAGTAGAGACTGCAGTTTACAACAATCACTGATTCTGACGTTAAGTTTAGGTTTAGGGAGAAATGACAGCGCAAGGCTGTGAAGGGAAGGATGTCGCGCTCGACGGAACACGGCTATAGGAATAGTTTTACCTCATATCATCTTTTTATAATTCTTGGAAGCCTAAATCGAAAATAAACTTAGATTAATATCACAGCACATCCCTGAAGTTCAAGCAGACTAAACCTTTAGTTCTCTTGGCCATCGTCCCTCATTAAGCGGACTGTGATGTTGAGCTTCACGTGAGAGAGGTTGTCTTCCTGGTGTATTGCCTTGGCATGATGGCTTTTCTACAATATTTATGACATTTAAAATAAAAAATATGCAATGTAATATTACATTGCACTATTTTTAAAACTAAACTTAACTTTTGCCTCATGTCTCACTTTACCCCACCACCACATTTTTTGAAAAAACGATCTCTCTTAGCAATTCAGGTTAATCTTCAGCTAGCATCATCACATGGTTTTATAAGTTGGTAGTTCATCAACATGTGTGATATAAGTTTTTCTACCTGAATCAATATGCTTTGGCACAACAGTTGATAAAGTTGACAGCAAGAAAATGTACTTTGACATGCAAAAAAAAATATTTTTGTGAACAGCACCATGAGGTCCTCTCCTTCATGGCCAAGGGGAAATTAAAGGGGCTAGACTAGATACAGGGGGTGTCTCACATTACCCAATGTCTCACATTACCCCATTCTCCCCTACCGACAGCAGGCAAATTTACTGGTCGCACATGTGCGACTGGATGTAAAATTCAGTATTTGGCGGGGTAATAGTAATGACAATTATCTACAACAAAATCTTGAGCTCAAACTTGACTTTTGATCCCTATTTTGCACTCTCAAATTTTAGCCGCAAAATGCGACCATTTGGTCGCAGTCTGGAGCCCTGTGCTACTATAATGATTTTGTAAATGGTGATCATCAAGTGTCTCCAGTTTCAAGTTCCTGGGGATCCACATCTCGGCTGACATGTCGTGGACGACCAACACCTCCAGCCTGGTCAAGAAGGCTCACCAGCGCCTCTTCTTCCTGAGGACACTGAGGAAGAATCAGCTCTCCTCGGCTATCCTGGTGAACTTCTATCGCTGCGCAATAGAAAGCATCCTGACCAACTGTGTTGCAGTATGGTATGGGAGCTGCTCTGCTGCGGAGCGCAAGGCACTGCAGCGGGTGGTGAAAACTGCCCAGCGCATCACAGGGACTCCACTACCTGCCATCGAGCACATCCAGAGGAAACGCTGTCTGCATCGAGCTCGCAGCATCCTCAAGGACTCCTCTCACCCAGCCCACAGACTGTTTTCTCTTCTGCCCTCCGGCAGGCGTTTCAGGATCCTCCGGACCAGGACCAGAAAACTAAAGAACAGTTTTTTCCCCAGAGCTGTCTCTTTACTGAACTCAAACCCCCGTTGATCCACTTCCCTCATAAACTGCTAACTCTCCTACCTCACATCTGCCTTCACTTTGTTATTTGCACTACCGACTGTTTATTACAGTAACAACTGTTTACTTGTGCATTCTGCACTACCATATCTTAACTGGATTATGCTCATTTGCACTGCCGACTGTATTTATAGTACCTACTGTTTACATTTACATTTTGCACCGTACTTCTAACTGTAATATGCAACCACTTTCCACTGCACTTTTACACTTTTTTTTCGGATAGCTCTGTCCATAATTTATTGCACTACCTTAATCCACTGCTATATTCCTCATATTAGCCTAACATATTATTGTATACCTCTATCTGTAAAATTCTGTTTATAGTAATAGCCATCTGTATATTATATTCATAGTACATATTCACCTGTAAATTCTGTTTATAGTAATATCCATCTGTATATTATATTCATAGTACATATTCACCTGTAAATTCTGTTTATAGTAATATCCATCTGTATATTATATTCATAGTACATATTCACCTGTAAATTCTGTTTATAGTAATATCCATCTGTATATTATATTCATAGTACATATTCACCTGTAAATTCTGTTTATAGTAATAGCCATCTGTATATTTATTCACTGGACATATTCACCTGTAAATTCAGTTCTGTTTATAGTAATAACCATCTCTCTATTTATACATATTTATATATATTCAGTACATATCCATGTCCTGCACTTACGCAACCATTGTATGTCCTGCACTTGCTGCTATTGCACTTCTGGTTAGACCTAAACTGCATTTCGTTGCCTTGTACTTTGTGGCGAGCAGCGAGGCCGAGGGACCGTGAGGGCGGGACGAGGCGGCGCTCATCAGAGAGGATGAGCGCCAGCTGTGAGTCGCAGCGATCTCGGCCCTCGCGGAGGAGTGAGGGACTATAAAGGAGGAGCGACGACAGTGAGGGACGAGAGAGGACCAGGCCTGGATTTTGTGTTGTATTTTATTTACGTTTTGTTATGTGTTGCTGCAGTCAACCGTGAGGGGCTGCAGCTTTTTATTTTCATTTCTGTCGTTTGTATTAAGGCGACAGTCGTCCGCGAGGGGCTGTCGCCGACATTTTATTTTGTGTTTGTTTAATTAAAGTTTGTTTGAACGTCCGCCGGTTCCCGCCTCCTTCTTCCCGTACAAACAAGCTTTACTACATACTTGTACTTGTGTAATGACAATAAAGTTGAATTTAATCTAATCTAATCTAATCATCAACCAAATATTGATAATGTGGAAGTTACTGCCATTTGCCTTGGTGTGACACTTTGCAGACAACACAAAGGCAGAGTAGGCCTACAGTAACTTCAAAATAGGGGTCAAAAGTCAAGTTTGAGCTCAAGATTTTTTTGTAGATAATTTTCATTACTAAAACATCTAATTGCCAGATTTCCAGTGTCCTACCTATAATAATTTGGCTGGACAACTAAAAATCTTTAAAGTAATTTTTCTCTCCAAATACAATCAACTTAACACACTCAACAGCAATAACTGCATCACTGCATTTATCACGGATTCACTGCATTTACGGCCAGCAAAGCAACGTAGTAAAATTCTAATAGTATTTTTATTTTTTTCCGAATATTAATTACAGTTTGAATATTCGTGCACACCCCTAATTAAGACCTGTTTAAAATGATTTAAGACCTAGAACTCAATACATAAGCGAATGTAAGACTTTAAGGCCTAACATTTTAGACTTTTTAAGACCCCGCGGAAACCCTGATCATGTTTTAATCTGAAATATTTCACATTATGAAAGTAAAATGGGATGCGACTGATTCCTTAGGAAACTGAATGACTGAAACAGTTGGGATTTTGTTGATCATAAATAATTGGACAGAGTTTGCAACAGCATATTTTTTCAGATGTATATTTATATTTTTTTTTACATGGTTTTAAATATTTAAAATAATTCACTGTTGAAATTCCCTGCATATATATCTTTTTTTCCCTCTCCATTGCATTAGAGGCATTCCTGACATGTGCTGGTGGAGCAGGAGACGTCCTTATGAGGAAATCCAGTCCTGTTTCCAGCCAGTTTTCAATATTCACGAATTATCCTGTTTTCTCTCTCTCAATCTTCAGGTAATGCCCAAATTCTTCATCAAGCCTGATTCATAACAACTCAGAGCTCATATTCACACTCCAGAGACGATACTTCAGTTAAAACATGATGCTAAACACGGTCATTCCCATTTCCATTATTATTTCCAATTGATTAGAACAAAATCCAGGTTCGTTTTCAAGTCATTTTAGCATGTAAAATGTTCCTACGCAACACTAAATGAATCCTGGGAAGAGCGACTGCAGGAGCAGAATGACTCCAACCACCATCAGACCACAGAAGAACAGCACCAGCCATAGCGGGAACGATCCTGAAATATAATAGCATTATTTACACGTCACATTACACGATTAGACAAGATACATGTCATACAAAATACCAATGGCTCGATTGACCTATAAAAATGGAGTATTCCCGAGAGCGGTGTAAAAATTGTGAATAGTCAAGTCTGATTTATTTGTATAGTGCTTTACACAACACACATACATTCACTGGCCAATTTATTAGGTACACCTTGCTAAAACCAGGTTGGATCCACGTTTGCCTTCAGAACTGCCTTAAAGGGATAGTTCACCTAAAAATGAAAATTAGCCCATGATTTACTCACCCTTAAGTCATCCTAGGTGTATATGACATTCTTCTTTCAGATGAGTTATATTAAAAAAGTCCTGGCTCTTCCAAGCTTTATAATGGCAGTGAATGTTGCCTCGTTTTTGAAGTCCATAAAAGTACATCTATCCATCATATAACTGCTCCACACGGCTCCGAGGGTTAATAAAGACCTTCTGAAGCGAAGTGGTGCGTTTGTGTAAGAAAAACATCCACATTCATAGACTAAAGCAACTAACTTCTGGCGGAAAGCCGTACGGCAAAAGAGTAACCCCTGACCATAGACCGTAAAAAAAAATATGGACGTAGTGTCCGTGACGTCACCCATAGGATTCTGAAGAGCCGCTCTGAAGCGCAATGTATGGACGAGAAGGGTGGGAGGTGGGCGGAGCTGAAGTGACGCGATGACTAACAGACAGCAGACAAACGGCTATCCACATGTCACTCAATGGCCACGCCCTTAATGGCCAGCAACAATAATCAGGTAGATGATGCTTTATTGGTTCTAAGGAGCCCAAAGTGTGTCAAGAAAATATCCCACACTCCATTACACCACCAGCAGTCTGAACCGCTGATACAAGGCAGGATGGATCCATGCTTTCATAGCCTGGATGCCAGCCGAACTTAGCCCCACCCACAACATTTTAACTCAGGCAGTTCGGTCTGGACTTGATCCGTAGAGAAGTAATTATACCCGAACAGAAACTGTTCGGACCAATGAAATTGTCAGGGCGGGCTTTAGACGATGATGGACAGATGATAAACAGTAACGTAATCATCCACGTCATCAAAGGCGCTTGGGTTGAATTTGTTCTAATCCTAAACGGAGAACTTGTTCGTATATGCATTCAGCTTTACTATTTCTCTCAGAAATAATGATGGTGTTGGTAAGTACTCTGTGTATCCTTAAATTATTTTTTTACAACTCCGGCAAAGATCGTTTACACTCGTCTTCTTCTTCTAACGTTACTTATTCCAGCTTGCGGGCAGACAGGGTTGCCAAGTTTTTACAACAAAACTCGCCCAACTGCTACTCAAAACTAGCCAAAAACAAGCCCAATAGCATTCCAGGGGGGTTCTCCGGAAAAAAAGGGCATTTGGGGGGTAAAATGTGTGTTATTTTGGCAGGGCTGCCTGCTAAATTTCGCATTCCTGGGTCTGTATATCACATAATTGGGGTCACTTCAACCCGCGGACTTGGCAACACAGTGCAGTTGAGTTCTGTTGACATTTGACCACTAACGTTATGCGTCGCTCCGTTGCTCTGATTGGTTGTAGGTCTATCCAATTGAGGTCTTTCCTGGTTTGGTTGAAACACGCCCCATAATCACAGCCCAACGGAGCAGATCAGACTCATATTCTGACTAGAATTGAGTATGACGACGTCAGGCTAATGCTTTCATGTTGTTTACACCAAATTCTGACTCTAGCATCTGAATGTCGCAGCAGATTCATCAGACAAGGCAATTTTCCAATCTATTGTCCAATTTTGGTGAGCCCTTATGGATTGTAGCCTCAATTTGGCTACAAGATGCACTGAGTTGCTGCCATGTGATTGGCTGATTAGGCATTTGAGTTGACGAGCAGTTGATGGGTGTACCTAGTAAAGTGGCCGGTGAGTGTAGTTTCAAAGCTTTACAGAAAATCACGATGTTAATGTTTATAACATCTTAATGTCTTCATGCCTTTTAGTTGCATTTAACAGATCAGAGCTGGGCGATCATATAGTTTACATTTTGTGACAATACAAGCAATCTAGCAGTTGAGATTTGCTATATAGTGCTTCTGTGCAACTTTAATAATGCCATACTTACTTCGGTTGGACACCGCATGCATCTGACAGCGGCTGTCGACAGCAACGCTCAACATGACCACTTCATTATCCCCCTTTATGGCTTTACTTTTAGGAGCGTCAGGTAAGAACGTCAGATCTGTGACAACAATGCCATGAGATTCCTGGATGTAGTACAATTTCTGGAGGGTCAATCAGAAGAGAAGGTCAGTGGTAAAAAATATTTACTAACAGCTTGCTCCAGCGCAAACCCTCTTTTGTGCACTAAAAAACTACTGTCAGGATTTACTAAAGACACGCAGTGATAAATGAGCGCTGGACAGGGTTATTTTTGCGGCTGACCTTATTGCATATGCATTTGTAGGAGTTTCCCTTTCAGACGCAGTATTTAAGTGAGGAGAGTATTTAAATAAATCATGCGAGGTGATTTACTAAGGTCTGCGCTCGTCAATTTACTGGTGTTTGTGCCATTATTTACTGGTCTTCAACCAGACGCCAACTGGTAGATTGTGTTGATCATTAAGGAAATGATCCGCTGAGTCTGTGTTCATTAATTTGCGTGTCGTCAGTAGATCACGCACTGAACTGTCCACTCCCATCTGCATATTTATGGAATTGCGTTCTCACGCTAAGTTGCCCTGTTTAGTAAATCTGGCCCCTAGTGAGCTGCCTTGTCTACTGTGTAAATAGGCAGCTTACTACCAAGTCAACATCATAACAGAGGTGGAATCTCAAAGGTGAATGAGCTGAAATTATTTAAATAGGCAACAGCTTTGTGCATCATACTAAAAGTGCTAAAATATTGAGTAAAGGCCCTTGCACACCGGACGCGTAAAGGAAAAAGCGGATATTTCGCGTGCGAATAGTTTGTGTCCAAACCATTCACATCAGCTGCGACACGAATTTGCGACATCTGTGACGTTTCAGAGCTCCAACATTACAAAACATTTGCGGTGACAGCTGAGAAAACATGGACACTTCATCATCCAGTGAAGACAAGCTTTTCATTTTATTTAAAAACCGAAAAGATTTGGGTGCACCCAGTCTCAAAGAATAGAGAGTCTGAAGGGGAGTATGCTAATCTTGTACAGGAGCTAAAAAAATCATGGCCGGTCCTGCACTTACTTTCGAATGTCCGTGGGACAATTTGAGCTCCCCCAGGGACATTGGCAGCGCATCTGACGAGACAAACCACACACTTCAGGAACCAATCTATCCGGAGCAGCTGTTTTTCCAGCAGTCGTACTGACGGAAACGCATTCACTTTCCATAGTCGTGGACAAAAAATCTATGAGTTTTAACTCAAAAGGTTACGTTATCGCTGTCTGTAGCCTACAGTTGGCAAACACAGCTGCAGCTGTAATCTCGTGAGAAATGCGATACCTGGTTAAAGGTTAATGTTGATTGAATAGCTAGT